>CM030793.1:18975625-19603750 GCA_018127125.1 Rhododendron griersonianum | reverse complement strand
TGTCTCTCAAATCGCCATTCGAACTATACAGCTCGATCAGCCGCATAATGTTAACCTGGCCGCCTGCAAGGATAGTGTTGGCCAAACCCTGTGAAATGCCGAGCGAGGTCGCCAGTAGGTTTGGCATACTCTCTTGGTAAGGAGGAACAACGATCGTGGGAGACGAGAAGGTTTAGAGGTACGCTTGGAACTCCTCCACAGTCGGACATATTTCATCGTCACCGAAACGAAAGACGTGGACTTCAGGATCCCAACACCTTAGAGCAGCCCTCAGGAGAGCGGGACGGAGCGGCACATGCCGCAAATACCGAAATGAAGAAAGGTCGTGGTATTGGAAGTTTAGCCAGTCAACACCGAGAAATTGCACTAGCCAAGGCCTGAGCAGAGTGGGAATTGGGTTTTCCATTACAAGTACTGCAATATGCTGAATATAAGAAATGGGGTGTATCAGTGTAGCTTCACAATTCATGCACCACCCAACTTTATACCAAATTATGCACGGTTCTTTCCTATTCCATATGCAAAACCAAAGGCTACTATCCAAAGGGCCTACAATGAAGGACTCTACCCCCCTGAAAGCCCAGAAATCGTGTGCAAACCGTGTGAGGGTGGAGACAAGAAGCCCCAGGAAAAAGGATAGTCGGTCAGACAAGTGGCTCTGCGTCACATTTTTATGGCGCACGCCAGTACCTTACTAGCGTACGCACTTTCTCCACGATTACTGGCGTACGACAACCCATAACTGGCGCACTCACCAGTAAGGCCTGCACCAAAAACCAATCTGCAGCAGCTACTGTCATCAAATGTCCAATCTCAATTCCGAGGCCTGTTCTACAAGTTTGGTGGTTCCTATAAGTCATATATAAATGGTATTTGGGACTGTGTCGAAGCGTCGGTTTCCAAACGTCGCGCTTAATGAAGATTTCGGACCTTCGGTGGCCCGTGTCAGGTTGAAATTGAGGATACGAAAGGCCAAAATCCGTTCCGGGGACTTTTGCCAAGTTTTGTCATACCGTACACGTTATATGGACCTAATGTGACTGTACGGGGGTGTCGGTTTCAGTCCGGGACTATATCGAGTCATCTTTGGTGTCTTATGTCCATTTTTGAGACATTTTAGTGTTTTTATGGTTTATTCCTCGTATCGAATCATTTTCTCAAGTCTATCCACTCATACAGGTCATTGTACATACATACAGTCCTACAGAAGTGTCGGTTTCCCTTTTTGAGGAGAATTTGATGTTTTGGCCCGCTAATGCCCAAAATTTCTTTAGTTTTTGCGTGTCTTAAGGATACGCATCGTATCCTAAGGCTTTCCTCCTGTTTTATGCGAGCTAGGTCGAGTTTGTACATATCCGAGTGTTTGTTTGTCAATTCAGGCTCGTCATCAATGCATTTTAGGTATTAATGGATGGTTTACTCTCTTCCTTTATCAATTTGCATCAAAAAGGAGGTCAATAAACAGAAAATGCAGTTATTATACCATCCAAAGTATGCGTCTCGAAACAAAAGGTGGAGATGTACGTAACAGGCACAACGGCCCAAGCAAAGCAAAGAGCTACCATGTACTGGGCACATCCGCCCGGAAGTCAAAAAGGCACGCAGGCCCCATCTCAAAATGGTCAAGTATCAAACATCAAAACAGGTATCAAAAGGCAGTAAAGTATCTGAGGTTCGATGATAGCCCTCAGTCCGCAAAGTCCTTGGCCTCGTCGTCTTCCTCCTCGCTCGTGACCAGGTCTCTCGGGGTGATCCGGAACCTGGGGTCGCTAGCAGAGTCAGAGCCACTACTGAGAGACGTGGACTCCTCTTCCTCCTCCTCTTCTTCCTCCTCTTCTTCCCGCCTTTTCTTTTTTTGTGCAGGCCCCTCAGTTGGCCTCTTCTGAGCTGGCCTCTTCCTCAGCTCCCTCTGGGATGGTGGTGCCTTGCCCGCCGGGGCAATCACCACTCCTCTCGTCTCATGCCGTGTAGTGCTCGCCTGTCGCTGTGCCGCAGCAGGGGCTTTCCCCTTTCCTTTCTGAGCCATAGGTCGCGCACTCTTCTGCCTAAAAGCCGCCCTAGCCTGTCCCTGCATTGTCATTTCATACAAATATCTCAGTATACATATTGTGCATATTGTATATATCAAATACTGAAACAGGAATCAAGAGCAGGTACATCTAAAATGCATTGTAACAGACATGCACAATTGATCTAAGTATCGGATTCAGATTTCTGGTTTTATACCTGAGGCTGTGTAGTGGAAGACGGAATCACCGGTGGGTAGTGCAACTACAAAGGGGTACTGCCCGCTATCATGTGAAATTCCTTCTCCATCGTTAACAGCAAACGAGCGGCCTCCCTCGCCCATTCGAGCGGCACCTGTGGAAGCCAGGTCAGGATACAGCACGAATGCAATGCAGAGATGGTACAAAGGAAATAGTTTAAACTGAAAATACATCATACCGGTCCCGTGATCTCCATTGGCTCCATCCTGGCTGGCTCAAACTGAACCGTGGCAGCCTCTCCCAGCGCGTCCCGCACCGGCAACGTCCACAAAAGCCGAGGAAGTCCGGTCGCCTCAGCGTAACCACTCCTGCTCTGTGAACGGCCTGTCTAGCTCCTCCGGCCCCGCCTCTCCTCACCAGCCTCCAGGGCCTCACTCTCTACCGCCAGGAGCTCCATCGCCCTTAAAGGCCTCGCCAAGTGCTGCCTCTGGTAGACCGCATAATTGCGCCCAGACCTCGTGAAAGTCACTAGGTCTACCGGGACGGTGTAACGCCGCAACTCAGGGAGTGTGTACCAGCCTGTGTGTGAAGCACGAGGCGGAAGCGGCTCGGGGACAATGAACTCAGACGAACCTAGTGACTGACGTGTCACTCGATCGCCCAAGTACCACTGCCACCCGAAAGTCGACTCCAGCAGCACTCGGCTCGCCGTCACTGCTCTGCTCCTCGCCAGGTACTCAGGCTCAGTATTGCCCCAAGGATCCCACACCACCTGTAACACGTTCAAAGGATCAAATTCAAGGCATCAGCGACAGCATTAAAGCATTTCTAAGACATGGCATACCAAGGAACGGGTTCTCACCTGCATGCCTGTCAACTCGTTGAGGTAGACTCTGAAGGCCAGAAGACTCTGTCATGCCCCCTTCTTCCCTCTGTACAATGGTCCCTAGATCATGGCACGTGGGAGAGTCTTCAAGTCCGGGCACTTGTTCTCCGAAGGGTAAATCTTCAGCACCTCGTAGGCCTATAACTGCAAGGATTTTCAATCAATCAAAGGCATCAATATACAGCATTTTCAGTCCCGAAGGAAAAATCACAAGTATGAAATGAAATCAAATTACAGGATGTTGTTTCTTACCTCCCACACCCTCCAGTACCCCGCAGGCGCCCTCGCTCCCCGCGAAAACTCTCCAAAAAAGCTGTAGCACGCTCCTAGAGCTGTTCCTCCCTAGTCAAACCGTGAAGCTGTATGCAAGTCGTAGAGAGCAGGCAGGTAGGACAAGTGAACCGTGGACCTTTTGTTCGGGTACAGAGTAGCCCCAAACAAGTACAATAAGTAGGCCCTCGCCATCTGCTCCTCCTCTAGCTCCGACTGTGGCACCCTTCTGTGCAGATACTTCCTGAACTGGTCATGGTGGACCGTCTCTGCACCACCTACAGGCACCTCACCTAGAAACCACCTCAGCGCTGCCGTGTCCCTGTGGATCCCAGAGTCAAACGGGATCGGCTCGCCTCCTACCCTCAAGCCCGTGATCGCCGCAAAGTCCGAAGGGGTCACTATCTTCTCCCCAATCGGGAAGTGGAACCCATTGGATGGGTCCCACCACCTCTCAGTCAGAGCAGTCAGTACAGCGTGGTCACTCTTCACCGCTGTCAGCGTGGGGATAAACAAGCCAAACCTTGCCGCGTCCACCAGCTCTCTCACCCTCTCAGGCAACCCTCTATAAAGCTCAAGCGAGCTCGCTGGACCACCGTGCCCCCTCGAGCTAGCTACCCCGCTCTGCAGAGAAAACAACAACCAAAACAAGGACAGTGCATCAGTACATGTGCAATTTTAGTTCAGAAAGCAGTCAATAGCAAGTATTTCAGGTTCCAAAGCGATTGCATCAGTCAGAGAAGTCTACGGTCAATTCAGTTTCAAAATGAGTGATCCTTACTGAAAGTCTACGCATCCTATCAGTCGAATCCAATTATCAAGAAGCATTCTATCAATCGAATCAAGGCAAGCTATTAACAAACATCCTATCAGTCGAATCCAATCATCAAAAAGCATTCTATCAGTCGAATCAAGGCAAGCAATTATCAGATACGACAAGTATAGCATGGAAATTAAAGCAAGCCAAAGGGATATACCTCAGTCCAAGACGTGGACAAGTGAACCGTCGGGTCCCTCAGCACCAGCTCGTCGTCGTAGTGCTCCTGCCTCGGAGCGTAGCTGTCTATCTCGGACGGTACGAACAAGTGAGGCTCTGGAAGCACATACGTCTCCGCTACAAACGCAGCTCGGCCGGCCTTCAGCCTGGACTCGGCCAAGGCTACAGCTGACTCCTGTACCCACGCAGCCTCCTCCTGCGCCCTCTCGGCCGCCTCTGTCTCTCGCTCTAACTCTCCTTGGGCCCTCTCGGCCGCTTCCTGCTCCCGTCTCAGTCTCTCCTCCTCGTTAGACCGGGCAATCTGCTATAGTCTCTCCTCGCGGGCAGTCATCACCGCTGCCACTGCTGCAGGATTCTCCTTTAGGAGACGAGCGAGCGAGGCCTCACCCACAAACTCTGCTAAGTCACTACTCATAATAGGCTCGTGACTCGATGAGCCCACGAGTGGCAGGAACTCAACCCGCTTTGTATGAGCCCCTCTCGGAGCCTCCTCTTCCACCATCGGATCCTTGCCCCTTTCCGAACCCCTTGACGACTGCCCCGACCAATCACTACCGTCACCGACACCACTGCCACTAGCCCCTAGCCCCACCCAAGTCACCGCCGGTCACTACTAAGCCCGCTATGCCACTCATTGGGTCTAGATGTCTCACCTGCGGGGCCCCTGTATCAGAAGCAACTGGCGTACGGCCTTGCTCTACTGGCGCACATCGATAGCCGTCGTCACCCGCCTCCTCTGCATGGCCATCGCTGCCGCCCTCGCTGATTGAAACCGTTGCACCAACGCTCGATGAAGCCCCCGCGGCGGGTTGATCATCGATTGGTGTCCTCTCGGACTCGGTCTCTTCCACCCTCAACCGATCATCACCGCCACGGCCACCATTGTCACTGCCACCGCCAGATTCCGCCATGGATGGGTTGGAATGTGTGGGTTTCGGAAGGTAATGGAATAAGGAGGTGAGAGAGTTGGGGATTTGAGAGAGTTTGGGTGATTTCGGAGGTTTGAAACCGAGGTATGGCGGTTTCATATGACGGTCAGGAAGCTTATAAGGCGCTGGGCCGGGTTTGGGCCGGATCTGGGCTCGGACCTACCTTCGTCACGTGCGTACGCCCTCCCACTACTGGCGTACGCCGCTATGTTTTGGGCCTGAGGCCCGAGTTACTTTCTGAGATCAAATTCTTTCAAGATCGAGGCCCGTAAACCACTGAATACACATTTCTATCTCGGGTTAGTTGTCTCCCCAAGCAGAGCCCGTCCAATTTCAAATCAACGACGATCTATCCGTCCAATTTCAAATCAACGACTGTCCTCCCGTCCAAGTTCAAATCAACAACGGTCCTCCCGTCCAATTTCAAATCAACGACGGTCCTCCCATCCAAGTTCAAGTCAACGACGGTCCTCCCGTCCGATTTCAAATCAACGACGGTCGTCCCGTCCAAGTTCAAGTCAATGACGGTCCTCCCGTCCGATTTCAAATCAACGACGATCCTCCCGTCCGATTTCAAATCAACGACGGTCCTCATGTCCAGTGATAGAATCTTTCCCAACAGGAGTCAATTCACCTACAATGGCTTGATCCCTAGGAAAGTTCACCTATTATTATCCCCCAGCTAAGTTAGCCGCCCAGACTGAGCTATCAAATCTATCCACATTTTGTTAAATCTCCAGCAGCGGCGATCTATCCGCCCAACCATTCCGACCAATTAGGTTCTTTAAGTTTCATGTTTTCATTGATTCGTATGTTCTATTCTGGATAGCCTAGAAGGGTGTCTAGAAAACCTTTGACGTTACTTCCACCAAGTCAATGGTGCTCCAAGTGCCATCAAAGGGGGGCTACTGTAGACACCCCACTCTAGACTGTCTAGATTAGTTTACTTACGGTCCTTGATTCCCCATTGATGACTAAGGTCAAGAACATCCTGAGTTTGTTGGTGCGTTTGAGCTTCGAGCGTCCCAAACCTCGTTCAAATCCTTTTCGAACCCCTCAAGCCAGAACCAGATGGCCACAGCAAAACCCTACTTGCTTACGCTGGTTCTATGCTAGCGTGCGCCAGTAAACTGCCACGTGTCAGTCATCGACCGTTGACTCAGTTTCTACTGGCGCACGCAGGTAGAGAACTGGCGCACGCCAGTCCAGCCCTGTCAAATCAACTTTATGCAATCATGAACGCGGGACTTTTTTGGCCACCCGACGTCAGCTACAGCTCCCCTGATGATTACTTCGTCCAGAACCGTTTCCCCCTCTCTCCTACAAGACCCATCAACTAGTCCCATGCATTGAATGCATGGGAGGCTCCCTTAAGCCAAACAAGCCTTAATGCCAGCTGATCCCAGCCTTTTATCAGTTGTCTTCTAGCCTATAAATACCCCCCTTGCATTCATTTGCAAGGGGTTAGCACCATTAAGGAAGAAAAAGCTTTGTTCTCCTTCTTCTCTTTTGCTTTCTCTTGTTTTTCTTTCATTTGTTGAAAGACTAAGCAAGAGAGCAATACTCCACAGTCTATAACACCCTTACACTCACTACTCAACCCTCAAGCCTCAAGCTCAAGTCCATACTCACTTCCAATCTCACAAGCAAAGGTATACCACATTTGTTTCTGTTATCTGTTCTGACCCCTGAGGGAGGCTGGCAGGGTCAAGGCTGGTAATCTATACCAGTCCTGGCCCTAAAGCTGGCAAAGCTTCAAAGATCGTTTATGGTGGGAGGTGGCGCACCCGGTATACGTATGTCGTACGCCAGTCATGGCAGTACGTGCACTACTGGTGTAGGGATCACCGATCATCTGTTTTCTGCTTTCTTTTACCTTTGATCACCTTATTGCATGTTAATAACCGATTTACTACTTTCTGTACTCAGAGCTATGTGCTTATTTATCTGTTATTCTTGCTTAGTAAGGCCTCTGGGTTTATTCTGGTCATGTTCTAGAGCCCAGGTGGTGCAAAGCCAAAGCACTGGACAAAGGATCAACTAGCGTACGGCCTCTTTCCACTGGCGTACGGTAGTTAGATCAACATCCAGTGGCTTGGCCCTTGCATGGATCTCTGATCCAGGCCTCTTCTATTTCCCCACACTGTTTCTAGGGTGTTTATGTCCTTTATTTCTTTGGATCCATCCTCCTCTGTCTGTAACTGTATATTATTGTTGATATAACTGCGTGGTTTGTCCTGGGTGTGCACTGGTCCCTTCCATAACCCAGAGGGTTGAGTGCAGAAGCTGTGGGCTTAGATCTACCGGCGCACGCCAGTACTGGTGTGGCGCACGCAGGTCATCTCTGTATGCAGTGGCATGGCCAGTGCATACAGGCTTGTTTCCTGCGCGTATCACTCTGGATCAGCGTGCTCTAGTTTGTCTAAAATGCTCACAGGTGCTTGTTCTCAATCTATTATTCATAGCTGCATTCAAACCAAACATACATCACGTTTTGTCATATAATGCAAACTTGTTACCGTTTTAATCCTCATTAATTGTTCCCCCGCCCTAACTGGCTAAAAAATGATCAAATGAGAGAAAAATGCAAGTGTTTTACAAAATGCCCGAGTAGAGACCGATCTCCGGATCGGGCGACCCTTCCACTCTCGTAACCTGGCTCCCGAACCTCAGATATCGAAGGTGACGACGATCCAGTCTACGCCTTTCAAAAATCAAACAACGTAGCAAACGTTTTCAAGTTCGGTTCCTTGGGTATTTTCCGCGAAACCCGAGTGGCGACTCTGAATTGCAAAGCGTTTCGCCGCGCTTTCTAAAAGGGCGCACCCGATTTTATACGCAAAAATGTAAAATTTTGGCGTGTGCCCACACGTCTTTAAGACAAGGGTTTTCTTAACTCTAAGGAACTTTAAGTTTCTAAATTCCACATTCGATCCTTGATTTAAGTCATCATCCAATTGTTCGGGAATTCCCAGCTCGGTGGTACTGTCAATTTCCACACCTTGCTTCAATCCAAAGATTGTGTTGTCAAAATTCCACCCAATTTGGGATGGTAAACTTAAACTCAATTCACGTTTGTGCAACGGTCAAACTTATCTTACGGTTCTACCCATTCTACCCATGGCCGAGTGTTGAGCCTAGAGCTCTGATACCACTTGTAACGCCCCTGATTTTTAGGAACGTTAAATAAACATTTTATTGATAAAACCAAATGTAGTCTGGCTCGTTATTACAACAAAACTCCCACAAGAGTTCAATATTTACAAAAATGAATGGGGTCTAGGGTTCCTAACTACAGCTCCGCCTGTTCCTCCATCCTAGCCAGCTCCTCAGTTCCAAAAGCCTCCAAGGCGTACTGTTCATCTTGATTATCTACAAAGTCTGACACATTATACCAGCGTCACCACCAGTATAATATGTCAGGGTCAGCAAAGGTAACACCATGAGCTACAAGAGCTCAGCAGAGTAAACCTATACCCATTAACCCTTATCTTACACGTAGCAAGTCAATAAGCCATGATACATGATAGTAACCAAACTAACACATGTGCATTCAATAACTTCACATTTAGAGATGTACAATAACACATGCACATTCATTACTCGACTAGCGTAAGTGTCCGTGTCATAAGAGTTTCTCCTATGCAGCGTTTCGTAGACCGTGTCACCATTTCACTTTTCATTTCCAAATCAACATTTTTGAAAATCACATTTAATACACCCAACCTCGGTTCCGCCGTTCCGGGTTCCCGAGTATCCTCACAATGGTTCCGCCGCATCGGGTTCCCATTGGCACACAAAAACATTGAATTTGGCATTGGCTCCTCTCCACGGATAACCAATTCACAATTCAAAACCCTCGGTTCCGCCGTTCCGGGTTCCCGAGTATATCCCACAATGGTTCCGCCGCTCCGAGTTCCCATTTGGGTTTTTGAAAATCATTAAAACAATTGCGTTGGCTCCTCTCCACAGATAACCAAACCACAATTCATCCCTCAGTTCCGCTGCTCCGGGTTCTCATTGGTTTTTTCACAAATCTTTCTTTTACACACGCACACCACACAATGGGCAAGTCCGGCCACATTGTGGTTTCAAAACACACCTTGTCTTTAACACACCCTAGGTGTCATGTTTCTACTTTCTCATTTTTGTGTCTCGTTTTCATGCATAGACTTCGCAGCGGGACTTCTTACGACAAAATCATAAATCATTCATTGTAATCTTGAAACTAAACTAGCAAGATCATCCAACTCTATGTTGGTTAGCATGCTCACATTATCACATAATCATGCTCAAATCACATTAAAGCATAACGCCACATGTACCTTTGGAGTAGAAAACCACTTATGCTTTATCACACATCAAACAAGTAAGGCAAGAAATCATGTATACATGCTCATAACCATCTCAAGATCAAAATACAAATACTTTAGGTTGATCCACAAACATTATCTTTCAAAATTTGTTCTTCCTTTTCGAAAAGCTCAAAACAACACGTGTTTATTAAAGTATAATAGAAAATCTACATATACTTAGAGATAGGGAATAAGGACATTCTACATTCATTTCAACATACGCATACCATACGCTATACTTAGAGTTTAGGAGGTATAGGAAAATCCTACATCCATTATAAACAAAACACATTTCTATTTATACTTAGGGTAGGGATAGGATCATTCTACATTCATACCATACATTATGCTTATAGTTAGAAAGCATAGGAAAAATCTACATATACTTAGAGTTAGAGGTCATAGGAAAAGTCTACCGTTCTTCTTGGCGGTAGTGACGACTACGGAGGAAAGAAGGTACGTCGGCTATCGGACGGAGTAATTTCCTACGGTAGGCTTCCGGTAGCTTCGAAAGAGAAAGGTTTCTCTCGAAACTAGATCTTGACTAATACTACTAAAACTTTTGGATCGAAAGGGTGGTCGAGTGGCGGTTTAGTGGCGGTCTTGGATGAGTTTCTTGAAGAACTTAGGAAGAACTTCAAGAACAAGCAAGAACACAAGACTTTCTAGAGAGAGAAGTTGAAGTATTGAAGGTGTGAGTTGAATGGCAAGAATGAGGTGCTATTTATAGCAAAAACTTGGCTTATTGTCCAAGGGATAATTTTTCCCCTAACAATTATTGTCCAATGGGTAAAGGTTTGCTTGACTAGATTTGGTACTTTGGATTTGATTTGGAAAGATTTTGGTGAAGAAAGGAGGATTGTACAAGGTTTTAAATTGGTAAATGTACAAAAAAGGACAATGTGAATGGATTTTGCTTGAAAGAAGTAAATCACCATAGATTGTGATCTAGTCAAAGCACAATGGAAGAAGATCAAGCCAAGTACACTCCAATCTCTCCTTCTCTTCCTCTCTCTCTCGGGTTTCTCTCTCTCTCTCACTAGTACTAGTACTGTTGATTGATTTATCATTTATAGTTGTAATATATATATATATATATATATATATATATATATATATATATATATATATATATATATATATAAGGATGTACTTAAAGTACTAGGTAATCTAATAGATTTCAAGTATAAAGATTTTCTATTAAAATAACAAATATGCACATGTGTACTTTTGAAATAATATATATATATATATATATATATCTATATATATATATATAAAACCAAGTACATATAGATATATACATATATATAAGTATGTACCATGCAATCTAGGTAGATTTTCAAATCAAAATTCCCCATTAAAATAACACAAATTGGCACATGTTCTTATTAAAATATTGTACTAATGTACTTAGGAAATCTAAGGTATTAAATCTACTAGGTACATGTATATATATATAAGTATATCACCACATGGGAAATCTAAGAATGATTAAATTATAAAATCCTAGTACTTGTGGAAAGATTAATTCTTTTGTCCAATGGGTAATATTTCTCCTAACTTTTATTCTTATGATTTTGCCTTTTTTTTAAATGAAGGATAGCATTATAAGTAGCACGTCTGTCAACGATTTACCGGAGCAAGGCCAAAATACCCAAACCGGGTTTCCAAGGCCGGACAAATCCGAACGCGACTTGAGTGACGTCCCACTACCCATAATGATATCTTACATTTAAATTTTTGAAGGTTTTTCTAAAAATTTTATTCAAAAGGCTCCATCATAAGTCATAACTTATATTTGCACTAACAATATAATTACGCCATTAACTGGCTCTGATACCAAATAAGTACTAGCATAGAGCTGAATGATAAGATAATTAATCTTTTAGATAGGAGTGATATTTTAGCTCATATGCGAAATTATAATTACATTCATATTGGTTTAGTGCAAGTTGCCCTTAAACCCCTAACACTGTTAGGAATGGATACCTGTCTCCAAGTAACTTTGCGAGATGGCAGGTGTAATAATTGGAGATCCTCAATAATGGGGGCAATCAAGACCAGTTTATGTCACGGTCCAGTTTACTTTAATGCCTATCCTAATCTGACTGTTTCTTTAACAGATAGGAATATTGGTGAGGTCCTAAATTGTAAGATCCAAACTAGAGGTTATGATTATTTACCCGGATCTGAGGTAATAGCTGTAATCTACAGAATTTATTATAAAGTTATGAATACTTTGAATCCTAGGGTTCGAAACTTATCGTCCCCAGACCAAACGGTCTTAATAGAAACCAATATGTTGACCTCTAATATTGCGACCAATAGGTTGATCAACTGGGAAGAAATTACATTTCCTGAAAATTGGACTATCACCAATGCGGTCCCACCAAGACCAATAATAAACCAAATTGAACAAATAGTTCAAGATAATGAGGGAATTGTTTCCCTAAATTTTAGGAATTCTCGATCTGAGAGACTTCTTAGAAGTAATAGCACTAGAAATAGCTTTTCTAGTACCCAAATACCTTATAGGGTGAGTATTCCTCCTACTAGTAGACACTCAATTTCTGAAATTCCTAGTCCGGATGAGATTAATCTAGCAGGAATAAGAATATCCCAAAATCAAATTCCTCATGGAGTTTATAATATTCCAGAACCAGTAGAATCACCTACTACCAGCGACATGAATTTTTCCATCAATGACAATAATAGATCCTGAAATCAGGCAAGGAATAAACAAAGATTTTTATCAACCTAAATACAAGGAATTTAGGGAATGGTATTTCTCAAAATATAGTGAGAAACAATTACAAGAGTTTAAAAGGGAATTCTATGATTGGATTGAGTATTCTAAGAAAATCATCCCTTTTACCCAATGGTTTTATGGTAAATATTTTCCTGAAATTGGTAGATCTATCCATGTTATTCAAGACTATCATAGGAATTGGAGAAGTATGTCGGGAACTGTACTTAAGGCAGTTCATCCTCCCACTATTCCTTTATCTTTGGAAGGAAGTTCAGAATCTGAACCTACTCTGGAAACTGTGGCTTTTGTTAAGCCTGCTAATGCAGATTTAAATGGTAAACTGCATAAACAAAATAATCACACCAATCTCCACCTTAGTACTATAGGAGAACAATTGGTTAGAATAGAGGACCAGGTCACCCAATTAAGGGATGACATTAAGAATTCTCATACTAAAGAGAGAGTTGAGGAGGTTATCTCTCCCTCTAATATTCGTCCACCTATTCCTATAACTAATTTTAACTTGACCAATCCTAATAAAAATTCCGAATTGGTTAAAGAACTACAAAAAAGGTTAAGAGGCCTTTCTATTAATGTTATTTCTGAGGAAATGGAGGACATGAGCAATCAAGAAATCTCAGAACTAGAGAATGTTTTCCTTCAGAATGAAACTATTAATAAAATCCAATATCCTCCACAAAGACTCCCTTATGCTGGGGCAGATAGATATTACTATCCTAGGCCTAGCCCTCAGGATATGTTATTTGAGGAAGCGGGATTTCAAAAACAAATGTCTTATAGTGGAAGGACCATTTATGAATGGAACATAGATGGCATGACTGAATACCAAATTTTTGGAGTCGTACACCAAATGATGATGTACAGCACAATTTGTGCTCAAAATGATAATGGCGATAGAGATATTGCCGGATGGATCACCGCCGGTTTTACAGGAATGATAAAAGGGTGGTGGGATAATATCCTAAATGCAATCCAAAGAGCAGAAATTTTAGATGCAGTAAAAATTGAAAATGATATTCAAATGGCCGATGCTGTTTATACTTTAATAAACACATTAATCCTCCACTTTGTTGGTCACTGGGATAACCAACAGGAAAGAAGTAGAGAATTACTTCAGAATCTAAAATGTCCAACGTTAACCCATTTTCGTTGGTACAAGGATGTTTTCCTTGCTAAAGTTATGCTAAGAAACGATGCTAATAGTGAGCATTGGAATTCAAAATTCATTTACTGTATACCCCATTTCTTTTCTGAGAAAAAATAAGGAAAAAATTGAAAGACCAAAATAATGGTATGACAATTATTTATGATAATTATACCTATGGCCAATTGATATCCATAGTAATCCAGAAGGATTAACTTTATGTAATGATATAAAATTACATAACCAGTTGAAAAAACAACACTTAACTGGTAAACAAGAATTGGGTCAATTTTGCGATCAGTTTGGTTATGATATGCCTAAATATCTAAAGCCAACTACTAAGAAGAGTGGTAATAAAACTACTACTAAAAAATACTCTAAGAAAAAATCTTATAATAATAAGAAGAATAAAGGTGAGCAATCTGGCTCAAAAGAATCTACTTCTAAAAAGCCTAATAAGGCAAAGAAGAAATCCACAGCAAAATGTTTTAAGTGTGGAAAAATAGGTCATTATGCTAATAAGTGCAAGACTAAGAAAAAGCTAGAAGAGCTTCAAATAGATGAAGGGTTAAAACAACAACTCTTCAAATTACTTCTTGATTCAAGTGAATCAGATTCTTCAGATGAAGAATCAAGAGATCAGGTTAATGAGGTTTCTGACCAAGAGGAATACACTTCTTCCGAATCAGAAGAAGTGATTCCCAATAATTGCAATTGTAGTAATCTGGAATGTTCAACTTCCAATAATTACTGGAAGGCAATAGTTGAGATGAATGGTCTCAGTATCAATGTTCTAACTGAAAACCAACAAAGTCTTTTGGACATCATTGATCAAATTGATGATCCTCAATTAAAAATGAAAATCATTGAAACTTGTATCTCTTCTAATAAAAAAGAAGAAGAAGGGGTTAAACCTCAGATTCAGAAAGAGACCTATAGTCTGAAAAATGTTCTAGACAGATTAGAACAAAATGACAGTTACAAACCTGTAACAATCCCTGATCTTAAGGGGGAAATAAATATTTTAAAAACAGAAATAAAATTGTTGAAATCCTTTCAGAATAAGGCTACCCAGGAAATCTATGAAATGAATCAAAAACTTGATTCTTTGGAAAAGAAAGGTAGCACAGATAAGGAGGAAATTCCTGAGGATTATTTGAATTTAATCAACAAAGTGGTTTACCAAAAATGGAATGTTAGGGTAAACCTAGTTATCCAAGAAGAATATACTATCAACAATATAATAGCTTTGGTTGATAGTGGTGCGGACATGAATTGCATTCAGGAAGGAATAGTTCCAACTCAATATTTTGAGAAGACTTCTCAAAGTCTCACTAATGCCAGTGGATCAAAATGTTGATCAAATATAAGCTTAACAATGTTCACATTTGTAATAAAGGAATCTGTTTGGAGACAACATTTCTCTGTATAAGAAATCTCCAACAGGAACTAATTTTAGGAACTCCCTTTTTAGCCATGCTAATGCCTATGCAAACCAGTACTGCTGGAATAACTGCCCATATTGATGGCCATGAGATATTCTTTGAATTCGTCTCTCCCCCTGTTTACAAAGAAGTAAACGATATTATAAGGAAAATATCCAATAAGGATAAACAAATAAATTTCCTTCAAAAAGAAATTAGAATAATGGGAATTGAGGAGACTCTTCTGAGTTCCACAATGATAAAGAAAATATCCCAAATACAAGAGAATTTCAATAAAGAAATTTGCAGTGATATCCCTAATGCTTTTTGGGATAGGAAGAAATATATTGTTTCACTTCCTTATGAGAAGGATTTTAATGAAAGAAAAATTCCCACAAAGGCAAGGCCTTCTCAAATGAAACAAGAATATTTGAAAATGTGTCAGAATGAAATTGACAGTTTACTCGGTAAACAACTAATCAGAAAAAGCTATTCTCCATGGAGTTGCACAGCTTTTTATGTCAATAAAAATGCAGAGAAGGAACGAGGTGTTCCTAGACTTGTTATTAATTATAAACCCCTCAATGAGGTTTTGATGTGGATAAGATATCCCATTCCTAATAAGAAGGATTTATTAGATAGGCTTAATAAGGCAGCTATCTTTTCCAAATTTGATTTAAAATCAGGATATTGGCAGATTCAAATTGAGGAATCTGACAGATATAAAACTGCTTTTACTGTTCCTTTTGGTCACTTTGAATGGAATGTAATGCCTTTTGGCTTGAAGAATGCACCTTCAGAATTCCAGAATATTATGAATGATATTTTCTATCCATATGCTGAATTTGCTATTTGCTACATAGATGATGTTCTAATATTTTCTCAGAACATAGACCAGCATATGAAACATCTTAGAATTTTTAAAGATGTTATTAAAAGAAATGGACTTGTTGTTTCTGCTCCTAAGATGAAATTGTTTCAAACTAAAGTCAGATTCTTAGGACACAATATCCACCAGGGAAAAATTATTCCCATTGATAGAAGCATAGAATTTGCTTCTAAATTCCCAGACGAATTAAGAGAGAAAACTCAATTGCAGAGGTTTCTTGGTAGTCTCAATTACATCGGAGATTATTACAAAGAATTAGCTCAGGATTCTGCACCTCTTTATGATAGATTAAAGAAGGATCCTCCTCCTTGGACAGAAATTCATACCAAAGCTGTCCAAAAGATTAAATTAAAAGCAAAGCAACTTCCTTGTTTAGCTATTGCCAATCCAGAATGGAGAAAAACAGTTGAAACAGATGCCTCTAATATTGGTTATGGTGGCATTCTAAAACAATACAATCCTAATACTTCTAAGGAAGAATTAGTCAGGTTTACTTCTGGACTTTTCAAAAATGCTCAAGCTAATTATAGCACAATAAAGAAAGAAATTCTTTCTATTATTAAATGTATAAATAAATTCCAGGATGATTTATTAAATCAACATTTCTTGGTAAAAGTTGACTGCAGTGCAGCAAAGCAGGTTTTGAAACAAGATATTAAAAACCTGGCTTCAAAACAAATTTTTGCTAGATGGCAGTCTGAATTATCTGCTTTTGATTTTGATATTGAATATATAAAAGGAGAAAATAATTCTCTCCCTGATTTTCTTACTCGTGAATTTTTACAGGGCTAATGTTGCCAATCAGCCGTCAAAAGGCTGAGGAAATACATGCATCCTCTTCTAATGCAGATGAAACTTTCATCAAACAAGCCTGTCCTTCTATAGCCCAATCTAGGCTAAAATTTATCATTGAAAAGGATAAAAAATTCAGGAAAGCCATGGACAGACACGTCATGGCTAATAGGGAACAATATTTCAGGAGATATCTTCCTACTAGATTCTACCTGAAAAGATGGGCCAATGCTATTGTGGCCATCGACCAATTTTATGATGAATATGGTTATTCCGATGATGAAGATGAGAATATTGTTGTAAATAGTTTTCGTCGGAACAGAATGCAACAAATTCAGAATAAGCTGAATATTTTATCTCGTGCATAATTTTGCAGATGAATAGACCACCAGATCGGGGTCGTGGCCGTGGCAATAACCCTCGTGGTAGGGGTAAACCGTCCAAGGTTACCCAAGCAGATGTTGAGGCTTACTTGCAAGCCAAAAATCTACAATTTCCATCACTTCAGGAAGCAGCTTCTGCATCCTCCTCATCACTTTCAATGGCGGAAGTGATCCAGACTAATGAAGCCTTCAAATCTTTGAAGACTACCGAGACAATTATGGTCTTGGAATCAAAAGATGAGCAATGGAGTAATGATCCCTGGGAAATAAAGTCCCAGTACTTGGATACAATGAGTTATCCAGTCCATGAAGGAAAATACAGATACATCTACGAGGCAATGCTCTCAGAATCTGGATCGGTGGAATTTCGCCATACTTATGATAGCAAAATTGGACAGAAAGGTCCGATTAGCTACAGCAAGGCCGTAATAAGAATGGTCATTCCAATTCAAAAATGGGGAATCCATCCCAGCAAATCAAAGTCACTATCTATTAAATCGGAAAATGGAGTTCCGATCCAGTACAATTACTGGGACTATATTGAAGCTTTCACTAAAGCTTTTTACTATCAAAACCAGCACAAAAGACATTCCTGGTTTATAAAATTATGTCCAAAGCTGGTTGGACAAAATGATTTCCCAAATTGGTTTTTCGAATGGTGGTCAAAATTTGGACCACTACAGGATTATTTGTCACCTGAAATTCAGAAGGAAATAGAGTCCTTCCTCAAATATTACTCCCAATTGAGGGGAGATATTCCTGAAAGAAAACTTTTTCTTGATACAATGACTATTTTTGGCATCCCATGGCTTTGGAAATGGGATCTTCAAATTGGTAAAAATCAATTGGGACTTCCAATCCTCCAAAGAACTTTTCAGTATCGATGGTGGAAGCAAACTGATGTGCAAGATATCATTGTCAAAGTCAATGCTCGAATTCAGGAATTGAGACAACAAATTAAACAGAAAGAGCAGTTGTCAATCAAGAATCCATTTCTTGATATCTCAGCTCAAGTCAGGGCCAAATTCCCTGAAGCAACTGATGATGAAATTATCATGAAAACTATGGATTTCATGAAGGAACAATTCCTTCAAACTATTCAGACCAATACAGATAAAGATGATGACTCTATGACGTCAGCCAAATCAAAGGGAGAAGATAATAATCCCTTCACATGTCTAGCAGGGGAATCTCAGGACCCCTACGAAGATGAAATGACCGACACACCTACTCTTGGTGACTATTGGGACAGCATGGCTGAGTTGATGGCTGAACGGCTGTCACAGACTAAGAAAGAAAAGGAAAAGCATCAGTAGTTTGGCAGGCTGGTGAGAAAAGACTAAAGCAACAAATAATGGAATTGTCACTTAAGACAAAAGCGACGATAATGGAATCGTCATGATCACACTCTGCTGTCGGTGAAGACCAAAGCGACGATGGGGCCCCTTGCGCACCCGGCTAGAATCTTCATTTAAATTTGAAGTGTAATTTGCATTTCATTTCTTTTCCATTTGGTTTTCCTTTGAGTCTATAAATAAGTCCGTGTCTGTAAGGGTTAGAACAGGTTTTTTCAGGATTACCCTCTCTCTCTCTAAAATCCTAGTTCCCCCTTCTCTCTTCCGCTGTATTCTCTCCCCTCTCCTGCTGTAACATTGGCTTCGGCCCTCTGAATAAAAGGTGTGTTTCTTTTACGATCCTTGTACTTTTCAGTACTTATTTGTAAGTATATCACCACATGGGAAATCTAAGAATGATTAAATTATAAAATCCTAGTACTTGTGGAAAGATTAATTCTTTTGTCCAATGGGTAATATTTCTCCTAACTTTTATTGACCAATGGTTAAAGAAGCAAAGTAATATATACTTTGAATAATATATATGTATTTTAGACATGTGTATATATGACCATATATATATATATATATATGTACCTTTAACAAATCTAGTAAAGTACTTTGGTAGAAATCTAGGTTTTTCTATTGTCCAATGGATAGAGATTTCCCTAACTTTTATCACCCAATGGGTAAAGATCAAAGATGACAAGTATGACTAGGCATATATATATGTATATGTATATGTATCTAATAATAATAATCTAAGTCCAAAAGGGTTTCATTAGGGTTAGGAGAAAATAACTAGGTGAATTGGTAGTTAGGTTTTCTCAATTAATCGGTTGGAATCTAACTAGACTTGCCAAGTAGGATTTCTAGCCAAGAAATATTATTTTAAGACTTCATCTTAATCATTAGGAAAATACACTAGACATTTGTCTTTAAAAAAATGACTATATTGCTCGGAGTGAAGAAAATCTAATTTTGAAAGTCTCAAATCTAATTATGACGGATTACTTAAAAAGAAATTTTAAAATTCAATTTTTTTAACGAAATTTTTATTTATCAAAAATCAGATTCGTTACAATTCTATTTCATGCATACAACTAATGTTTTTAAAACCGGACCGACTGGTTCAACTGGTTGGCCCATCAACTAGTCCCTAGAGCGGTTCAATGCCAAAACTGCTTAGTTTAGAGAACCAGCTTATTTTGAGAGAACCATCTCAAAATCCCGGTCGAACCAGTGAACCGAAAAAATCGAAACGGGTTAACACGTTAGGCTTTTTACATTGCCACATGTGCTAGATGCCATTAAACGGCTAAGTGGCTACCGCAGTTGGCTACGCCAAGCTTTAATAGAGGAAGAAAAGTTTCACCCTTTTCTCTAGCAAGCGATGTGGGACTGTGGAGTGTAATTAACAATTGACATAGCTGAGCATCATCACTTTCTCACTTGTTGCAAATGCAACCAAGACACTTGGCAAATACATTTTGCCTACCTGATATAAAGTCATAGATATGATCCAAGACCTCTCTTTACGTACTAAATATATATGAGCAAAATTTTATTATTTATTAGAACTCTTTAAAAGAAAAATTGCAAAGAAAAAGAAAAGTTACCTACTGAAAAATTTATAGAACTTATATTATGCCAAAAATTACTACAGTACATAATGTAGTAGACCGAACCTAATTATCCGAACGTATCTCGGATGACTAGACCAAAACCATCGTGGCCATACGTGAACCGAGGCTCAGCTGTCAGCCGAGGCTTGACGATCACCAGCAATGCACCCGCCCTCCGTCCGGCGTTAGGATAGAATCATTCGGGTTTGGCCACCTTTGAGATAGGCGGCACCGACAACAGGTTCTCCCCGCAGGTCGCCAAACAGGCTCGGCTACGCCCGGGGCTCGGCTAACTGCAATGGCACGTGTCGCTCCACGTGCTAAGATGGTTACGCCAAAGGATAATTATGAGCGCACATGGAGAGTGCCAGCTCATACCAAGACGGTTACCAGATCTACTCTGTGATGTCATGATGACGGCACTCGGCTCGTGCATGGCACATGCCCGTACTTAGAGAGCAAGTCAAGGAGACTTTATAAATATCAAAGGATGACAACCCTAAGAGGTACATGCTTCTACACACACACTATATATACTCAAACCTTAGTCTCTTGCTTTACTCTCTGCACATTCTCATCCTCTCGCCGGAGGGCCTTGTCATGCAACCCCGGCCAGGTCTTAGTCGTGCGTTCCCTGTGTAGGTTAGGGTGAGAAGGCTAGGAAACCACTCAACCTACGGAGGAAGGGTTCAGATCAAGTTCGATCCAACCACCTGCGAAGCTTACACCCACCTGATTCACTTCCGCCAAACTATTGAGCTATGTACCTTGAAGGATGAAATCAAGTGTAAGAGTTCCCATCCAGCCTCGGCTCCCTTAGACTCCAGTGGTTCAACAAATTGCCCGCTGGATCCATACGGAACCTGGCCGACCTCGAACGCGCCTTCAACACTTGTTTCATCACAAGCAACAAGACGGCAAAGGAGCCCGAATCCCTTTCACAGATGAGGAAGCCCCCAGGAGAAACACTTAGACAATATGATGAGCACTACTGGCAACTTTTCAACAAGATCCCTGGAATTGATGAGTACTGGGCCGCGCGCACCTTCAAGAACGTTTTGGAGTCTGGCAACAAGATACTGGACGAACTTGCTATCCGCCCACCACATGGCATGGGCGAGTTGATGCGCATGGTAGAGCGATTCTGCGCTCTCGAGGAATTTTACGTGGACCGAGCAGCTCAGGGGATACCAAACTCAACCATTCCCCTGCCCACGGTTGCGCCCCAATTGCCTGCACCAATCATCACCCAGCAGTCCCAACCAAAGAAACACGTGAACAACATCAAAAAAGGTAAGAAGCATCCACCGAAGGTCCACGACTATGTGGCTGAAACCACATATTTCAAAAAGTCCATCTGGTCTTTTCTCAAAGAAATCATGAGGCAACCATGGTTCGAATGGCCGACAGGGAAGCTCGGCACAGACCCTGGCCAACCAGATCAAAACCAATGGAAGAAGTGCTCCTACCACAACGAGCGTGGGGGATGGTTGTCTAGCAGGCTTTATTTGAAAGAAACTATCCAGAGGCTCAATGTGGCTAGCAAGGGATAAGTGTTTGGATAGAGAAATGATGGCCTTTCTTCATTTTGAATCACGCAACAGAGCAACTAGAATCCTAACCAAGAGATTAAGAGGATCTGATGTTTTACCAAGTGGTTCTTCAAAATCGAGGACAAGTCTTGAGACTCAAAGTGGGTGCATGGAGACATGGCTAAATTTTCATTCTATTTTTATGCTCTAACTTTTGCCTAGACCGCCCTTTAGGGTTTTCAATCTAGCGAGCTCATTTTTTTTTTCCTTTTATTTTTTATCTTCAACAGCTTGCTCCTCTTACAAGCGGCTCCATGAAAGTGCACAAGTGTTTTCAACTCCCCCTTAACTCAACAGAAATGACATGGGTCACAGTTCGTTTTGAAAACTCTTTCGGTGATTTTGATAACTCAAGTGATCATGAAGTGTTTCAAGCGATATCATGAGATTACTTTGAAATCCTTGAGGATTGTTTTCAACGTTTAATGTTATCATGAGTATTCTTTGGCAGCAAATTAGCATAAGAGAAAACATTTTCAAAAGTGTGGCCGACCCTAAGGTGCCTACGTATCTCTAAAGAGAATCAGGCCATTCGTAGTTCAGGTTTAAGGAGATTCATATTCCGGGAGAGATTCACATTTCATGTTGAGTGCAAAGAGTTGATCCAAAATCATGATGAACAAAATGACTTTAATTTCAAGAGAAAATAAACTCAAGACTCAAATTCCTAAAGGAGAACAAACTCGAGACTCAAACCCTAAAAAGAAGCAAATAAGGGTCAAAAGAAAGACCCAAAGATTAGCTAATTGAGACTCATAAAAAAAACTGACTCAAAACACATGACAGAATTTGGCCGCCGCTTCTCAATCATCCATCTTGGTTGGATCAACTATCCCTTGATCGATGAGTTTATGGATATCATGTTGCAATCGGATGCAATGATCAGTTTCATGCCCAAAAATCTGATAGTAGGCACAGTGTTTGGTAGGATCATAGTTTGGGCCAAATGGTGGGCAGGGCGACTGAGTTTCTAAAGGTTCAAGGAGTCCTTGTTCGACTAGAGTAGCCAGGGCTTGAGATGGGGATGAGTTAAGATTTCGGTGGTGGCGGAGTGCACGACGTTTTGGATTTCTGGAAGTGGGGTTCTAGTGAGCAGGGGTGTGTTGGGATGGATTTAGTGGAAATATGACACTGCTGGCATTGGTGTCAACGGTATGGTTGGGAAGGCTTCTTTTTGGTTTGGTGATTTCTCCCTCGACTTGTTCCATATGTTGGGGCTGCGGGTTCATCATTGTTCTTCCTTGTCTTTCCTTGGCAAAATAAATTTCCGCTTGAACTGCTTTCTCCATCCACCTAGCAGGGGGAGGTGGAGGTGGAGCTTGTGGAGGACTTCTTTGCAAACTGTGAACAATGGTGGCTAGGGCAGCCACTGATTCTGCCAATACATTAACTTTAGCGGCCAGAGCTTCAATCTTCTTGTCAGCCATCGTTGTCACGTCTAAGACCAAACCCAAAATTTAGGAAAAGCAAGAACTTAGTTATGCTCAGGTTGAGATGTCCAAAATCAAGTGATTGTGCAGTGCACCTATGCCTATTGCCTCCTAAAATGCAAGTTGCCCCTAATATGATGACCCATTTACCATGCATGCAACCAAGTGGTTGAACAACGTACTGTGAAGTTATGTGATCAATGTAACAGACAATCATTCAACAATTATTGGATCAAGAGATCATATATACAATGTGTCATGCAAGATACAAGATTGACAAAACCCCCACTTTTCTTTTTTAAGACACTGGTGAAAATAAAGAAAGAAAGAAATTTGTAAAACCTAGAGGAAAAATGAAAGACTCTCTCTTTTCTTTTCTTTTCTTTTTTAGAAAAGATCCTAGCAAAAAATAGAAAAATGAATAAAATCTAGAAAAAAGAAAGATTCTTTTTTTTGTTTGAAAAGATCCTAGTAAGGATTACGAAGAAATAAAGAAAGATATTTATAAATCCTAGAGGAAAAAGAAGACCTTTTTTTTTATTTAGAACTCCTAATAGTTGAGGACTATGGCAATCTCTCACAAGCCAAAATTTATCTCAAAGAGAGATAGAGTTATGTAAGGACTTTTAGAGAGATAGACTTCATAACAAACTCTTAATAAATGAGCATGAAATTCATCTTCTACAGCAATTAAAACTCTATAGAGTGATAATCATTTAATCAAACAAGAGTTTGAGATATAATGCAACACATAGTCCTAACCCGCTTGGGATTTCCTGTCTTAGTTTGTAAAGAGTTGTATGGCTTTCTACAATATGCAAGGTTTCAAGTAGTCTCAAAGGGTGCTCCATTTGGAGTTTGCTAGAACCCCTAACATAGTGTAGAAATCCCAATTTGGCCTAACGATTATTTCAAGTCCCACCTTGGGGACCATCCCGATGATGAAATGGATACAGTGATTGCTCATTGACTTCTTGTGAACCCATAGACTTATGGTAAGAACTTTGAGCCGCTTAGAAGACCCAATCTAGAGCCAAATAGCCTTTCAGACAGAAATACAGAATACTAGGAGAATCCATCTGTCGGTCGTAACATTGATCTCACGGCCTTAACATCCTTTCTTCACCTGAGCAACCTGTTGCTTGAAAATCTCCCTGAGAGATCAATCCCTCGGCCACAAGATCTTTCCTTTGGCCGCAACATCCTTTCCTCGGCCGCCAGATTGTCTATTTTCCAAACTCTGGAACATTCTGTCAATTGTTTGATCCAACTACACTACCTCCCTGATGCGTTCGGGCTACGCTCAGAGATTACCACGAAGAGTTTGCATTGCATTGCAAGTGCAAGTGCAATCGTGCGTTTTGATTGGCCGGAGTGAGTCACCAATTGCCTATACAAAGGGCTTTTGGGTTCCGAAAATAAGAGAACAAAATCATCCAATTCGTATACTTTCACACCCTCTCAAACCACGAAACTCTGCAAAAACACTCTCTCAAACCCCCTCTTCAAAAGCCCTAACCTCCCGAAGGCAGCCATCAATCCGACGATCAAACCCCGAAGTTCAAACCCTAACCCTAGGGTTTTTCGAGAAGTAATCAGTCAATCACCATCAATCCAAAGCAATCAAGCAACTGAGGGATCAAGGTGGTGAGGCCCAACGGTCTCTGGTTTGTTTTATTTACTGTATTCATGCCTAATCGTAGCGTTTTGATTATCTACTAACTTTTCTGTCTGGTGTGAGGAAGAACACCGACCAGGGCTTCGATCCCTCGGCCAGTACATAAAACCAGGAGGATCCCTCGGCCGTGACATCCATTCACCGGCCGTGGGATCCATCTCCCTGGGACAGTTTGTTTTGGTGTTCTGCTTTCTGATGCATGATTTGCTTATCGTCTCGGCTCACTTTATTTACTGTATATACACTACGCCAA
Source organism: Rhododendron griersonianum (assembly GCA_018127125.1). Lineage (NCBI taxonomy): Eukaryota > Viridiplantae > Streptophyta > Magnoliopsida > Ericales > Ericaceae > Rhododendron > Rhododendron griersonianum. Next base: position 19,578,789 of record CM030793.1, on the reverse strand, counting down.
ATTAAGCTTTTTGCGGCATTTTATAAATGCCGGTAAAGATCAAATAAATGCCGGTAATAGTATTCCCGGCATTTGTTGACGAAAATAAAAAATGCCGTCTAGGTAAGTGTCGGTAATACATAAACGGCATTTGTACAAATGCCGGAATTAAAACCGGCATTTGTTACTAGTTTTCCCGGCATTTGTCAAATGCCGGAAAAAGAATTGCCGAATATACACTTATTAACGGCATTTGACGCAAATGCCGAAAAAAAAATATTACCGGCATTTCATTAGTGCCGTTTTTTTATAGAACTTTTACCGGCATTTTTTAAAATGCCATATTTGTTAACGGAAAGGTAATATTACCGGCATTTTATTAGTGCCGTTTTTTTTATAGCTTTTCCTGGCATTTTTCAAAATGCCATTTTTATATCTTCGTATTTTCTTTCCATTGCTTTTACTGGCATTTGTAAAACGCCGCTAAAAGCTTTTTTTTTTTTTTGCCAATTTTATTTTTAATATATGATTTTTTCATTAACAAATTATCCTAACCTAATACTACCTCCGTCCCAATTTAATTGTCACTTTTGGGAGTTCGTGCCACTTTTCAATTAATTATATCTTGTAATTTAAAATGTTTTAGGTGATTTTGAAAACATTGTATTATAGAACAAATCGAGATCTATCAAACAAGATCCATATTGGATATAAAATTTATTACCAATTTAAAAATATAACTAGTTTTTTAATCCAGTTAGAATAGAACTGAGACAAGTAAATTGGGACGGAGGGAGTACCATTTTTGATAACACTTTTCCTGCATACAAAATTGTAACTGTCCAAAACAATTTGAAATTCCACTACAAAAACCAAAATGCAAATTCCATATATAAGCAAATTGGACATCGCAAAAGACAATCTCAAAGCAACAAAAAATAACAATGCTAGGCATAGAATGCCTATGTGAAAATCAAACCCTAAGCGTCAAAATATAAGTTCCAATTGCATGTGTCTCCAAAAACAAAAGATCATACTAACCAAAGCAACACAAAGACCCAAAATATGCTTTTGGTTGCGAGCTCCTAAACAAAAAGAACAAAAACAGTTTTCATTATCTAGAAGATTTCCTGTCATTCCTATTGCATGTCTTCCATGTCCATCTACGTCCTATCAACCTGCAAATACAAGAAACAATTACATGTTTATACATAGGTGTGTGGGTATCTATATAGACCACGACATCCTACACAATCAGTAAGTTTAAAGATACAGGACACAAGCATCAAACATATCCCATCGGAGAGCAGTTGGGATTCAACAATCATGCATGCACGATACATCCACGTATGAAATCCGCTTCCCTATACATGGGGACTCCTAAAACATAGCTGCTATTGTTTTCGAGTTCTATTATCAGTCCTTCCCTATGCAATCTGAACCTATGCTACTTGGAACTTTAATCAGTATGCCTTGTTGACTGGGAACAAGAATATCATATGGCACGTGCTCTAAAATATGGTACCATTGGAGTATACACAACACTGCTAGAATGTTCAGTACTAGAACAATTTCCTTCCACCAGTTAAGTAATCTAATAACAAATAATCTTCTTTATCATCTTCCAATTAATCCGTCCTTGTATGATTCACAAGTACCTGGCCAGGCAGCAAGTCTATGAATGTGTATTATACTTCTTTACTGTACTTGAGTTTGTGGGTAAAATACAAGCAATTAATGAATAGAAGATTGTGTACGTTATGTGTCCAGTACATCGGAGTGTCCAAAACGTGTCCCACTCATAACAAAAAACTAAAAATAGTTGTAAACATATTTTCACGTGTCGGGAACGTGTCAGAGTGTGTCCTTGTCTACGATATAGATACGAAAGGCCCGAAGATGTGTATGTGCTTCTTAATTACACTAATTGTAAGTACCTGCTCTTATACTGAAGTCCATATCTTGAACTTGGCAACCCACAACCCAAGCTTCTATTCCACCAAGAAAAGTCAAGAGCAGGTCTGCGAATATACTAATCTTTTCAAGGGGATTTGCATTTTAATAGGACCATATATTTGGCTTGATTCCCAAAAAAAGTAATTATCTTCTCTTAATCAAGGGAATTTCAATTTGATGATTTTCCAGAGAAAACTCTAAAACCCTCTTCTTTGTTAAAAGGTATTACATAACATAGTTTTGTTGGCAGCTGATTAATCTAGAGAAAACTAGCCAAAAAGAGAAGAAGAATGCCCACAATAGCCAAGAGATTTCCCAAAGACATGCACTCAAAGTATAATGTGGAATGTGGAACTTGGGACATCAGATCAACATAATACATTAAACAGTTATATCCAAATACGTTAAGAATATGGTGAACTAATTCCCGGAGTGATTATATTTTCCTGAACAGATTCTTCAATGATAACAGACATTTAAACCCCCTCTCACAACAAAAACTTTTGTGCTTTGAACGGAATGGCAAACAAGAGATTCCCATTTTGGCCATTGGTAGAGCAAGGAATCGAAGTTGAAAGGAGCCGAACTATGAAACAAATTTGGTAAGATGATTTCTCAAGATTCAATCCAATCATTCGAGTTTATATGGAACAATTTTGACAACTTGAAGAATTAATCTTGAGTATGATTGTTATCATGTCATTCAACAACACCCCGTACCATTAACACTTCATTCACCCTGATTCACAAGTAGCTAGCCAGACGTATTGTATCCAACCCCCCCCCCCCCCCCAAAAAAAAAAAAAAACATAAACTTGCTTCTAAAGTAGACCACAAAAGATCATTTTACTACCAAACCATCTTCACCCAATTAAACATGTATTTTACCAACCAATTTATAGGCTTCATTCAGAGACCACAAGGCATACTTAATTGGGCTCTAAGCTATATATTTTTGCAACAACACAAATCAATCAATATGAGAGGCATGTGTATTTTCAATCAATAAAATGGCCAACTCTATTCTCATTGCCTGAAAAAGTACCATGAAACCACAATTTACCTGTCCATTGTGCTCCATTAGTGATGGTGTGTGATCTCCATCTCCATTTCCAGCTCCATTTGGTGATGGAGGCAAAGGGTGTCCTGCACTTTTCATATAAGCAGCCATGGTTGCATATTGGTTCTTCAATTGAGTGATTTCATCATTTACGTCTCTTAACACTTCTTGTCGCAACTCTGCACGCAACTCAGCAAGCAACTCTGCACCCAACTCAGCATGCAACTCTGCACGCAACTGATCCTTGACACACTGCTCCTGAGATCGGGTATATCTGGTCCCAAACACTTGACTCGGACAAGGACCAAGGCCATAGGTACGCACACGTCCATTCCTATCTGGTTTGAGTACGCTAGTGAATAACTCCTCCCGTAAAGCATGTGACTCTGAGGACTCAGGAATCTGAGAGGCTCCCTCATTAAGACGACGCTGAAATAAATGAAACCTATCTATAGTAAGTAAAAGAACAAAAGCAAAGATTTTATTATGTAAATAGACATAGAAGAAGCATACCATTAAAATGAATCTAAATAGATAAAAAAAAAATGAACGAAGTAAATATACATACTATGGCCAAAGCTGATGCTTCATCAACTGGTTGTCCATCTTTCTTCGTATGAGTCTTAATGAATACCTGTATACGATCGGGCTCTACTACTACTCCATCCTTATTCTGTGTCAACTTTATTAGCGTACAAAAAACTAAAGTGTTCAGTAACAAAAATTATATATATAAATGCATTGAATTAAATGTAGTTCTGCACCGTAGTTAGTTAATTACCTCATCCCTTACACGACAATGGCCCTTCCTCCCACTCGTGTGTCCCATTTTCTGTTCGTGTCTGCTTTTACGGTTGGTTTTACTGCGTCTCTATAACAAATAAAATCCAGTATTACTTATCCATGTATATGTGTTCATATTCATTAGAAAGAGGAAGAAGAACTGATATGCATCACCTTGGCTGTTTTAGTGCCCCAAAATTGCACAAGAACTCTCCATTGATCAGGATCGACCCTATTCGGACAATTCGCCAAACGGTCTTCATCATTATCATATAAGTTATAAGTATTTCTTTTCAGCTCATCTTTCCAATCCTTCCATTTCTTTCCAATGGACATCAGACAATTATGCTTATAAGCATCTGGTGCGGTTGTATTTTCCTACATATAAGTATATTAACAACTAAACACCGACAATATAGCAGCAACAACATTAGCTCAACTGATCAAAATTCAGTCTAAGAAGATAGATTAAAAAACAATAGCAGCAGCAACATTAGCCCATAATCTGAAATTTTTCCCTATAATAATTACCTTAACCTCTGCCCATATGCGTTCCTTGTATGGATATAGCTCCGGAGCCCTCCAATCAGTAAAAGTTAAGGGTGCTAAAGTTGCGTTTCTTGCTAAGATGCCAAGTTGACTTTGTAAAGGGCCTGCCGTGTTACCTATTGGTTGGTTGTCTTTATTCAATTTAACTTCTAACTTCGCTCCTGTACCCCACCCAACATATGGACGAGCAAAGCCTCTCCCGTTGGCTCTCTGTTGTTGCGAGTTGGGATCTAGCAAAGAATAATATGGAATAATGAATGTAAACAAGTAAATGCAAGTAACTGCATAATTTAATTTCTTGGCAAATAAAAGGTTGAACCATATATATTTTTTCTTTTGTACATTAAATTGAATGTACCTGCTCCAACAGAAGTTCTTGACCCTTCATTGCATTGTTCCAACGACTGCAAGTTTGGAGTAGTGTGACTGCCCATAGATTGTTGATGTGATTCGAGCTCAAAATACCAGCATACTCCAAATATAGCAGCAACAACAATTGAAACCCTCCAATATTAGCAATAGCCACATATCAATTCAGCATAATGCAAGGATATATGCTAAATGTCTGTACTCCTTCATGATGACAGCAAGAAAATGTAGCATTTACAGCTTCAAGTATGGCAGCAACAACAGTATAAAACACCAATAATAGCCTCCAGTAATAGCAGTAACAGTTAAAAGCCTCCAATTATAGCAGCAACAACGTATGTGAGAGATTAAGACCGAAAATGAGTCAAGATCATGCAAGATTCAGCTCCAAATTGCAGAAATGATAGTTACAGCAGGCCACACCCATATAAGATGAAGACATTGATCCAAAATGAGACCAGAGACACCAACCCAAGACACAAGCCCCATCCCAAGATGAAACCAGATAGCCACCTAGTGCATTTTGATGCTATTTTTAGCAGCAATTCTACTACATTTCACTATGGTTCGTGCAACCCTCCATTTTCTCTCCTCTCCTCCCTTTCTAAAACTCTAGGAGTAAGAAGATGGATTGACTAGCAGATGGAAAAGTTGCAGAAATCAAGTACAAGGACAAAATGATATAGTGCAAGACTTGTATTAGCATGCATTAAAATCAAGAGAAACTATATGGTACTTCCATTAGATCATTTAGGAGTTAATTTCGGTGGTTGTAAGGACACAAAATTCAGCAATAATAAACCTAATAACTGTCAAAGTAATAGGACAATTAGTAAGTTTGTTTGAAATTGAAATTAGCTAATAAAACAATTATATACCTTCATCAGATGGTGACTGCAACTCATGATCCTTTGGTGGTACGTAGTTGATTTCCATGCTGGTCTTGACTAATGGTAGGCGAAGGCTGCAATATGGTACTCATGGGTGCAGCCCGACATCGCACTCGTTTTGCTTGCACTTGCGGCTGCGCCTGCAATTGTACTGACTGATTTTCATGCTGGTCTTGACTAATGGTAGGCGAAGGCTGCAATGTAGCACTCATGGGTGCAGCCTGACATCGCACTTGCTTTGCTTGCACCTGCAGTTGCGGTTGCTCCTGCAACTGTACATGCTGATTTCCATGTTGGTCTTGATTAATGGTAGGCAAAGTCTGCAATACAGCACTCATTGGTCCCGCTGACAATTGTACACGCTTTCTTGTAGTAGCCACCTACATTAAAATTACAATAATATGATGAATGCAACAAAGTGAAAATTGCTTAATTGGACATAGTGTAACAAGGATTAACATTAACAAAAAAAAAAAACTCTTTCTTTAATATTCCACATAGACATGCATCACCTTACTCAATTGAGGCCCAGAACATTCTTCATCTTCCAAGGAACATTCATCATCTTTGAAGCAAGAACTACTCCCATCCTCACCGTCTCCCGGTTGCCAATCATCGTCATTATTAACAGCACAATCCATCTTGTTTCTTCTCTTTCTAGCAGTTGTACTTTTCTTGAAAAATGGATTTGCCAATTGCTTACACCCCAGAGCTTCAATCTTTTCATAGTTCTCTTTAATTAACTTATTTCTTTTTTCCAAGTAGTTTCTCGTCTCTTGGGCCAATTCCCCAGGCTTGAAAACTTTTTTCCCGTCCTTAGCCATCTTTTGCAACAATTATTACAATATATTAAGACACTATCAGCAATTCAGAAAGAAATATAGATATGCATGACATTAGGAGCACAACACAACATAATTCAAAATTAAATAACTCAGTAGCCTAAAAACTTAAGAATAAAAAGGTAGAAGCAAAAACAAGTACTGGATACAAAAATATACATAACATATGGTCCCACTTTCTAAGTGCGAAAAAACAAGGAAAACATGGCATCATACAAAATAAAAAAAAAAAAAAAACTAATCATCCTTGTCATGATCTCCATCTTCATCATTTTCTTCAAAATCATCATCATCAGTACAATCCTCCTCCTCATCACTATAATCAACCTCCTCCTCCTCCTCATCACTATCTTCTGCACCAACATTATCATAATCGTCACCATCTATATCGTCATCAACTGTTACTCCTTCCACATCTGTTCTAACCCAGTTAACATCATTATCAAGAGTATATGTAGCATCATCTAACTGTTGACCACTATAAGGCTCAGCTTGGGGACAAGTTATTTCATCTTCTGTAGATTGTTTTCCATTCATGTCGTATGAGTCTCTAGGAGTCATCTTAACAACGACATGCCAATCTTCATCAATGGGGTCTTGAACATACCAAACCTGTTGCGCCTGAGATGCAAGGATGAATGGTTCATCTGATGAGCGATTGTGTCTATACAAAAGGTGCCGAAAATTTACGAGTGTGAACTTGAACTCATCTTGCCTCATTCCTACGTTGTTATCCACCCAATCGCATTTGAATAGCACAAACTTAAAGTCATTAGAATATCTCAATTCAATGATATCCCTTAAAACTCCATAGAAAATGACCTCTCCTGTAACTGGGCGTTTATCTCTTGAGCTTGCATAACTTTGTGTGTATGCAGTTAACGATACTCCACTGTTTTGAGTTTTCCTCCTCTCCTCACGCTCCTTGGTGTGAAAACGTTTATAATGTACCCAGTATACCTTCTAGCCCATTTGTCTGGTGCAGAAGCTAACACACTCAGTTCATTGGATATGTTCACATTTTTTGTTCGCAACAAGTCTTGAACCTATATTTTCCCAACATATATGGTTAGAGAAACTTAGTTACTAATATGGCGATTAGAGATATTCAGAATAGTACTACAAATGTTGACAAGACTTACGTGATCTCTAAACCAATTAGGAAATTGTTCATTGTGCTTCCTCATAAGATCACGCTCACTTAACCGGCGACTATCATTTCTAAGAACTTGAATGTGTTTCCTGCAATTAAAACGACTAGTCATTACATACGCACTACGGTACTATCGATGAAATGTAGTAACAAGTATAATCAATTTCTTACTCCCGGAATGGGGCTACAACATCAGAATTGGCTAGGACATATCTATGTGCCTGCACCCAAGCAATGTTATCAAGCTCAAACAATTTTCCTTTCCCTAAACCACGACCTCCATGCTCACCATCGTAGTTTCGTATTGGTCGACTTAACTTTGTCTCAACATCATGCAAGTACCGTGCGCAAAATGTCAAGCATTGTTCTGTCAAATAACCTTCTGCAATGGATCCCTCTGGATGGCTCATATTACGCACATACTTCTTGAGTGTAAGCAAATACCTACGATGAACATAAATTTTTTTAATTAGTGTTGGAAGTTTATATCTATATTTTTGTTCATAAAAATGTCAACTAGTAGTCTAGTAGTATATACATACCTCTCAACAGGATACATCCATCGATAATATACTGGTCCAGCGACACTTGCTTGTTCCGCTAAATAAATGGGTAAATGCTCCATTATATCAAAAAATGAAGGTGGAAAAATCTTTTCGAGACGGCAAAGAGTCAATGCAATTTGCTTTTTAAGATCCTCAAAGTCATTTGGATCCATTACTTTGGAGCATAACCGTCTATAAAAAGTGCTCAACTCAATTAAGGCTTCACAAACATGTCTAGGCAATGCCCTCCTTGCAGCCCATGGCAATAGTTGTTGCATAAGAATATGACAATCATGGCTCTTCAACCCTGAAATAGTTGTGTCTTTGAGGTTTACACGGCGTGAAATATTGGACGAGTAGCCGTCAGGGACTTTAACATTTTTCAACACTTTGCAAAATATATGTTTCTGTTCTTTACTCATTGTGAAAGAAGCAGGAGGTAAAAAGAATTTCCCACCAGGACGTTGTTGAGGATGGAGTGCCGTGCGTATACGCATGACCTTTAGGTCTTGTCGAGCCTTTAGATTGTCCTTTGTTTTCCCCAAAATATTGAGTAGTGTCCCAAGTATATTTTCCAAGAAATTCTTCTCGGTATGCATCAGGTTAATATTGTGGCGAATCAAAATATCCACCCAATACTCTAAGTCAAAAAATATACTTCTCTTTTTCCAATTATGAACTCCTTGCTACATAGTGTTGGCACTTATTCCTTCATCAGCATGTACTCGTCTCTTTTTAGGTGCAGTTCTCTCCCTTTCTTCACCCTTCCCAAAATTATTCTGAATGAATTGAACTTGTTTAAAAATATCAGCACCTGACAAATGAAGTGGCCTTGGTCTAGTTTCAATAGTTCCATCAAAAGATATGGCATCTTTCCGAAAGTTATGTCCTTGATCCAAAAAGCGTCTATGGCCCATATAGCAATACTTCCTAAAGTTCTTCAACCATAGAGATTGGGTTTCCACATTGCAAGAAGGACAAGCTAGTGCTCCTTTTGTGCTCCAACCAGATAGAATCGCTAACGATGGAAAATCATTTATAGTTCCCATCAATATTGTCGCTCGCATACGAAACATTTGTTGGGTTGATGCATCAAAAGTAAGCACACCTTCAGTCCACAACTCTTTTAACTCCTCAATCAAAGGCTGCAAGTAGACATCAATATTATTTCCAGGACCATCAATGAGCAAAGCCAAAATGAAAAACGGTTGTTTCATGCATAACCATGGAGGCAAGTTATACGGCATCAACACAACTGGCCACATGCTATGAGTAATGCTCATTGTTCTAAACGGGTTAAAACCATCAGCTGCTAATCCCAATCTCACATTTCGAATGTCTTTCGCAAATTCAGGGTGTTTTTCGTCGAATGTTTTCCAAGCAGGTGTATCAGCAGGGTGCTTCCATTTACCATCATTGGTCCGTCCCTCTGCATGCCATCTCATATGTTTTGATGTTTCCTCTGACATGAAAAGCTTTTGAAGCGCTGGCTTTAAAGGAAAATGCCTTACTTGTTTCGCAGGAATTTGTGTTAGTTTGGCCGTTCCATCATCTGAAAAGTTAGTAGATTCTTTATATCGTGATGTTCCACATTTTTCGCAGTTGCGCAGCCCCTTTTTATCTTTCCAAAACAACATACAATCCTTGGGACACGCATCAATTTTTTCGTAACTAAAGCCTAAGGCCTCATTAAACTTCTTTGCTTCAGCAAACGACTTGGGCAAGGTTTCACGAACTGGAAACGCTTTTCTCAATAGCTCAACTAGCATATCAAATGAGGTATCAGTCCAACCACCAAGCACTTTTATATGCAACAAATGAGTTGTAAAAGAGAGAGCTGTGAATGTCTTACAATTGGGGTACAACTCACGTTGTGCATCTTCAAGCAACTTAAAAAATTTCTTAGTCTCCTTATCGGGCCCTAACCCCATACCTTCAAGTCCTTCATTTGTCTCTAATCCCACCATCTTGCCTTGGAACTCCAAATGCATCATGCACCATACCAATCATATCATCTTGAAAATAAGAGCTTTGATTTGCATCCGATTCATTTCTACTAGATGAAGATAAAGACTCTCCGTGAATTGTCCATCTTGTATACTTAGTATTGAATCCATTTATAATTAAATGTTCTTTCACGCCACTTCTTGTCCCAAATATAAGGTTCACACATTTCTTGCAAGGACAATATATCTTTGAATCTGGATGCTTTTTATCATAAGCAAATTCTATAAACTTTTCTACCCCTTGTATATAGGTAGGGTCTAGCCTATTCCTTATCTCAATCCAGCTCTTATCCATAGGAGTTAACTTAAAAAAAACCTGAAATTAACATTGTGTCATATTATTGGTTATAAATCACAATAAGAATGAAACATGGATGAGAGAGATAAGAATACATTTTGTTACTGCACAGAAAACATACTAGTCTTATAAAAATTACATAGTAATCTCACATCTAACCCCATATCCCTATCTGGGTGCTGCTGTTTCCTAGGAGGCACATATGAGAAGAATACCTAAAAAGAATGACACTTCAAAACCTAAAAAGAATACATGTGTTGGCAGAATAATAACAGTAGTTAATTGAACAGTATAGTGTCACCTTTCCTATAGTGTCATGCATAGTGTAAACTTTCCTGTAGTATATCAAACACTGGAGTACTTTATTAAGTTAGCTTTGTGTTGTTCCTACATATCTAACTGTTCCAGTTCACAAAATTCTATTTTGTGAAGGGCAAAACTCATAAGATATTATTCACTAGCTCTGAAATTCTTAGGCTAATAATCTACTTAAGATCGATAATGAAGAAAACAATCTGAAATTCATCAATCAAATGCCTAGACCATAAAATGCAAAGAAGCCATATCAATGATCAAAGATATTCACATATTTTATATGCCAGTTTGGATGACTTGGAATTCATGGTTTTCTTTTTTGCTAGTGTGCTTACAATCAGATAAATAAGACAAAGATTCCAAAGTCAAATTGAGATTAACTAGAAAAAGAATGCTACTTCCACTGTTGAAATCCAGCAACTTACACATTCACGAAACCAACAAAAGTGGGCAGGCACTTGGGCAGTTCTTCACAGAGAAAAATGTTCCAGTTGCAAAATTATATTAAGACAAGGTCAAATGATCAATGACCGAAAAAATGACCCGAATTCTTTTTGGATAACAATGACCTGAATTCTTGTAACCAACCAAACTGGAAAACTTCCATAATTCGAGGGAACGTGAAAAAGAAGTCTGATTGAGATCAGGACACAAATTAATTACACAATTCCTTTATTGTCAATACATATACCAAACTTAGTTGAATGTACCTGCTGTTTGGGAATTAGTTCCTTCAGCTGAGAATGAAGATCCTACACAAGACAAGAAAAAATTAGATGAAAAGGACCAGCAAACAAAAGTAAGAGAATTAGAAAGAACCTTAGCTAGAAGAAAATGTCACTAACACCAATTCCTTTTAAGTATCGACAATGCACAATTGCTAGAAATGCGACGTGCTATTATCATTATTATTATTTTCTTGTCATTTTTTCCAGTAGGCTTCCCACTTCCCTAGTTTCCTACAGCTCTGAAAGACGAAAGGACGATGTACATATTCTGGCCAGCAGGCATGTGAATTCAAGATCCATAAACTGGAAAAATGCACAGAATTAAAAAAATGAAAAAGAAAAAAATCTGCTGGCATGCCCATGACAATAAAGAGAGAGCCAACGCATTCAAAACTTACTCACAGTCAATAAGCTCCCTCTAACAGCCATCCATAGTATGAGGCCTTGGAATATTTTTGGAGAACCAAACTTACAACCTTGTGCGAGGGACCTATAGGATGGTGAATCCTAGAAGCATTCCAAGCATGAGAGGCCTGATAAAAAAAAAAACCTCCGTTCCAAATTTGGGGCGGTACTTACCCCCTACCCTACTCCATGTGGCCCCACCACTGCTTACACTCCTATTAACAAAAAATCTTCCTAGCATTTAATTCCCCGTAGTTCACTTTACTAAATTCTAATCAAGTAAGACAAAGAGCTTACATTCCTTTGTAGCACCAGACTTAGAGTGTTGGAATATACACTTCTTTCGTAAAGTAAACTGATATGATTAGACTTCCCTAACTAAGGTCCAGTGACTTAATGGGATCAAAGAGCTCCAAAATGAGTAGGCAAAACTGTGCAAGACAAACTTCCAACAAGCGCGGTTGACAATACATGTGTGTATGGCATTTGGTAATGTCATTCTTCTTTAGTACCCAACAACCTAGAATTGGTGAGTGCAGGGCAAAAGAACAAATCCTTGAAACATTATTGAAATTTTACTTTCCGAATATTAGTTGCATGCCCGTAGGACATAACATAAAAAAAATACAGGATAAAAAACTTAAAATCCGAAAGTTCATCTAACAACCTGGAAATTCAAATAGGATTTGGTTCAGTCATACTCAAAATGTCAACCTAAATCCACAAATGGGCCCACCCTTGGATGAAGGTGAACCATCCCAAATGATAGAGTCAGGAACATTGGGATGAGGCACGAAATCAGGACTAGGAAGACAGAGAGAAGGCAAAGTCCAGATATCATTTTCATGCAATAAACTTTAGGTGCCATAGGAATACCAGAATCCAACTGAAAGTGATGCCCATAGTAATCAAGAAGAGGCCCAGCAGGGTGCCAATTATCACGCCAAAAATAAGTAGAAGATCCATCACCAATGATGTATCTGATAAAGGGTCTCACTTGAGGTCTGAGTTGAAGTAACTTTCTCCATGTCCATGAGCAAGAAGAGGGAATGGTCACTGACCAAAGGCATTGATTCTTGATGATATACAGATAACTCCATCTGACCCATAAGGAATTCTAATGCGAGCAGATGGCCCACAGATGTTTAGCCATTGCAGCGTAATTCCAATTCCTAATCCTCTTAATACCAAGACCTCCCTTATTTTTAGGACAACAAAGAGCTCCCAAGCAACCTTATGGGAGTGATTATACTTGGTAGATCCTTACCAAAGTGTAGTGGCCCGGATAAATGGGGCTTCGTACCGAACCCCCGAGCCATATTTCCGAGGGCGCCTGAGGGCTCCGTACCGACCCCGGAGACATACTAACGAGGGCTTCGTACCGACCCCCCGAGCCATATTACCGAGGGCTCCGTACCGACCTCGGAGACATACTACCGAGGGCTCCGTACCGACCCCCCGAGACATATTACCGAGGGCATCCGAGGGCTTCGTACCGACCCCCGAAGCGCAGCACCGAGGGCTCCCGTGCAAGCCCCCTACGCTTGATGAGACACAGCATCGAGAAGAATCCTCGCGAAGGGCTGACCTGGCCATGTGCTCCGTAACCACCTTATCCCATTCGTCATATATGACGTCACCCGAGGCGGTTACCCGAGCATACTCTCCACGCGCTAGCTTGGAGGCCACGCAAACCTAGGTCTATAAATACAAAGGGACACTCACCTAAGGAGGTATGCCATTCTTCTCCCTAACCCTAGACCTACTCACTACCCCTGAGATCTAACTTGATCGTCGGAGGGTCACTGGGCTCCCATAGCCCTAGTGACTTGTTGCAGGTCAGGCGGAGGAAGCAACGGAGCAGCGGAGGAAGGAACCCAACTAGAACCACGGTCAAGGTCCCGATAAATCGAACCCCTACAATTGGCGACTCTGCTGGGGACCTAACCGCCTCTCTCAACCAACCACCTCCTTCTTTCTCAAAGAGCTCCGTTAAAGCTTCCTGTTCAAGTCATGGTGGAAGTTGAAGATCCGCATCCCAGTGAAACCACCCTGGGGCTCGGCCCCCTCGGAGACCGCAACCTGGCTTCTGGCGGAGCCAACGCCCTGGGAAAAGCTCACATGTCTATCGGAGGCTGAGCCGGAACCTCAACCCAGGAGGTGGGAGCCACCACCGAGCTCCACACTTACATCCGCCACCTAGAACGGAAGATCGACGACCTAACAACGGTTATGGAGCGAGATAGGCACGTCCGTGACGAGTTGGCGGAGATCAGGCATCTCCTCCAGATCTCCCCATCTCATTCCTCTGGAAGCCGTGGCGGACGAAGAAGCCAACATAGCCCTCCTCATAGCCGCGAAGCAGGCCATCTGGTGGAACATCGAACGCGTCCGTCGGTTAAGGACCGCCTCGAACCACTAGAGGAAGGTCGCAACAGAAAGGATATGGGGCGCAAGGAACGTTCTCGCTCCCCTAACCCCAAAGGAGTTTGTGGAAGGCCATCCGCCTCCGAAAGGCTCGGCGGCAGAAGCATCTCCGCGTCCTCCACCCACTCAGTCAGGATCGGGAAGGGTCGCCGCGAGCCTACGAACCGACGGAACCCTTCCGTGCTTCCTTCGTACCTCGGTTTCCCGAAGCCGAACCTACGAAACGACGGAACCCTTCCGTGCTTCCTTCGTACCTCGGTTTCCCAAAGCCGAACCTACGAACCGACGGAACCCTTCCGTGCATCATTCGTGCCTTGGTTTTCTTAAACCAAACCCATGAATCGACGGAACCCTTCCATGCTTCCTTCGTACCTCGGTTTCCCGAAGCCGAACCTACGAAACGACGGAACCCTTCCGTGCTTCCTTCGTACCTTGGTTTCCCGAAGCCGAACCTACGAACCGACGGAACCCTTCCGTGCCTCATTCGTGCCTTGGTTTCTTAAACCAAACCCATGAATCGACGGAACCCTTCCGTGCTTCCTTCGTACCTCGGTTTCCCGAAGCCGAACCTACGAACCGCCTCCTCCACCCACTCAGTCAGGATCGGGAAGGGTCGCCGCGAACCGACAGAACCCTTCCGTGCCTCATTCGTGCCTTGGTTTTCTTAAACCAAACCCATGAATCGACGGAACCCTTCCGTGCTTCCTTCGTACCTCGGTTTCCCGAAGCCTAACCTACGAATCGACAGAACCCTTTCGTGCTTCCTTCGTACCTCGGTTTCCCGAAGCCGAACATACGAACCGACGGAACCCTTCTGTGCCTCATTTTGTGCCTCGGTTTCCCGAAGCCGAACCTACGAACCGACGGAACCCTTCCGTGCCTCCTTCGCGCCTCGGTTTCCCGAAGCTGAACCCACAAATCGACGAACAACGGGTATGAGGATCGACGCATCTCTCCAGGGCTTGGTACACATCAGAACATTCGGCCATACTACTTGTCAACTCCTCCCAAACCAATAAGAGGTCGGGAGAAGTTGAGGGGCTATTGTAGTGGCCCGGATAAATGGGGCTTCATACCGAACCCCCGACCCATATTTCCGAGGGCACCTGAGGGCTCCGTACCGACCCCGGAGACATACTACCGAGGGCTTCGTACCGACCCCCCGAGCCATATTACCGAGGGCTCCGTACCGACCTCGGAGACATACTACCGAGGGCTCCGTACCGACCCCCCGAGCCATATTATCGAAGGCATCCGAGGGCTTCGTACCGACCCCCGAAGCGCAGCACCGAGGGCTCCCGTGCAAGCCCCCTACGCTTGATGAGACACAGCATCGAGAAGAATCCTCGCGAAGGGCTGACCTGGCCATGTGCTCCGTAACCACCTTATCCCATTCGTCATTTATGACGTCACCCGAGGCGGTTACCCGAGTGTACTCTCAACGCGCTAGCTTGGAGGCCACGCAAACCTAGGTCTATAAATACAAAGGGACACTCACCTGAGGAGGTATGCCATTCTTCTCCCTAACCCTAGACCTACTCACTACCCCTGAGATCTAACTTGATCGTCGGAGGGTCACTGGGCTCCCATAGCCCTAGTGACTTGTTGCAGGTCAGGCGGAGGAAGCAACGGAGCAGCGGAGGAAGGAACCCAACTAGAACCACGGTCAAGGTCCCGATAAATCGAACCCCTACACAAAGGAAGTTCCTCAAAAGGAGCTCAATATGCTTCCCAGCCTTGGGGAGAATAAAATGCATAGACTAAAAAACTTGCAAGTTGAAAGGACAAAGGCAATAAGCTGAAGCTTCCCAGCATAAGACAGAGTTCTAGTGGCGGAGTGGATGGTCCTCTTGGGGTGCGGATGCATCCCAGGCAGAGAAGAATGTCTCTGCGGTAAAGCCGAAAGCATAGTCCAGTTGGGGGGACGATGCAGCCCAAGTAGAAAGGAATGAAGAGTCAAATCAGTCAGCAAGCAAAGATGGCTGGGATTCAACAAATATTGGTGGGAATGAAGGGGCACAGGTTCAGTGGGGGCATGGGAAATGATCCTTTGGGAAGAGAGAGTTCCCTAACTCACATGGCCGGGATACCTCTAATGCTGGAGAATGGAGAAACAAGCCGAGTGTTAATTTAACTGCAACCAGACAGCGGTTAGATATGTTCACGTCGGAGGAACAGGATATTCTTCTGGAAATTGAGCAAACTATGCAGTCTATCAGAAGAATAATGCATCAGACAAGGTAACTTATGTGGATCTCTACTAGTTTTCTAACTTATTTTTTAAGTGACTTGTTCTTAAACATCAAATAAGAGGATTTTATGGAAGATAAATTGAAAAAACTCGTCTTTCTAGTATTCCTTTAGTGGTTTTGACACAAACAGATCACCGTAAGTGGAAGAGCTCCCTGTTATTCTCCCTGCCGATATGTCCCTTTGTCTTGGTGGCGTGTTTTATTTTAACCAATAAGAAGTGGTTGAGAAGCATTTTCATTCTAAGCAGCAAAAAAATGGGACTTAGAATCTAAGCAGAGAAACGGGCAGCCTGCCATAGTCCATAGTCAATATGCTTCCCACCGTTCAACTGATGTGTTCTTATACTTTAGAATCTAAGCCTGAAAAAATGACTCAAGGGGTGGACAATGGTCCATAGAATAACTGGCAGCTGGCACACAGAATTGAATCAGTTCAACAACGCAATTTCATTTCCAAAAAGAAATCAATCCCACAGCAAATACCTCTACACAATACATCAATTTTGGAACTCTAAACCCTAAACAGATGAAGAAATTTTGAGCATGCAATTCTGAAACCCTAAACAGAGAAACGGGATTCAAGGTTCAAAGGTGAACAAATGAAGAAATTTTGTAAACTCAAAACTCAAAATAGAGAGAGGGGATGCAAAGTTCAAACCCAGACACAGATCTGCAAACCCAAAACGCAAATTTGTTCAATCAAGAAGAAATAGTGTACCTGCGATGGTGAGAACCGTGAGATATCATGCAAAGAGATCGATCACCAAGTTGTTGTTCGCAGAGAGATTGCTCACCAGGTTTCGGGAGCTTCTGTTCGGGGGCTTCCGATTTGGGGGTTTTGATTTGGGACATTTTCGTTTGCAGTGGTTTCAGGAGTGAGGACCGAGAGATTTTTTTTTTGATCCGCGATCGAGAGATAGAAAGGGAAAAAATAAGAGGGAAAAAGAAAAAATAAGGAGGGAAAAAGTACGGTGGAGTGCTTCACAGTTCGCCACACGATGTCGTTTTAGGAGGGGAGAAAAAATTGCGCGTGTCCGTGGTAATTGTGCCGCCCATAAGGAAACTAAAAACAGCTTTTTCTATCTTAATGCCGTTTTTGAGAAATTTTTATCGGCATTTTCTATAATAATGCCGTTTTTGAGTAATTTTTACCGGCATTTTATAATTAATGCCGTTTAAAGATAATATTTTCCGGCATTAATATTAATGCCGGGAATAACTAGTATTAATGGCATTTTAACACATGCCGGTAAGAAAAATGCCGTTAATGCCACATTTTCTTGTAGTGATAAAGGCATAATTAAACAGACTATGTGTTGGAATGAAACAAAGCGTCTACATGTCTTATGTTGAATAACTATGGGACAGTCTCATGACTGGGCAGAGAGGGGTGCCTAACACCTTCCCCTTACTGTACTTTTGGCTCCCGTACCCAGAATCTCTATCTGTTTTCCTAGTTTTAATAAACTGGGTGGCAACTCTGTTTTAATGATAACCGCTATCGTGTGGCGATGTTCCTAGCCATGGGAATGTCCACGATCTTGGTTTATGAAGCAAGACACCAATCGAGCAACAAACAATCAATCTATATGGCGATGCCCGGTTTGGGAGGTATCTACAGTTTTTGGCGACTCTGCTGGGGATGTGAGAGCCATAACCAGAAAGTTCAACATAAGACTAATACTTGCCTTGTTTAATTCATTTATCACATGCATTGAGCGGGCAACCTCGTTGAGTTCACCTGATACCCCGGCATGACACAGGCTATGTTAGGGGTTCCTGCAAACTCCACAGTCACTTGTACCTTGTGGTATATCAAAAAGGGAATCACACAATCACCACCTATGATGGGCTGGTGAGAGGATTGGTGCCCTTTGACAACGGAGCACCCTGAGACTACCTAAACCTTGCATGTATTAGAAAGTCATAGAACCTATCAAACTAAGACAGGAACCTACAGGCTAGGAACCTACTTGCATTTGCTTGCAAAAGTTCTTCCTCACACCCATTGTATATATGTATGTTGTAAAGTTTTCTTTTGCAGGTTTAACCTTAGGAGTCTTTCTAGGTCAAATGAACAGTAGGTAAGAACAATCACTCTAACTAAAACAAAAATCTTTCAGGAAAAATGACTGCATCACTATTCACGTTTGATTCGCACTTTCAAGTTGTCACCAAGCTGTCTGGCCCACTTCACCCTGCTGTTGAGGATTTCAACCCCTCCAAATACATCACTCCGGTAGATCAACCAAAGCCTGTGGTAACTATCATTGAAGACAACCATGTCATGTTCGCCAGAACAGTCTATGAAGAAGAAGTAAAAGACATGATTGAAGAAGAAGGGCTTCGCAGGGTCCCAATCTATTTTTATGACCCCTTCGCAGGGTCCCAATCTATTACCTACTGACGACTATTGGCCAATAGATGAGGTCAATAACCTCGAAACTGAAGAAGCAAAGGAAGAAGAGTCTGCTGACAATGATCCACTAGACAAAATATCACTAAACCTACTCTTTGATGAGGGGGTCACCAACAATGAAATAAGGGTGATTCACCCCGTCACAGATAGCTTTGGTAATTGGTGGGGCTTTGTTGGCACACGAAGAATCGACAACAGCGATGAAGCAGAAATTGAAGCTCAATTGGAAGAGATAACAGCAATAGCAAATCAAATGGCCCTCCAAGACTTGCAGGGTGACAATGATGAAAGTGCGAATCAAGGTGACAGCGAAGTGCTGATGATCAACCTTGGTGATGAAAAAGACTGCTCTGAACTGATTGTGGATGCAGAAAAAGGGGCTTACCCTAACTGGACCGTGGAACCTACTCTAAAATACAAAATGAAAAGCGCTAATTCTGATCTTAGTTCTGATTCCGATTCCGACTCCGAGTCGACTCAGTCCGAGTCTAGCTTTTCATCTTTTGAAACTACCGAGTCTAGTAAGGAAAACCTGGTCAAAGCACCAAGGCATAACATTTATTTTGAGTTTGACTCTAAAATGTCTTTTGACAATCTTAGCAATGAGAATGAAGATTTAGAGTATTTCACTTTGCCTATGATCAATTGTGTGGATTCCGACAATCCAAATTTTGAGGAAGAAATTCCAACGGAAATTCTAGAATTCATCAAGAGAGAAGAAGAAAGGCACGCTAAACCTTTTTCTGAGGAAATAATCACAACAAACATAGGCTCTGAAAACGAGCCCAAAATGGTTAAAATTGGTGCAACACTATCTTCTCAAGAAAGTGAAAAACTAATCCTTTTGCTAAAAGAATACAAAGATGTTTTTGCTTGGTCTTATAAGGACATGCCTAGAATAGACCCTGAAATTGTTCAGCATAAAATTCCCTTTCATCCTGATGTAAAACCTGTTAAACAAAAGTTAAGACGTATGCGCCCTGATTGGGTCTTAAAGATAAAAGAAGAAGTCACCAAGCAAATCAACGCCGATTTTCTCATAGTCACCGAATATCCACAATGGGTAGCTAACATCGTTCCAGTACCGAAAAAAACTGGAGGAATCAGGGTCTGTGTAGATTTCCGAGATCTCAACAAAGCCAGTCCAAAGGATGACTTCCCATTACCCCACATAGATGAGCTAGTGGACAACACCGCAGGCCATGCATTGCTATCCTTCATGGATGGGTTTTCTGGGTATAATCAAATTCTTATGTCTCCTGAGGATAGAGAGAAAACCACCTTCACTACGCCTTGGGGAACCTACTGCTACCGAGTGATGCCATTTGGGTTAAAGAATGCTGGAGCCATTTACCAGAGGATGGCGACAACACAGCTGCACGACATGATGCACAAAGAGGTCGAGGTATATGTCGACGATATGATAGTCAAATCAAAGGAAAGGGAAGGACACTATGAAGCACTCCAAAAGTTCTTTGAGAGGATTAGGCAATACAAGCTACGTCTTAATCCTCAAAAATGCACTTTTGGGGTAACGACTGGAAAAATATTGGGATTTCTCATCACTCAAAGAGGAATCGAGGTAGACCCTTCCAAGATACAGGCTATCATGGAGATATCACCACCAAAGACAGAAAAAGAGGTAAGAAGCTTTCTTGGGAAAGTACAGTTCATCAGCAGGTTCATTTCCAAGCTCACAACTACCTGTGAACCTCTTTTCAAGCTCCTGAAAAAGGTACTGATTTTGAATGGAGCCAAGACTGTCAGCAAGCGTTTGAGGCAATCAAAGAATATCTTCAGAATCCACCTGTACTGTCGCCACCCATCCCTGGGAAGCCATTGATTATGTATCTCTCAGTAACAGACACATCCATGGGATGCATGCTAGCGCAAGAGAACCACGCCAAAGTAGAGTGCGCCATATACTACCTCAGCAAAAAAATGATGGACTATGAAATAAGGTACACTCCCCTCGAGAAAACCTGTTGGGGGCTAGTATGGACCACAAAGAAACTAAGGCACTACCCGTTAGCGCATCCGGTAGTGTTGGTTTCTCGTCTAGACCCAATCAAATATCTTTTCAAGAAGCCAGCACTTATCGGAAAGCTAGCTAGGTGGTGGTTGCTGCTGCTAGCAGAATTCGATCTCAGATACATGACAAGGAAATCAGTAGAAGGAAGGGCTGTAGCAAAGTTCTTGGCAAATCACCCTGTGACAGAGGCCGAAGCAGAGGACTTCATGTTCCCCGACGAAGACATCTTGTGTCTCCTGGATGATACCTCGTAGCTCTATTTCGATGGAGCATCAAACCAATGTGGATATGGCATAGGGGTATTGCTAGTTTCCCCAAACAACTCTCATATCCCTTTGTCATATAAACTAAGGTTTGAGGTCACCAACAACCAAGCTGAATACGAGGCCTGCATTGCTGGAATGGATGCAGCCTTAGAACTAGGGGCAAAAAGGGTAGAGGTCATTGGAGATTCAAACCTGGTGGTATCTCAAGCAAGAGGAGACTGGAAGGTCAAGGAAGACACACTGAAACTATATCATTCTGTGCTAGAAGATCTAATTCCATAATTCGATTCCGTTATCTTTACGCATACTCCCTGAGTAAGCAATAGATTTGCAGATGCACTGGCAACATTGGCGTCTATGGTCGAAATACCCCTGGGGTTCACGATGCGGCCTCTCATGATCGAACAAAAGGTCAAACCAGCATGCGAGTGTACCTTCACCGAAGAAGGTGAAGACGATGGCAAGCCATGGTACGAAGACGTGAAGAAATTCCTGGAAGAAGGAGAATACCCATCCGAAGCCACCTCAAAGGACAAAGTGACTCTGCGAAAGTTTGCCGCCCGATTTGTAATCTGTGGAGGGGCATTATATCGAAGGGCATACTTGGGTCCAAGTCAACTTTGCGTCACAACGGAGGACAGCCACAAGGTAATGGAGGAAACACACGAAGGAATTTGTGGGCCACACATGAATAGGGCAACAATGGCAAAAAAGATCCTGCGTCAGGGATATTACTGGACCACAATGGAAGCCGACTGTGCTAACTATGTCCGCCGATGTTACAAATGCCAAACTCACACTGATCGCATGCGTATTCCCCCTACGAAATTATATAGCATGACATCCCCTTGGCCATTCTCCACCTGGGGGATAGACGTCATTGGAAGTATAAATCTAAAAGGAAAATACAAGCATCAATTCATTCTAGTGGCTATCGACTACTTCACCAAGTGGGTAGAAGCAGCTTCTTATGCTACCCTCAAAGCCACCCATGTAGCCAAGTGGGTAGAAGCAGCTTCTCATCTATCGATATGGTGTACCTCACGAATTCATCTGTGATAATGGATCGCACTTCAAGGGAGCAACAAAGAAGCTTTTTGCCGAATTTGGGATACAGAATCATCGGTCATCTACCTATCGACCTCAAACCAATGGAGCAGTTGAGGCTGCAAACAAAAACATAAAGAGGATCCTGCGAAAGACTACCGACACCTACACGGACTGGCCAGAAATGCTACCTCTGGAACTATGGGGTTATCGAACAACTGAAAGGACTTCAACTGGGGCCACTCCCTACTCCTTGGTCTATGGGATGGAAGCTGTCTTGCCTATCGAACTAGAACTACCCTCACTAAGGGTTCTGGCTGAGACTGGAATGATCGAAGAGGACTGGGTTCAAAACCGCTACGACGAGTTAGCATTATTGGATGAAAGGAGGCTAAGAGCATTATACCATGTCCAAGGGTATCAACGCCGCATTGCACGAGCATTCAACAAAAAGGTAAAGCCAAGAGACATCAAAGTAGGAGACATGGTGCTCAAAGCAATCCGTCGCCACGTTTCAGACCCAAGGGGCAAGTTTAGACCAAACTAGGGAGGCCCCTACCTTATCAAACGCATACTTTCTAGAGGAGCAGCATACATTGCAGACTTGGATGGAATGGAATTCGCAATGCCAGTTAACATTGATAAACTGAGGAAGTAATACCCCTGAGAGATGCTCGTTGGGCCGAAAACCACAAGGGTGGGCGGACCCAAGCAAAAATTAGAGCAGCCTGCTAGGTCGAAAACCCGTAAGGGCGGCTTAGGCAAAAACTAAGGCATAAATAAAACGCTCGCTAGACCGAAAATCCACAAAGGCGGTTTTAAGCAAAATTAAGAGCACAAAAGGAGAGGAAAATACCCGAGTGGACCCTGACTAAAACAAAACAAATCTCGTCTGTTGGAACTACGTTTATGGCATGATTCCCTCCACGGGATACGTAGGCAATCTCTAAATTGAGATTCGGCCACTGCTATCATCATCACCACTTCCAAAATTTCTAGGTCTATCCTAAAGCATGTTCACTATCAAACCATGACAATAACATCTTCAAAGAAAACGACCAAATATTTTATTATTTCCAAAGGAAAAGGAAAAGCAAACTTAAACAATTCTCAATCTATGAAGGCTAGAATCAAAACAACATCTTCTGAAAAACATAAGCAAAATGTCAATCTCTAGGTCTTCCTTCTCTTTGCACTATTATCCTCCAAAAGGTTTTTCTTCAACCAGCGCTTGAAAGAACTCGATAACTTGTCAGCAAAATTCTCAGCAACCTTCTGCATCACCCTCTTCGGCCAAAGACGGAGCACATTGTGACGAAAGCTAGCATCGTGAACTTTGGAAACAACATACTCAGGGTCACCCAGGATTGCGGTTTGTTCAGCCCCGAACTGCCTTTGAAAGCGAGCAGGAAAATAGAAGATGACTCGAGTGATACCAATCACTGCTACACCAAAATGGTTCATGGTACTCACGGTCATACTCTCAACACCATACCAGGGGCAAACCCATCGAATTCGATCGCCCCTGAGGGTCTTCATCCATACTTCCCAAGCAGCCTCAGTTGGAAACTCTCTAATCACACGGCGCTCTGTACAGTAGTCCGAACTATAGGGAAGCCACTCCGGCACATCCCACACCTTTAGCTTCTCAAATAACCACACCTAAAGAACAATGAAAAATTGTGAGTTGTGAGAACACGTGAGTCAAAACAAAAGAGTGATGAGTGAAAAGATAACTTGACAAATAAACAAATGAAGAGTGAACCTGTAGTAGCAAAGGACTGCCTGAGAACTGGGCTGTAGGATCACCCTTCACCTCATCTAGACCCATCAAGGTTTCTGCCAAAACTAAGCTAGCAAAACCTACACGATTTCCAATTTGTTGAGCAAAATCAAGCAGCATGGAATCAGCATGGCCAGAGGAAGGGCCAAGCAAGTAGTAATGAAGGAAACAGATGCACAGCACATGAAAGCACGCTTTCTATTGAGAAACTTGACGATGAGCTTCAGCTATACCAAAACGCTAGACAAACTGTAGGATTTCCAGCCTTCCATTCACCATGAAAAACCTAACTTCATGTTTCTGAACTTGGAGCAAATCCTTCCAAAGATTACCTCGGTTGAACAAAGGATTAGGGACAATGAGACCCTCTCTATCCGAATGACCCATGATGGCCGCAAACTCCTCGATAGTAGGACATAGTTATTCTCTTCTAAATCGAAAGACATGAAAAGCAGAATCCCACAAGCTAGTGGCTGCCCTAAGGAAAGCAAAATTCGTAGGAATTTGATGAAGGGAGAAGAGAAACTCCATACCGAAGGACTTAAAGTGTAAACGGTCGAGGCCATTAAAGGAATTCAACCACTGATCAAGGACTGGTTGTGCCATATGCAGGAAATTGTTACTGACAATACTATCGGGTTCGTAGAACGCGTACTTATAGGCTAAGTCGGATCCTAGTTCGAATCGGAATCGGATTCTAAATCTTCAGTAATCTAGTCGGTCTCTCGGCTGGCACTTCGATATAACGGCTGTAGGATCAGTCCATCGGCCCATGAAAATCAGGGTTGATCCAAAAGTCAAACCCAGGCAGACGAAACGATCCTTCGGCCGCCAGATCTAATTCTCGGCCGCATAATCGATAGGTCGGCCGCCACTCGCCAGAACGGCTATTTTACAGTAGACTTCCACGGTCCAGACCATTTCACTCAATCTTCACCAAGATTATCAGTTTTTATACAATACAAACGGTACAAAAGCATACACAATCCCATAGCAGAGCAAAAGGTTTTTGTTTCATATAACGAAAGCTTTTTGCATCACAAGGTGAATCATCCCACATTTACTAAACAAACTATACATCGGTTTCCTGTCGAACTAACCTGTGCAGGAAGAGAAACAAAAAAATAAAAAAGGAAGGAGAAGAGGATGCCGAATCCTCTAGTGGTCTGAACACTAGAGACCAGCTGCAAAAAAGAAAAGGACACCCCCTGGATGACGTGTACCAAAGAAGCACTGCGGTGCAAGAAAGACACCGGATGGCACAGAAAAACCATCATACCACATACAAGCACCATCCCAGGAGTTCCGCGTCACGGAAGCAAGCCACCCATGCGAGGGTCTCTAATCAATCATCAAGACAGGACCGAAAACAACGCGGTCTCCCTCCGCGCATGCCAGCCACGCCAACATATCACCCACGGCCCGAACCCAGCGGGAATCAAGGAGGAGGAGGAGAAAGGTCTTCGGGAGACTTCTCAGCAGAAGAGGACGGAGAAAGAAGAGAAGAAGATGAAACAAAAGAACACTGAGGCCTCGGCTTTATATAGCTCTGGAAATGAAGAGATTACTCGGCCGGTTCATCGATAATTCGGCCTACACATCCATTGCTCGACCGAGAGATCTTTCTCTTGGCCCTCCAATCAATTTCCTTCAGCCCCAGTGGATTTTGCTCAGTGCACCAAACTCAAGCAATTATGGACTTCTAGGTTCTCGACCGACAAAGTAGCCTTGGGGGCACTCCCGAGCCAATATAACGTGATCAGAACTAGCCTTGGGGGCATACCCAAGCATAAGGAAGCTCTCTCTCCACAAACTGTTGGCCGAAGCTCTTGCTACAGCAAATCAAGACACTCAGCAGCTCTGCTATTCATCACCATCATAACTCCGTATTCACCATCTCATTACATCAGCAGCTCTATGCTCGCCACCCCAGCAGCTTCACATCTATCAGCTCTATGGCTCCAAGCCCACCATCTCAGCGGCTCCAAGCCCATTATCATGGCGGCTTTACGCCCGTATTCACCTACTCAACATCAATCATTAACAGGCTCCACGCCAACCAACTCAATAGGCTCTAAGCCCAATCACCATCAGCAGCTCCACGCTCGCTACCTCAGTGGCTCAAAGCCCACCTCAAACTATTCAGCGGCTCTACGCCAGTGCTCATTAGGTTCACACAGCGGCTCTACGCCCACCATCTCTATCAACTCAGCGGCTCTACGCCCACCATCCCAATCCCTCAGCGGCTCGAAGCCCATTATCATAGTGGCTCTACGCCCGTATCCACCACCTTTATCACTCAGCGGCTCTACGCCCACTATCTCAATTGGCTCAAAGCTGTAACAACCAACTCAGCGGCTCTACGCCCATTTTCTCAACTGGCTCGAAGCTGTAACAACTATCTCAATAGGCTCTACGCCGTCCCAATCAACAAGACATCATCAGTTCTCAAGCACTACGCTTGAATGCTCAAAATCCAACATTTTGAATGCTCGAAGCTCTTCGAATGCCCAACCACTGTGTACTGGATGCTCAAGTTCTACACTTGAATGCTCAAGCTCTACACTTGGATGCCCAACCACTGCGTACTGGATGCTCAAAGCCTGTACTTTGAATGCTTGGATTCTGCCGTCCGAATGCTCGAGCTCTACGCTCTGAATGCTAAAGTGTGGAACTTGAAAGAAGCTCTACGCTTATATCAAACACACATGCACGGGCCCGTGCACATTTTCATCAATTGCATCACCCTTATCACATCGAGTCTGCATCATCATATCTGTTCATATCTAACCAACATCATCACATATACACACCTTGCATATCTATCTCTCATGAAACAGGTCAACCCTACAGTCAACCGGCTCTACGCCTCGATTTTACTGATCGGTCCAGTGCCTCAATCCTTTGGCTCCACGCCAAAAACTTATGATGAGAAAGCTCCGTGCACAGACCATCAGAATGCAACCAGCTCTACGCTTCGGTTCTATCAAGCTCTAAGCTCCGACACCTCAGGCTTTCGCCTTGTGATCAATACCAGCTCCGCGCTTCGGTTCTGTCAAGCTTTAAGCTTCGACACCTTAGGCTTTCGCCTTGTGATCAATACCAGCTCCGCGCTTTGGTTCTATCAAGCTTAAATCTCCAATCTCCTCAGGCCCTCGCCTTATGACCACAACAGGCTCTACGCCTCAATCCTATCACCTTATGCTATCGCCTTGTGACTACAACCGGCTCCGCACCTCGGTTCCATCACGCCTCAATTCTATCACCTCAGGCTCTCGCCTCATGACTATAACCAGCTCCGTGCCTCGGTTCCCTCATCCCCAAAGCTCCGTGCTCTAGTTACTGGCCTTGCGCCCCCCCATATCTCAAAACCGGCATCCAACTTATCTCCAAAAGATGGCCTGGGTTCCACCCATATCTCAAAACGGCGTCCAATTCATCCTCAGCAGATGGCTTGGATTCCACCCCAATTACATCAATTCCTTCCAGCTCATTCGTAAGGATAGGCTACTCTACCGAGCTCCCCTCAGTCAAAGTAAGGTTGATTAAGAAAAGCAAACACACCCGTCGTGTACTGATCTACCCCAAAATACTAAGGAAGCTCTCTGCAAAAATTCCCCCGGCAGCCCCGCGCTCCTTCAACTATCTTCCGCCAAAACCCTGGCTCAGTCTAGGTACGTCACACTACGGCTTTTTAAGCCCGAAGGTACGTCTTCTGTTTCCAATCCTCCAAACTTTTTCTTTTACTTTACTGCCCGCCTGAACTACGGTTGGTTTGAATTTCCCCTGTGGAATACGTAGGCAGCCTCCCGGCCCGACCATAATAAAAAAAAATTTTCAAAAAACCCTTGGAATAGTGGTTGGACCAAATTGAGTTGCTTTTACAGCTTTGACTCTTACTCAAACATGTCTCGCGATCCGTCTGAGCTCAGTCAAAGAAGGGCATCTGTAGACACCCAAATTTGGCCTAACGATTATTTCAAGTCCCACCTTGGGGACCATCCCGATGATGAAATGGATACAATGATTGCTGATTGACTTCTTTTGAACCCATGGACTTATGGTAAGAACTTTGGGCCACTTAGAGGACCCGATCCAGAGCCAAATAGCCTTTCAGACAAAAATATAGAATCCTAGGAGAATCCATCTGACGGCCGTAACATTGATCCCACAGCCTTAACATCCTTTCTACACCCGAGCAACCTGTTGCTTGAAAATCTCCCTGAGAGATCAATCCCTCGGCCGCAAGATCTATCCCTTCGGCCGCAACATCCTTTCCTCGGCAGCCAGATCCTTTGCTCGGTCACCAGATTGTTTATTTTCCAGACTCTGGAACGTTCTGTCAATTGTTTGATCCAACTACACTACCTCCCCGATGCGTTCGGGCTACGCTCAGAGATTACCATGAAGAGTTTGCATTGCATTGCATTGCAATTGCAATCGTGCGTTTTGATTGGCCGGAGTGAGTCACCAATTGCCTTTATAAAGGGCTTTTGGGTTCCGAAAATAAGAGAACAAAATCATCCAATTCGTATACTTTCACACCCTCTCAAGCCACAAAACTCTGCAAAAACACTCTCTCAAACCCCCTCTTCAAAAGCCCTAACCTCCCGAAGGCAGCCATCAATCTGACGATCAAACCCCGAAGTTCAAACCCTAACCCTAGGGTTTTCCGAGAAGCAATCAGTAAATCACCATCAATCCGAAGCAATCAAGCAACTGAGGGATCAAGGTGGTGAGGCCCAACGGCCTCTGGTTTGTTTTATTTACTGTATTCATGCCTAATCGTAGCGTTTTGATTATCTACTAACTTTTCTGTCTGGTGTGAGGAAGAACACCGACCGGGGCTTCGATCCCTCGACCGGTACATAAAACCAGAAGGATCCCTCGGCCGTGACATCCATTCACCAGCCGCTGGATCCATCTCCCTGGGACAGTTTGTTTTGGTGTTCTGCTTTTTGATGCATGATTTGCTTATCGTCTCGGCTCACTTTATTTACTGTTTAAAGGCATAATTAAACAGACTATGTGTTGGAATTAAACAAAGTATCTACATGTCTTATGTTGAATAACTATGGGCCAGTCTCACGACTGGGCAGAGAGGGGTGCTTAACACCTTCCCCTTACTGTACTTTTGGCTCCCGTACCCAGAATCTCTATCTGTTTTCCTAGTTTTAATAAACTGGGTGGCGACTCTGTTTTGATGATAACCGCTATCGTGTGGCGATGTTCCTAGCCATGGGAATGTCCACGATCTTGGTTTATGAAGCAAGCAACCAATCGAGCAACAAACGATCAATCTGTATGGCGATGCCCCGTTTGGGAGGTGTCTACACATAGCCCGTGACATGCCGGGATATTAGGTGAACTCAACGCGGGTTGCCCGCTCGATGCACATGAAAAAGAATTAAATAAAGCGAATATTAATTTCATGTTGAACTTTCTGGTTATGGCTCTTAAGTCCCCAGCAGAGTCGCCAAAAACTGTAAACACCTCCCAAACGGGGCATCGCCATATAGATTGATCACGCTTGTTTGTTTCCACTTCATAGACCAAGATCGTGGATATTCACATGGCTAGAAATATCTCCACACGATAGCGGTCATCATCAAAATAAAGTCGCCACCTAGTTTATAAAAACTAGGAAAAACAGATCGAGATTTTGGGTACATGAGCCAAAAGTATGATAAGGGGAAGGTGTTAGGCACCCCTCTTCACCCAGTCGTGAGACTGGCCCATAATCGTTCAACATAAGACCGTTATCTGCTTTATTTAATTCCATACAAATAAACCGGTTATTTAAGCCTTTAAACAGGTAATAAGGTGAACCATGACGAGTAAGTAAACCACATATATCAGAATAAACAAAACGGAAAACTGTTCTAGCAAATGCATTCCACGGCTAGTGAGATTTCACGGCCGTGGGATCCCGATGAATTGATGTACCGGCCGCGGGAACAAAGTCCCAGCCGGTGTTCTTCCTCACACCAGAATACGAACAGTTAATAGAAAGAACTAATTAAAAGTAAAAGACGGAAATTAAATCAAACCATGGGCCCCTGGGCCTCACCACCTTGATCCCTCAGAGATTGATTGCTTGGATTGCGATTGATTGTAGATAATAGTGGTTGATTGTGGTGGTCAACTTCACAAAACCCTATAACAAAGTGAGTTCTTTGGGGGTTTTTACTCTTGGACGCGGCTACTCACGGGAGGTTAGGGCTTTTATAGAGGATTGATAGGAGATGATTTCTGTAGAGTTTGGGGGCGGATCATGGAGTGGAGAGATGTCTATTTCGGAGCTCTAGAGGACCCCTATTTATAGGGTTTCGAAGGACCAATCAAACGGATGAGATTAACCCAATTGATAAGGAAGTTTAGGGCTTCAAGACCTCTATGGTAAGTGCATTCGTAGCTCCGAAGTAATGGTTCGTGGCTGCTAGGGTTTGGGCGAACGGATTGAAAAGCTGTTGAACATTCCAGAATCTGGAAAACATCGGTCTGCCGGTAGCCCAAAGAATTTCACGGCCGAAGAAAGGATTTCACGGCCGCGGAAAGGATTTTCCAGCAAAAGGCCAAACTTTGCGGGCTCGCTCCGGACACTCCCGAACTCGATTTTACGTGTTCTTTGGACCATTGGAAAGCTTGTTGAGTCTACTTTCTAACCCAAGTAGTTATGATCAAATATATTTAGTACATCAAAAGATATGATGATTTTACCCTTAGTGGGTCAGAAAATGGATTGTTTTGGTAAAATTCTCGTATCTCCCTCCTTTCAAATTGGTTTAAGGCTTATTATATATCAATAAATAAGGTTTTGAAAGTACTACAAGATAGTGGAATCCAACCACAAAAATAAGGAAGTTTATGCCTTGTTCTCTTTGCAATTCAAAAAGAACTTTTCAAAAAATTCCCCCTAGATTCCCCCTACTTCCAACATTTCTCTCTCTATCTCTCTCCACTTATTACCCCTAATATTTTTCAAAAAACTTTTCAAATTCCAATCCAAACACAGCATTAATTTATGAAATATGGGCTGAAAGTAGACTTAATTGAAGATCGACGATGCTACCAAGGCTAAACCACGTGTCAACACATTTCTATTATAGACACCCCAATTTGGCCTAACGATTATTTCAAGTCCAACCTTGGGGACCATCCCGATGATGAAATGGATACAGTGATTGTGATTGCCTTCTCGCGAACCTTAGGACTTTCGGTAAAAACTTTGAGCCACTTAGAGGACCCAATCCAGAGCCATACAGCCTTTCAGACAGAAAATACAGAAGCCTAGGAGAATCCATCTGTCGGCCGTAACATCGTTCTCACGGCCTTAACATCATTTCCTCACCCGAGCAACCTGTTGCTAGAAAATCTCCCTGAGAGATCAATCCCTCGGTCGCAACATCAATTCCTCGGCCGCCAGATCGTCCTTTTTCCAGACTCTGGAACGTTCTGTCGATTGTTTGATCCAACTACACTACCTCTCCGATGCTTTCGGGCCACGTTCAGAGATTGCAATGAAGAGTTTGAATTGCATTGCAATTGCAATTGCAATCGTGCCATTTGATTGGCCGGAGTGAGTCATCCCTGTGCCTATATAAAGGAGCCTTTGGGCTCCGAAATTAACAAGTGAAATTACTCACCTAAGCTCCAAAACTCTGCAAAAATACTCTCTCAAACCCTCTCTTTAAAGCCCTAATCTCCCGAAGGCAGCCATCCATCCGACGATCAAACCCCGAAGTTCAAACCCTAACCCTAGGGTTTTTCAAGAAGCAATCAGTCAATCATACTCAATCCAAAGCAATCAAGTAACTGAGGGATCAAGGTGGTGAGGCCTAACGGCCTCTGGTTTGTTTTACTTACTGTATTTATGACTAACCGTAGCGTTTTGATCATCTACTAACTTTTCTGTCTGGTGTGAGGAAGAACATCGACCAGGGCTTCGATCCCTCGGCCGATACATAAAACCAGGAGGATCCCTCGGCCGTGACATCCATTCACCGGCCGCGGGATCCATTACCCTGGGACAGCCATGTTTTGTTATGCTTTCTGATGCATGCTCTACTTATCGCATTGGCTCACCTTATTCACTGTTTAAAGGCTTAAATAAATAGACTATGTGTTAGAGTTAAACAAAGCATGTATATGTCTTATGTTGAATGATTATGGGCCAGTCTCACGACTGGGCAAAGAGGGGTGCCTAACACCTTCCCCTCACTGTACTTTTGGCTCCCGTACCCAGAATCTCTACTTGTTTTCCCAGTTTTAATAAACTGAGTGGCAACTCTGTTTTGATAATAACCGCTATCGTGTGGTGATGTTCCTAGCCATGGGAATGTCCACGATCTTGGTTTTTGAAGCAAGCAACCAATCGAGCAATAAGCATGATCAATCTGTATGGCGATGCCCCGTCTGAGAGGTGTCTACACTTTTTGGCGACTCTGCTGGGGACGTGAGAGCCATAACCAAAAAGTTCAACATAAGACTAATACATGCCTTATTTAATTCATCTATCATATGCATCGAGCGGGCAACCCGTTGAGTTCACCTGATATCCCGGCATGACACGGGCTATGTTGGGGGTTCCAGCAAACTCCACAGTCACTCGTACCTAGTGTTATATCAAAAAGGGAATCACCCAATCACCGCCTATGATGGGCTGGTGAGAGGATTGGTGCCCTTTGACAACGGAGCACCCTGAGACTACCAAAACCTTGCATGTATTGGAAAGCCATAGAACTTATCAAACTAAGATAGGAACCTACAGGCTAGGAACCTACATGCATTTCGCTTGCAAAAGTTCTTCCTCACACCCTGTATCATTTGTTATTGTAAATAACTCTTTCTGTGCAGAAGGATTGGGATTTTCAACCCAAATCCTAACCCTACACGAGCCAAATACTGACTTCCAGGTACTCTACTTTTCAAGCAGGCACAATAGGTAGATTAAAGAAGCAACCTCAGCCAGTTTTATACTCTTACAATACCAGAAGTCACACCAAACAGAGGTCTTTACAGTCATCTCATCGGTCGCCTTCGCCTGTCAAGACACCCTCACCGCAACGGTCCCAATCAATTCTGGGGACTTCGCGGTCATCTTCTCAACAAACCCGACTATCTACCCAGTCCCGAGCTTCACCAAGCAACCCCTCTACCTACATCCCAAAAATGGCAGACAATGATGCTACTATCACCGAGCTCCGAGCCCAAATTGCCTATTTACAAGCTGAGAAAGCAGCAAGAGATGCTGAAGACAAGAAAGATGAGGAAGAAGCAGGAAATCCTCGTGAAGTTACAGAAAACCCTGAACTGGTCAAACAAGTCAAGGAGATCAAGCACACTTTGGCTCGTTCACAAGGAGACCAAATTCTAGATTTCGAAGGACTCTGCCTCTTTCCAGAATCTCAATTGCCTGAACGGTTCAAAATGCCAAACATCGAGAAGTTCAACGGGACTGGTAACCCTACCAGCCATGTCATCAACACTCTAAAGCCTATGGGCTTAACCGATGAGCTCATCGCTCAACTGTTTCAAAGAACTCTCACTGGAAACGCCCTCGATTGGTTTCTCGCTTTGGAATTTGTTCACTTTCAAACTTGGCCGGAAATTGCCAACCCTTTTGTCAAACAGTATGCACACAATGTCCAAATTGAATTAACTACTCGAGACTTGGAAATGACCAAACAAGAATCCAATGAGGACTTCGCTACCTTCGTGGCAAGATGGAGGGAAAAGGCTGCCGAAATGAAGAACCGCCCCTCTGAGGAAGATCAAGTGAGGATAGTTGTCAAGAACCTGCAACCCAAATATCTCACCCACATTTACACTCAGGCTATCACCGATTTCAAACGCCTACATGCCACTGGGTTGCAAATCGAAGACGGAATCAAACTGGGCCTCATTGGGAAAGAAGAAACTCCTCCACCCAGAAAAACCTTTCCAACCCGTACATCCCCTGCCTCCGTCAACACCCTTAACTCAGTCTTACCACAAGATCCTTTCCAGACTAGCTCATCTAGAAACACAAATCGCCCTCGCCGTAATTTTGACCCTCTCTATATGACTCCATCCCAAGCCTTAGCCATCCTAAGCCGCCAAGGTCATCTCAGGCTCTTGAATAATTCACCTCCTCAGCCACCTTATGGCCCAAGCTATGACGCCAATAAACAATGTGCATACCATCAACACCCTGGACATGAGACAGACCGCTGCATGCGTCTTCGTCATGACATCCAAGATCTCATTGATAGTCGAGCTATTAAACCTCCCAAGCCCAATGTGCAAACCAATCCACTTCCCGCTCACGATAACGAACCACAGTCTCAAAATATCAATCTCATAAGTCTATCCAATAGCCCCACATATAATCCTACCCGACACATTATCCCAAACACCCAAGCCAAACCTTCCCTGATCTTCTCTAAGAATGATGAATGCTCTGCGATAGGAGGAGAACCCCACATCTATGCCATTGATGATGGGGATTGGTGGTTGGACGTGCGTCAAGCCCTGCCAAGTGATTGGGAAGTTGGAAGAATTGAACCTGCTGATCCTTGGGGCACCCAAGAGGAAGAAATAGGTCACCTCACCCGAAGTGGAAGAGTGTATAAACCTCCTAAACTAAGTGGGGAAGGTTCAACCTCAACACGAGTGATGGAAGAAGAAGAAGAAGAGAGCCAAAGGACTGAACCTGAGGAAGACAGAGGGCTAAGACAACTAAAGAAAATCCAGGCTGATATCTCTATCTGGGGATTGCTTATGTCCTCCTACGAGCATTGTAATTCTTTCTTCAAAACTTTGGGGAAAGCTAATGTAGACACCTCCCAAGCAGGGCATCGCCATACAGATTGATCATGTTTGTTGCTCGATTGGTTGCTTGCTTCGTAAACCAAGATCGTGGACATTCCCATGGCTAGAAACATCGCCACACGATAGCGGTTATCATCAACACAGAGTCGCCACCCAGTTTATTAAAACTGGGAAAATAGATAGAGATTCTGGACACGGGAGCCAAAAGTACAATAAGGGGAAAGTGTTAGGCACCCCTCTTTGCCCAGTCGTGAGACTGGCCCATAATCGTTCGACATAAGACATGTAGATGCTTTATTTAATTCTAACACGTAATCTGTTTTTAGCCTTTAAACAGTTAATGGTGAGCCAAGACTGTAATTGAAACATGCATCAGAAAGCAGGAAACAAAACAAAGATGTCCCAGGATAATGGATCCCGCGGCCGGTGAATGGATGTCACGGCCGAGGGATCCTCCTGGTTTGATGTATCGGCCGAGGGATCGAAGCCCCGGTCGATGTTCTTCCTCACACCAGACAAAAACGCTAGTAAATGATCAAAATGCTAAGATTATGATTATTGGCAGAAAATAAGACAAACCAGAGACCGTTGGGCCTCACCACCTTGATCCCTCAGTTGCTTGATTGCTTCGGATTGAGTGTGATTGACTGATTGCTCCTCAGAAAACCCTAGGGTTAGGGTTTGGAACTTCGGGGTTTGATCGTCAGATTGGTGGCGGCCTTCGGGAGGTTAGGGCTTTTGAAGAGTGGGTTTGAGAGAGTATTTTAACAGAGTATCGGAGCTTGGGTGATTGATTTCTCTTATGAATTTTGTGTGTATATTTTCAGAGTCCAAAGGCCCTTTATATAGGCAATTGGTGACTCACTCCGGCCAATCAAATGGCATGATTGCAATTGCAATGCAATTCAAACTCTTCGTCGGAATCTCTGAACGTGGCCCGAACGCATCTGGAAGGTAGTGTAGTTGGATCAAACGTCTAACAGAACGTTCTAGAGTTTGGAAAAAGGACGATCTGGCGGCCGAGTAATAGATCACACGGCCGAGGAATTGATGTTGTGGCCGAAGGATGGATCTTGCGGCCGAGGGATTGATTTCTCAGGGAGATTTTGCTGGCAACAGGTTGCTCGGGTGAGGAAATGATGTTAAGGCCGTTAGATCGATGTTACGACCGACAGATGGATTCTCCTAGGCTTCTGTATTTTCTGTCTGAAAGGCTGTATAGCTCTGAATTGGGTCCTCTAAGTGGCTCAAAGTTCTTACCGAAAGTCCTAAGGTTCTCGAGAAGGCAATCAGCAATCACTGTATCCATTTCATCATCGGGATGGTCCCCAAGGTGGGACTTGAAATAATCGTTAGGCCAAATTGGGGTGTCTACAGATGCCCCTCTTTGATTGAGCTCAGACGGATCGCAAAACATGTTTGAGTAATAGTCAAAGCTGTAAAAAGCAACTCAATTTGGTCCAACCACTATTCCAAGGGGTTTTCAAAAAAGGTTTTTTGTTATGGTCGGGCCGGGAGGCTGCCTACGTATTCCACAGGGGAAATTCAGACCAACCGTAGTTCGGGCAAAAAAGGTTTTTAGTTACGGTCGGGCCAGGAGGCTGCCTACGTATTCCACAAGGGAAATTCAGACCAATCGTAGTTCGGGCAATAAAGAAAAATAAAAAGTTTGGAGGGTTAGAGACAGAAGACGTACCTTCGGGTTTTAAAAAGCTGTAGTGCAACGTACCTAGACTGAGCCAGGGTTTTGGCGAAGAGTAGTTGAAGGAGCGCGGGGCTGCCGGGGGAATTTTTGCGGAGAGCTTCCTTAGTATTTTGGGGTAGATCAGTACACGACAGGTGCATTTGCTTTTCTTGATCATCCTTACTTTGACTAAGAGGAGCTCGGTAGAGTAGCCTATCCTTGCGAATGAGCTAGAAGGAATTGATGTAGTCGAGGTGGAATCCAAGCCATCTGCGGGGGATGAATTGGATGCCGGTTTGTTTTTGAGATATGGGGGGCGCAAGGCCAGTAACATAGAGCATAGAGCTTTGGGATGCAGGAACCGAGGCACGGAGCCGGTTGTAATCATGAGGCGAGAGCCTAAGGTGATAGAATCGAGGCGTGGAGCCTACTGTGGCCATAAGGCGCGAGGATATTGGATTGAGGCGTGGAGCCTGTTGCAGTCTTGAGGCGAGGACCTGAGGTGAGCTTAGAACTTGATAAAACCGAAGCGCGGAGCTGGTATTGATCATAAGGCGAGAGCCTTGGAGCTTGACGTGATTTGAACCGAAGCGTAGGGCTGGTATTGATCATAAGGCGAGAGCCTAAGGTGTCGGAGCTTAGAGCTTGATGGAACC
This sequence comes from Rhododendron griersonianum, assembly GCA_018127125.1. Taxonomy (NCBI): domain Eukaryota; kingdom Viridiplantae; phylum Streptophyta; class Magnoliopsida; order Ericales; family Ericaceae; genus Rhododendron; species Rhododendron griersonianum. Next base: position 19,541,533 of record CM030793.1, on the reverse strand, counting down.
GAAGCGCGGAGCTGGTTGCATTCTAATGGTCTATGCACGGAGCTTTCTCATCATAAGTGTTGGCGTAGAGCCAAAGGATCGAGGTACTGGACCAATCAATAAAACCGAGGCATAGAGCCGGCTGATTGCAGGGTTGACCTGTTTCATGAGAGATATGCAGAATGTATATGTGTGATGGTGATTGTTAGATGTGAACAGATATGATGATGCAGACTCGATGTGAAAATGTTGATGCATTTGATGCAAATGTGCACGGGCCCGTGCGTGTGTGTTGATTTAAGCTTAGAGCTTCTTTCAAGTTCCGGACTTGAGCATTCAGAGCATAGAGCTCGAGCATTTGGACGGCAGAATCCGAGCATTCAAAGTACAGGCTTTAAGCATCCAGTACGCAGTGGTTGGGCATCCAAGCGTAGAGCTTGAGCATTCAAGGCGTAAACCTTAAGCATCCAGTACACAGTGGTTAGGCTTTCGAAGAGCTTCGAGCATTCAAAATGTTTGATTTTGAGCATTCAGGCGTAGAGCCTGTTGATATCGCTACGGCTTCGAGCCAGTTGAAATAATGGGCCTAGAGCCGCTGAGTTGTGATAGCGAGCGTAGAGCTGCTAATTCGAGGGCTTAGAGCCAGTTTGAGATAGTGGGCCTGGAGCCGCTGAGCGACGGGTAAAGCCGCTGAGTTGGTTGTTACGGCTTAGAGCCAATAGCGGGCGTGGAGCCGCTGAGTTGTGATAGTGAGCATAGAGCTGCTGAGTCAAGGGCTTGGAGCCACTGAGTGAATGAACATGGGCGTAAAGCCTATCGATAATGGGCTTCGAGCTGCTGAGATGGTAGACATAGGCTTCGAGCCTGTTGAGGTAATGGGCTTCGAGCCGCTGAGATTGCTTGTGTACAGCTTCGAGCCAGTTGAGATGGTGGGCTTGGAGCCGCTGAGTTGATAGAGATGATGGGCGTAGAGCTGCTTATGATAATGGGCGTTGAGCCACTGAATGTTTTAAGATGGGCTTTGAGGCGCTGAGTTGATGGATATGGGCGTATAGCCGCTATGATAAAGGGCTTTGAGCCGCTAAGGTGGTAGACATAGGCTTCGAGCCTGTTGAGGTGATGAACTTCGAGCTGCTGAGGTTGTCTAAGTATGGTTATAGGCGTGGAGCCTACTGTCGGGATGGTGAGTGGGTGAACACGGTGACGGGCCTTGAGCCACTGAATGAGTGTGGGCACGGAGCCGCTGAATGAGTTGATAGAGATGCGGAGCTGTTGCGTTATTTTGATGGCAGTAAATAGCAGAGTTGCTGAATGTCTTGATTTGCTGTAGCAAGAGCTTATGGCCAGCAGTTTGTGGCGAGAGAGAGATCTTTGGTGCTCGGGCATGCCCCCAAGGCTAATTCTGATCACGTCGTATTGGCTTGGGGGTGCCCCCATGGATGACTTGATTTTGCTTCTGTTGGTCATGGACCCAGAATCCCATAATGGCTTGAGTTAGTGTATTGAGCAAAATCTGATGTTGCTGAGGGGAATGGATTAGGGGGCCAGGAGATTGATGTCTCGGCCGAATGATTGATGTCTCGGTCGAGGAATCGATGTCTCGGCCGTGAGATAGCCAACAGTCAGAAAATCGATTTAAGTTCGGTTTAACCAATTTCACGGCCCATTTAATCTCTTCTCCTCCTCCTCTCTTATTCTTCTCCGTCCCTCTCGTCCGACGACCACCACCGCACACCACCGTCCTCCTCCACCACCGTCGGCCACCGTTTATCTCCAGCGACCGTCCCCTCCGATCACTGCTACCGTTGCTGCCGGCTCTTGATTGTTTGGGAACCGTTGGTTTTCCTTCTTGGTTCGGACGTGATGGCCACGCCCTCTTCGGATATTGTGGGTTCATCCTCGCACCCTCCATGTAGGTGCGAGTATCCGTCTTCTGATGAGGAGGCGATTGAGGAGCCTGGTTTGTTCGATGCTGCTACCTGCGTTCTTCCTTCGCATAGGTTGGGTTTTGGTGGTTTCTTGCAGTACCGCCCTTCTGTGGGTGGCCCAGAGGCCGAGGTGGTTCGCCGGGAACCTGAGTTGCACCTGAGTGTTCTTAATGCATCAGTAAGTTTTCCTGAAAAGTAAAAAGCTTACTTTAGTTTAGAGTTCGAAAATCTTCGCATGAGTTTAGAACGAATTTCTTATTTGTGGGATGAAATCCCTTTTAACTAGGGGCATGAATGAGAAGGACCCGTGTTTGGGTTGAATTTGTTTTCGTTTAAGGAAACTAAAATAACTGTGCCCCCTGTCTAGGCAATGCATGCTTTTTTAATGTTAATTCGATGCCCCTTAGCGTTTCTTTTGCGTATGCAACTGTGAGATTAACTCCCTTTTGTCTTTGGCAGAGAAATAGGAGGCTGGAGGCTCGCGGAGGAGGCAAGGAGGTGCACAGATGGTTCTTGAAGCTACCAGAGCAAGCTCGGGAACTGGTACGTGCTGCGGGTTTCGAGGCATTTGTTCTGGGCCTCGATCTTCCGAAGATGGATTGGTCATTGATGACATCGCTAGTTGAGAGATGGTGGGACACCACCAATACATTCCATCTTCCTTCGGCTGGCGAGATGACTATCACCCCGTGTGACTTTTCTTTGCTAACTGGTCTGCGGGTAGGCGGAGTTCCTCTTCGAGTTGACCCCAGGCTTTGGGAGCGAGCAGGTGCTTTGGAGTGGTTTATGGGCAAGGTGCCTCCTGTTCGTTCTCGGGGTCATATTGACCTTGCTTGGCTAAGCAGGGCTTTCACGACGGCTGACATTCTGACCCAGGTGAGTGTTGAGCAATTGACGCGGGCCTTCCTTCTTTACCTCCTTGGGCAAACGTTGTTTGCCAACAAGGATGGTTCGGTACACACGCAGTTTTTGGCTCCTTTGCAGCACTTGGGAGCTATTCGGGAGTTTGACTGGGGCTCATCTGGTTTGGCCACCTTGTATGGTAATCTTGGAGCTTGTTCGCGGGACAAGAGTCCTATCCTTGGTGGTCACTACCGAGTGCTGGAGGTACAGATCTTCCCTTTTCTTCCTTCCCTGCTATGGTTTTTGCTTGTATTGACTCTGCTTGCTAATCCACTCTTCAGCTCTGGCCTTTCGAGCATCTTCTCCAGTTTCCACAGATACTAGGCATGGGAACGCAAATTGCATCCCTCACTATGAGCGATGGCTGATGGGGAAACGGAAGCCGCGGTCGCCTGTTTTGAGCCTTCCTGAGTGGCGATGAGTCTTGGACCGATTGACGGTTGATCAGGTACTTTCCTTCTCCCATTGTATTCCTTGTTCTTAGTCTTTTCATATTTCTACGCTTCGGTTAACTTGGCCCTAGTTGTAGGTGCGGTTCGACCCTTGGGAGGGTGTTCCTGAAGAAACTTCTCTTACGCGTTCCAGAGTTCTAGACTGGACTCGTAGCTTGCTCGAGGGTCCTCTTTGTCGAGCTTGGTACTTAGGTGACCGGGTGGCTAGTCAGTGGCGACCATGTGTTGAGGCTCTTCAGTTTGTTCCTCCTCCTCCTCCTCCAGTGTCTATGAGGTCTATTTCCTTGATGTCGAAGGAAGATCTGAAGAATGCTCGGATCAGAGATTGGGCAGGTTTACTCCTTCAGACAGGTGACTATACGGAGTACTACCGTCTTTTCTTGGCCTCCCCTGTTACAGCTCCTCTTGTTGCTCCCGTTTGGCCACGGGCTCCTTCGTTTGTCTCCTTCCATTCAGATGATGGGGAGGAGGAGCGTCTGGTGCTGACTCCTTGCACGACCTAGCTTTACACCTTGCCAGCCGGGGCTTCACAGGTATCTTTAGCTTTCCATTCTAGCTTTCATCGCTCCGCATTGTGTCCCTTGCTTAGATGTTTGTAATATTTGATTGTTCCACAGGTACCTGCTGAGATAGTGCAGGAATGGCTTCACGCCTATCAGAGGGCGGAGGCTTTGATTCGGAGGCAGCGCCGTCGGATCCTCGAGGTATGATTTTTTTTTCTACGTATTCTGTTTGCTTTGTATCATTCCTTGAATCTAAGCGTTTCTATCTTCTTTTGGTTGTAGCTTGAAGCTGAGCGAGCACCAGCTGGTGGTGGGGAGGATGTGAGGACCAATGAGCAGCCCTTGCCTTCTTCTCAGAGATCGCCTAGCTTTTAGGGCTTTTCTTTTTCCTATTCATAGTTAGTGGGGAGATAGGCAGAAACCATATTTGTATAGTGAAAGCAACCACAACAATGATTTTGTAAACAAGTTTTTGTCTATGAAATGAGAAATGCTTTTTGTGCTCCCAGATGCTTTGAGATATGCATGTGAAAGTCAGAACATGGCTTTTTGAATAAACGTATTTACTGATAGATAGTAATTTATGAAAACACTGGCCGAAGAATCGATTACTCAGCTGAAGAATCATTGTTGCGGCCGAGGTATTGATTATTCGGCCGTCACGTCTATTTTCCCAAGGAAGCTAGGTTTTGCTTTAGCCAAGTGGCATCCTGTTTCACATTCCTTCCTATGCTTGGTCTTTGATTTTCTGTCTTTTGCTTTTGCCATGCTCCATAGTCTGATTTGCCAAATTCAAGAGCTTTCGAGGTATCCTGTTTATTGTGTCAATGACCTTTAGGTTAAAAGGGATGAACTATAATTCTTGTATCTATGGCTGTTGTCAATTCCTCGAGAAAAGCATACTCATTTTTTGCGAGCTCAATACGCAGGTTTAGCTATACCTATCCATTGAGTACAAACTTGCTGTCATTCTCTCTCTCCAAATGTTTGGGCCGCATCTCAATGTGAGATTGCCTACGTATCCCAATCGGGGAATCAGGCCTTTACGTAGTTCCAAGATCACCACCTTTGGGGTTGGGTTTCACTCTTGGTTTTCTTCTTTCATGCTCTAAGTTTTGCCTAGGTTACCTGATAGAGGTTGAGTCCCTAGCGAGCTTTTTGAATGCCTTGTCTTTTGCCTAGGCTGCGTTTTTTGCATTTTCTTGTCCTAGCAGGCTTTGCTCTTACTTTTGCTTGGGTATTTAGTTTAGGTTACCCAACGAGCATTTTTCTCTTCAAGAGGGCTTCGGTGTTTTGGAGAGGATTTCGAGGGAGATGTTTTTATGAATCTCCTATTGCATTTGTACCTTCACAATGGGTAAGCTAACCCTAAGTGTTCTCACGGAGATAGTGTCTTCTTTCTAAGTTTTGACAAAAACCTGGTTTCTTAAGCAACTAAGGTTCATCCTTTCCTTCTTGGTCAGAGACACAAAAGACTTGATCCCTTTTCAATTTTCCTTTGTTTTGGCAACGAGAGTATAGTGCATGGCAATTGCAATTTAAGAATTTAGATTTAAAGCACGCATAATCTTGAAGATGAAAAAGAAATCCTCTTAGCAGAAATAAAATGCCCAAACAGGGGCCCAAAACTTGTTCTAGTTTGATTTAGAAAAATAAAAGCAATGTTTGATGCTTTTTGCCATGTTGTGACTTCTCAGCTACTGTAGCATTTTGGGGTTGTCTTCTTTCCCTTTGTCTTTTGCAACTTTATACTCTTTTCCACCCTCTTTCTTGCCAAACAAAGCCTTTGAACTGGGTCTGCCCTTGAAGCTTGCATGGTGGCTTCCTCCTTGAGACATGAGCAATCCCTAAATGGAAGTGTCGGCCTGGGTCTTTATCACCCTTTCTTTCTCCTCATTAATTGTGTAGTCGTCAGTTATTTCCATTTGGTTGAATAGTGACGCTAAGGAGATTTCATCGAGTGGATCATGACATTCTTCTTCTATTTCATCAAAGTCGCTTTCCCCTGTCTTGTATGGCTCTGCGTATATGAGATCTAGATCTTCTCTTTCTTCTATCCATTGACTATAGTCGCACTCGTCGTATGGATTGACCCACGGCTGCATTTGAAACTCCTCTACTTTCTCTATGAAGTTGATTGACTCCCAAATAATGGGCGGTGTTGGAATTTTAGGACGGTTGATGCGTACCACTTTTTGAGCAGGCTCGAAGCGAGCGTGCCTTCTCATCATGATGACCTTTTCCTTTTCCTTCTTCCTATTCTCAAACCAGATACAAAGCCATTCGTCATCTTCTACGAATGGAATGTCTGGATCTTCCAAATTGTGTTTTGCCCAGGAATGTTCTTTCCATTTCCTTAGCTTTTCTTCATCTGCTTGATCTTTGCTACTTATGTCAGACATGTCGGGATCAATCACTTCTGATTGATCGGACTCATTGTTCTCTTCCTCTTCCATCATAAGACATTCATCCTTCTCGGGGAAGGTTAAGGTTGGCTTGGTTTGGTTGTCTTGGACAATGTATTGGCTAGGATTGTATGCGGGGTTGTAGGATAGACTTATGAGATTGATATTTCGAGGTGGTGGTTCAGCATTATGAGTAGGGAGTGGATTGGCTTGCCCATTAGGTTTTGGAGGTTTTATAGTTCGGCTATCAATGAGGTCTTGAATGTCATGGCGGAGACGTATGCAGTTGTCTGTTTCATGCCCAGGGCAAAGACGCATGCGGTTGTTTTGTTAGGATCATGGTTTGGGCCATAGAGTGGCTGAGGAAGTGGTTTGTTTAAAGGTTTGAGATGCCCTTGGCGGCTGAGAATGGTCAAGGCTTGGGATAATGTCATGTAGAGATGATCAAAATTGCGGCGGGGCCGATTTGAATTTCGGGATAGGCTAGCTTGGAAAGGATCCTGAGGCAGGGATGTGCCAAGGGTATTTACAGAGGCGTGAGATGTACGGCTGGAAAAGGTTTTCTTTGGTGGATGGGGAGTCTCTTCTTTCCCAATGAGTCCTAACTTGATTCCATCTTCGATTTGCAACCCAGTGGCATGCAAGCGCTTGAAATCGGTGATAGCCTGTGTGTAATATGCCTGAGGTATTTGGGTTGTAAGTTCTTGACAACTATTCTCACTTGATCTTCCTCGGAGGGGCGGTTCTTCATTTTGGCAGCCTTTTCCCTCCATCTTGCCACAAAGGTAGCAAAGTCCTCATTGGATTCTTGTTTGGTCATTTCCAAGTCTCGAGTTGTCAGCTCGATTTGGACATTGTATGCATATTGCTTGACAAAAGCGTTGGCAATTTCTGGCCAGGTCTGATAATGCACGAATTCCAAGGTGAGGAACCAGTCGAGAGCGCTTCCGGTGAGAGTCCTTAGGAACAATTGAGCGATGAGCTCATCATTCAAGCCCATCGGCTTCAGGGTGTTGATAACGTGGCGAACATGACTGGTAGGATTGCCAGTTCCATTGAACTTCTCGATGTTTGGCATTTTGAAATTCTCAGGCAGCTTGGATTCTGGGAAGAGGCAAAGTCCTTCGAAATCCAGAATTTGGTCCCCTTGCGACCGGGCCAAGGCTTGTTTGATTTCCTTGACTTGTTTGGTCAATTCGGGACTTTCTGCCAATATCACTTTATGGGGATTCTCGTCTTCCGTTGATCTTTCTTCATCATCAGCATCCCTAGCTACTTTCTCTGCTAGCAGGGCAGTGATTTGAGCTTGGAGGTCGGCGATAGTGGCGTCGTTGTCTGCCATGAAGGTGGAAGGTTTGCTTGACGAAGCTTGGGATTTAGTAAATGACGGGAATGACCGGGAAGTTTTCGGGAGCAAATGGAATCGTTGTGGTGAGGGTGTTTTAGCAGATGAGGATGACAGGCGGGATGGTTGTTGGGACCTCTGTTTGGCGTAGCTTCGGGTGTTATAAGAGTATAAAGTTGGCTGTGGTTGCTTCTTTGATTTACCTATTGTGCCTGCTTAAAAAGTAGAGTACCTGGAAGTCAGTATTTGGCTTGTGTAGGGTTAGGTTTTGAGTTGAAAATCCCAACCCTTCTGCACAGAAAGAGTTATTTACAATAACAAAATGATACAAGGTGTGAGGAAGAACTCTTGCAAGTAAAATGCAAATAGGTTCCTAGCCTGTAGGTTCCTGTCTTAGTTTGATAAGTTCTATAGCTTTCTAATACATGCAAGGTTTTGGTAGTCTCAGGGTGCTCCGTTGTCAAAGGGCACCAATCCTCTCACTAGCCCATCATAGGCGGTGATTGGGTGATTCCCTTTTTGATATACCACTTGGTATAAGTGACGGTGGAGTTTGCTGGAACCCCCAACATAGCCCGTGTCATGCCGGGATATTAGGCGAACTCAACGGGTTGCCCGCTCGATGCATATGACAGATGAATTAAACAAGGCATATATTAGTCTTATGTTGAACTTTTTGGTTATGGCTCTCGATTCCCCAGCAAAGTTGCCCAAAACTGTAGACACCTCCCAAGCGGGGCATCGCCATACAGATTGACCATGTTTGTTGCTCGATTGGTTGCTTGCTTCGTAAACCAAGATCGTGGACATTCCCATGGCTAGAAACATCGCCACACGATAGCGGTTATCATCAAAACAGAGTCGCCACCCAGTTTATTAAAACTGGGAAAATAGATAGAGATTCTTGACAGAGGAGCCAAAAGTACAATAAGGGGAAGGTGTTAGGCACCCCTCTTTGCCCAGTCGTGAGACTGGCCCATAATCGTTCGACATAAGACATGTAGATGCTTTATTTAATTCTAACACGTAATCTGTTTTTAGCCTTTAAACAGTTAATGGTGAGCCAAGACTGTAATTGAAACATGCATCAGAAAGCAGGAAACAAAACAAAGATGTCCCAGGGTAATGGATCCTGCGGCCGGTGAATGGATGTCACGGCCAAGGGATCCTCCTGGTTTGAAGTATCGGCCGAGGGATCGAAGTCCCGGTCGATGTTCTTCCTCACACCAAACCGAAACGTTAGTAAATGATCAAAACGCTAAGATTATGATTATTGGCAGAAAATAAGACAAACCAGAGACCGTTGGGCCTCACCACCTTGATCCCTCAGTTGCTTGATTGCTTCGGATTGAGTGTGATTGACTGATTGCTCCTCAGAAAACCCTAGGGTTAGGGTTTAAAACTTCGGGGTTTGATCGTCAGATTGGTGGTGGCCTTCGGGAGGTTAGGGCTTTTGAAGAGTGGGTTTGAGAGAGTATTTTAACAGAGTATCGGAGCTTGGGTGATTAATTTCTCTTATGAATTTCGTGTGTATATTTTCGGAGTCCAAAGGCCCTTTATATAGGCAATTGGTGACTCACTCCGGCCAATCAAATGGCATGATTGCAATTGCAATTGCAATGCAATTCAAACTCTTCGTTGCAATCTGTGAACGTGGCCCGAACGCATCGGGAAGGTAGTGTAGTTGGATCAAACGTCTGACAGAATGTTCCAGAGTCTGGAAAAAGGACGATCTGGCGGCCGAGTAATAGATCACATGGCCGAGGAATTGATGTTGCGGCCGAAGGATGGATCTTGCGGCCGAGGGATTGATCTCTCAAGGAGATTTTGCTAGCAACAGGTTGCTCGGGGGAGGAAATGATGTTAAGGCCGTTAGATCGATGTTACGGCCGATAGATGGATTCTCCTAGGCTTCTGTATTTTCTGTCTGAAAGGCTGTATGGCTCTGAATTGGGTCCTCTAAGTGGCTCAAAGTTCTTACCGAAAGTCCTAAGGTTCTCGAGAAGGCAATCAGCAATCATTGTATCCATTTAATCATCGGGATGGTCCCCAAGGTGGGACTTGAAATAATCGTTAGGCCAAATTGGGGTGTCTACAGCTAAAGTTCCCATCGACATCACCCCCGAAGATCTGGTGAGTTTCATAATGACGTCAAAAGCTCCAAAACCGACGATAGCCTTCACTGATAAGGATCTACCTCCTGAAGGACCTGCACACAACAAACCTCTCTACATTTCACTTAAATGTCTCACTAAATGGATCCCACTAGTCTTGGTGGATTGTAGACACCCCAATTTGGCTCAACGATTATTTCAAGTCCCACCTTGGGGACCATCCCGATGATGAATATGATATGTGGTTGTTGTGGTTGACTTCATGAAAGCCTTAGGAACTTTGTAGAACTCTTTAGGGATTAAGGAACACTTTGAAATAGGTGATAGGAGTACCAAGCGATACTTAGAGTGGATAGAAAACGTGTTTTAGCCTTAGTAGCATCGTCGATCTTCAAATTAAGTTTGCTTTCATCCCATTTTTCATAAACTAAAGTTCCTATTTTGGTGGTTGGATTCCACCATCTTGTAGTACTTTCAAAACCCTCTTTATTGACATATAATATGCCTTAAACCAATTTGAAACGAGGGAGATACGAGAATTTTACCAAAACATTCCATTTTCTGACCCAGTAAGGGTAAAATCGTCATATCTTTTGATGTACTAAATATATTTGATCCAAACCACTTGGGTTAGGAAGTAGACTCAACAAGCTTTCCAACGGTCCAAAGAACACGCATAACCGAGTTCGGGAGTGTCCGGAGCGAGCCCGCAAAGTTTGGCCTTTTGCTGGAAAATCCTTTCCGCGGCCGCGAAATCCTTTCTTCGGCCGTGAAATCCTTTGGGCGGCCGGCGGACCGATGTTTTCCAGATTCTGGAATGTTCAGCAGCTTTTCAATCCGTTCGCCCAAACCCTAGCAGCCGCGAACCATTACTTCGGGGCTACGAATACACTTACCTTAGAGGTCTTATTGCCCTAGAACTCCACTTTGATTCACGCCATTTGATTGGCCGGAGTGAGTCACCAATTGCCTATATAAAGGGTCTTAGGGTTCCGAAATAACACCCACGAAATACACATCTCTCCACTCCATGATCCATCCCCAAACTCTACAGAAATCATCTCCTATGAATCCTCTACAAAAGCCCTAACCTCTCGTGAATAGCCTCATCCGAGAGTAAAAACCCCCAAAGAACTCACTTTGTTCTAGGGTTTTGTGAAGTTGACTACCACAATCAACCACTATTATCTACAATCAATCGCAATCCAAGCAATCAATTACTGCGGGATCAAGGTGGTAAGGCCCAATGGCCTACGGTTTGATTTAATTTCCGTCTCTCGCTTTTAATTAGTTCTTTCTATTAACTGTTCGTATTCTGGTGTGAGGAAGAACATCGGTTGGGGAATCAATCATTCGGCCGATATATAGATCCAATGGGATTCCTCGGCCGTGACATCAATTCACCGGTCGAGGGATCTATTTGCTGGGACATATTTGCTTTCTGTTTATTCTGATGCATACTTTCATTTATCGTACTGGCTCACCTTATCAACTATTAAAGGCTAAAAGTCAGATTATGTGTTAGAATTAAATAAAGCAAATATACATTGTATGTCGAACGATTATGGGCCAGTCTCACGACTGGGCAAAGAGGGGTGCCTAACATCTTCCCCTTATTGTACTATTGGCTCCCGTACCCGGAATCTCTGTCCATTTTTCCTAGTTTTAATAAACTAGGTGACGACTCTATTTTGATGATAACCGTTATCGTGTGGCGATATTCCTAGCCATGGGAATGTCCGTGATCTTGGTTTATGAAGTGGAACCAAACAAGCGTGATCAATCTGTATGGCGATGCCCCGTTTGGGAGGTGTCTATAGTTTTTGGCAACTCTGCTGGGGACTTGAGAGCCATAACCAGAAAGTTCAACATGGAATTAATATTTGCTTTATTTAATTCTTTTTCATGTGCATCGAGCGGGCAACCCACGTTGAGTTCACCTGATATCCCGGCATGACACGGGCTATGTTAGGGGTTCCAGCAAACTCCTAACGGAGCACCCTTTGAGACTACCCGAAACCTTGCATATTGTAGAAAGCCATAGAACTCTTTCCAAACTAGGACATGAAATTCCGAGCAGGTTAGGACTATGTGTTGCATTATATCTGAAACTCTTGTTTGATTCAATGATTAGTACTCTTTAGAGTTTTAATTGCTGTAGAAGATGAATTCATGCTCATTTTATCAAGAGTTTGTGATGAAGTCTATCTCTCTTGAGATAAAGAATAGTCCTTGCATAACTCTGTCTCTCTTTGAGATAAGTTTTGACTTGTGAAAGGTTGTCATAGTCTTATATTGTTAGGAGTTTCGAAAAAAAAAAAAAAGTCTTATTTTATCTCTAGGTTTTATTTATTTATTTATTACTAGGATTCTTTCAAAAAACAAAAACAAAAAGAAACGAATCTTTCTTTTTATTTCTTTCTCTTTCAATCTTTGCTAGGATCTTTTCAAAAGAACAAAAAAATATATATTTCCTTATTCTTTAGGTTTTCATAAATTTCTTTCTTTCTTTGTTTTTTCCTTGGATCTTAAAAAGAAAAAAGAGAATGTGGGGATTTCATCAATCTTTTATCTTGCATGGTACATTGCATATATGATCACTTGATTGTATAATTGTCGCATGATTGCTTGCTGTATTGCATTACTACCTGATCACATCACTTCATAGTACTAATATGTTGTTTAACCACTTGGTTGCATGCGTGGTAAATGGGTCATCATATTAGGGGCAGCTTACATTCTAGGGGGCAATAGGCATAGGTGCACTGCACGATCACTTGATTCTGGACATCTCAACCTGAGCGTAACTAAGTTCTTGTTTTTCCTAAATTTTGGGTTTGGTCTTAGACGTGACAACGATGGCTGACGAGAAGATTGAAGCTCTGGCCGCTAAAGTTAATGTATTGATTGAATCAGTGGCTGCCCTAGCCACCATTGTTCACGGTTTGCAAAGAAGTTCTCCACAATCTCCACCTCCACCTCCACCTGCTAGGTGGATGGAGAAAGCAGTTCAAGCGGAAATTCATTTTGCCAAGGAAAGACAAGAAAGAACAATGATGAACCCGCAGCCCCAACATATGGAACAAGTCGAGGGAGAAATCACCCAACCAAAAAGAAGCATTCCCAACAATACCATTGTCACCAATGCCAGCAGTGCCATATTTCCACTAAATCCATCCCAACACACCCCTGTTCACCAGAACCCCACTTCCAGAAATCCCAAACGTTGTACGCTCCGCCACCGCCAAAATCTTAACTCATCCCCATCTCAAGCCCTGGCTACTCTAGTCGAACAAGGACTGCTCGAACCTTTAGAAACTCAGTCACCTTGCCCACCATTTGGCCCAAACTATGATCCTACCAAGCACTGTGCCTACCATCAGATTTTTGGGCATGAAACTGATCATTGCATTCGATTGCAACGTGATATCCAAAAACTCATTGATCAAGGGGTGTTTTGATCCGGCCAAGTTGAATGTTTGAGCGGCAACAGCCAAGTCTGTCACGTCTTAGTCTGAGTGTTGAGTCAATGTTTTTTTTAGCTTCTTCTTACAATCTGAGTCTTGAGTTTATTTTCTTTTAGGAGTTGGAGTCTTGAGTTTATTTTTTTCTTTTGAAATTAAAGTCATTTTGTTCATCATGGTTTTTGACCAATTCTTTGCACTCAATATGAAATGTGAATCTCCTTAAACCTGAACTACGAATGGCCTGATTCTCTTTAGAGATACGTAGGCACCTTAGGATCGGCCACATTTTTAAAAATGTTTTCTCTTGTGCTAATTTGCTGCCAAAGAATACTCATGATAACATTAAGTGTTGAAAACAATCCTCAAGGGTTTCAAAGTAATCTCATGATATCGCTTGAAATACATCATAAATCACTCGAGTTGTCAAATGCAAAGAATGAGTTTTGACCCATGTCATTCATGTTGAGTTGAGGGGGAGTTGAAAATATTTGTGTGCTCTCTTGAAGCCGCTAATAGGAGAAACATGTTGTTGATAGAAGGAAAAAAAAATTGAGCTCGCTAGGTTGAAAACCCTCAAGGGCAGTCCAGGCAAAAGTTAGAGCATAAAAATAAAATGAAAATTTAGCCATGTCTCCATGCAACCACTTTGAGTCTCAAGACTTGTCCTCAATTTTGAAGAACCACTTGGTAAAACATCAAAGCCTCTTAATCTCTTAGTTAGGATTTAGTTGCTCTGTCATGTGATTCAAAATGAAGAAAGGCCATCATTTCTCTATCCAAACACTCATCCCTTGCTAGCCACATTGAGCCTCTGAATAGTTTCTTTCAAATAAAGCCTGCTAGACAGCCATCCCCCACACTGGGGTAGATAAAAATGTAATAAGAGATGACTACAAAACGAAAAGTAAGCATCCCGTTACACAAGGGGGTTTTGAAAGAAGAAAAGCATCATCCCTTCCAATCCAAAAACAGGGGGGCATTTTGAAGAAATATCTTCCTCTCGTACAAAATAGAGCGATTAGATGGCTGCTAGCTTTTGGAACCCAAGCATGAGTAGAAAGTAGGTTTAAGCCGTTATATCCCTTTCTTTCTTAAGCCAACACCCTAACCTACAATATGGTCCATAATAAAGTCCTCTCGGATTGAAGAACACGACTTAGCAACAAGGTCCTAGATACTAGGGGCATAACCAATGTGGAAGGTATGGACTAGGAAAAGTGGTATGAAGCAAAGGGGCACAACTGCATCCCCCTTTTTAGAAGCACACAATCTCCCAAGAGGCATGCAATGGTCACTTATCGATCCAACTTAAAGTAGTCAATTCACCCTGAAGCAGTAAAACTCGCTAGGGTCATGGGTTCGTGGAACAGTTTTGCGTCTCTTGATGACTGAGTGGTTTGAATGTGAATCATGTAGGTAAAATGATGTGGTTTTGAAATCCTCAAGGAGAAACTTTCAAAATTGATTTTATCCTAAGCATTTTTGACACAGCAATACAAGCACAATTACTTATTTGCAAATTTTCACGGAGATAACATGGGTTTCCCATTTCATGAATAGTGTATTTAGAAGGTCCCTGGGCCATACAGTGAGTTAGCAGCATTGCTAGAGTGTTGTAATCTTTCAAGTCTCTTGGATCTCATTGTCTTCTTTGTCATAGCCATTTGGCTAGTATAGAGTTTGTTGTCATCTTATGGTGTAGGAGAAGCACTAGCTTGAGTACGTGAACGTTGAAATGTCCCAAAACACTTGCTTGCATATCACCACAATCACATGGTTGCTTGATGTGTAGTTTAGGCGGTTGCATTGGCCTCTTGGCCCGTACAGTTGATTTGTCTACATGTGCACCTCACTGTTTAGTCTTATATAGACATTTTCCTAGGCCTCTTTGGCCCGCGCATTTGATTCGCTTTCATGTCTTTGTGGCTGTTGTGGTTATTTGGTCTTGCATTGGTCTCTTGATCTAATACTTGATTTTTGTCTTCACTACTACATGTTGCTTGCATTATAAATATGTTTGATTATCTGTTGGTATGACGCCTCTTGGCTAGAGGAAAAAATAGGCGCTATCTCTTGATATATTAGGTCTCTCGACCACTATGCCTCTTGGCATTGCATCTCTCGATGTATTAGGTCTCTCGACCACTATGCCTCTTGGCATTGCATCTCTCGATGTATTAGGTCTCTCGACCACTATTCCTCTTGGCATTATATCTCTCGATGTATTAGGTCTCTTGACTTATACATCTCTCGGTGTTGTGTCCCTTGACGCCTGAGTCCCTTGACCTGCATGCCTCATGGCCTTGCATCTCTTGATATGTTATGCCTCTCGACATGTTGCGCCTCTTGGCCCCTAAATGATGTGGTATTGTGGTGTACTATGTCTCTTGACATATTTTGCCCTTTGGCATCCTTTATTGTGGTATGACCTACTTTACTCTAAGCATTCTATTAACAAAATAATGTGCACATACCTCTTACACCATTGTCTTGAATAATGTGGCTTGCAGTGGTTGATGTCTTTGTTGCATGTCACTTGACGTAAGCTAGTCACATGTCCAACAATTCGAAGCATAATGAGTGTTACATTCTAAATTTCAAATAGAGTGCACAGATATCAAAATTACGTCTCTCGTCTTGTACGCCTCATGGCGTTGTATCTCTTGATGCATTATGATGATGTTCGTGAGTCACTAGATTTATTTTGCCTGAACATTCCCTTGAATGAAACCTTGTGCTACACTCATAGGATTCACTAGTTGAGTGCATTTTGCTATCAAATATACCCTGTGTTTGCATTTGAAACAAGTTACAAACCGGCTCTACGCCTCGGTTCTATCACTTCAAGCTCTAAGCTCCGACTCCTCAGGCTCTTGCTTTATGATTGATACTGGCTCTACGATCGTCAAGCTCCAAGCTCTGACTCCTCAGGCTCTCACCTCATGATTGCAACCGGTTTCGTGCCTCGGTTCTCCCATCCAAACGCTCCGTGCTCTAGTTACTGGCCTTGTGCCCCCGCATCTCAGAACCGGCGTCCGATTGTCTCCAGAAGATAGTTGGATTCCACCCAATTACATCTATTCCATCAAAGCTCATTCGCAAGGATAGGCTACTCTACTGAGCTCCCCTCAGTCAAAGTAAGGATGATCATGAAAAGCAAACGACTTCCTTCTAGTCTATGAACCACTGTTATTACTTGTATCTATTACGTGTGTTTACTCGTACGAGATTCCGCCTCACCCAATTAAGTCTAAAATATAACTCTTCTATTGTTATAGATGTCACGCGGAGGCCAAGGAGGACAACCACCCTTCAACCCACGAGCCCTGACCCAATATCGATCACTGCTGGCACCAGAATACCCCGGACCAACACTTCCATCCGTAGACAACATGGACCTCTATGAAGTTCCAATCGCTTGGGAGACAATCCCACCCGTTGCCATCCCCGAGAACATCCCGCCTACTCCCGTCCCTGCCCCACCTGTGCAGAACTATGAGCAGCCACTTGACTACCTTATGTCTGACCCGGAACTGAGGGCTGCAATGCTGAATTTTCCCCATTTCTACATGGAACTATTGGAGGAACCACCCGTCCTTACGATGGAGGAGATGATGGCACAAGAGCGTGATCGCCTGCTTAGGGAAGAAACCATTGCTGAGACCAACTACAAGAAGTGGCTCCGCGAATACTTTGGACTCACCCCACCCAGTCAGTAGACTGGTAGTATTAGAATGAGATTCAGAAGTTGTAACTACGCCTGTAGCACTTGTAGTAGAATAAAGCTTTGTAAGCTGTAAGGTCGTAGAGTAAGAACGTGTAGGTTCATTTCCAACTCGTACTAAGGGAACCCTGTCTTATGTTTTATTTTATAGTAGAACTCTATGCTATGTTGTAATCCTCTGTTTATCTATGAAATAGTCCGTTTTATTTTTAAGTGTATGGTGCGTACTATTATTGCTTTCAACTTTAGGGAGAAAACCAACGTCAAACGAAAAATCGTCTAGTAGACTAAACCTCCCCTTTGCAATTTTACTCGTAGATGGTGAACCGACGCAGCGGTCTAGGATACGAAACTGGAGAATCCTCTAACGCGAACCCTAACCTAACCCAAGTCATGCAAGCATTAGTAACCGCTTTGAATGCCAACAACCGAAACCGCGACAATGGACCTATGACCCGAACCCGAGCCATGAACGAATTTTGCAAACGCCGACCACCTACGTTCCATGGAGACCCCAACCCCATCGTGGCTGAAACTTGGCTGAAGGAAGTCAAGGTGATCCTGGACACCTTGGAGATCACCTGGGATGGAGATTGTGTAGCCTTAGCCGCATACCAATTTAAGGGAGAAGCCCGTTATTGGTGAGAATTGATGGAGGCTACTCATGCCATAGCTACTATGACCTTTGCCCAGTTCAAAACCCTATTCCTCGACAAGTACTTTCCCATACCTCTCCGCTTGGTCAAGGAACAAGAATTCATGAACCTGAAACAAGGGACGATGACCGTTACCCAATACGCGGCCAAATTCGAGGAGCTGTCCCGTTACGCCACGGACACTGTATCAACGGAGGATAAGAAGGCAATAAGATTCGAGTGGGGGCTGACGACCGCTCGAAGGGCCGTAGTGGCACAAACTTTCCCCACCTATATTGGTGTGGTGAAATGTGCTCTCCGGCTAGAGAGTGAGGAGAATGACTTCAAGAACCGATGGAGGAAGGCGACAGGCAACGCTGGCGGACCTATCCGTACTCAACCTTCCAACAACAACCGCGGACCCTACCCCACCAAGCCCTTTACCCCGTTTTCTAACAATCAAACATGGAAAGCTGCTGCACCAGACCGTGGTGAACCACAGAGGAACGGCCAGAACAAGGCATTTGTCCAATGCTTCACTGCCAGGCCATGGGCCACTACAAACGAGAATGCCCCCAGCCCCCGAGAGAAGGGAATGGAAACCTTGGAGGCCAGAGAGCCCCACAGCCAGGACAGACTGGATTTGGGAAGCAGAATCCCGGGGGGCCATCACAGCAGCCGAATGGGCAGAATAAAGGGAAGTAGCCCGTAGGAGTACAGCAGAATGCTGGAGGGCGCATCTACGCACTGCAGATAGAGGAACAAGAACAGAATCCCTCTATGATCCAAGGTACGTTGCTATTGTACAGTACCTGCATGCAAGCCTTGTTTGATTCCGGTGCATCGCATTCATTTATATCTACTGCCTGCGTAACTGCTCTAGCACTAGAAACAGAACCCCTAAGTACGTGTACGAATGTGTTATCACCGTTGGGGGGAAGTGTAGCTGTTAGTCTAGTGTGTAGAGGGTGCGAGCTAGAAGTAGCCAACTTGCGACTAACCTGCGACCTCAGAGTAATCGACATAGCGGATTTTGACGTAATCCTAAGAATGGATTGGCTATCAGCACATCGTGCAGTCATAGACTATCACCAGAAAACGGTAACGGCTTACACCCCAGAGGGAACTCACTTCCGTTTTAAGGGGGATAGACAGACGGCGAGTTCGACGACGAAAAGGTCGAGGTGGCAGAATCAACTCTTTGGATGGCTAGCCAGCCTCCAAATGGAGGAAACCGACAGGATGGAATTGGGATTACCTCACATCATTTGCGAGTACGCCGATGTTTTTTCCGAGGAACTCCCAGGTCTACCACCTCAGAGAGAGATAGACTTCTCTATAGAACTCCAGCCGGGAACGGCCCCGATCTCGATGGCACCTTACCGAATGGCCCCCGCAGAACTAAAGGAGCTCAAAACCCAACTACAAGAGTTGTTAGACAAAGGATTTATTAGGCCCAGTACCTCACCTTGGGGAGCACCCGCCCTATTTGTGAAAAAGAAGGAAGGAACACTCCGTCTATGCATTGACTATAGGAAGCTTAACCAAGCCACAATCAAGAACCGATACCCTTTGCCGAGGATCGATGACCTATTTGATCAATTGAGAGGGGCAACATGCTTCTCAAAAATTGATCTCCGATCAGGCTATCATCAGCTTAGGATCCGAGATGAAGACATCGCCAAGACCGCTTTCCGCACCAGATATGGACACTACGAGTTCGTAGTGATGCCATTTGGACTGACGAACGCTCCGGCAGTATTCATGTGTCTCATGAACAAAGTCTTTCAACCCTACTTAGACAAGTTTGTAGTGGTGTTCATTGATGACATATTGTTATGCTCCGCCAATAAGGAGGAGCATGAAGAACACCTTCGGATAGCGCTACAAGTACTCCGGGATAACCAACTCTATGCCAAGGCAAGCAAATGTGAGTTTTGGCTGGAAGTGGTTAAGTTCTTGGGGCACGTAGTATCCAAGGACGGAATAGCTGTGGACGAAAACAAGGTCAAGGCAGTACTGAGTTGGAAGCAACCAACTTCAGTGTTTGAAATCAAGAGCTTTCTAGGATTGGCTGGGTACTACCGAAGATTCATACCGGATTTCTCTATCCTTGCCAAGCCAATGACGAGACTGACTCAGAAAGGAGTGAAGCTGGATTGGAGCGAAGCCTGTGAGAAATCTTTCCAAGAGCTAAAGAAGAGGCTGACCAATGCACCCATACTCATCACACCTCAGCGAGGTGTAGACTACATGGTTTACTGTGACGCGTCAAGAGATGGCTTAGGATGCGTGCTGATGCAGAATGGAAAAGTTGTAGCCTACGGATCGCGACAACTCTGACCGCACGAGAAGAATTACCCCACCCACAACTTAGAATTGGCCGCAGTAGTATTCGCCCTCAAGTCGTGGCGTTACTATTTGTGGGGAGAACAATTCAAAGTTTTCACCGACCACAAGAGCCTCAAATACCTTTTCACTCATAAGGAGTTGAACCTGAGGCAGCGACGATGGATGGAATATTTGGAGGACTACAAGTTTACACTTCAGTACCACCCCGGCAAGGCCAATGTGGTAGCTGACGCCCTGAGTCGGAAGGACAGGACGCAGAAGGCCAAGACTGCCATCAAGGAATGGGGAATGGTGGACACGCTTAACGAATTCAACCTGCGACCATCATCAGAAAATGGGAACACACGTCTGTATGCCCTAATCGCAGAACCGGCACTTCATCAGGAAATCTTACTAGCCCAAACCTCCGAACAAGACTGCGAGTTCATTCGGCACTGAATCCGAGAAGGGAAAGCGGTACCGGGATGGATGATTGAGAAGGACCACAGCCTAAGATTCAAGGGAAAGGTATTCGTACCTAATATTGGAACCCTTCGAGAAGCTGTACTCCGAGAAGCCCACCATTCGAACTTTGCGGTCCACCCCGGTGGTACAAAGATGAATCACGACCTGCGAAGAACGTACTGGTGGGAAGGAATGAAAAAGGACGTAGCCCGATTTGTGTCGACATGCTTGGTGTGTCAACATGTCAAAGCCGAGCACCAGAAGCCTGGAGGAGACCTTCAGCCACTATCAATTCCGACCTGGAAATGGGAACACATTTCGATGGATTTTGTCGCTGGACTACCAAGGTCCGCCAAGTCCAACACAGCCATTTGGGTGATTGTGGATCGACTCACCAAATCCGCGCATTTTCTGCCTGTAAAGATGACAGAAAACGTGGAACAACTGAGTCTCCTATACATTCGAGAAATTGTACGACTTCATGGAGTACCCATCTCGATTGTATCCAATAGAGACCCACGATTCGTATCACACTTCTGGAAAGGATTACATAAGGCATTGGGAACAGATGGAAGGCTTAGCACGGCCTTTCACCCTCAGACAGATGGACAAACAGAGAGGACTATTCAGACATTGGAAGACATGCTGAGAGCTTGTGCTTTGGATTTCTCTGGGAATTGGGAGCAACACTTGCCGTTGGTGGAATTCGCCTACAACAATAGTTACCAAGCAAGTATCGAGATGGCACCGTATGAAGCTCTTTACGGTCGACCCTGTCGATCTCCAGTTTGCTGGACAGGTGCTGGAGAAACGGGATTGATTGGGCCTGACATCGTACGAGATACCACGGAGAAGGTCAAGACCATCAGACAAAGGATACAAACTGCTCAGAGCCGACAGAAAAGTTACGCGGATAAGAGAAGCCGACCCCCTGACCTTCGCAGTGGGAGATCATGTATTCCTGAAGATCCGACCAAAGAAAGGAGTCATTAGATTTGGGAAAAAGGGAAAGCTGTCCCCACGCTACATTGGACCCTTCGACATCATGGAGAAGATCGGGAAAGTTGCATATCGTCTCGCGCTGCCACCGCAGTTAGATAAAGTACACGACGTATTCCACGTTTCAATGCTCCGCAAATATCTTGCCCTACCCTCACATGTTCTCAACTGGGAAGATATCAAACGCAACGTACGAAGAAGAGCCAGTAAAGATTCAAGACTGAAGCGAGAAGAAAATCCGGAATAAGACCATCAAGCTGGTACGAGTTTTGTGGAAAAACCGTGGAGCTGAAGAAACCACATGGGAGAGGGAAGAAACCATGAGGGCGAGTCATCCCCATCTATTCGAATCCGAGCGTGCACCAAATTTCGAGGACGAAATTGTTTAAGGGGGATAGGTTGTAACAACTCCGATTTTCAGTAAATAAAAATCTCGTTGTCTATTTGATAATCCTTTTATTCTTCTGTAGTGCCCTTGTAAATTCCTTTCGATTCCTCTCAAAAACCCTAGATTGTTCTTGAAAAACCGTCAGTATTAGATTCGACGTTTACAAATAGATTTCCGTCACCAAGTGACTCGGTCATTCTTTTAAGAGACGAGCATACTTATCTAACGTCTTATACTTCCTAATATCGTATTTAAGTATTAGAAATTTAGTTACTTTTGACTAGAAATCCAACTAGACTAACTAGAATTTGTTTCCAACTAGTTAGTTTGCCTAACCTAAGTACCATTGACTTAGTTACCTTTTCCTAACATCCTAGAACCATTGGTCAATAGGAGTAATCATGGCATGCCAAAAGTAGAACACATGGCCTAAGTAATCATCACCTTTAAAGCAAAGTTACTTTCTAGGAAAGTTACTTTTAGAAAGTTACTTTTTACCTTTTTGCCTTTTCCTTGTTCTTTCCATATATAGACTTATATATATATTAAGACCTAACCAAGTAGGAGAGAGAGAGAGAGAGGGAAAGACAGAGAGAAGCCGTGAGAGAGAGAGAGAGAGAAAGGGAGAGAGAGTGAGTGTGTGCTTGTGTCTTGGCCACTCATGCAAGGAAGATCTCACTTTAGCCAACCAAAGTACAAACCTTTTATGATCTCTTTTGATCTTTTGCAAGCCAACTCACCCTAGCCTTTCAAAAGCACAATCTAGCCTTGCCACTTGTCCCTCCTTTTGTGACTAACCTCTCATGATAACCTAGGACCTAACCTAAAAATAGAAGCCATGCTTGACATGCTTTAAGCATGATTTGACAAGACAATGGGAGAGAAAGAGAGAGAGGAGAGATTTCGGCCAAGGAGAGAGGGAGAGAGAGAGAGTGACCCGAGAGAGAGAGGGAGAGAGAGAGTGTGAGGTGTGTGCTTGTGTGTTGGGCACCTCACCAAGCTACAAGCTTAGCTTCAAGCCTAAAACTCCATGTGTCACCATTCTAGTCTTTCCAAAGCCAATGATGAGATTTCTTCTTACAAGCCAACCAATTCTAGACAAGACAAGACCTTAAGCCTTCCATGATAACCTAGGATTTTAGCCCTAAACCTAAAAAGTTGGAGATGACAAGCCTTGGCATGCTTGAAAGGCTTGATTTGACAAGACAATGGAGCAAATCCATGGGAGAGATAGAGAGAGAGGGCCGGCCAAGAGAGGAGAGGGAGAGCCAAGGCTTTGCCTATAAATAGCACCCCATTCTCACCATTCAACTCACACCTTTCATTCCACAACTTCTCTCTCTAGGAAGCATAATGTTCTTGTTTGTTCTTTCTTGTTCTTGAATGTTCTTCCTTGTTCTTGAAGAGCAACCACCAAAC
Source organism: Rhododendron griersonianum (assembly GCA_018127125.1). NCBI lineage: Eukaryota > Viridiplantae > Streptophyta > Magnoliopsida > Ericales > Ericaceae > Rhododendron > Rhododendron griersonianum. The sequence goes on along the minus strand of CM030793.1, from coordinate 19,518,476 downwards.
CACCTCCAAAACCACCCTTAGATCCTTAAAGTAGTCTAGTCTAGTTCTTAAAGTTGTTTCTAGGAAGAGAACATCCATCTCTCTTCCTTTCGAAGCAATCCGGAGCCGTTTCGCCGCCGATCCACCAAAACCGACGACCAATCCCTTAGATCGACCTACCGCCAAGAAGAACGGTAGATTATCCTTGCCTATACCCTAAGTATATGTAAATTATTTTGAAGTATGAGCATGTGGATTAATGAACTTTATTTTCCTCAATAAACATACGCTGTTTTGAACTTCCTTAAAAGAAAGAAGGAACGAGTTTTAAAAAGATAGGAATTTATCGCTTAGTTTCAAGTATAAGGATGGTGATGAGCTTGTTGTGTGATTGCTTGACTACTTGTTGTTGATAAAGCTTAAGTGGTTTACCACTCCAAAGGTGTCCGTCCATGTGGCACTATGCTTTAGTTGGTGTGCTAAATGTTCGAATATGATTAGAATGAGCATGCTAAGTAATATAGAGTTGAATGATCTTGTTAGTTTAATTCCAAGAAGTCAATACTTACTGCCGCGGAGTCTATGCATGAATACGAGACACAAAAATGAGAAAAATAGAAACATGACACCTAGGGTGTGTTAAACAAGGTGTGTTTTGAAAACCGCAATGTGGCCGGACTTGCCCATTGTGTGGTGTGTGTGCGTGCGTAAAATATTTTTGAAATTACATAATGACCAGTGTAGGAGTCATTATGTGTGTGTGTGTGTGTACCAATGGGAACCCGGTGCGGCGGAACCATTGTGAGGATACTCGGGAACCCGAAACGGTGGAACCGAGGTTGGGTGTGTGGCTTGGTTATCCGTGGAGAGGAGCCAATGCAAAGTTTTGTGTGCCAATGGGAACCCGGTGCGGCGGAACCATTGTGAGGATACTCGGGAACCCGGAACGGCGGAACCGAGGTTGGGTGTGTTAAAATGTGATTTCCGGAATGTTAATTGGGTAAAAGAAGTGAAATTGGCGACACGGTCTACGAAACGCTGCGTAGGAGAAACTCTGATAACACAGACACCAACGATAGTTAATAGAAAACGTGGATGTGTCATTGTTGATAGTTACATATACTGCATAGATATCATTATCTGTATGACTGCTTTGTTTGTAAGTTAAGGGTTAGCGGGTATGGATTTCTCTATTGAGCGTTATAGCTAACGGTGTTACCTTTGGTGACCCTGACATATACACTACAACATGAAAGGCCTATAGCGAGGATTTGGTTTCCTCGCCAAAGCACCTGATTTCCTCGCAAAATGTATTTGCGAGGAAAAAATTCCTCGCCCATTTTCCTCGCCAAAACGTTGTCGCAAAAAGTATTTGCGAGGAAAAAAAAATTTCCTCGCCTATTCTGACACAATTAGCGAGGAATTTTTTCGTCGCCAATTATAGTTTAGGCGAGGAAATTTTTCCTCGCGAAAACTCTTAAACTAAAAACAATACAATTCCCAGCTCCTTGCTTCCGCGCGAACTCGAACCGTGTCCTCCTTTGCGGAGGCATTTGCTCCATCCATCACACCAACTTCCTTTCCAGTTCAAACATTCGCCTTCTTTAATATATATACCTTTTGGACATCTTCTCACCTCTTTAAATTTGTTTCTTTAAACCTTTCTCTCTAATTTTAGTCTGTTTGTAGTGTTTCTTTAAACTTTTTTTTTAAATCTTTAATATTATTCTCTTTTAATGAATTTTTTTTATAATTTAATATCTTCTTATATATCTTTAATAAATCTTTATACCTTTCTAAATTTGTTTATTTTATACTTAATTTTAATTCTCTCCAAGTTTAGTAACCTTTTGTAGTGCCTAAATTAGTTTGAGTACTTTAATTTTTTGCAAATACAACATTGTTTTTTGGTAGGTGAATCTGTTCTTACTGCGTATACGTGCGTCCATAACAATCTTAACTCAACTATATTTCACAATGATACTTTGTTATGTTTATTTTTAAATGGGGTTAACCTTACATATTTTGAAAGTAGATTAGTGACGATCTAATTTTGAGATATTTTTTAATACAACATCACTGCATCGATTATTAAGTACTTTATCTTTTGTTTAGCTTTTCATTAATTTTTTTGTATGAATTAATAATCAGTTATCTCTAGGAAAAGCAATCCATAGTTCCCATTCTTTTTATGAAATGCATATCATTCATCCACAAACTTATAATCCCTATGTCCGGTCTTTTTTTTGGGTTTATAACTATGGGATGAACTTTTTTTAGCATGTCCTTAAAATGTTTTTATTCAAACAATAAATTTTATTGCAATTTGAACAAACTTACATCGTTAATAATTAATTTTATTTGAGAAAAAGTGAATTCATATAATTAGTGAGAAACATATATTTCATTTCATCAATTCAATGCAATGGGCGAGGAAACTATTTTTTCCCGTTTTATCATTTTTTTATTTTAATAAATTTGATAATGATATTGAACTATGTAGTTGATTATCTCTTACCATCGTGATATTACAAATACATGAACATAATTAATAATGACTGCTAAAAAAGGTGATGAAATATTTTCTCACCAAAAGGTTATATTTAGCGAGGAAAAACAGATTTCCTCGCAAAAGGGTTACATTTAGCGAGGAAATATTTCTCGCTAAATATTTCCTCGCTAAATGTAACCCTTTTGCGAGGAAATTTGTTTTTCCTCGCTAAAAAATACCTTTTGGCGAGGAAATAAATTTCCTTTTATTTCCTCGCTAGAAATAGCGACGAAATTGAATTTCCTCGCAGATTGTGTACTTTTAGCGACGAAATCTAGTTTCCTCGCCATATTTCCTCGCAATAGGCGTTTCGTGTTGTAGTGATATTATATTGGTGGTGACGCCGGTGTAATGTGTCAGACCTCATAGACGAACAGGGGGAACTCTACACTTTGGAAGCCTTTGGAGCCGAGGAACTGGCAAGAATGGAGGAACAAGAAGAATAGACGATAGGAACCCTAGTACCCTGCCCTTATTGAATAAAAGTACTTTGTAAGGTTTATGATGTAATAATGAGCTTGACTCTATTTACCTTTCAGTGAAATTATCCCTTTAACATACCCGAAATTGGGGGCGTTACAGAAAACAAGTTGACATGCAGTCCACTTCCAAGCGCTTGGGACCATTCCTGAGCGCTCGGGAGTGTCTGCATGGTATTGCAGTTCATTACTCCCCCTGTCTAGCCATGTTTCCGATATTTCATGCAGGAATAGGCCCATTTGCTTTTAAAAATGCAGATCTGATCATGCAAGGGCAGGGATGCATGGTTTGGAAGGTTGGGGTTTAGTTCTAGCCAGTCAAGCCCTCTGTTGAGCCTCTTACATGATCAAAACAATCACTTCAGTTCACAGTCTTAGTATTATACCCTGTTTGTGCTAACAAAACTTGCAGGTTGGGCATCAGCTCTCCCAAGCGCTCGGGACCACTCCCGAGCGCTCGAGAGTGAAGTCAGTGGCAGGGTTTCCATTTTCTGTTATTTTGCATTCCTTTACCCCTTTCATCATCCTCTGTACACATGCACTAGCATACACGTCTATTTGGTATACCTGTGGATACATGCTACTTGTTTAATGAAATAAAATCCCTTTGAAAAATCCCACAAGCGTTTAGTAGAGACCGATCTCATATCGGGCGAGGGGGGTGCCGTAAAACCCTTCCCCCCTTGTAACATGGCTTCCGAACCCTCAAAAACGATCTCTGGTTTTCAAATTCAAATCAATCATTTTCAATCAAAACGGTTCCCCGGGTGGCGAACCATAAATCCGGGTGGCGACTCTTCAAAATTTTCAATTCGATTCAAAACGTGTGTTTTTCGGGCCGCCCCGATCCACCCGGGGCTGTGGTAGCCCACAAGTATTTCATGTTTTTTAGATACAATTTTTGAGACGTAACTAACATAAATACAGGATTCGCCAATAAATTCAAATTCGCCTGTAAATTTTGAGTATGTTGTCACATGATGTTGTTCTAAAAAAGAAACTACAAATCTTTATACAAAAAACTACTATAAGTAATTAATGTTGTTTAGATAGTATTTTTCTTACATAACCAACTTAGATACAAAATTTGCCAAACAAAATTGAGTTTCTTGATAAATTCTGAGTTTGTTTTCAAATATTGTTGTTTTAGAAAAAAAAAATTATAAATCTTTACACAAAAAATTATTTTTTGGATGAAACAGGAGTAGTTAGTGTAACGCCCCGAATTTTGGGTACGTTAAATAGACAATTTTATTGAATATTTAAAGAGAGTCTGGCTCATTATTACATCATAACTCTCACATGAGTTCATCAATTACACAAGGGAGGGAAACTAGGGTTCCTAACTACAGCTCTGCCTGCTCCTCCATCCTAGCCAGCTCTTTTGCTCCCAAGGCCTCCAAGGTGTACAGCTCACCTTGATCATCTACAAAGTCTGACACATTATACTAGCGTCGTCACTGATATAATATGTCAGGGTCACCAAAGGTAACACCATGAGCTACAAAAGCTCAGCAGAATAATCCCATACCTGCTAACCCATAACTTACACAAAACAAGTCATAGATATTTAACGATGTCTAAATAGCACATGCGTATTCAACAACTATCAACAATGACACATCCACATTCCCTAATCAACTATTGTTGGTGTCCGTGACATCTGAGTTTCTTCTACGCAGCATTTCGTAGACTGTGTCACCATCTTCACTTTTCATTTATCAAATCATCATTTTGAAAAGTATTTTAACACACCCAACCTCGGTTCCGCCGTTCCGGTTTCCCGAGTATCCTCACAATGGTTCCGCCGTCCCGAGTTCCCATTGGCACACAAAGACATTGAATTTGGCATTGGCTCATTTCCACGGATAACCAATCCACAATTCAAAACCCTCGGTTCTGCCACTCCGGGTTCCCATTTGGGTTTTTGAAAATCATTAAAACAATTGCATTGGCTCCTCTCCGCGGATAACCAAACCACAATTCATCCCTCGGTTCCACCGCTCCGGGTTCCCGAGTTTCCCCACAATGATTCCGCCGATTCGGGTTCTCATTGGGCTTTTCACAAATCTTTCTTTTACACACGCACACCACACACTGGCAAGTCCGGCCACATTGTGGTTTCAAAACACACCATGTCTTTAACACACCCTAGGTGTCATGTTTCTACTTTCTCGTTTTTGTGTCTCGTAGCATGCACAGACTCCGCGGTAGGACTTTTCATGCACGTGATCATCTTGAAACTAAACTAGCAAGATCATCCAACTCGATATTACTTAGCATGCTCATATTATCACATAATCATGCTCAACATTTAACACACAATATAGAGTATAGTGTCACATGGACGGACACCTTTGGAGTGGAAAACCACTTATGCTTTATCACACATCAAACAAGTAATACAAATAATCACGTTTACATGCTCATAACCATCCTAAAATCAAAATATGAATACTTTTCCATCAAGTTTATATTTCGAAAAAAAAAAATCCATTCTTTCTTCCTTTTAGGGAAGTTCAAAACAACACATGTTTTTCCGGAAAATAAAATTGGGATATTTAACATACTCCCTTTCCTTTTCAAATCTTTAGTAAACACTTTTCAAGTTCTTATGCATTTCAATCATACAAGCAACATACAAGAATTATACGATATACATCGAGATAGTAGGTGCGGAAAATTCTACATGATCATACAATTATCTATACTTAGGATTAGAGTGTAAGGATAATCTACCGTTCTTCTTGGCGGTAGGGCGGCTACGGAAAGTAAGTCGGCTATCGGACGGAGTAACTTCCTACGGAAAGCTTACGGTAGCTTCGAAAGAGAAAGGTTTCTCTCGAAACTAAATCTTTGACTAAACTACTAAACTTCTTGGATCGAAAGGGTGGTCGGGTGGCGGTCTTGATTGAGTTTCTTGAAGAACTCAAGAACACCAAGAACAAGAAAGAACAAGACAAGAACACAAGGATTTCTAGCGAGAGAAGTTGAAGGATGGAAGGTGTGAGTTGAATGGCATGAGGGGGGTCCTATTTATAGCAAAAATTGAAGCTTCTCTCTCTCCCTCTCTTGGCCGAATTTCCCTCTCTCTCTCTCTCCTTCCCATGGTTTTGCTCCATTGAGTTGTCATTTCTACTTTAGGCCATACCTTAGATTATAATAAAGGGGTTTTTAGTCTTGTCTCGTACTAGGAGGGGTTGCTTGCAAGAAAGAACAAAAAAAAATAAGGCTAGGTTTATGCTTAAAGTTGACTAGAAATGGGTTGTCATGTTGTACTTAGTTTGAGTGTGAGATTGGCCATAAAGATGACTTGTTTGAGTGAGCAAAACACATGCACACACTTACACATCCTCTCTCTCTCTCTCTCGGCCTCCCCTCTCTCTCTCCCTCTTGGCTTCTCTCTCTCTCTCCCTCTCTCTCCATCTCCCTAGTACTATGTATATATTTATGTATATATATATATATATATAGAAGTACACTTCAAGGGTCAAGAAGTCTAGTCTATGAGGAGTAAAGGTTATGGGCTTTCAAGTGACAATTCAACAAAGATATGGTCTAGGATTCCTTAGAAATATAATAATTGGCTATGAGGTACATATACCTATATATAAACATATATGTGTACTTAGCAAGTCTAGGAAAGTATCTTTGGTGGGAAATTTAGGTATAAGTCTAGGTTTTCTATTATCCAAGGGATAAAAGTTTCCCTAAGATTTATTATCCAATGGGTAGGAGATAAAGGTGACAAGTATGGTCTTGAAATGACTAGTCAAGTGAATATAATAATTACTACTTTGGTCCAAAGGGTTCCATTAGGGTTCATCTAGGGTTAGGAGTATGTAACTAAGTAAAATGGTAGTTAGGTTTCTTCAACTAATTGGTTAGGAGATAACTAGACTTGCCAAGTAGGATTTCAAGCCAAGAAAATATAATTTAAAAATATTATTTACTCACTTAGGAAAATACACAAGTGCTTTTACAAGCATACTTGTATTTAGAAAATGACTATATTGTCCGGGGTTAAAAGATTCAATTTTTATAAGTTTCAAATCTAATTATGACGGATTATTTAAAAGAAATTTTTAATGAAATCCAAGTAATTAAAATAAAATTCAAATTTTTAACGAAATTTTTATTTACCAAAAATCAGGGTCGTTACAATCTATCCCCCTTAAAATAATTTCGTCCTCGAAATTGGTGCGTGACTACGGATTAGACCTTGTCGCTATTCTGGTCCTTAAATCATCGTCTATCCCCTTTAGAAGTAGGTCCCCATCAATCCTTTACATGTTTTGTTACTCGAATTAAGCCTCGTCACTTGCTTAACAAGATAGGGTTGAAGTTGCTTCAGCTGTCGAACAGCTTGCCTTGTTGTCGACCTTTGATAAAGTTTCCATTGTAAACACCAACGCCAAATGCAAAACTTCTACCAAATCATCATGCAGACCCATGTCTCACAACGTTTCCTTATCACGACCCTTTCTTTCTTTCTCTCGAATAACGCCAGCGCTCCCCAGGGTGACACATTTAGCCTAATAAATCCCTTGTCCAATATCTCTTGCAATTGGGTCTTGAGCTCCTTTAGTTTGGCAGGGGCCATTTGGTATGGCGCCATAGAGATTGGTGCCGTTTCCGGTTGTAGTTCTATAGAGGAGTCTATCTTTCTTTGGGGTGGTAAGCCAGGAAGTTCTTCAGGGAAAACATCGGCGTATTTGCACACGATGCGTGGTAATCTCACTTCCATTCTATCGGCTTCTTCCAATTGGAGGCTAGCTAGCCATCCAAACGGTTGGTTCTACCACCTAGATCTTTTCGTCGTCGGACTCGCCGTCTGTCTATCCCCCTTAAAATGGAAACGAGTCCCTTCTAGGCTATAAGCTGTCACCATATTTTGGTGGCAGTCTATGATTGCTCGATAGTCAATCCATCCCCAGTATTACGTCGAAATCTGCCATGTCGATCACTCTAAGATCTCAGGTCAGGCGCAAGTTGGCTACTTCTAGTTCGCACATTAGACTAACAGCTATACTCCCCCCCCAATGGTGATGTTACTTCCGCACTCGTACTTAGGGGTTCTATTTCTAGTGCTAGCGTAGTTACGCAGGTAGTAGATATGAATGAATGCGATGCTCTAGAGTCATATAAAGCTTGTACGCAGGTACTATATAATAGTGGCGTACCTTGGATCATAGAGGGATCCTGCTCTAGTTCTTTGCTTACGCCACAACCTTGCCTTCGAAAAAGGTTTGAAACCCCAAGCATAGGGCTAAGTCGTTGGTAGCATAATATCCGGAAGTCCGGGATCGTACCCACAGAGAATCGTATTTAGCTTAGATCGGATTGAAGGTTTTATGTAATGGATGGTGGCGTTTAAGACGGCCAACTTGGTTTTTCTTTGAATGGTGTAAAAACTAAAGCAAAAGACTATAAATGAGTTTTAATGAACTTAAAGAGGCAAGTCTAGGGATCTTCCTTCCCTTGACAAAGGCCGTTACCGATTCTCAAATATAACTCAAGCGAGAGTCACGACCGCGTGCTCACGTTCAGAAGATTTAACTTTAAAAACTACGTTTATCAAAAGATGTGATTTAACGGAGGCGAACCGACTTGCTTAAGACTTTTATCGAACACATAGGAGGCCACGAGCTCTAGGCATGCCACGTGCCAAGACCGCTTTGCTAAACGGCATGCCAAGAAGTTAACACCCCTAGTTTAGACCAAAAATGCAGGTTAAGCTCTATTCCAAAAACCATGATTTTAAGCCCGAAGATTCAAGAACCAAATAACCACCTAAATCTTTGGGAAAGAGTATCCCAAGACTTAGCCAAACGACTACTCACACATACTTAAGGCACAAAAGAAAGCATAAAAACGAGACATGATTTTTAACCGATGAAAACGAAAATAAACTTGAGATTAAGAAAGATCTAATCCATACAAACAACTTTAATAAACGAGAAATTAACAAACAATAAGTACTTACTTGAGTTCTATGGAAATTAAACTTGAAAAGCTCAAAAAGACATTAATGGAGTAAGAACTAAGAAAGTAATGTGCTAGGTGATAAAGGAGGGAGAGAGGTGGTCCTATTTGTACAAAAGTGACACTCTCTCTCCGCAAAAATATCTGAAATATGCATAAAGTGGAAACTTACCACTTATGGAAAGTTAAAAGCTGTCAAAAAGTAAGTCGGTCAGTCTCTCGTATCGATACACTGAGATCCGTATCGATACCGAGCTGCCTTGCTCTGAAACCCAGGATTCCCCGTAGACAAACCGTATCGATACGCTGAAGGCTGGGTTTCTCTCTGTTTTGCAGCCGTATCGATACACGAAGAGCCGTATCGATACGCGAAGAGTCGTATCGATACCCAAGGATCCGTATCGACACCCGACGGCCCATGGCATGCTCTGGCTGCTACGGTTCTTCATCTTCAAACCCCGACAGCTGAATTCTTCAAAGCCTCGCCTACTCGCTTCCCCTCAAGGGTTGTTCAAAACACCAAAACAGACCCTCTTATTCGCGTATTACCTGAAATGCTCAACGGAAAACCTTACGCGCAAAATCACTAAAAACGGCAAATAAACATAAAACAAACGACATAAAACGGGACTAGGCACACCAAATATCTACAATATTGGGTGCTTATCACACCCCCCAACTTGAACGTTGCTAGTCCCGAGCAACAAAAACATACTACTAAAACTAACTATGCAATCCTTCCGATAAAACAACTTAGCACATGCTCATATCGTATTCAACTAGCAAGAGTTCCAAAAACAAATTTATTCAAAGCTCGCAACTAACAGCTGAAAACTCATATGGACAACTAAGTATTGAGCATGTTCCAAACCAAGTACAAAAGTCCGTATCCTTAACGAAAAAGGAGGATACGGCCAACACATATGCATTTGCACGCTACAAAACATATCCCAAGAAAAAGGGCTCGAAGCTAGGCAATGGAGAACAACAAAAACCATGCCTTATATGAGGAGAGCACCTTTAAACTGATTTCATAACTATAAAGCCGAAAGCTAAAGTACCAAAAGAAAGCATGCCACAAACTAAATATGCACATTGTCAACAATTGAATCAAAAAGGAATAAACGCGCACTACGGATCAACTAGGACTTCATTAAGCTTATATTGACCTTGGTTAACAAAGAACGGTTAGCAAAATGGGTGGCGGCCATATACTGGCTCGGTTTAACTACCCTTGGCCACCACCAACACTACACTACCAAGTCAACGGCCACACGCCGGCCTCAACAAAAACTTCCTAAACTACTAGTTACGAGTTCAACTAATAAAAGTAAAGACAAGATAGGATAGGTGGGCTATCAACCACCAAGCACCCCGACCAAGTATAGGAATTTCAACCTCAACCTCCAACTACTCCTCATCACCCGACTCCGGCTCCTCACCGGCAAAATCACTTGCGTCACACATAAGTTCAAACGTTAACTCCCAATCCGGCGACCACACGATAGGTGGAGAGGTAAGACTTGACTTGAGCTTGGCAAAAGTGGCCTCACAAGCCAGTGTCCACTCAAACGGCACATCCTTGGCGAGCAAATGGCACAACAGTCGAGCAATGGCACTGAAATCTTTTATGAACCGCCGATAGAAACCAGCATCCCCTAAGAGGGATCGGATGTCCTTTAAGCACTTCGGTGTCGGGAGGTTCCCAATCAAGTCAATCTTGGCACGATCTACTTCTATGCCTTTAGAGGACACAATGTGGCCAAGCACGATGCCTTCGGTCACCATGAAGTGACATTTCTCCTAATTCAAAACCAAATTCTTTTCCTCACACCGGGCTAACACGAGCCCCAAATTGGTGAGACAAGCCGCGAAAGAGTCACCAAAAATAGAGAAGTCATCCATGAATACCTCCAGGATTTTCTACACCATGTCACTGAACAATCCCATAATACACCTCGAGAAGATACCGAGGGCGTTGCAAAGCCCGAACGGCACACGACGATACGCAAAGGTCCTGAATGGGCACGTGAATGTTGTCTTCTCTTGGTCCTCCAAAGCCACCTCTATTTGATTATAACCGGAGTACCCGTCTAAGAAGCAATAGAACTTGTGGCCGGCCACCCTCTCCAAGATTTGATCTATGAAGGGAAGAGGACAGTGGTCCTTTCTCGTACTTGCGTTCAACTTCCGGTAGTCTATACACACCCTCCAACCGGTTTGGACATGCGTTGGGATAAGTTCATCCTTGTCATTTCTCACCACCGTCACCCCAGACTTCTTAGGTACCACTTGTATCGGGCTAACCCACTTAGAATCCGCTATCAGGTAAATGATGCCGACGTCCAAAAGTTTGAGCACCTCCACACGCATGACGTCCTTCATGATTGGGTTCAATCGCCGTTGAGGTTGGCGAGATGGCTTGACATCATCCTCAAGGTAAATATGGTGGGAGCAAAGGGATGCATCGATACCCTTAATGTCGACTATAGACCACCCGATTGCCTTGGAATGCTTCCGTAACAAAGCAAGCAATTCCAACTCTTGAAACTCGCTTAGAGCGGAGGAGATCACCACCGGGTATGTTTGGCCATCGCCACGATAGGCATACTTGAGTGTATCCGGTAGCGGCTTTAGCTTGAGCGTCGAGGGTTCCACACAAGATGGAACGTCTCTCTTCTCAATCGGGGTGTAGCTCCTCAAATTTCGGAATCCATGGGTTAATACCACACGCCTCCTCCTCATCTAGCAATGAACATAAGTATGCAACCTCTGGAGCGTCAAGAAAATCGGCCTCGGCGGATGTAAGTGCTAATTCCAACTCGTCCTTGCAAATGAACTCGACGTGATCTTGAACAAGTGAATCAATCATGCTCACTCCGTAAACATCCTCGTCATCTCCCATGTGACTCCCGATATGGAACATGTTGACTTGCATCTTCATGTTACCAAACTCATGTTAAGTCGGCCATCCCGGCAATGAATCACGGCATTGGATGTTGCTAAGAAAGGTTGTCCAAGAATAATTGGAACGGATGATTGAGCCGCCGGCACTGGACAAGTATCTAGAACCACGAAGTCAACCGGGTACACAAATTGGTCGACTTGAACTAGCACATCTTCGACCATCCCCTTGGGAATTCGGATACTCCGATCCACCAATTGTAAAGTCACCCGAGTTGGCTTCATCTCGCCCAACCCAAGTTGCTTATAAATCGAGAACGATAAAAGATTAATGCTCGCTCTCAAATCAAGGAGAGCTTTCTCAACAACTTTGCCTCCAATGGTGATGGATATCGTAGGACACCTCGGATCATTATACTTTGGCGAAAGGGTTGACTCGAAAAGAGAACTAACTTGTTTAGTCAAAAACACCTTCTTTTGCACTTGGAGCTTCCGTTTGTGAGTACACAAGTCCTTCAAAAATTTGGCATACGACGGAATTTGTTTGATAGCGTCGATCAAAGGGAGGTTGACGGTCACTTGCTTTAACACGTCATAGATATCGGTATTGAGATTTGGCTTGGCCGACGTCCTTAAGCGGTTGGGATACGGTGCGGGAACAGTGAAAGCTTGCGGGACATCTCCCTCCTTTGACTTTCCTTTCTCTTCTTCCATAGAAGCTTGCTTGGGAGATTCCCCATTTAGTATGGTTGGCTTTGACGATGCCGGACAAGGTAGGAAAATAGGCGTGACCGGCGGTTCCACTTGAGCATTATCCACTGTCTTCCCACTCCTCAAGGAAATAATGGTCTTCGCTTGCTCGGGGAAAGGCACCGAAGAGCTTTGCGAGAAGTGTTGGCCTTGTGGATTTGCTACAGGTTGAAGAGGGAGCTTTCCTCTTTCTTGTTGTAAAACACCAATGGCCATAGTCAATTTACCCATTTGATTCCAAATATCATTCATTGCTTGAGTAGTTTGCTCGTTAGTGGTTGCTTGCATCTGACAGAACGCATTCATAGTGTCCTCCAAATATCGCTGCGGAGGGGGTGCTTGTGGTTGCTGAAATTGGTTTTGCCCTTGAAATTGGCCCTATGGTATAAATCCCGGAGGACCTTGAATTGCAGGGAACCATGGTGGACCTTGGAGCTGAGGTTGTCGCCAATTCTGATTCTGGGCGGGAGGAGGAACTTGTGAAGTCGATGAAGTGCCCGCTTAATTCTGATTATTCCAACGGAAAGCCGGATTAGATCGCAACCCCGGATTGTAAGTATTGGAAAATGATCTACTAAAGAACATAGAGAACATAGATAATATGGACCATTTTTTTTGTCAATTCTGTTTTGTGGGGATATCTCTTGAGTCAGTGCGCATTTTAATTTCCACCAATCAATCATTTTCCATCTCCTTCTTAGCTTTATTTTTTTCTCTTTTTCTTAGCCTGCACTCCTATCCCCCTTTTTTTGTTCGAACCACTTCAGAGAAATTTCACTTTTTTTGCCACTTCTATTACCAGCGCTTCTTGGAATCTTGAACAGAATGCCCATTAGAACATATGGTTTCTAACTTCGAAACCTGTTTCCCTTTGGTTTTTAGGTTCCCACCCCTATGAGTTTGTTTTTAGGTTCCAGTGAAAACTATTTTATCCTAACTGTCGCTTTGTGTTCCAAGAGCAATGGAACTTTCTAAAGGGAAAGGGAAGGCCATCTGTGTAGCCAAGGGAAAGAAATCAATGCTAAATGGTGATTTGGAGAGGACCGTAAGAAGATAAACTATAACTCTCCATTTTTCATTTTTAATTGATCATTGTTCTTCATTTCTTCATTTTATATTGATCACTGTTCTTCATTTGTATGTATAGGTTACGTTTCTTCGAGAAAAGAATGTTGGCGTAGTGATCCGTGATGATCGAGAATTGAATCAGATTCGCATGCATGGGGTATGCCTATTAATTACATCTAGATGTTTGTTAGTACAATATATTCTGGAATACTATTAATCTTATTCTTTTCTTAAGTAAAAGGCAAAGGAAAAGACAATTTCTGGAGGTAAAGAAAATGCTGCCCCTAAAGTGGTATGATTTTTTACACATTCCTTCAAGTTTTCATTCTCTTTTTTTTGTGGGACCAATATTTTTATTGTCTAAACTCTATTTAAAAATCTAAAGTTATTTCATCCACCGTGTAGGCACCTAATGATAATGTTAGATCAAAGGCCCAATGCTTACGACATGAACGAGAGAGAGCGGGAGAATGCATACAACCGAGGCAGCCCACATCATCAGTTGTGGTGCTTCCTAAAATTCCAAATTTGATTTAAAAATTTTGAACTTTTAGAGACATCTTACTCGATAAAATTTAACGTTATTTCATCCACCGTGTAGGCACCTAATGATAATGTTAGATCAAAGGCCCAATGCTTACGACATGAACGAGAGAGAGCAAGAGAATGCATTCAACCGAGGTGGCCCGCATCCTTTTCGTCTTTAACACCAAGTCGTCGCCGACTTGCATGCCTAGAAGGTGGCATGACTTCTACATCTATAGAAATTCCTACAAATATACCAAAGCGAGCAATGGTTTCACATGCCTTCGAGTCATCATCAGTTGTAGTGCTTCCTAAAACACCAAATTTGAGGGACTATTCTTCTAGCACAAGAACTCCAATAACTTCATTGACGTGGACCGCGTCCAACTTCATCTTGTCCAACTTTGTCGATAGCTCATCTAGTTTTGTCTCAAAAACATTATGCTCGCTCACCGAAAACTTTCCGGAACCACCCGGTCCTTGATTCCTCATTGCTTGATCACCCGGGGCTATGTATTGCCATGTTTGAGCCCTTTCCGCCAAAGCGTCTAAGAACTCCCAAGCGGCATCGGGATTCTTTCCCATAAAGTCACCGCTTCCCATCGTATCAAGAAGTTGCTTGGACTCCCGATCACAACCCAAATAGAAATAGTTGATCACTAAGTACATGGGAAAATTGTGGTGTGGAACAGCTACGAGTAAATCCTTGTACCGTTCCCAATACTTGTAAAAGACCTCCCCATCTTTCTGCTTGAAATTTTGAATTTGGTCCATAAGAAGCTTGGTTCGGCTAATCGAGAAAAACTTTGTTGTAAACACATCCTGAACCTCGACCCAAGTTAGCAAAGAACGGGGCTTCAAAGAATGGAACCATTGCTTGGCCTTATCCTTAAGTGAGAAAGGAAACAACTTCAAGCGGGGTTGGTCTAGCTGCCCCGGCCCTGTCACAAACGTGCTAACAATGGTCTCAAATTCCCGA
Organism: Rhododendron griersonianum; assembly: GCA_018127125.1. Classification (NCBI taxonomy): domain Eukaryota; kingdom Viridiplantae; phylum Streptophyta; class Magnoliopsida; order Ericales; family Ericaceae; genus Rhododendron; species Rhododendron griersonianum. Next base: position 19,503,256 of record CM030793.1, on the reverse strand, counting down.
ATATGAGCATAAGAATCCTCAAGTTCACGGCCCCGAAACTCTGGTATAACCCGGTGATATTCTGACTTGAAAGCGAATGCATTGGCAGCGGTGCAATTTGGAATAGCTATAGGGGACACATGCGGACCTCTTTCCGGTGTTAAGTAATCACGCAAAGTACGGGCTGGTGGTTGATCTGCCATTGGCCTTAACGGAGGTGATAACTCGCGTGGTGGAGAGTATGCCTGAATAATAGTACGAACCCTCGGAGGAGAAGCAGATCGATGTAACCGATTTGATAAAGGGCTACGATAAACGTTGAGCATACACCTTGCACAAACTAGTTAACCAGACTAGAGGGGCTATGCCGCCACCTCGTTCTCAACACAATTCCGTGGGGTTATGTCACCGCCACGTTAAATAACTAAAAAGCAATAAAAGGGCAATTGATGCTCAACTTATCTTCATTACACCTCAAGTTGAATTGGTGGCTCAGTTAGAGGTATCCGCTAATTTGAGTTCAAAACACACAAAAGAAAAGAAAATAAACGGAGTACTTACAATGGTTTGTCGATCCTCCAAAATAAGCTATAATAAGAATCCCCGGCAACGGCGCCAAAAATGCTTACGCCACAACCTTGCCTTCGAAAAAGGTTTGAAACCCCAAGCGTAGGGCTAAGTCGTTGGTAGCATAATATCTGGAAGTCCGGGATCGTACCCACAGAGAATCATATTTAACTTAGATAGGATTGAAGGTTTTATGTAATGGATGGTGGCGTTTAAGACGGCCAACTTGGTTTTTCTTTGAACGGTGTAAAAACTAAAGCAAAAGACTAGAAATGAGTTTTAATGAACTTAAAGAGGCAAGTCTAGGGATCTTCCTTCCCTTGACAAAGGCTGTTATCGATTCTCAAATATAACTCAAGCGAGAGTCACGACCGCGTGCTCACACTCAGAAGATTTAACTTTAAAAACTACGTTTATCAAAAGATGTGATTTAATGGAGGCGAACCAACTTGTTTAAGACTTTTATCGAACACATAGGAGGCCACGAGCTCTAGGCATGCCACGTGCCAAGACCGCTTTGCTAAACGGCATGCCAAGAAGTTAACACCCCTAGTTTAGACCAAAAATGCAAGTTAAGCTCTATTCCAAAAACCATGATTTTAAGCCCGAAGATTCAAGAACCAAATAACTACCTAAATCTTTCGGAAAGAGTATCCCAAGACTTAGCCAAACGACTACTCACACATACTTAAAGCACAAAAGAAAGCATAAAAACGAGACATGATTTTTAACCGATGAAAACGAAAATAAACTTGAGATTAAGAAATATCTAATCCGTACAAACAACTTTAATGAACGAGAAATTAACAAACAATAAGTACTTACTTGAGTTCTATGGAAATTAAACTTGAAAAGCTCAAAAAGACATTAATGGAGTAAGAACTAAGAAAGTAATGTGCTAGGTGATAAAGGAGGGAGAGAGGTGGTCCTATTTATACAAAAGTGACACTCTCTCTCCTCAAAAATATCTAAAATATGCATAAAGTGGAAACTTGCCACTTATGGAAAGTTAAAAGCTGTCAAAAAGTAAGTCGGTCAGTCTCCCATATCGATACGCTGAGATCCGTATCGATACCGAGCTGCCTTGCTCTGAAACCCAGGATTCCCTGTAGATGAACCGTATCGATACACAAGAACCCATATCGATACGCTGAAATCCGTATCGATACGCTGAAGGCTGGGTTTCTCTCTGTTTTGCTGCCGTATCGATACACGAAGAGCCGTATCGATACGCGAAGAGCCGTATCGATACCCAAGGATCCGTATCGACACCCAACGGCCCATGGCACACTCTGGCTGCTACGGTTCTTCATCTTCAAACCCCGACGGCTGAATTCTTCAAGGCCTCGCCTACTCGCTTCCCCTCAAGTGTTGTTGAAAACACCAAAATAGGCCCTCTTATTCGTGTATTACCTGAAACGCTCAACGGAAAACCTTACGCGTAAAATCACTAAAAACGGCAAATAAACATAAAACAAATGACATAAAACGGGACTAGGCGCACCAAATATCTGCAATATTGGGTGCTTATCATTCCTCAGCCTGCAGCGCAAAGATAAGCCCTCCAGTGCCTTGCTGGGTTCCCATGGCTGCCTTGCCTTGCTTTTCCCATTATGCTGCTGCTATGGGCCTCCAGGGTTCTGCTTCATAAAACCGGCCTGTCCAGGTTGTTGGGCTTTCTGATTTTCAAAGCTCCCATTCTTTTCTCTTTGAAGTTGGGGGCAGTCGCACTTATAGTGACCCATTGCCTGGCAGTTGAAACACTGAATTGTCGCTATGTCTCGACCACCTCTCTTTGGTTCGCCACTTCCGAGGATAGCAGTCCTCCAGGGTTGGTTGCTTTGAGGCGGGTAAGAGGGTTTGGTGAAGTAGGGTCCGTGGTTGTTGTTCGGTGGTGGGGTTCAGATTGGTCCGCCGGTGCTGCCTGTCGCCTTCCTCCATCGGGTTTTGAAGTCAGTCTCATCACTCTCTAGCTGGAGGGCACACTTTACGACACCGGTATGGGTGGTAAAGGCTTGAGCCACCACAGCCCTTCGAGCAGTTGTCAGCCCCCACTCGAACCTTCTTGCCTTCTGTAGACACCCCAATTTGGACTTATTAATCATCCTTAATTTGTGGCCTCGAGGCTCCCCGATGATGAAATAAGGTCGAAATAGGACTTGGCTAAAGCTTGAATGATGCCTCTTGGACTTTTATAAACCAAACCCATCATTTTTTTCTGACACCCTGAGGGTAAAATTGGCACATATTTCAGCATAAAAAATACATTTGAATGAAACCAATTGGGTTAGAAAGAGGACTTAACAAGCTTTTCAACGCTTCGAAAAACACCCAAAATCGAGTTCAGGAGTGTCCGTGGCGCCCTTCTGAAGTTGGGCAGACACTCCCAAGCGCTCGGGATCACTCTAGAGCGCTCGGGAGTGCCACTCCCAAGCGCTCGGGAGTGCTGACAGGCCAATGCATGTTGAGCTTGGCCTTTGACCATGGCTTTTCAAGCTTTTCAGATCCATTCAACGTTCAACCTGGTCCTGCCTGAGTATTCAGATGGGGCAGGAATATAATCATGCCTTTTTTCCCCCCAAAACCATTTTCCATTTCATTTATCTTTTATTTTTCAAAATTCAAACCAATTTTCCACTCCCCTATATATACCCCCATGTTCTATCTTGCAAAGGACCACAAATTGAACTCTTTCTCTCTCCCCTATTTTCAGAAAATTCTATTTCAAACACTCTCAAACATTTTTCAACACAAGTATTTTCCAACTCCCACCTTCAAATAATTTTCAAGGAAAATCCAAGGATCACAAAAGCATTTGAAGTCTTAGACTTCATTTTCCTACTGTTTTTTAGCCCTCATTCAAGCATTCAAGTCAATCCAAGAGGTCTTGTTCAAGCACAAAGGTATAAAATCTGATTTTATACTTAAAAGCCACTGTTTTTCCCTGTCTGAGGGAGATCAGTGGCTCATACCAGTTCCTCATACTGGTTGTGAGCCACCTGATCTTGGTTTAACAACAAAAGCAAAAGGTTAGAAGGAGTTTTTTCAGTACACTGGAATCACTCCCGAGCGCTCAGGAATGCTCCTGAGCGCTCGAGAGTACTGTTCTTCTGCTATAACTTGTTTTTCCCCTTATATTGTTGTTCATACAAGTTTCTGAGTACTGGATGTGCACTGGTCCTTCCAGAGCCCAGTAGGGTTTATTTACAGTTGTAGGGAAGCAAGGTTTAAATGGTTAAGACCAGTTCTTAGCTGTTTAAGCCTCTAGCTGAGCACGTCTGTACTTTTATTTCTTTGTGATTTTTCCGGCAGTACTAGCATGTGAATATGTCTAACGAAATTTGCAGGAGGTGTTGACTACACTCCCGAGCGCTCGGGACCACTCCCAAGCGCTCGAGAGTGATTCCAGTGACAGCTCATTATGTTTTCTTACTTCATCATTCTATTGCACCTTGTACACCTTTCACATGCATGCACTCCTTATTTGGTATATTTGTACATACTTGCTAGTTGGTTTAATGAAACAAAATATTTTTAATAAATCCCACAAACATTGAGTAGAGACCGACATTGCGTCGGGCGAGGGGGTGTAGACACCTCCCGAATGGGGCATCGCCATACAGATTGATCACGTTTGTTTGCTCGATTGGTTGCTTGCTTCATAAACCAAAATCATGGACATTCCCATGGCTAGGAACATCGCCACATGATAGCGATTATCATCAAAACAGAGTCGCCACCCAGTTTATTAAAACTGGGAAAATAGACAGAGATTCTGGGCACGGGAGCCAAAAGTACAATAAGGGGAAGGTGTTAGGCACCCCTCTTTGCCCAGTCGTGAGACTGGCTCATAATCATTCAACATAAGACATATACGCACTTTGTTTAATTCTAACACGTAGTCTGTTTATTTATTCCTTTAAACAGTAAGTAAGGTGAGCCAATGCGATAAGTAAAGCATGCGTCAGGAAAGCAGAACAAAACAAGCTGTCCCAGGGAGATGGATCCCGCGGCCGGTGAATGGATGTCACGGCCGAGGGATCCTCCTGGTTTGATATACCGGCCGAGGGATCGAAGCCCCGGTCGGTGTTCTTCCTCACACCAGACTATACGATTAACAGATGATCAGAAAGCTATGATTAGTTATAAATGCGATAAGTAAAACAAACCAGAGGCTGTTGGGCCTCACCACCTTGATCCCTCAGTTGCTTGATCGCTTTGGATTGGGCGTGATTGACTAATTGCTTGATTGAAAACCCTAGGGTTAGGGTTTGAACTTCGGGGTTTGATCGTCGGATTGACGGCTGCCTTCGGGAGGTTAGGGCTTTTGAGGAGTGGGTTTGAGAGAGTATTTTGGCAGAGTTTCGTGGCTTGAGAGAGTGTATTCTCTAATGAATTTCGTGTGTTTATTTTCGGAGTCCAAAGGCCCTTTATATAGGCAATTGGTGACTCACTCCGGCCAATCAAATGGCACGATTGCAATTGCAATTGCAATGCACCTCTAACTCTACGTCGAAATCTCTGAGCGTAGCCCGAACGCATCGGGAAGGTAGTGTAGTTGGATCAAACGTCTGACAGAACACGTTCCAGAGTCTGGAAAAAGGTCGATCTGGCGGCCGAGTAAAGGATATCACGGCCGAGTAATGGATGTCTCGGCCGAAGGATAGATCTTGCGGCCGAGGGATTGATCTCTCAGGGAGATTTGGCTAGCAACAGGTTGCTCGGGTGAGGAAATGATATTAGGGCCGTGGGATCGATGTCACGGCCGACAGATGGATTCTCCTAAGCTTCTATATTTCTGTCTGAAAGGCTGTATGGCTTTGAATTGGGTCCTCTAAGTGGCTCAAAGTTCTTACCGAAAGTCCTAAGGTTCTTAAGGGAGCAATCAGCAATCACTGTATCCATTTCATCATTGGGATGGTCCCAAGGTGGGACTTGAAATAATCGTTAGGCCAAATTGGGGTGTCTACAGATGCCCCTCTTTGACTGAACTCAGACGGATCGCGAGACATGTTTGAGTAATAGTCAAAGCTGTAAAAAGCAACTCAATTTGGTCCAACTACTATTCCAAGGGGTTTTTTGAAAAAGGTTTTGTTATGGTCAGGCCGGGAGGCTGCCTACGTATTCTTCAAGGGAAATTCAGACCAATCGTAGTTCGGGCAATAAAGAAAAATTAAAGTTTGGAGGGTTAGAGACAGAAGACGTACCTTTGGGCTTAAAAAGCCGTAGTGTGACGTACCTAGACTGAGCCAGGGTTTTGGCGGAAGATAGTTGAAGGAGCGCGGGGCTGCCTGGGGAGTTTTTGCGTAGAGCTTCCTTAGTATTTTAGGGTAGATCAGTACACGGCAGGTGCGTTTGCTTTTCTTGATCATCTTTACTTTGACTGAAAGGAGCTCGGTAGAGTAGCCTATCCTTGCAAATGAGCTGAAAGGAATTGATGTAATGGGGGTGGAATCCAAGCCATCTGCTGGGGATGAATCGGACGCCGTTTGGTTTTGAGATATGAGGGGCACAGGGCCAGTAACTAGAGCACGGAGCTTTGCGAAATGAGGGAACCGAGGCACGGAGCCGGTTGTAGTCATGAGGCGAGAGTCTGGAGAGTGATGAAATCGAGGCGTGGAGCCTGTTGCAGTCTTGAGGCGAAGGCCTGAGGAGATTGGATTGATAGGACCGAAGCGCGGAGCTGGTGTTGATCATAAGGCGAGAGCCTGAGGTGTCGGAGCTTTGACCTTGATAGGACCGAAGCGCGGAGCTGGTATTGATCACAAGGCGAGAGCCTGAGGTGATTAGATTGAGGCGTGGAGCCTGTTGTGGTTTATGAGGCAAGGGCCTGAGGTGAGCTTTAGAGTTTGATGGGACCGAAGCGCGGAGCTGGTATTGATCATAAGGCGAGAGCCTGAAGTGTCAGAGCTTAGAGCTTGACATGATTTGAACCGAAGCATAGAGCTGGTTGCATTCTGATGGTCTGTGCATGGAGCTTTCTCATCATAAGTGTTGGCGTAGAGCCAAAGGATCGAGGCGCTGAACCAATCAATAGAAACCGAGGCATAGAGCCGGTTGATTGCAGGGTTGACCTGTTTCATGAGAGATATGCAGAGTGTATATGTGTGATGCTTGTTAGATGTGAATAGATATGATTGTGCAGACTCGATGTTGATGCAATATGTGCACGGGCCCATGCGCGTGTGTTTGTTTTAAGCTTTAGAGCTTCTATCAAGTTCCGGACTTGAGCATTCAGAGCGTAGAGCTCGAGCATTCGGACGGCAGAATCCGAGCATTCAAAGTATAGGCTTTGAGCGTCCAGTACGCAGTGGTTGGGCATCCAAGCGTATAGCTTGAGCATCCAGTACACAGTGGTTGGGCATCCAAGCGTAGAGCTTAAGCATTCAAAATGTTAGATTTTGAGCATTCAGGCGTAGAGCCTGAGAATAGAGGTCTTGATTGTTGGGGAGGCGTAGAGCCCATTGAGATTTGCTTGTTTACGGCTTTGAGCCAGTTGAGATGATGGGCTTGGAGCCGTTGAGTTGGTTGTTATGGCTTCGAGCCAGTTGAGATAGTGGTCTTAGAGCCGCTGAGTGAGTGATAGCGAGCATAGAGCTGCTGAGTCGAGGGCTTGGAGCCGCTGAGTGAGGATATACGGGCGTAGAGCCTGTCAGTAATGGGCTGCTGAGATGACAGACATAGGCTTCGAGCCTGTTGAGGTAATGGGCTTCGAGCCACTGAGATAGCAAGCGTAGAGCTGCTGACGGTGATCTGGCTTGGAGCCGCTGAGATAGTTGCTATGGTTTGGAGCCATTCGAGATGGTGAACGTAGGCTTCGAGCATGTTAGAATAGTGGGCTTGGAGCCGCTGAGTTGAGGGGTGAAGGCGTAGAGCCGCTGAGTTGATGAATACAGGCATAGAGCCTGTTGAGGTAATGGCTTTGAGCCGCTGAGATGGTAGACATAGGCTTAGAGCCTGTGGAGGTAGTGGACTTGGAGTCACGGTGTTTGGTGAGTGGATAGACATGGTGACGGGCCTCGAGCCACAGAGTGAGTATAAGCATAGAGCCGCTGAGTGAATTGACTTGTTTTGGCCAGCAGTTTGTGGAGAGAGATTTTCCTCATGTTTGGATATGCCCCCAAGGCTGGTTTTGATCACATTGTATTGGCTCGGGGATGCCCCCAAGGCTACTTGGTTGGTTGAGAACTTAGAAGTCTGTAGTGGCTTTGAGTCAGTACATAGAGCAAGACCTGATATGGCTGAGGGAAATAGATTGGGAGGCCTGGAGATCGATCTCTCGGCCGAAGTATTGATGTCTCGGCCGAGGAATCGATGTACCGGCCGTGAGAAAGCCAAAAGCCAGAAAATCGATTTAAGTTCGGTTTAATCGATTTCACGGCCCATTTAATCTTTTCTCCTCCTCCTCTCTTGTTCTTCTCCATTCCACTCGTTCGACGACCACCGTACGCCGCCGTCCTCCTCCACTACCGTCGGCCACCATCATCTCCGGCGACCATCCTCTCCGACCACTGCTGCCGTTGCTACCGACTCTTAGTTTGTTTTTGGGAACCGTTGGTTTTCCCTCTTGATTCGGACGTGATGGCCACGCCATCTTCAGGTGTTGCGGGTTCATCCTCGCACCCTTCATGTAGGTGCGAGTATCCGTCTTCTGACGAGGAGGTGATTGATGATCCTGGTTTGTTTGATGCCGCTACCTACATTCTTCCTTCGCGTAGGTTGGGTTATGGCGGTTTCCTGCAGTACCGCCCTCCTGTTGGTGGCCCAGAGGCCGAGGTAGTTCGCAGAGAGCCTGAGCAGCACTTGAGTGTTCTAAATGTGCCGGTGAGTTTCCTGAAAAGTAAAAAGTTTACTTTAGTTCGGAGTTTGGAAATCTTTGTATGTTTTAAGAATGAATTTTTTTTGTTTGCGGGATGAAAATCCCTTTTGGCTAGGAGCGTGAATGAGAAGAACCCGTGTTAGGGTTGAGTTTGTTTTTGTTTAAAGAAAATAACCGTGCCCCCTGCTTAGGCAATGCATGCTTTTGAATATTAATTGGAGGCCCCTAGCCTTTCCTTTGTTTATGCAATCATGAAATTAACTCCCTTTTTGGTCTCTGACAGAGAAACAGGAGGCTTGAGGCTCGTGGTGGAGGCAGGGAGGCACACAGGTGGTTTTTGACACTGCCAGAGCAGGTTCGGGAACTAGTATGTGCTGCAGGCTTCGAGGCGTTCATTCTGGGCCTCAATGTTCCGAAGATGGATTGGTCGTTGATGACGTCGCTGGTTGAGAGGTGGTGGGATACCACCAATACCTTCCACCTTCCTTCTGCTGGCGAGATGACTGTCACTCCGGGTGACTTCTCTTTGCTGACTGGCCTGCGGGTAGGCAGAGTTGCTCTTCGAGTTGACCCCTGGCTTTGGGAGCGAAAGGGTGCTTTGAGGTGGTTTCTGGGCAAGGTGCCCCCTGTTCGTTCTCGGGGTCATATCGATCTTGCTTGGCTAAGCAAGACTTTCATGGTGGCTGACATTCTGACCCAGGTGAGTGTCGAGCAATTGACGCGGGCTTTCCTTCTTTACCTCATTGGGCAAACGTTGTTTGCCAACAAGGATGGTTCGGTACACACGCAGTTTCTAGCTCCTTTGCAGCACTTGGGAGCTATTCGGGAGTTCGACTGGGGCTCGTCTGCTTTGGCCACTTTGTATGGTAGTCTTGGAGCTTGCTCGCAGGACAAGAGTCCCATTCTTTGTGGTCACTTTCGAGTGCTTGAGGTATGTATCGTTCCTTTGTACTTCTGTTTTCACTTTGGCTTTTTCTAGTTCTGAACTTGCTTTGGTTAACCTGCTTTTCAGCTCTGGGCTTTCGAGCACCTTCTCCAGTTTCCCCCTGAGACTAGGCATGGTGATGCGAACTGCATACCTCGTCACGAGCGATGGTTGGTGGGGCAACGGAGGCCACGGTCACCAGTTTTGAGCCTTCCCGAGTGGCGGCGAGTTTTGGACCGACTGACAGTCGATCAGGTACCTCTTTCTTTGTACCTCTTGTCCTTTAGACTTCCATATTCTTGTGTTGGGGCTGATTTGTCCTTGCTTTGTAGGTACGGTTTGACCCTTGGGGTGGTGTACCAGAGGATGCCCCTTTTGCACGTTGTAGAGTCCTGGACCAAACCCGTAGCTTGCTCGAGGGTCCATTTTGCCGAGCCTGGTACTTAGGTGATCGAGTGGCTAGTCAGTGGCGACCACGTGTTGAGGCTCTTCAGCTTGTTCCTCCTCCTCCTCCAGTGTCTATGAGATCCACTTCCTTGATGTCGAAGGAAGATCAGAAGAGCGCTCGGATCAGAGATTGGGCGGGTTTACTCCTCCAGGCAGGTGACTATACGGAGTACTGCCATCTTTTCTTGGCCTCCCCTGTTGCGGCTCCTCCCGTTGCTCCTGTTTGGCCACGGGCTCCTTCGTTTGTCTCCTTCCATTCAGATGATGGGGAAGAGGAGCGTCTGGTGCTGACTCCTTGCACTACCCAGCTTTACACCTTGCCAGCCGGGGCTTCACAGGTATCTTAAGCTTTTCATTCTAGCTTTCATTACTTCGCACTGTATTCCTTGCTTAGATGTTCGTAATGTTTGATTGTTCCACAGGTACCTGCCGAGATAGTGTAGGAATGGCTTCACGCCTATCAGAGGTGGAGGTTTTGGTTCGGAGACAGCGCCGTAGGATCCTCGAGGTACAGCTCTCTTCATGAATTTTATTTGCTGTGTATTATCCCTTGAATCTGAATGTTTGTATGTTCCTTGGCTGCAGCTTGAGGCTGATGGAGTACCGGCTGCTGGTGGGGGGAATGTGGGGACCAGTGAGCAGCCCTTGCCTTCTTCTCAGAGATCGCCTAGCTTTTAGGGCTTTTCTTTTTCCTGTTCATAGTTAGTGAGAGATAGGCAGAAACTATATTTGTATAGTGAAAGCAACCACAACAATGGTTTTGTAAACAAGTTTTTGTCTATGAAATGAGAAATGCTTTTTATGCCCCTAGATGTCTTGAGTTTGCATGCGATAGTCAGAACATGGCTTTTTGAATCAAGTTTTTGCTGATAGACAGTAATTTGTGTAAAAACACTTGGCCGAAGAATCGATCACTCGGCCGAAGGATCATTGTTGCGGCCGAGGTATTGATTATTCGGCCGTTACGTCTATTTTCCCAAGGGAGCTAGGTTTTGCTTTAGCCAAGTGGCATCCTGTTTCACATTCCTTCCTATGCTTAGTCTTTGATTTTCTGTCTTTTCCTTTTGCCATGCTTTATAGTCTGATTGCCAAACTCAAGAGTTTTTTGAGGTATCATACTCGTTGCGTTGATGACCTTTTAGGTTAGAAGGGATGAACTATAATCCTTGCGTCTATTGCTTGCTGCCAATTCTTCGAGAAAAGCACACTCATCTTTTGTAAACTCAATACGCAGGGTTAGCTATGCCTATCATTGAGTACAAACCTGTTGATGTTTTCCTCTCTCCAAATGTTTGGGCCGCATCTCGATGCGAGATTGCCTACGTATCCCAATCGGGGAATCAGGCCTTTTACGTAGTTCCAAGGTCACCACCTTTGGGGGTTGGGTTTTCACTCTTGGTTTTTCTTTCTCTCATGCTCTAAGTTTTGCCTAGGTTACCTGATAAAGGTTGAGTCCCTAGCGAGCTTTCCTTCAAATGCCTTAACTTTTGCCTAGGCTGCGTTTTTCGCATTTCCTTGTCCTAGCAGGCTCTACTCTTACTTTTGCTTGGGTGCATAGTTTGCCCAACGAGCATTTTTCTCTCAATAGGGTTTTAGTGTTTTGGAGAGGAATTTTGATAGAGATGTTTTTATCAATCTCCTGTTGCGTTTGTACTTTCACAATGGGTAAGCTAACCCTAAGTGTTCTCACGGAGATAGTGTCTTTCTTCTAAGTTTTGACAAAAACCTAGTTTCTTTAAGTAATTAGAGTTCATCCTTTCCTTCCCTTTGGTCGAGGGCACAAAGATCTTGCTCCCTTCGAATTTTTCCCTTGTTTTGGCAATGAGAGTATAGCGCATGGCAATTGCAATTTAGGAATTTAGATTTAGATAAGCATAATCTGGAAGATGAAAAAGAAATTCTCTTAGCGGAAATAAAATGCCCAAACAGGGGCCCAAAACTCGTTCTAGGTTGTTTTAGAAAGCAAAAGCAATGTTTTAACGTTTTTTTGCCATGTTGTGACTTCTCAACTACTGCAGCATGTCGGGGTCATTTCCCTTGCCTTTTGCAACTTTATACTCTTTCCCACCCTCTTCCTTGCCAAACAGAGCCTTTGAATTGGGTTCATCTTTGAAGTTCGTACGATGGCTACTTCCTTGAGCCATGAGCAATCCCCAAATGGATGTGTCAGTCTGAATCTCCCTTTCTCCTTCCTCATTGATTGTGTGGTCATCAGCTATTTCCTCCTGATTGAATAGTGATGCTAAGGAGGTTTTGTCAAGCGGATCATTGCACTCTTCTTCCATTTCATCAAAGTCGCTTTCGCTTGTCTTATAGGGTTTTGTGCATATGAAATCTAGATCTTCTCTTTCCTCTATCCATTGACTATAGTCGCACTCGTCGTAAGGGTTGACCCATTGTTGCATTTGAAACTCTTCTACCTTTTCTATGAGATTGATTGTCTTCCAAACAATGGGCGGTGTTGGAATTTTGGGACGGTTGATGCGTACCACTATTTGGGCAAGCTCGAAGCGAGCGAGCCTTCTCATCATGATGACCCTTTCTTTTTCCTTCTTCCTATTCTCAAACCAGATACGAAGCCATTCGTCATCTTCTTCAAATGGAATGTCTGGATCCTCCAAATTGTGTTTTGCCCAGGAATGTTCCTTCCACTTCCTTAGCTTTTCCTCCTCTGCTTGATCTTTGCTACTTATGTCGGGCATGTCAACGTCGATTACTTCTGACTGATCAGAGTTATTATCCTCCTCCTCCTCCATCATGAAACACTCGTCCTCCTCGGGGAAGGTTAAGGTAGGTTTGGTTTGGTTGTCTTGGACAATGTATTGGCTGGGATTGTATGTGGGGTTGTGAGATAGATTTATGAGATTGATACTTCGAGGTGGCGGCTCAGCATTATGAGTAGGGAGTGGGTAGGCTTGCCCATCAGGTTTTGGAGGTTTTATGGTTCGACTATCAATAAGGTCTTGAATGTCGTGACGAAGACGCATACAATTGTCTGTTTCGTCCCCAGGGTGCTGGTGGTAGGCGCATTGTTTGTTTGGATCATGGTTTGGACCGTAGGGCGGCGGAGGAAGTGGTTTGTTTAAAGGTTTGAGATGCCCTTAACGGCTGAGAATGGTCAAGGCTTGGGATAAGGTCATGTAAAGAGGATCAAAGTTGCGGCGGGGTCGATTTGAGCTTCGGGATGGGCTGGTTTGAAAAGGGTCTTGAGACAAGGATGTGCCAAGGGCATTCACGGAGGCGTGAGATGTACGGCTAGAGAAGGTTTTCTTAGGCGGAGGAGTGGCCTCTTCTTTCCCAATGAGTCCTAGTTTGATTCCATCTTCGATTTGTAAACCAGTGGCATGCAAGCGTTTGAAATCGGTGATAGCCTGTGTGTAAATATGCCTAAGATATTTGGGTTGCAAATTTTTGACAACTATCCTCACTTGGTCTTCCTCGGAGGGGCGGTTCTTCATCTTGGCAGCCTTTTCCCTCCATCTTGCCACAAAGGTAGCAAAGTTCTCATTGGAATCTTGTTTGGTCATTTCCAAGTCTCGAGTTGTTAGCTCAATTTGGACATTATATGCATATTGCTTGACGAAAGCATTGGCAATTTCTGGCCAAGTTTGATAATGCACAAACTCCAAAGTAAGGAACCAGTCGAGAGCACTTCCAGTGAGAGTTCGCTGGAACAACTGGGCAATGAGCTCGTCATTCAAGCCCATTGGCTTTAGGGTGTTGATAACATGGCGAACATGGCTGGTAGGGTTGCCGGTTCCATTAAACTTCTCGATGTTGGACATCTTGAAATTCTCAGGCAGCTTGGATTCTGGGAAGAGGCAAAGTCCCTCGAAATCCAGAATTTGGTCCCCTTGTGAACGAGCCAAGGCTTGTTTGATTTCCTTGACCTGCTTGGTCAACTTGGGACTTTCTGCCAACACCACTTTATGGGGATTCTCGTCTTCCATTGATCTTTCCTCATCCTCAGCATCTCTAGCTGCCTTTTCTACTAGTAGTGCAGTGATTTGAGCTTGGAGATCAGCAATAGTGGCGTCGTTGTCTGCCATGAAGGTAGAAGGGTTGCTTGATGAAACTTGAGGTTTAGTAAATGACGGGGCCCGTTGAGGGGATGACCGGGAAGTTTCTGAAAGCAGTTGGGATTGTTGTGGTCGGGGTGTTTTGTCAGATGAGGACGATAGACGGGAGGGTTGCAGAGACCTCTGTTTGGCGTAGTTTCGGGTGTTATAAGAGTACAAAGTTGGTTGTGGTTACTTCTTTGATTTACCTATTGTGCCTGCTCGAAAAATAGAATACCTGGAAGTCAGTATTCGGCCTGTGTAGGGTTAGGATTCGGGTTGAAAATCCCAACCCTTCTGCACGGAAAGAGTTAATTACAACAACAAATGATACAAGGTGTGAGGAAGAACTTTTGCAAGTAAAATGCAAATAGGTTCCTAGCCTGTAGGTTCCTGTCTTAGTTTGATAAGTTCTATGGCTTTCTAAAGCATGCAAGGTTTTGGTAGTCTCAGGGTGCTCCATTGTCAAAGGGGCACCAACCCTCTCACCAGCCCATCATAGGCGGTGATTGGGCGATTCCCTTTTTGATATACCACTAGGTACGAGTGACTGTGGAGTTTGCTGGAACCCCCAACATAGCCCGTGTCATGCCGGGATATCAGGTGAACTCAAAGGGTTGCCCGCTCGATGCATATGTTAAATGAATTAAACAAGACATGCATTAGTCTTATGTTGAACTTTTTGGTTATGGCTCTCATAATCCCTAGCAGAGCGCCAAAAACTGTAGACACCTCCCGAATGGGGCATCGCCATATAGATTGATCACGTTTGTTTGCTCGATTGGTTGCTTGCTTCATAAACCAAAATCATGGACATTCCCATGGCTAGGAACATCGCCACATGATAGCGATTATCATCAAAACAGAGTCGCCACCCAGTTTATTAAAACTGGGAAAATAGACAGAGATTCTGGGCACGGGAGCCAAAAGTACAATAAGGGGAAGGTGTTAGGCACCCCTCTTTGCCCAGTCGTGAGACTGGCCCATAATCATTCAACATAAGACATATACGCACTTTGTTTAATTCTAACACATAGTCTGTTTATTTATTCCTTTAAACAGTAAGTAAGGTGAGCCAATGCGATAAGTAAAGCATGCGTCAGGAAAGCAGAACAAAACAAGCTGTCCCAGGGAGATGGATCCCGCGGCCGGTGAATGGATGTCACGGCCGAGGGATCCTCCTGGTTTGATATACCGGCCGAGGGATCGAAGTCTCGGTCGGTGTTCTTCCTCACACCATACTATACGATTAACAGATGATCAAAAAGCTATGATTAGTTATAAATGCGATAAGTAAAACAAACCAGAGGCCGTTGGGCCTCACCACCTTGATCCCTCAGTTGCTTGATTGCTTTGGATTGGGCGTGATTGACTGATTGCTTGATTGAAAACCCTAGGGTTAGGGTTAGAACTTCGGGGTTTGATCGCCGGATTGACGGCTGCCTTCGGGAGGTTAGGGCTTTTGAGAAGTGGGTTTGAGAGAGTATTTTGGCAGAGTTTCATGGCTTGAGAGAGTGTATTCTCTAATGAATTTCGTGTGTTTATTTTCGGAGTCCAAAGGCCCTTTATATAGGCAATTGGTGACTCACTCCAGCCAATCAAATGGCACGATTGCAATTGCAATTGCAATGCACCTCTAACTCTACGTCGTAATCTCTGAGCGTAGCCCGAATGCATCGGGAAGGTAGTGTAGTTGGATCAAACGTCTGACAGAACACGTTCCAGAGTCTGGAAAAAGGTCGATCTGGCGGCCAAGTAAAGGATATCACAGCCGAGTAATGGATGTCTCGGCCGAAGGATAGATCTTGCGGCCGAGGGATTGATCTCTCAGGGAGATTTGGCTAGCAACAGGTTGCTCGGGTGAGGAAATGATGTTAGGGCCATGGGATCGATGTCACGACCGATAGATGGATTCTCCTAGGCTTCTGTATTTCTGTCTGAAAGGCTGTATGACTTTGAATTGGGTCCTCTAAGTGGCTCAAAGTTCTTACCGAAAGTCCTAAGGTTCTCAAGGGAGCAATCAGCAATCACTGTATCCATTTCATCATCGGGATGGTCCCAAGGTGGGACTTGAAATAATCGTTAGGCCAAATTGGGGTGTCTACAGGGGGTGCCGTAAAACCCTTCCCCCCTCGTAACATGGCTTCCGAACCCTCAAACGATCTCTGGTTTTCAATTCAAATAATCATTTTCAATCACAAACGGTTTCTCGGGTGGCAAACCATAAATCCGGGTGGCGACTCTTCAAAATTTTTCAATTCGATTCAAAAGCATGCATTTTTCGGGCCGCCCCGATCCACCCGGAGCTGCGGTAGCCCACAGTGGCGACTCCACTGGGGATGTTTAATTGATACTTGAGAAAAAGTGGGTATGTTGTCAAAACGACTTACTTTCCTTAAAAATTGATTAAATTGGTGAGCCAAGCTTGAAAAATATTTGTGGGATTTTCAAAATATTTTGTTTCATTTTCTATCTTTTGTACATATATCTTGTTCAACCTCGCCATTGTATTCTGGCAATCCTGCCTGGCTTGCCAGCTACAGGGAATCCCAGAATGCTCGACAACCCTCGACCATGATGAGTCATCTCTGCCGTTTGTACCATTATTGGGTGTACGCTCAATAGTGGGAGGTATACTTTGACTCTAGTCCGGGGAACCCTCTTCAAACCAAAACCGGCCTTTGTACATGTGTAGAAAGCAATAGAACCTTCCAAACTAGGACAGGGACCCGCAAGGTAGGACTATGTGCTATATCCTGCCTACATGTTACTACTTTCTGCATCTCACCATGCATCCCATCCATGTCATGCCATCATGCTATCTGTTCAATTTCAAGTCCTGTGCTCTTAAGACTCGCTCGCACAGTCTATAGAAGGTTGTTGAGACCCGATGAAGAATCGTGCACTCCAGTGTACGTTGTCTAAACTATATGAGTCCTTAGAACAATGAGACTTTGGGAAATCAAAACATACTAAGTCCTTGACTAATGCTTAATCGAAGATTCAACATAGAATAACGAATAGTAAGGAAACGACGCCGTGACGCCACGTCATTTACACCACTTCGGCTAATGGCACCATGCCACTGACGCCACTTTGGTTATGGTATCACGTAATCTATACTAAGCTATTCCAAGTTCAAAATTGAAACTTAGAGTGAGGACTAGTTGAATACTTAGTTAATTTTGACATCTCTTAGAACCTGTCATTCTAAACAAAGGATACACTCTAAAAAAAATTCTGAGGAATGAGGCGACCTTCGAAAGACCTGATCATATCCCGCTTGCACATTGCACCTTGCATCTTATGCTGTCTGTTTGCTTTCGGGTAGAGCTCTGAGACTCGCTCGCGCGGCTTGTTTAGGATTGCCTGGACCGATGAAGAGTCGTGCTTTTCAAAAGGCACGTTGTTGAAATCAATTAGTCCTCGGAACGATGAGGTTTTGGGGATATCAAAATTCATTAAGTCTTCAATACATTTTTCAATTTCAATGAAGATTAACGAAACAAGTAGGCTACAATGTCGCGATACCTACACCACCCAGGTTATAGTGCGAAGTCACTTACACCACTTAGGCTAATGGCTCCACTCCACTCACGCCGCTTCGGTTACGGTATCATGTCATTTACGCCAAACGATTTTTGAAATCAAAACAGAAATTTCGAGTGAAAAGTGTTAAAAGACTTAATTTGTCTTGATATCTTCCAAGTCTTGTCATTCCTAATCAAAGGATACATACTCAAAAGAATCTCTGAGGACTAAGGCAATCCTTCATAGGTTGTCATTTCTTGAGTCAGGGTCTAGGAGACCATAAATCTGTAGGGAAGTATTCCCGAATAGGTCAAAATAAGGGCCGAACAAGTGGTATGTGCGGTGGGGACAATTGCCGTGCAATATGGTGGTCGGAGGTATAGGCCTGTGACATGAGCAGTCATTGGTCCAGAAGGCCTGTACGAGGCCACGAACCAACGACATGTGAAGTTGTTGGTCCAATTAGTCTGTTCGGCGATAAGAAGGCCGAACAGGAGAAGAATCCTGGGGAAAGCGCCCTCAGGTGCAAGAGCACTCTGGAAGGTTCCAAAACGATGTAATTCCGTAAAGGAATAAGATCTCGAGAAAATAGGATCTTGAAGAGATACCCAACGAGAATGGGATGTTCGGCCAGCTGTGGAAAGGAGTCCTAAAAGGACTGAGGTAATGAACTGATAAGGGAACGAGAATCCAAGATATTCTGGATTTCCTATACGAGGTAAACCTAGAGGGAAAAGGTACGTAGTTTATTGCAATTGAATTATTTACCTACTGATAATTAGGGTTTTCTGCTAGTACGTGATACTAACTTAGGCATCGGAGGGCCTTTGCCACGAGAGGCAAAGGTGCGCTCACTTCTTGTCTGTTTTGCAGATAAGGATCACGGCGGCATATTAGGGTTCCGGCGAGAGTCACGAAGTAACCGTTAAGCTCTTGTGCTGTTCAAACCCTTTTTAGTTTTTCTGCACTTACAATTGGTGCCGTCTGTGGGAAACGATAGAGTTCCCTTTGAAAAACGACCACAATGGAAGCATTTCCAGCTACGCCGCTTGATCCAAAGAGCCAGCTAGGTGGGGGAAGAGATAAATCCCCGCCAGTGGCTCCGAAAAAGCCCGGCGGCGGGCGCGCCAAGAAGACGGCAAGCAGAGGCCACCTCGTGACTGTCCATGGCGACTCGAAGAACAAGGATGGCAGGACAGCCACGGAGTCCACGAGAAGGAGCAAGTCCCACCCTGGGAGAGAGTCAGTCGCACACTCAAGAAGCGTGCACAATGATGAAGACGTCCTCGACAGAAAAAGCCAGGAAATCGAGGAGTACGCTCGTATGATCAAAAAACGGGAGTACGAGATTCAAGAGATACAAAGGGTACGAGAACACCCAGAGGACTCTGGACTATCGCGAAGGAGATCCAGAGGGGACGGGCTAGCCATGGTGGAGTACAAAAAACCCCTGGAAGGAAAAGGGCTTCTTCACGAAAGAGAAGAAGCAGGAGTATCACCCCCCAAGAGGGGGAGATTCGGAAACATCATAGGGACAGGTACGAGAGGCCTAGTTCCGATTGGGGGAAGAGTGCTCCCAAGGAAACCAAAGAAAGAGAGGAGGGGACCATGTCTGCACGAGAAGCAGCACGGAAAGCCCTCAGCAACATAGCTTCCTCCCCCTTTGCAAGGAGACTGCAAGAAGCAAAGCTGCCGAGCAGAGTGAAGCACGGGGCGTTCATTCTCTACGAGACAAATACTGATCCCGTGGCACACATACAGCACTACCGACAGGCAATGTTCATGCACGACGGGGATGATGCGATCATGTGCAAGATGTTCCCATCGAGTTTGGGGAAAGTGGCTCTGTCGTGGTTCCATAAGCTAGGGCCGAACACCATACGAGGATGGAGACAGTTAGCCGATAAATTCACTGCTCGGTTCCTGACGAGCAGGAAAGCACCGAAGACTTTTGAGAGCCTCTCTGTTATGAAGCAAGGAGAGAACGAGCCGATCAGGGACTACACTAAGAAGTACTGGGAAACTTTCAACGAGATTGAAGGTTGCAGTAAGGAATACGCGATAGCCACGTTCAAGACAGGGTTACCTGTTCGGGGAGAACTACGTAAGTCCCTAAACATGAGCCCAGTAGGAACATTGGCGAGGTTGATGGAGCGGATCGAGCAGCATGCCAGGAACGACGATGACATACTGCGAGAGGATAGCAGGATGGTGGCCGAGCAAGCCAAAGCTCCTGCGAAGAAGGCAGACAAACCAGGACCCAAAACTTACAGGGAAAAGAAGGAATATGGGCAGGCTAAGAAAGAGTCGTACAAGGAGAAGCACGCTCCGAACCCCAAGTCCTTCTTCTCAGTAACGACGGTCTGAAAAGAACCAATCTACCGAATTCTTTATAAAATAAAGAACCGCCCCTACTTCAAGTGGCCCCCAAGGCTGGAAGGGGATAAGGATGCAAAGAGGGCTACGAGTCAGCATTGCAGTTATCACAAGGACTGGGGTCACTGTAGACACCCCAATTTGGCCTAACGATTATTTCAAGTCCCACCTTGGGGACCATCCCGATGATGAAATGGATACAGTGATTGCTGATTGCCTTCTCGAGAACCTTAGGACTTTCGGTAAGAACTTTGAGCCACTTAGAGGACCCAATTCAGAGCCATACAACCTTTCAGACAGAAAATACAGAAGCCTAGGAGAATCCATCTGTCGGCCGTAACATCGATCTAACGGCCTTAACATCATTTCCTCATCCGAACAACCTGTTGCTAGCAAAATCTCCCTGAGAGATCAATCCCTCGGCCGCAAGATCCATCCTTCGGCCGCAACATCAATTCCTCGGCCGTGTGATCTATTACTCGGCCGCCAGATCATCCTTTTTCCAGACTCTGGAACGTTCTGTTAGACATTTGATCCAACTACACTACCTTCCCGATGCGTTCGGGCCACGTTCAGAGATTGCGACGAAGAGTTTGAATTGCATTGCAATTGCAATTGCAATCATGCTATTTGATTGGCCGGAGTGAGTCACCCATTGCCTATAAAAGGGCCTTTGGACTCCGAAAATATACATACAAAATTCATAAGAGAAATCAATCACCCAAGCTCCGATACTCTGTTAAAATACTCTCTCAAACCCACTCTTTAAAAGCCCTAACCTCCCGAAGGCCGCCACCAATCCGACGATCAAACCCCGAAGTTCCAAACCCTAACCCTAGGGTTTTCTGAGGAGCAATCAGTCAATCACACTCATTCTGAAGCAATCAAGCAACTGAGGGATCAAGGTGGTGAGGCCCAACGGTATCTGGTTTGTCTTATTTTCTGCCAATAATCATAATCTTAGCGTTTTGATCATTTACTAACGTTTCTGTCTGGTGTGAGGAAGAACATTGACCGAGGCTTCGATCCCTCGGCCGATACATCAAACCAGGAGGATCCCTCGGCCGTGACATCCATTCACCGGCCGCGGGATCCATTACCCTGGGACATCTTTGTTTTGTTTCCTGCTTTCTGATGCATGTTTCAATTACAGTCTTGGCTCACCATTAACTGTTTAAAGGCTAAAAACAGATTACGTGTTAGAATTAAATAAAGCATCTACAGGTCTTATGTCAAACGATTATGGGCCAGTCTCACGACTGGGCAAAGAGGGGTGCCTAACACCTTCCCCTTATTGTACTTTCGGCTCCCGTGTCCAGAATCTCTATCTATTTTCCCAGTTTTAATAAACTGGGTGGCGACTCTGTTTTGATGATAACCGCTATCGTGTGGCGATGTTTCTAGCCATGGGAATGTCCCCGATCTTGGTTTACGAAGCAAGCAACCAATCGACCAACAATAATGATCAATCTGTATGGCGATGCTCCGCTTGGGAGGTGTCTACAGTTTTTGGCGACTCCGCTGGGGAATCGAGAGCCATAACTGTGTGGCCCGTGATCCTTTAGTCCTCGACCCTTCGTTGGTGGTTCGATGATGGGTTAGCTTTCTTCTCCTAGCTTGCACAAGGAATGCACGACTAAGACCTGGCCGGGGGTTGTCCCGGCAAGGCCCTCCGGCGAGAGGATGAGTATAGTGCAGAGAGAGGAAGCAGAAAGCTAGAAAGAGTAAAGGTGAGTATTCAGTAGCATCCCTGTTAGGGTTACCATCACTAGGTATTTATAGGGCCACCTGGCTTGCTCCCCAAGTACGATCGCGTGCCTCCCACGAGCCAAGTGACGTCACGATGACATCAAGGAATAGATCTGGTAACCGTTTTCAGGGCTGAGCTGGCACACCCATGTGCGCCCATGATCATCTTCTGTTATAACCGCCTCTGCACGTGCGTGACTCAGCAGCCAACCATCGTCGGCAGCCAGCCGTGCTCCGAAGGTGGCTGAGCACGTGTCTACCGAGCCTGATACGTGTTCGAGGAGAGAGACTGCGTGGTGAGGGAACTTCGCCGAAGACAGCGGACGGGCTCGGACCGAGCATGGATTTGTCTTCTGCTGAGCCCGTGCCAAGTGGGGTCGTCGATGGATGAACACCGACGAGGCCGAGCGCAGGTCTTACGCCTGACACGGAGCGGGCTCGGTCCGTGCCAGCGTGAGCTCTTATGTTCGGCCTGCTACAATAGCCCCTCGACCTCTGTCGATGGCGAACGCGAGGCAGGGGTTGAAGTCAAGCTTGGGCCGAACACAAAGGACGCCGAACATGATCTTGGTCTTTTAAAGACGAGATTGGGCCGAGCCTGACATCGTCAAGGGAGAGCCACCAGTGAAGAGGTGCCAGGTGTCGCTTTATGGCCAGGTACGGCTGGTGAGGGGACGGCTAGCAAACTCTGCAGATTGTCCTTTCCATGCCACGTGTCAAACGTTGAGTGGCCAAAAGTTCGGCGGAGTAATGATGGGCGGGAATTTCGATTTCCCAGCCCTAGTTCTATAAAAGGAGTGGAGTGAGGAGAGAGAAAGCCACACGCCCTCTCTCTCTCTAAAACTCCATCGCCAGAGCTTCGAAGTCCAACGGTTCGTCTTCTGGTCTTGATTCCCAGCGATTTGGCCATCAGATCTCGCTGAAAGTCACAGGTATGTGCTCGATTCTCGCCCCTCTTTACTTTTCTGTAGTTTTTCTGCATTTTCTAGTTTATTTTCTGGGTTTTTGGGGCGTTTTCTGTTCTGAGTGAATAGTGCACTGCTGGAGATGGACGGACTGTTCATCTCCATCTTCAACGTGTTCTTCCGAGCACAGAACGTTCATGGTGTCAGGGTTTGGCCGACGATGGGGTTGGCCGAGCCCCGATTCTTGATGTTTCGTAGGATCAGGCCGAACACAGATTTGGCCAAACCTTTGTAAACGATGATGGGGTGGGCCAATTAGGATGCCGAGCGTAGTGAGATCCTTACTTTCTAGCAGACGCCGAGGTCTCATGTTTTTGTCTCTTCCTTTGTTAGGTCTGGCTCACCCAATCGTCATCATCTCATCCGACTCTGAAAGTTCAGGGGACGATTCTGCCAATCTTGTGATCCGAAAATACGTGGAGAGATACAAAAGCCGACGTCGATCTTCCTCCATAGACTCAAACATGTCAGACTCTGGTGATTCAAATGCCGAGCGTGACCACGAGTACGGCGGTTTTAACACCGAACCGGAGATAACCTTTTCTACTAGCACAGAGTCTGAAGCCGAGCATGAGCTTGGGGCCGAGGTTGAATCCAGACTTCGTTCTCAAGCCGGGGCCACGACCTCTTCCCGTTCCGCTCCCGTTGAGACGTCTTCCGACAATAGGGAGTTTACCGACCTATTCGAGAGGGGGCAGGTCTGTCCACACGCCCATTACTTCAGCGGACATCCCGATGAGTATGATAATTTCTGCCGAACATACCACATCCCGGCCGACGTTGTAGTCCACCAGGTAGCCAGCAATAGGATAAGGGATAAAAGGGAAGACCGTCCCGAGCATATAACGGTTCCTCTGATGGCCATCTGCGAGGCTGGGCTCCGCTTCCCCCTTCATCCTTTTCTGAGGGAACTGTTGGCCAGGTTCGGCATAGTACCCCATTTCTTTGCCATCAATAGTTATAGGATAGTGATGTCCATAATCAAGCTGAAAGAGCTACACAACCTCGAGTTCACCGTGGCCGACCTCTTTCACACGTACATCATGTCCAGGCACGGCGGGACCGAGCGCAGGTACCTGTCCACACGTAGTGGCAAAGAGCCCCTGATAGATGGGCTTCCCGACACCGACAAGTGGGCTAACTTCTATGTTGAAGTTAGTGGGAATTATGAGTTCGGCAGTCAGTCAGTGCGGCTACACTCTGTGCCGAAGATAAAAGACTTTCGAGGTCGGGTTTTAATTTTCTTTACGTCGCCGAGTATGGCTTATTTCTTCTTTGTGTCGTTTGAGTATTCTGAAGATATCCTCTCCTTGCAGATAACCGAGCAATCACTAAGACACAGCATTCTTTGTCAGTTGAGGCAAACGTTGAGACGTTGAGGGCTCAAATTTGTCGTGACGCGCCGACGCTGCTCGACTACATTCCCTCTTACAAGGGAAAGTTGAGGAGGAAGAAGAAGGAAGCTGGGCCGAGCACAAAGGGTAAAGGTAAGAAGAGGGCTGCCGGGGGTCAAGCGGGGGAAAGCAGGCCGAGCAAGAAAGCGAAAGAGCCAAGGGTCAAGTTCCCATCTTTAAAGAAGTCAGCCGACTTCTGGTTCCAAAGCAGTCTGCCAGCCGACTTTCTGGGTGTCAACATTCCGCCTGTCCGAACCCTTATTCCCGAGTTTACCGACGAGATGGGGAGAAGGAATGTGGTGAAGTTGAATCTGAGAGACGGGGCCGCAACCCGCCAGAAAGAGGCTGCATTGGCTGATAATCCTGTGAAGAAGCAGAAGGTCACCCAAGACTTCTTCCCCACAAGGCCGCCGACACCACATCCTAAGGAGAGGGACCAAACTGAGTCCTCGGCTGCGGGCGGCTCCAAAGCCGTGGAACAGGCGGCAGGTTCAGGTGGCCGAGCGATTGTGCAAGAGTTCGCGCCATCCTTCGCAATGGCTGATGGCAGGATCGTCACTGTCGAAGACAATGTAAAGGTCGAGCCCGGGTTGGCCGTTACCATGCTGCACGGCCTCGCTCTTCCGAGGGATATGGATAGAGTCCCAGGGGAGTTGCAGCCGAGCATCGCACATTTGAGTGCCTACCTTGTTCAGGTACTTTTGACTTGATCATTTTAATTTCCTTTTTTGAGTTAACTTCTTCCTCTTTTGGCCGAGCTTGTCCGTCTTTCTTTTTAACAGGCTGGGCAGGCTGCTCTGCGAGTGTCCAACCAAGCCGATCTGTTGGCGGCCGAGAGAACGCGGTATCGAGATGATGCTAAGACCGAGCGCGAGAAAACTAAGGCCATCAAGACTGCGCTGAAGCTGGCTAAGGCAAAAGTTGCCGAGCTTGAGAAGGAGAGGGACGAGGCCCTTGAGAACGCAAAGACGGCCGAACGAGAGCTTGGTCAAGTCGTGAGGAGGGAGAAGAGGGAGATGAAGGAGGTGGACTCGAAGGCCTACCAGGCGGGGTACGACCGAGCAGGAGCTGAGTATATGAGAGATGCTCGGTCGATGGTGAATGAGGAGGTCGAGAAGAGGGTTCCTATTGTGTACCAAAAAGGGTACAAGGCTGGGGTGCTGGCTGCTTGTGCTGTTATGCAGCTAGAGCCTGATATGAACCTGATGAAGACCATCCCTGCGGCCGTTGTGCCCGAGCTCGTGCTGCCGTACACGGAGGAGGAATGTGCCCCACTTCCGCCGGAGGAGTTTTCTGAGAGCGAGGACGATGTTGATGATATAACTATGGCCGACGCTGAAGGTGGAGTGGATGGTTCTGGTGGGAGGACAGAGGCCGAGGTTGAGATTGCCGAGCAGGACACCGAACAGGCTCAGAAAAATGATGAAGTGGTTGTTGAAGCTGAGGAAGATGCTGCTCGCCTTGCTGAATCTGCAGCCGAGGGTGATCCACCACACCCATAGAGCTTCAAGTTTCTTTAGAGTTGTATTTTTCTTTGAATTTCTTGAATTTTTGTTGGACTGGACGGCTCCGAATCTTGGGAGTTTGCCGTGCCAGATGTAATGGTTTAAGGGGGGTCGGCACCGAACGATTTACTATGCCGTACCTCCTAGCTTAGGATCCTTCAAAACACTTGTCTTTATTTCGAAGTTTTTAGATGAATGCATGGCTTCTTTCACAACGTCTCTATTATTGCCGAGCTTGTCTGATTGCCTTCATGTCTTCACAGAATTCTTGTAGTTCTTGCATGTTTGTGAATGTGTAGTTGTCCGTAGCCCCCACTTTTGGTTTGGGTTCGGCAGAATAGTTGAGAATATTTCATGATCGAAATGGTTAAGTATAGATCTTGCAGCCGAGCCCAGACCATAATTAGTATGGCCGTAGGGAGTGATCTGCCGAACATGGGTGGATTGTGATCTGACATGATCCAACCTTTGACTTAGTTTGAGAGTGTGAGTTGCCCCTTGCCAGTGGATGGGGCTCGGCCCATGAGTCAGCCCCAGGCCATGGTAGAGGGACGTTTGAGAGTAGTGACTGTTTGTGGGTGGTTTGCTCATCATATTGCGAGTGTAACCTTTCGGTGGCCGACCATAGTGTCTTGCCAATCCGAGCCGAAGCCCGAGTTCCAAAAAGTGTATTTCAGGCTCGGCGGACCATATGTCCAGCGATTGCTTCTTTGGGCGGTAAAATTGGCCAAAGCAATGGGCTTTTTAAGGAGCCGTTTGGAGGGTGTGACCGAAGTCATCATTTGGTTGTGGCTTTTTAGCCGAGAGTGAAAGGAATGCATGAAACGTTGCTGAGGTCTCTTTGGATCAAAAAGGGATTGTCATTTCATTGATATTTCTTCGAAGTACAGGGAAAGTAATAAAAAGAGGAACAGTGGGTCGAAGCCCTTCTTTGAAATGCAAAAGATAAAATGTAGAGGAGTTATGCCGAAGCTGAAGAAATCGGAAACTTGTTATGCATGAAGTGTTGGCCGAAATCTGATTGAAGCATCACATGTAAGCCTTCCTGAGGTTCTGTGCATTCCACGGGTTGGTGAGCACCTTGCCGTGCATGTCTTCGAGGGTGTAAGCCCCTTCACCAGCAACCTTCACAATACGAAATGGCCCTTCCCAATTAGGCATAAACTTTTTCTTTTTGCTTGCTTGGACGACTTTCCGCCAAACCAGGTCATCGGGCTTGAACTTCTTGATTCTGACACTTCTGTTGTAGCCCTTGGCAACAGTCTGTTGGTACTCAGCAAGCTTTAGCCGAGCGTCGTCGCGTTTTTCCTCAGCCAAAATCAGTTCTTGCTCGATGGCTTCGTCATTGGACTGTGGGTTGAAGTTTTCCGTTCTGAGGGTTGGGAATCTTGATTCCAGTGGGATTACGGCCTCCATGCCGAACGCCATTGAAAAGGGTGTTTGGCCTGTAGAACGGCGGGGAGTGGAGCGGTAAGCCCATAAAACCCGGGGGAGTTCCTCTGCCCATTTTCCCCTCTTTGAATTCAATCGTCGTTTTATCCCTACACAGACCGTCTTGTTTGAGGCCTCGGCTTGGCCGTTTCCTTGAGGGTAGGCTGGTGTTGAGTTGAAGAATCTGATGCCGAACTCCTCACAGAGGCTTGTGAGGCCGTCCCCGACAAATTGGGTGCCATTGTCGGAGACGATTGCGTAGGGTATGCCGAACCTTGTCACGATATTCCTCCATACGAATCGTCGGACGTCTGCTTCTGTGATGGTTACTAGGGCCTCGGCTTCTACCCACTTGGAGAAATAATCTGTTGCAGTGATCAAGAATTTGAAGCCCCCAGGTGCAGTTGGGAGTTTCCCGACGATGTCGAGCCCCCATTGGGCGAACGGCCATGGACTTGTGATTGGAGAGAGATTCTGAGCCGGCTGCTTTGGGATTGGGGAGAAGAGTTGGCATGGTCGGCACCTCCGAACAATTTCCTCGCAGTCTTTCTTCATGTTCTTCCAGAAGTACCCTTGACTCATCGCTCGTTGGCATAACGAACGTCCACCAGAGTGGCAGCCGCAGCTTCCCGAATGCAATTCGTTAAGGATATCAGGGACTTGGTTCGGGTGAACAACGAGAAGATAGGGCCCGGAAATGGACTTCTTATAGAGTTGCCCGCTCTCAGAGAGCCAGTAGTACGCGGCCTTGTTTCTGATTCGAAAGGCTTTCTTTTTGTCGTCGGGTAAGGTGTCGTTTCTGAGGAAGGCCACGATTTCATCCATCCAACTCGGACCAAGGTTGATGTTGAGCACCTCTGGAGTTGTGTCAAAGCTTGGGTTGTCGATGTTGCCAAAATTTATGGTCCGGAACTCAGATGCTTTTGAAGCCGAGGCGAGTCCAGCTAGTGCGTCGGCGTGGGCATTGTGCTCGCGGTTGATCTGCTCGATGTTGAAAGTTTTGAAGCGAGTAATGAGTTCGGCTGCCGTGGCTTGGTACTTCATCATCCTTGGGTCTCTAGCTTCGTATTCCCCCAGCACTTGATTGACTATAAGTTGAGAATCGCAGAATACGGCCAAGTTGTCAACTTTCATTGCGATTGCCGAGCGTAGGCCAGCAAGCAGGGCCTCATATTCAGCTTCGTTGTTGGTGGCGGGGAAATCGATGCTGATGGCACTCTCGTGAAGAGTTCCGCAAGAAGAGACCAAGACGACTCCAGCTCCAGCCCCGTTGTTGTTCGAAGCGCCGTCAACTTGCATTCGCCAAGTGCCTCCCTGAAAGAGGAGCCACCGGTTTTCTTTTGGTTGGTGTTCGGCAGAGGGTTGGGTGGGGGGTTTGTTCAGGATCTCAGAATCTTCAGGTGTTAGCTCAGCGATAAAGTCGGCGAGTACCTGCCCCTTTATTGCTGTCCTCAGTTCAAAACGGATATCGAAGTTCGCTAGCTCGACCGCCCACTTTGAGACTCGGTTTGAGAGGTCGGCTTTTCGAAAAAGCGCTTTGAGAGGGTGCTTGGTCAACACTGTTATGGTGTGCGCCTTAAAGTATGGCAGGAGTTTCCTTGCCGCAGATACCAGGGCGAGTGCCAGTTTTTCCAGTGGAAGGTACCGAGTCTGGGCGGGTTGGAGGGTCTTACTTGTGAAATATACTGGCATGTCGTCGGACCCTTCTCGTCGAACAAGTGCTGAGCTAATGGCGTGGCTTGAAACAGCAAGGTAAAGATAGAGATTTTCGTACTCTTTGGGTTTTACCATTAGCGGCGAAGAACTTAGGTAATCTTTGAGCTCGGCCAACGCTCTGTCGCAGTCCGGCGTCCACTCAAAACTTCGTCGGCTTTTCCCTTTGAGAGCGTGAAAGAAGGAGTGGCACTTGTCGGAAGATTTGCTGATGAAGCGGTTGAGAGCCGCTGCCATCCCAGTCAATTTTTGTACCTCTCTGATTGATCTTGGTGGCCGAAGGTCTGCCACGGCCTTGATTTGGTTGGGGTCGGCATCTATGCCACGTCGTGTGACCAAATGGCCAAGGAATTTACCAGCACTTACGCCAAACGCGCACTTCTCCGGGTTTAAACGGAGCTTGTGGAACTTAAGAATCTCGAAGATCTCGGCCAGCTCCTTCAAATGGTTGTGCTCCTTTTGACTTTTGACGACGAGGTCGTCAATGTATGCTTCCAGGATGTTGCCGATTTGGGCATAGAGCATCTTGAAGATCGCTCTGTTGAATGTTGCTCCGGAATTCTTTAGACCGAACGGCATCACCCTATAGCAGAAAATTCCATGTGGAGTTATGAACGCTGTCTTCTCCATGTCGGCCGGGTCCATAGCGATCTGGTGATAGCCATGGTAGGCGTCCAGAAAGCTTAGCCGAGCATGGCCGGCCGTTGCATCTACGAGCTGGTCGATCTTCGGTAGTGGGAACCAGTCTTTGGGACAGGCGTCATTAAGATTCGTGTAGTCGACGCAGACTCGCCACTTTCCATTCTTCTTCTTGACGACCACGTGTTGGAGAGCCAGGTTGGGTATTGCACTTCCTGAATGGCGTTGTTGTCGAGGAGCCGGTTGACTTCTTCTATCACGGCGTCGACGTGCTCTGGTGCCGAACGCCGAGCCCGTTGAATGACTAGTTTGGCGTCCTTTTTTATGTTGAGGGAGTGGCAGATAAAGTTGGGATCTACTCCTGGCATTTCCTCCGGGGTCCATGCAAAGACTTCAAGATTGCCTTTGAGGAACAGGAACAACTCCTCTCGCTCGGCGTCAGAAAGTGAGGAGCCAAGCAAGAGGAAGCGTGAACCGTCCTCGTTGATGGGCATTTTTACCAGGTCCTCCTCAGCTTTGTCTTCGGCTTTTTGACCGACATCGTCGATGACGGCCATGTCTGGGATTTCAACCCATTGCACCTGTTTTGCTTTTGAGGAGCTGTGTACGGCGGAGACGTAGCATTTTTTGGATGCTATCTGGTCTCCTCGCAAGTCCTCTTGTCTTCCTGTTGCACCGATGAAGCGAACGACCTGGTGGTATGTTGAAGCAATTGCTTGCATTTCATGGAGCCAGGTTTGGCCGAGGATGGCGTTGTATGGGCTCGGCGCGTTGACAACTATGAATTCGATGGTAACAGTCTTTGAGCCGACGACGACTGGTAGAAAGATTCGGCCGATCGGCCATACAGGAGCCCCGCTGAAACCAATGAGGGGTACCTCGGTGGGTTGCAAAGCCGACTCTGGTAGGTCCAACTTCTTGAAGAGGTCATAGTACATAACCTCAGCTGAACTTCCCTGATCGATGAGTACACGCTTGACGTCATGGACGCCAATTTGGACGGTGACGACGAGTGCATCCGAATATGGAGTCTGGACGTGTTCAAGATCACGCTCGGTGAAGCTGATAGTCCATTTTGGTAGTTCTTGTGGTCGGGAACGTTTGGATCCGCAGCCGACGGAGAGTATCTCTTTTGAAGTTGAGGCTTGATCGATGTCGGCTCTGAGGGTGGTCTCGACTGCCTTTGTTACCGGTCCATGGATGACGTGGATCAATGGTCGCTGTTCGTTGGGGTTGGGGTTGGGATTTGTCTGCCGGGCGGGCGTCTTTGCCCGATCAATGTATTGATCGAGATGGCCTTGAGCGGCAAGCTTTTCAAGGAGAGCTTTGTATGGTGCACAAGCAGTCGTGTAGTGGCCGAGCTCGTTATGGTAAGTGCACTTCTTCCTTGGGTTTTGATCCGGTTGGCCGGTGTCAGTCCCGAGCTTGCCCATCGGCCACTCAAACCACGGTTGTCTCATTATTTCCTTCAGAAAAGACCAGATTGGTTCTTTGAAGTGAGTAGTTTCGGCCACGTGGTCATGCTCCTTCGGCTGACGCTCCTTCCCCTTTTTAATGTTGTGCACTTGCTTCTTTGGTTGCACTTGTTGGGTCGCCGTTTGTAACGGTAGCTGGTGAACGTTTGAGGAGAACGGATTGTTGGAGCTTGGGATTCCCTGTGCGGCTCTGTCTGCGTAGAGTTCTTCGAGAGCACAGAATCTTTCCACTACACGCATTAATTCACCCATGCCGTGTGGTGGGCGGATGGCGAGTTCGTCTAAGATCTTGCTCCCAGTTTCCAGGCCGTTCTTGAAAGTGCGTGCAGCCCAGTACTCGTCGATTCCAGGGATCTCGTTAAACAGCTGCCAGTAGCGCTCGGCATATTGCCTGAGGGTTTCCGATGGTAGTTTCCTCATCTGAGACAGCGATTCAGGCTCCTTAGCTGTTTTGTTGCTTGTGATGAAGCGTGTGTTGAAGGCGCGTTCAAGATCGGCCAGGGTCCTTACGGATCCAGCGGGCAATTTGTTGAACCACTGGAGCCCTAGGGAGCCGAGGCTGGATGGAAACGCCTTGCATTTTACCTCATCTTTAAGCGTACAGAGTTCGATGGTTTGTCTGAAGTGAATGAGGTGAGTGTAGGCTTCACACGTCGACGGATCGAACTTCGTGAACTTGGGTAGGTGGAAGGTGGGCTCCGGCGGCGTGTTGATTATGTGGGAGGTAAATGGGGAGACGCCGAGATCTTTTAGCTGCCTTTCAAATCCTGGGCGTGG
Source organism: Rhododendron griersonianum (assembly GCA_018127125.1). Classification (NCBI taxonomy): domain Eukaryota; kingdom Viridiplantae; phylum Streptophyta; class Magnoliopsida; order Ericales; family Ericaceae; genus Rhododendron; species Rhododendron griersonianum. Next base: position 19,471,906 of record CM030793.1, on the reverse strand, counting down.
CAGTTTGCCGTGCTCGTCTGTCTTCGATCTCTTTGAATCCCTGTCTTTGTGTTCTTTTGCCGACGTCTTCTGCGCTTCCCTTTGCCGAAGCTTGTCTCGCAGGTCTCTCTCCGTTCGGCGCGGGCCGTCGACGGTTTTGTCGTTGTGGCGACGGGTTTTGTTCTCGTCGTTCGCTCCATCAACGCGTACGTCTTTTCCGTTGCGCCGAGCGTAGTGCTCATCGTCTTTGTTTTCTATCGGGATGTTCCCCAGGCGCTCAGAGACATGGGGTCTGGTTTGGGCAGAGTCTCGACTACGGTGCGAGGCCGTCGTGCGAGAGAACTCTGCGCGACCAGTCGAGTACGTACTTGTAAACGACTCGGTGTCCCTTGTTCTGGTTCCACCATGATGGCTTCTAGAACGATGTGTCCCGGATATAGCGGGTTGCTTATAGAGAATGATTCCCCTGGCGTCGTCTGGTGCTGGAGTGAAGTCTAGGCGGTCCTTCACGGATCCGCGTTGGCCTCCTTCGTTCTGACGCCCTTGCGGTGGTGGAGGCGGAGGTGGAGGCGGTGTTTGCCCTCCTCTACCCCTGTCTCCGCCAGATCTTGATGCGGTAGGGGTGGCGTCTAGCTGCATGCGTTGCTTCATTTGGGCCACTTCCGCCCTTAGAGCTGCTAGTTCATTGTCGCGTTCGTCGTCGCGACGCTGCAGTAGGCGGATGTAGGCCGAAGTGACGTCGTCCTAGACCGGTGAGAGCCCGGACCCAGGGGCGAGGGAGAGGGACATGTGCCTCTCGAGGGTTGGCGTTGAATTGACGTTTCCTCCTGCGTCTTTGGCCCCCGAGATGGTTGCGTCAGCTATATCTCCGCCCATGGTAGGTGATTTGATGGTTGTTTTACGAAGGAATGAGGGGGGTTTGGGGGATGAGAGAGCCGTTTAGATCAGAAGTGTTTCACGTCGGGTTCACCAATTGTGTGGCCCGTGATCCTTTAGTCCTCGATCCTTCGTTGGTGGTTCGATGATGGGTTAGCTTTCTTCTCCTAGCCTGCACAAGGAACGCACGACTAAGACCTGGCCGGGGGTTGTCCCGGCAAGGCCCTCCGGCGAGAGGATGAGTATAGTGCAGAGAGAGGAAGCAGAAAGCTAGAAAGAGTAAAGGTGAGTATTCAGTAGTGTCCCTGTTAGGGTTACCATCACTAGGTATTTATAGGGCCTCCTGGCTTGCTCCCCAAGTACGATCGCGTGCCTCCCACGAGCCAAGTGACGTCACGATGACACCAAGGAATAGATCTGATAACCGTTTTCAGGGCTGAGCTGGCACACCCATGTGCGCCCATGATCATCTTCTGTTATAACCGCCTCCGCACGTGCGTGACTCAGCAGCCAATCGTCGTCGGCAACCAGCCGTGCTCCGAAGGTGGCTGAGCACGTGTCTACCGAGCCTGATACGTGTTCGAGGAGAGAGACTGCGTGGTGAGGGAACTTCGCCGAAGACAGCGGACGGGCTCGGACCGAGCATGGATTTGTCTTCTGCTGAGCCCGTGCCAAGTGGGGTCGTCGATGGATGAACACCGACGAGGCCGAGCGCAGGTCTTACGCCTGACACGGAGCGGGCTCGATCCGTGCCAGCGTGAGCTCTTATGTTCGGCCTGCTACAATAACCAAAAAGTTCAACATAAGACTAATATATACCTTGTTTAATTCATCTGTCATATGCATCGAGCGGGCAACCCGTTGAGCTCGCCTGATATCCCGGCATGACACGGGCTATGTTGGGGGTTCCAGCAAACTCCACCGTCACTCGTACCTAGTGGTATATTAAAAAGGGAATCACCCAATCACTGCCTATGATGGGCTAGTGAGAGGATTGGTGCCCTTTGACAACGGAGCACCCTGAGACTACCAAAACCTTGCATGTATTAGAAAGCTATAGAACTTATCAAACTAAGACAGGAACCTACAGGCTAGGAACCTATTTGCATTTTACTTGCAAGAGTTCTTCCTCACACCTTGTTGTTATTGTAAATAACTCTTTCTGTGCAGAAGGGTTGGGATTTTCAACCCAAAACCTAACCCTACACAAGCCAAATACTGACTTCCAGGTACTCTACTTTTTAAGCAGGCACAATAGGTAAATCAAAGAAGCAACCACAGCCAACTTTATACTCTTATAACACCCGAAGCTACGCCAAACAGAGGTCCCAACAACCATCCCGCCTGTCATCCTCATCTGCTAAAACACCCTCACCACAACGATCCCAATTGCTCCCGGAAACTTCCCGGTCATCCCCGTCATTTACTAAATCCCAAGCTTCGTCAAGCAAACCTTCCACCTTCATGGCAGACAACGACGCCACTATCGCCGACCTCCAAGCTCAAATCACTGCCCTGCTAGCAGAAAAGGCAGCCAGGGACGCTGAGGATGAGGAAAGATCGGTGGAGGACGAGAATCCCCATAAAGTGATATTGGCAGAAAGTCCCGAATTGACCAAACAAGTCAAGGAAATCAAACAAGCCTTGGCCCGGTAGCAAGAGGACTAAATTCTGGATTTCGAAGGACTTTGCCTCTTCCCAGAATCCAAGCTGCCTGAGAATTTCAAAATGCCAAACATCGAGAAGTTCAATGGAACTGGCAATCCTACCAGTCATGTTCGCCACGTTATCAACACCCTGAAGCCGATGGGCTTGAATGATGAGCTCATCGCTCAATTGTTCCAAAGGACTCTCACCGGAAGCGCTCTCGACTGGTTCCTCACCTTGGAATTCGAGCATTATCAGACCTGGCCAGAAATTGCCAACGCTTTTGTCAAGCAATATGCATACAATGTCCAAATCGAGCAGACAACTCAAGACTTGGAAATGACCAAACAAGAATCCAATGAGGACTTTGCTACCTTTGTGGCAAGATGGAGGGAAAAGGCTGCCAAAATGAAGAACCGCCCCTCCGAGGAAGATCAAGTGAGAATAGTTGTCAAGAACTTACAACCCAAATACCTCAGGCATATCTATACTCAGGCCATCACCGATTTCAAACGTCTGCATGCCACTGGGTTGCAAATCGAAGATGGAATCAAGCTAGGACTCATTGGGAAAGAAGAGACTCCCCATCCACCAAAGAAAACCTTTTCCAGCCGTACATCTCACGCCTCTGTAAATACCCTTGGCACATCCCTGCCTCAAGATCCTTTCCAAGCTAGCCCATCCCGAAATTCAAATCGGCCCCGCCGCAATTTTGATCCTCTCTACATGACATTATCCCAAGCCTTGACCATTCTCAGCCGCCAAGGGCATCTCAAACCTTTAAACAAACCACTTCCTCAGCCACCTTATGGCCCAAATCACGATCCTAACAAACAATACGCTTACCACCAGCATCCTGGGCATGAAACAAACAACTGCATACGTCTCCGCCATGACATTCAAGACCTCATTGATAGCCGAACTATAAAACCTCCAAAACCTGATGGGCAAGCCAATCCACTCCCTACTCATAATGCTGAACCACCACCTCGAAATATCAATCTCATAAGTCTATCCTACAACCCCGCATACAATCCTAGCCAATACATTGTCCAAGACAACCAAACCAAGCCAACCTTAACCTTCCCCGAGAAGGATGAATGTCTTATGATGGAAGAGGAAGAGAACAATGAGTCAGATCAATCAGAAGTGATCGATCCCGACATGTCTAACATAAGTAGCAAAGATCAAGCAGAGGAAGAAAAGCTAAGGAAATGGAAAGAACATTCCTGGGCAAAACACAATTTGGAAGATCCAGACATTCCATTCGTAGAAGATGACGAATGGCTTCGTATCTGGTTTGAGAATAGGAAGAAAGAGAAGGAAAGGGTCATCATGATGAGAAGGCACACTCGCTTCGAGCCTGCTCAAAAAGTGGTACGCATCAACCGTCCCAAAATTCCAACACCGCCCATTATTTGGGAGTCAATCAACTTCATAGAGAAAGTAGAGGAGTTTCAAATTCAGCCGTGGGTCAATCCATACGACGAGTGTGACTATAGTCAATGGATAGAAGAAAGAGAAGATCTAGATCTCATTTACGTAGAGCCATACAAGACAGGGGAAAGCGACTTTGATGAAATAGAAGAAGAATGTCATGATCCACTCGATGAAATCTCCTTAGCGTCACTATTCAACCAAATGGAAATAACTGACGACTACACAATTAATGAGGAGAAAGAAAGGGTGATAAAGACCCAGGCCGACACTTCCATTTGGGGATTGCTCATGTCTCAAGGAGGAAGCCACCATGCAAGCTTCAAGGGCAGACCCAGTTCAAAGGCTCTGTTTGGCAAGAAAGAGGGTGGAAAAGAGTATAAAGTTGCAAAAGACAAAGGGAAAGAAGACAACCCCAAAATGCTACAGTAGCTGAGAAGTCACAACATGGCAAAAAGCATCAAACATTGCTTTTATTTTTCTAAATCAAACTAGAACAAGTTTTGGGCCCCTGTTTGGGCATTTTATTTCTGCTAAGAGGATTTCTTTTTCATCTTCTAGATTATGCTTGCTTTAAATCTAAATTCTTAAATTGCAATTGCCATGCACTATACTCTCGTTGCCAAAACAAAGGAAAATTGAAAAGGGATCAAGTCTTTTGTGTCTCTAACCAAGAAGGAAAGGATGAACCTTAGTTGCTTAAGAAATCAGGTTTTTGTCAAAACTTAGAAAGAAGACACTATCTCCGTGAGAACACTTAGGGTTAGCTTACCCATTGTGAAGGTACAAATGCAATAGGAGATTCATAAAAACATCTCCCTCGAAATCCTCTCCAAAACACCGAAGCCCTCTTGAAGAGAAAAATGCTCGTTGGGTAACCTAAACTAAATACCCAAGCAAAAGTAAGAGCAAAGCATGCTAGGACAAGAAAATGCACACAAAAAAAACGCAGCCTAGGCAAAAGACAAGGCATTCAAAAAAGCTCGCTAGGGACTCAACCTCTATCAGGTAACCTAGGCAAAACTTAGAGCATGAAAGAAGAAAAACCAAGAGTGGAAACCCAACCCCCAAAGGTGGTGATCTTGGAACTACGTAAAAGGCCTGATTCCCTGATTGGGATACGTAGGCAATCTCACATTGAGGTGCAGCCCAAACATTGGGAGAGAGAGAGAGGAAAAACAAATTTGTACTCAGCGATAGGTATAGCTAAACCTGCGTATTGAGCTCGCAAAAGATGAGTATGCTTTTCTCGAGGAATTGACAACAGCCATAGATACAAGAATTATAGTTCATCCCTTTTAACCTAAAGGTCAATGACACAATAAACAGGATACCTCGAAAGCTCTTGAATTTGGCAAATCAGACTATGGAGCATGGCAAAAGCAAAAGATAGAAAATCAAAGACCAAGCATAGGAAGGAATGCGAAACAGGATGCCACTTGCCTAAAGCAAAACCTAGCTTCCTTGGGAAAATAGATGTGACGACCGAATAATCAATACCTCGGCCGCAACAATGATTCTTCCGCCGAGTAATCGATTCTTCGGCCAGTGTTTTCATAAATTACTATCTATTAGTAAATACGTTTATTCAAAAAGCCATGTTCTGACTTTCACATGCATATCTCAAAGCATCTTGGGGCACAAAAAGCATTTCTCATTTCATAGACAAAAACTTGTTTACAAAATCATTGTTGTGGTTGCTTTCACTATACAAATATGGTTTCTGCCTATCTCCCCACTAACTATGAACAAGAAAAAGAAAAGCCCTAAAAGCTAGGCGATCTCTGAGAAGAAGGCAAGGGCTGCTCACTGGTCCTCACATCCTCCCCACCACCAGCTGGTACTCGCTCAGCTTCAAGCTGCAACCAAAAGAAGATATAAACGCTTAGATTCAAGGAATGATACAAAGCAAACAGAATACGTAGAAAAAAAAAATCATACCTCGAGGATCCGACGGCGCTGCCTCCGAATCAAAGCCTCCGCACTCTGATAGGCGTGAAGCCATTCCTGCACTATCTCAGCAGGTACCTGTGGAACAATCAAATATTAAAAACATCTAAGCAAGGGACACAATGCGGAGCGATGAAAGCTAGAATGGAAAGCTAAAGATACCTGTGAAGCCCCGGCTGGCAAGGTGTAAAGCTGGGTCGTGCAAGGAGTCAGCACCAGACGCTCCTCCTCCCTATCATCTGAATGGAAGGAGACAAACGAAGGAGCCCGTGGCCAAACGGGAGCAACAGGAGGAGCTGTAACAAGGGAGGCCAAGAAAAGACGGCAGTACTCCGTATAGTCACCTATCTGAAGGAGTAAACCTGCCCAATCTCTGATCCGAGCATTCTTCAGATCTTCCTTCGACATCAAGGAAGTAGACCTCATAGACACTGGAGGAGGAGGAGGAACAAACTGAAGAGCCTCAACACGTGGTCGCCACTGACTAGCCACCCGGTCACCTAAGTACCAAGCTCGACAAAAAGGACCCTCGAGCAAGCTACGAGTCCGGTCTAGAACTCTGGAACGCGTAAGAGAAGTTTCTTCAGGAACACCCTCCCAAGGGTCGAACCGCACCTACAAATAGGGCCAAGTTAACCGAAGCGTAGAAATATGAAAAGACTAAGAACAAGGAATACAATGGGAGAAGGAAGGTACCTGATCAACCGTCAATCGGTCCAAGACTCGTCGCCACTCAGGAAGGCTCAAAACAGGCGACCGCGGCTTCCGTTGCCCCATCAGCCATCGCTCATAGCGAGGGATGCAATTTGCCTTCCCATGCCTAGTATCTGTGGGAAACTGGAGAAGATGCTTGAAAGCCCAGAGCTGAAGAGTGGATTAGCAAGCAGAGTCAATACAAGCAAAAACCATAGCAGGGAAGGAAGAAAAGGGAAGATCTGTACCTCCAGCACCCGGTAGTGACCGCCAAGGATAGGACTCTTGTCCCGCGAACAAGCTCCAAGATTACCATACAAGGTGGCCAAAGCAGATGAGCCCCAGTCAAACTCCCGAATAGCTCCCAAGTGCTGCAAAGGAGCCAAAAACTGTGTGTGTACCGAACCATCCTTGTTGGCAAACAACGTTTGCCCAAGGAGGTAAAGAAGGAAGGCCCGCGTCAATTGCTCAACACTCACCTGGGTCAGAATGTCAGCCGTCGTGAAAGCCCTACTTAGCCAAGCAAGGTCAATATGACCCCGAGAACGAACAAAAGGCACCTTGCCCAGAAACCACTCCAACGCACCTGCTCGTTCCCAAAGCCTGGGGTCAACTCGAAGAGGAACTCCGCCTACCCGCAGACCAGTCAGCAAAGAAAAGTCACCCGGGGTGATAGTCATCTCGCCAGCCGAAGGAAGATGGAATGTATTGGTGGTGTCCCACCATCACTCAACTAGCGAGGTCATCAATGACCAATCCATCTTCGGAAGATCGAGGCCCAGAACAAATGCCTCGAAACCCGCAGCATGTACCAGTTCCCGAGCCTGCTCTGGCAGCTTCAAGAACCATCTATACACCTCCTTGCCTCCTCCGCGAGCCTCCAGCCTCCTATTTCTCTGCCAAAGACAAAAGGGAGTTAATCTCACAGTTGCATAAGCAAAAGAAACGCTAAGGGGCATCGAATTAACATTAAAAAAGCATGCATTGCCTAGACAGGGGGCACGGTTATTTTAGTTTCCTTAAATGAAAACAAATTCAACCCAAACACGGGTCCTTCTCATTCATGCCCCTAGTTAAAAGGGATTTCATCCCACAAATAAGAAATTCGTTCTAAACTCATGCGAAGATTTTCGAACTCTAAACTAAAGTAAGCTTTTTACTTTTCAGGAAAACTTACCGATGCATTAAGAACACTCAGGTGCAACTCAGGTTCCCGGCGAACCACCTTGGCCTCTAGGCCACCCACAGAAAGGCGGTACTGCAAGAAACCGCCAAAACCTAACCTACGCGAAGGAAGAACGTAGGTAGCGGCATCGAACAAACCAGGCTCCTCAATCGCCTCCTCATCAGAAGACGGATACTCGCACCTACATGGAGGGTGCGAGGATGAACCCGCAATATCCGAAGAGGGAGTGGCCATCACGTCCGAACCAAGAAGGAAAACCAACGGTTCCCAAACAATCAAGAGCCGGCAGCAACGGCAGCAATGATCGGAGGGGACGGTCGTTGGAGATAAACGATGGCCAACGGTGGTGGAGGAGGACGGCAGCGTGCGGTGGTGGTCGTCGGACGAGAGGAACGGAGAAGAATAAGAGAGGAGGAGGAGAAAAGATTAAATGGGCCGTGAAATCGATTAAACCGAACTTAAATCGATTTTCTGACTGTTGGCTATCTCACGGCCGAGACATCGATTCCTCGGCCGAGACATCAATCATTCGGCCGAGAGATCAATCTCCTGGCCCCCTAATCCATTCCCCTCAGCAACATCAGATTTTGCTCAATACACTAACTCAAGCCATTATGGGATTCTGGGTCCATGACCAACAGAAGCAAAATCAAGTCATCCATGGGGGCACCCCCAAGCCAATACGACATGATCAGAATTAGCCTTGGGGGCATGCCCGAGCACCAAAGATCTCTGTCTCTCCACAAACTGCTGGCCATAAGCTCTTGCTACAGCAAATCAAGACATTCAGCAACTCTGCTATTTACTGCCATCAAAATAACTCAACAGCTCCGCATCTCTATCAACTCATTCAGCGGCTCCGTGCCCACACTCATTCAGTGGCTCAAGGCCCGTCACCGTGTTCACCCACTCACCATCCCGACAGCAGGCTCCACGCCTATAACCATACTTGGGCAACCTCAGCAGCTCGAAGTTCATCACCTCAACAGGCTCAAGGCCTATGTCTACCACCTCAGCGGCTCAAAGCCCTTTATCATAGCGGCTATACGCCCATATCCATCAACTCAGCGGCTCAAAGCCCATCTCAAAACATTCAGCGGCTCAATGCCCATTATCATAAGCAGCTCTACGCCCATCATCTCTATCAACTCAGCGGCTCCAAGCCCATGCACCATCTCAACTGGCTAGAAGCCGTACACAAGCAATCTCAGCGGCTTGAAGCCCATTACCTCAACAGGCTCGAAGCCTATGTCTACCATCTCAGCTGCTCGAAGCCCATTATCGACAGGCTTTACGCCCATGTTCATTCGCTCAGTGGCTCCAAGCCCTTGACTCAGCGGCTCTATGCTCACTATCACAACTCAGCGGCTCCACGCCCGCTATTGGCTCTAAGCCATAACAACCAACTCAGCGGCTTTACCCGTCGCTCAGCGGCTCCAGGCCCACTATCTCAAACTGGCTCTAAGCCCTCGAATCAGCAGCTCTACGCTCGCTATCACAACTCAACGGCTCTAAACCCATTATTTCAACTGGCTCGAAGCCGTAGCTATATCAACAGGCTCTACGCCGCCCCAACAATCAAGACATCATCTATTCTCAGGCTCTACACCTGAATGCTCAAAATCAAACATTTTGAATGCTCGAAGCTCTTTGAAAGCCCAACCACTATGTACTGGATGCTTAAGGTTTACGCCTTGAATGCTCAAGCTTTACGCTTGGATGCCCAACCACTGCGTACTGGATGCTCAAAGCATGTACTTTGAATGCTCGGATTCTGCCGTCCGAATGCTTGAGCTCTATGCTCTGAATGCTCAAGTCCGGAACTTGAAAGAAGCTCTAAGCTTAAATCAACACACACGCACGGGCCCGTGCACATTTGCATCAAATGCATCAACATTTTCACATCGAGTCTGCATCATCATATCTGTTCACATCTAACAATCACCATCACACATATACATTCTGCATATCTCTCATGAAACAGGTCAACCCTGCAATCAGCCTGCTCTATGCCTCGGTTTTATTGATCGGTCCAGTACCTCGATCCTTTGGCTTTACGCCAACACTTATGATGAGAAAGCTCCGTGCACAGACCATCAGAATGCAACCAGCTCCGCGCTTCGGTTCCTTCAAGCTCTAAGCTCCGACACCTTAGGCTCTCGCCTTATGATCAATACCAGTCCTACGCTTCGGTTCAAATCACGTCAAGCTCCAAGGCTCTCGCCTTATGATCAATACCAGCTCCGCGCTTCGGTTCTATCAAGTTCTAAGCTCACCTCAGGCCCTCACCTCAAAACTGCAACAAGCTCCACGCCTCAATCCAATCTCCTATCACCTTATGGCCACAATAGGCTCCACGCCTCAATTCTATCACCTTAGGCTCTTGCCTCATGATTACAACCGGCTCTGTGCCTCGGTTCCTGCATCCCAAAGCTCTGTGCTCTATGTTACTAGCCTTGCACCCCCCATATCTCAAAAACAAACCGGCATCCAATTCATCCCCCGCAGATGGCTTGGATTCCACCTCGACTACATCAATTCCTTCAAGCTCATTCGCAAGGATAGGCTACTCTACCGAGCTCCTCTCAGTCAAAGTAAGGATGATCAAGAAAAGTAAACGCACCTGCCGTGTACTGATCTACCCCAAAATACTAAGGAAGCTCTCCGCAAAAATTCCCCCGGCAGCCCCGCGCTTCTTCAACTACTCTTCGCCAAAACCCTGACTCAGTCTAGGTACGTCGCACTACAACTTTTTAAAGCCCGAAGGTACGTCTTCTATCTCTAACCCTCCAAACTTTTTATTTTTCTTTATTGCCCGAACTACGATTGGTCTGAATTTTCCTTGTGGAATACGTAGGCAGCCTCCCGGCCCGACCATAACTAAAAACCTTTTTTGCCCGAACTACGGTTAGTCTGAATTTCCTTTGTGGAATACGTAGGCAGCCTCCCGGTCCGACCATAACAAAAACCTTTTTCTAAAACCCCTTGGAATAGTGGTTGGACCAAATTGAGTTATTTTTTACAACTTTGACTATTACTCAAACATGTCTCGCATTCTGTTTGAGCTCAGTCAAAGAGGGGCATCTGTAGACACCCCAATTTGGCCTAACGATTATTTCAAGTCCCACCTTGGGGACCATCCCGATGATGAAATGGATACAGTGATTGCTGATTGCCTTCTCGAGAACCTTAGGACTTTCGGTAAGAACTTTGAGCCACTTAGAAGACCCAATTCAGAGCCATACAGCCTTTCAGACAAAAAATACAGAAGCCTAGGAGAATCCATCTGTCGGCCGTAACATCGATCTAACGGCCTTAACATCATTTCCTCACCCGAGCAACCTGTTGCTAGCAAAATCTCCCTGAGAGATCAATCCCTCAGCCGCAAGATCCATCCTTCGGCCGCAACATCAATTCCTCGGCTGTGTGATCTATTACTCGGCCGCCAGATCATCCTTTTTCCAGACTCTGGAACGTTCTGTCAGACGTTTGATCCAACTACACTACCTTCCCGATGCATTCGGGCCACGTTCAGAGATTGCGACGAAGAGTTTTAATTGCATTGCAATTGCAATCATGCCATTTGATTGGCCGGAGTGAGTCACCAATTGCCTATATAAAGGGCCTTTGGACTCCGAAAATATACACACAAAATTCATAAGAGAAATCAATCACCCAAGCTCCGATACTCTATTAAAATACTCTCTCAAACCCACTCTTCAAAAGCCCTAACCTCCCGAAGGCCGCCACCAATCCAACGATCAAACCCCGAAGTTCCAAACCCTAACCCTAGGGTTTTCTGAGGAGCAATCAGTCAATCACACTCAATCCGAAGCAATCAAGCAACTGAGGGATCAAGGTGAGGCCCAACGGTCTCTGGTTTGTCTTATTTTCTGCCAATAATCATAATCTTAGCGTTTTGATCATTTACTAACGTTTCTGTCTGGTGTGAGGAAGAACATCGACCGGGGCTTCGATCCCTCGGTCGATACATCAAACCAGGAGGATCCCTCGGCCATGACATCCATTCACCGGCCGCGGGATCCACTACCCTGGGACATCTTTGTTTTGTTTCCTGCTTTCTGATGCATGTTTCAATTACAGTCTTGGCTCACCATTAACTGTTTAAAGGCTAAAAACAGATTACGTGTTAGAATTAAATAAAGCATCTACATGTCTTATGTCGAACGATTATGGGCCAGTCTCATGACTGGGCAAAGAGGGGTGCCTAACACCTTCCCCTTATTGTACTTTTGGCTCCCGTGTCCAGAATCTCTATCTATTTTCCCAGTTTTAATAAACTGGGCGGCGACTCTGTTTTGATGATAACCGCTATCGTGTGGCGATGTTTCTAGCCATGGGAATGTCCACGATCTTGGTTTACGAAGCAAGCAACCAATCGAGCAACAAACATGATCAATCTGTATGGCGATGCCCCGCTTGGGAGGTGTCTACAGTCACATGACGAAGGACTGTGAGGTGTTCAAACAGCACCTTGATGACCTAGTCTCACGTGGTTATTTGAAGGAATTTATTCAGGAAGAGCACAGGGGTGCAAAAAAGGCAATGGAGTTGGATTACGAGCAAAATCCGAGAGGCGTGATCCATATGATTCATGGGTTGGCCGCACCTTATACGAGAAATGAGGTGAGGTTACTCCAAAGGCAGGTAAAGCATGACCAGCACGTGATGCAGTTGGGAAAGAAACGAGGACGTGAAGAAGAAGTATGCAACGAGGGCATAGTCTTCACGGATGAGGACCTGGGAGGAGTCCAGGTACCACATAATGACGCTTTGGTCATAACCCTACGAGTTGGGGAATTTGACATGGAGAGAATCTTGGTGGATTCAGGAAGCTGCACCGAAGTGCTGTATTATGATGCGTTCAAAAAGATGGGTTTGACACAGGTAGACCTAGTGCCGTCAACAACACCATTGGTCGGATTCAGTGCAGGGGCTGTTTGGCAGTTGGGCAGAGAGACCCTGCCTGTTCGGGCAGGAACAGTGGTACTTCGAACCGACTTCCTGGTCGTTGACGTACCGTCTTCCTATAATGCGATTATAGGAAGAACCTGGTTGCACAAGATGAGGGCGGTATCCTCCACCTACCATCAGATGGTAATGTTTCCTGGGTCAAACGGCATTGAGAGGATCATGGGAAATCAAAAGATTGCCCGACAATGTCTGGTCTCTATAATCGGGAAGGCACCGAAAGCACAGTTGGTACAAATCGTAGAGGTTTCGGACCTGCTGACTATCGAGGATGTCGGTGGGAACCCCGCCGAGAAAATAGTGGAAGGTTTGAAAAAGATTCAGATCAACGAGATTGATCCAGAAAGGTATTTCCTGATTGGGGAGAACCTGAGCAACGAGGAGGAGGAGGAATTGGTAAAATTCCTCAAAGACCATGTTGACGTATTTGCTTGGGTACCCAAAGAGATGCCCGGAGTGGATGCAGACGTGATTTGTCATCACCTGAATGTAGATCCACAGCACAGGCCCGTGATGCAGAAAAAGAGGAGATCAGCCGTACAGCACGTGGACGCTATTATTGAGGAAGTTGACCGTTTGCTCGAAGCAAAGGCCATACGAGAAGTTTACTACCCAGAATGGCTGTCTAACACTGTGGTAGTAAGGAAGAAGAATGGGAAGTGGCGAGTCTGTGTCGACTTCACGGACCTGAATAAGGCATGTCCAAAGGACAGTTTCCCCCTCCCCAGGATAGATCAACTAGTGGACGCAACGGCTGGGTATGGGCGAATGAGTTTCCTTGATGCTTATCGAGGGTATCACCAGATTGCCATGTTCGGGCCCGACCAAAAGAAGACTTCCTTTATCACTCCACGTGGGCTGTACTGTTACAGTGTCATGCCCTTTGGTCTGAGGAACGCCGGAGCAACATATCAGAGATTAGCAACGATTATGCTGAAGAAGTTGCTCGGCAAGACGATGGAGGTGTACATAGAAGACATGGTGTCAAAAGTAAGGAGAAACATGACCACATAACTGACTTAAAGGAAGCCTTCGAGATACTGAGAGAGTACAAGCTGAAGCTCAACGCCTCGAAGTGTGCGTTCGGAGTAAGCTCTGGAAAGTTCTTGGGACACCTCGTTACCATTAGAGGAATAGAGGCGAACCCCGATCAGATAACGGCCTTGAAAAGGCTCTAAAGCCCAAAGACCACGAAAGAGGTCCAACGGCTGACTGGAATGGCAGCGGCACTTAACAGGTTTATTAGCCGGTCCAGTGACAAGTGTAGACCTTTCTTTCAATTGCTGAAAAAGAGAGAAGGATACGAATGGGGAGCAGAGTGCGAGCAGGCATTCCAAGACCTGAAGAGGTACTTGGCAACAGCCCCGCTCTTGTCCACACCGGAACCGGGTGAGTCTTTAACCTTGTATTTAGCGGTCTCTGAACATGCTGTTAGTGCAGTGCTACCGAGGGATAAGGGGTCCGAACAAATCCCTATCTACTACGTGAGCAAAACGTTGTTGGACGTAGAGACGAGATATCTGCCCCTCGAAAAGTTGGTCCTAGCATTGAGGACGGCAGCGAGAAAGTTGCCTCATTACTTCCAGAGTCACAAGATCGTGGTGTACACTGAATTCCCGTTAAAGTCCTTGCTACGAAAGGCAGACTTCTCGGGACGTATCTCGACTTGGAAGGTCGAGTTGAGTCAGTACAATATAGACTACCAACCGCGAACTGCAATAAAGGGGCAAGTGCTGGCAGACTATGTAGCTGAGTTTTCACCTACGGTGGCTCCCCAGCCTCCTATGAGACAGGAGCAGAGAAAGGAGTAGAGGAAGGAGCAAACAACGAGAAAGGATAAAACTCATGCTGAACAGGATCCCTCGGAATGGAAGCTGTTCGTTGATGGATCCACATGCAATACGGGCTCAGGGATCGGAATTGTGCTTTTTCCCTCTCAAGGGGTAATGATGGAATTATCTCTTCGATTGGGTTTCAGTGCTTCAAACAATGTGGCAGAGTACGAAGTACTCTTCGCAGGATTGAGAAGTGCAAAACCCCTAAAAGTCAAAAGGATACGGATATACTATGACTCACAACTTGTGGTGAACCAGTTGTCTGGGGAATATGAGGCCCGGAATGAAAAGATGGCAGCTTACATAGAGGCTGCTAGGGGTTTGCTCGACACCTTCAAAAGGGTGTACATTGAGCAAATAAGTTCTGGGCAGAATGACCACGCAGAATCACTCGCTTGGTTGGCCGCAGCTGTGCCAACTGAATTTAAGAGAAAGGTGGCAGTCAATTATCTTGCTGAGACAAGTATTGGAAGAAGCGTGGACTTGGTCTTGGACGTGAACCAAGGACCAAGTTGGATGGATCCAATAGTGGAGTTCCTACGAGATGGAACACTCCCCACGGATAAGAACGAGGCTCACAAGATAAAAACAAAGTCTGCATGTTTTTGGTCGTCTCCTGAGGGAAAACTTTATAGAAAATCTTTCACTAGTCCTTACTTACTTTGTGTGCACCCTGAGATGGTGCAGAAGTTTCTCCACGAGATCCATGAAGGAACATGTGGAAGCCATGTGTGGGCACACGCCCCAAAAATCCCCCGCGTTCTTTGTGTGAGAAAATTTCGGGTGCGCCCTTCTTGGAAAGCGCAGCGAGACGCTTCGCAAATCAGAGATTCGCCACTCGGGTTTTGCGGTTAGTACCCAAGAAACCATACTTTTGAAAACGTTTGGACCACGTTTGTTTGATTTTGAAAAAGGCTTGTAGACTGGACCGTCGTCACCTTCGATCTTGAGGTTCGGGAGCCAGATTACGAGAGGGGAAGGGTTTTATGGCACCCCCCTCGCCCAGTCTGGAGACCGGTCTCTACTCAGGCATTTTATAAAACATTTGCATTTCTCTCTTTATTTGATCATTCTTTTAACCAGTTAGGGCGGGGAAACAGTTAATGGGGATTAAAACTGTAAACAGGTTGCATTTATGTACAAAAATGTGACAAAATGTTTATGGATGTTTGATGTTTGATCTATACAAGTATAATAGATTGGGAACAAGCATTTGTGGACATTTTAAGCAGACTAGAACACACTGGCTGTGAGGTGGTGCACACAGGAACAAGCCTGCATGCACTGGCCAAGCAACTGCATGCAGCCATGACCTGCGTGCGCCACACCACAACTGGCGTGCGCCGGTAAGCCTAAGACCACAGCTTCTGTTGTCAACCCTCTGGGCTCTGGAAAGGACCAGTGCACACCCAGGACAAGCCACCCAGTTTGATATAAGTTACTAAGCTATTACAGACAGATTAATGGGCTAAAAGCCACCAAATGGATAGAAAAACCCCTTAAACAATGAAGGGAGGATGATCAAAGGCCTGGATGTAAGATCCATACAAGGGCCAAGCCACTGGAATGTAGACCACTACCGTACGCCACTTAGAAAGGGTCGTACGCCAGTTATTACTTTGTTCCAATGCTTTGGCTTTGCATCATCTGGGCTCTGGAACAAGACCAGAAGGCTCCCAGAGGCCAAGCTAAGCAATAAATACATATGGAAGAGAAAGTAACTCTAGATACAGAAAGCTGTAAACTGGTTTTTAGCATGCATCAGGGTGATCAGAACTAATAGAAAGCAAGAAAATAATGATCCATGATCCCCACGCCAGTTTTGCACCTATCACCATTACTGGCGTACGGAACTCACAACTGGCGTGCGCCACTGATCATTGTGCACGGTTTTGAAACCTTGCTAGCATTAGGGCCAGGACTGGTATAGCCCCCCTCAGGGGTCAGAACAGAAAGCAGGAGCAAAAGGTATTATACCTTTGCTTGTGAGTTTTGATGGATGGTTTGAACTTGAGCTTGAGAGTTGAGGGTTGGAGGATGATTGTGGTGAGGTTTATGGACTGTGGAGAGTGTTTCCCTTACTTGCTCTTTCTATGGGAGAGAAAGGAAGCAAAGGAGGAAAATAAAGAGGAAGAGAACAAGGAGGCTTGAACTCTTAATGTGGTTAACCTTGTGAACCAACCCTTTGCAAGGGTGAAGGGAGGGGTATTTATGGAGGGAGAGGACTGATAAGCCTGCCCTTAAGGGCTGTTTGGGGTGGCAAGGCTTTGGAGGAGCCTCCCATGCATTTAATGCATGGGACTTGCCTTGAGAGGTAATGTAGGAGGGAAGGGGACAGTTCTGGCCGAGATAATCATCAAGGAACTGTGGACGACGTCAGGGTGGCCACAAAAGTCCCGTGCTTCTGGCCGAATAAAGTTGATTTGACCGGAATTGACTGGCGTGTGCCACTGGTTGAGTGGCGTGCGCCAGAAAGCGGCGATGACTGATACGTGGCAGTGGTTCCTGCGCACGCTAGTCCACCACCAGCGTACTCCAGTAGGGTTTTGCTGAGGCCATTTGGTTCTGGCTTGAGGGTTCGACAAGGGTTTGAAATGGGTTCGGATGAGGCTCAGGACGCTCAAAGCTCAAACTCTTTAACAAACTCGGTACGTTCTTGACCTTAATCATCATTGGGGAATCAAAGACCGTAAATAAACTATTCTGGAAAGTCCAAAATAGGGTGTCTACAATAGCCCCCCTTTGACAGCACTTGGAGCACCATTGTTTTGGTACAAGTAACGTCAAAGGTCTCTAGACACCCTCTCAAGGCTATCCAGAAGAAATAGAAAATGCGGACATGTATTTAAATGTACCGTCCATTGAGAGATTGAAGACGGGCGGGCCATCTGAAGATCTTTGGAAAAGAGTTTGAACTCTGTTGGAAAATAGGGATGGGTGGACCATCATTGAATGGTGAGGTGGACCCTCCTGGGGAATAGTTAGTTGTGGATGGATCAATGCCGCTAGGAATCAAACCTTCTTCGGCATAAGTAACTCCAACAGTCGCGGGTAAGTCGTGTCAGGTAGGTTGAATTCCATCTATTGGGAATCAGAGCCAATCTCCTCATCAAGGACCATCCGAGACAGAGCAATAAGACTGCTGGAAGATGCGCTAATGGTTGAATCGGAAGCTGGACGGACAGACCGTCGTTGATTTGGGGTTGGACGGATAGACCGTCGTTGATTTGAAGGTTGGACGGACAGACCGTCGTTGACTTGAGGTTGGACGGACAGACCGTCGTTGATTTGGGGTTGGACGGACAGACCGTCGTTGATTTGAAGGTTGGACGGACAGACCGTCGTTGATTTGAGGTTGGACGAACAGACCGTCGTTGATTTGAGGTTGGACAGACAGACCGTCATTGATTTGAAGTAGGACGGATGGATCGTCGTTGATTTGAGGTTGGACGGACAGACCGTCATTGATTTGAGGTTGGACGGACAGACCGTCGTTGATTTGAAGTAGGACGGATGGATCGTCGTTGATTTGAGGTTGGACGGACAGACCGTCGTTGATTTGAGGTTGGACGGACAGACCGTCGTTGATTTGAAGTAGGACGGATGGATCGTCGTTGATTTGAGGTTGGACGGACAGACCGTCGTTGATTTGAGGTTGGATGGACAGACCGTCGTTGATTTGAGGTTGGACGGACAGACCGTCGTTGATTTGAGGTTGGACGGACAGACCGTCGTTGAATTGGACAGGACGGGCTGTCATTGCTGGGGATCGAACTATCTTTGGCACAAAGAATCCCAACAATCACGGGTAGGTCGCGTCAGGTAGGTTAAATTCCATCTGTTGGGAATCAGAGCCAATCTCCTTATCAGGGACCATCCGAGACAGAGCAATAAGACTGTTGGACAATGTGCTACTTGTAGACCGATGTGGACTAGGATAGGCGAACGGTATTGTAAACTGATTAGACGGGTAGACCGTCGTCGTGGATTGATCGGACGATATTCTGATCGCCGTTGAGGGGGTGAATGCGGGCAATATTCTGATCGCCGTTGATCGGGGAGAACGCGGGCAATATTCTGATCGCCGTTGGTCGGGGTGAACGCGGGAAATATTCTGATCGCCGTTGATTGGGGTGAACGCGGGCAATATTCTGATCGCCGTTGGTCGGGGTGAACGCGAGCAATATTCTGATTGCCGTTGATCGGGGTGAACGCGGGCAATATTCTGATCGCCGTTGGTCTGGGTGAACGCGGGCAATATTCTGATCGCCGTTGGTCGGGGTGAACGCGGGCAATATTCTGATCGCCGTTGGTCGGGGTGCGGGCAATATTCTGATCGCCGTTGATCGGGGTGAACGCGGGCAATATTCTGATCGCCGTTGATCGGGGTGAACGCGGGCAATATTCTGATCGCCGTTGATCGGGGTGATGACATGGCTGATCATCGGTGATGACATGACTGATCATCATTGAGAGGACGACATGACTGATCGTCGTTGATGACATGGCTGATCATCGTTGACTGGACGACATGACTGATCGTCGGTGATGACATGGCTGATCATCGTTGGATTGGACGACATGACTGATCGTCGGTGATGACATGGCTGATCATCGTTGGATTGGACGACATGGCTGATCGTCGGTGATGACATGGCTGATCATCGTTGAGAGGACAACATGGCTGATCGTCGTTGATGACATGGCTGATCATCGTTGAGAGGACGACATGGCTGATCGTCGTTTGAAATTGGACAAGACTGGCTGTCGTTGAGGATAAAGCTAACCATGGCACGGATAGTTCCAACAATCACGGGTAGGTCGCGTCAGGTAGGTTAAATTCCATCTGTTGGGAATCAGAGCCAATCTCCTTATCATGGACCATCCGAGACAGAGCAATAAGACTGCCGGAAGATGCGCTAACGATTGAATTGGAAGTTGGAGAACAGACCGTCGTTGATTTGAATTGAACGGATATATCGTCGCTGATTTGAGGTTAGACGGATAGATCGTCGTTGATTTGAAATTGGACGGATAGATCGTCGTTGATTTGGATAGGGACGGATAGATCGTCGTTGATTTGAATAGGACAGATAGATCGTCGTTGATTTGAATAGGGACGGATAGATCGTCGTTGATTTGAAATTGGGGCGGATAGATCGTCGTTGATTTGAAATAGGACGGATGGATCGTCGTTGATTTTGAATTGGACGGATAGATCGTCGTTGATTGGAATTGGACGGATAGATCGTCGTTGATTGAAATTGGACGGATAGATTGTCGTTGATTTGAAATAGGACGGATGGATCGTCGTTGATTTGAAATTGGACAGATAGATCGTCGTTGATTGGAATTTGGACAGATAGATCGTCGTTGATTTGAAATAGGACGGATAGATCGTCGTTGATTTGAAATAGGACGAATGGATCGTCGTTGATTTGAAATAGGAAGGATGGATCGTCGTTGATTTGAAATTGGACGGATAGATCGTCGTTGATTGGAATTTGGACGGATAGATCGTCGTTGATTTGAAATAGGACGGATAAATCGTCGTTGATTTGAAATAGGACGGATGGATCGTCGTTGATTTTGAATTGGACAGATAGATCGTCGTTGATTGGAATTGGACGGATAGATTGCCGTTGACTTGAAATAGGACGGATGGATCGTCGTTGATCTGAAATAGGACGGATAGATCGTCGTTTGAGTTTGGACAGGCTCTGCTTGGGGAAATAGCGAACCGGGATGGAATCACGGATCAGGGCAACATGGGCTGCCTGCCGGGAATGGGCCTCAATGCTGATTGGATTTGATTTGCCAATGCCACAACACTGATTGTAGGCACGCCTCATCATTGATTTGATTTGATTTGAGCACCTCAACATGCTTTGGATTGATTTGATTTGAAGCACTTTCCTACTTTTGACATTTGATATACAATATGCAACGATAACGTGTACTAAATTGAATGCATAAATTGAAAATGTAGGTGCAAGCTAAGGGCGGCTTCTAGAGAACGGGATGACACAAACGACGACCAAGACAATTTTGACGATCGAGGGCTACCACTGAGCCACACTTTTGCTTTACTGCTTTGATTTGAGTTGCGGGCCTGCAGGTCCAGGTAGGTAATCTTTCGAGCGGGTCGGAGCTTTACTGCTTTGATTTGAGGTGCGAGCCTGCGTGCCCAAGTAGATAACTTTCGAGCGGGTCAGATGTTTGTCGCTTTGATTTGCTTTTGCGTTGGGCCAATGTATCCCTCTGTTCTTAACGATTTGCTGCTTGCTTGGACCATGGATGCCATAGTGGCGCTATAAAAGTTGCATTATTCTCGGTTCATTGGAAAGAGAGTATAAACCAATCGCTAATATCCAACTTGCCTTGACGAGCGAATCGAGTTGACACACAGACATACGCACACGTGTAGACTGCCTAGCTCGGAAGAATGGGGAAGAAGAGTCCTAGGATACAATGCAGACTCTCCGACACATGGGCAATAATGAAATTTCGGGCATTAACAGGCCAAAATCCAAAATATCCCTAGATAGGCGAAACTGACACTCACACACAGTCAAATATGTACAAAGACCAGTGCAAATAAATGAACAGAGAAGAAAGCCTCGGAATGGACAGTAGACCGAAAAATAGAAAAACGTCGCAAAGATGGACAAAATACAAAAATGGATGACTCATATAAGCCCGGACTGAAACCGACACCCCCGCACAGTCACATTAGACACATATGACCTGCACGGCATAGAAAACTTGGCAAGAGCCCTTAAAACCAATTTCGAGACACCGAAACCTTGGTTTTAACTTGAAATTCCCACCGGGGTTCAAAATCGTTGTTAGGCGTGATGGCTGCCAAACGCTGTATGCTGCGGGAATTGAAGAAGTGCGCGCAGGTTTGAGACCAACGCGTGTCACTTTGAGCAGACATGTGTGAGTCTCAAACTAGCGCGCGCGACTGAAAGGCTGCGCAAACTAGACTTTGCTGAACTTAGAATAAACTGTGAGCCCGTTGGGGCTTCGTAAGCATTTCGTTCTGCATTTCGTTCTGTTTTTGATGCTTTAAATATTTTTTTAGGGCTTTTGCTCAGCTTTGAAATTGAAGTAGTAGTTTGAAATAAGATTGAAAGACAAAGGGTTCCCCCTTCTGTGTCTGATGAAGCTTGTTCCGTTCTTGACCCTTCTCGACCCTTGATGTGTACCAAAACGTCAACCATGGATCCAATTGATAGAATATGACCGAGTCTTGAAGAGAGACTGCCTACGTATCCCACATTTGGGGAATCAGGTCAAAACGTAGTTCAGGCCAAGGTTCACTCGTGTGTTTTACCTCTCCTTTTACGCTCTAACTTTTGCCTAGAACCGCCTTTTCAGGTTTTCGGTCTAGCGAGCTTTCGACTTTTGCCCGTTTATTTTTGCCTAGACCGCTTCCTTAGGTTTTCGGTCTAGCAGGCTGCTCTAACTTTTGCTTGGAACCGCCCACCCTTGTGGTTTTCGGCCCAACGAGCTTCTCTCAGGGAAAAGTGGCTCTTGAATTGATCCAAGTTGACCAAGGTATTGAATCCGCTGCTGTCGAGATTGATGAGCTTTGCCATAGCCCTTGATAAAATGGCTTT
This sequence comes from Rhododendron griersonianum, assembly GCA_018127125.1. Taxonomy (NCBI): domain Eukaryota; kingdom Viridiplantae; phylum Streptophyta; class Magnoliopsida; order Ericales; family Ericaceae; genus Rhododendron; species Rhododendron griersonianum. The sequence continues at coordinate 19,449,686 of CM030793.1, read as the reverse complement.
TGATAACACAGGGTCTTGACTGCTTTTGTTGGAAATGCCTCGCTATAGGCCACTTTTGCACCTTTCTAATGTGCGCTTGATGGAATGCCGCTAACGCTGTTTTGAATATGGTACGAGGCCTGGAGCCTTCTGAGTTTCTGCTTTCTGGCTTGACATCCGTTAGCAGGGGTTTTGAAGTTTCTTTATCTCACGATCAACGCCAAGCGCGTCTTTGTGAGACCATGCCAAAACGTCGATGAATTCTTTGACCCTGTCTGATCGGGCACGATGCTCCTTTGGGGGACAACGTTGAGCCAATTTTGAACCATCCGGGGCCAAGTGCTCCTTTGGGGGACAGCGTTGAGCCAATTTTGAACCATCCGGGGCACAATGCTCCTTTGGGGGACAGCGTTGAGCCAATTTTAAGTCATCCGGGGGTCTACCTTATCTTTCAAGTTTATTGAAACTACTTTTAATAGGCCGAGCATGCCTTTCGTCTTCCCTTTCGGCGAGGGAACACATTACCTTGGGGATGACCCCATCGAAATCTATCCCTTCGTCGTCAGGGTTGACACAGTTTATTCAAAAGCCAGCAAAGTACTTAGAAGCAAGATAGTGCATATCATAAAGAAAGCCCCACGGGGTTGCCAAGTATAGCAAAAGACTCGAATTGAGAATAGAAGCTACGACATGGAGGGCCAAGAGGCACGAACTCCGACTCAGAGCTAGACTAAGACGACTTGACAGACACTGTGTCAGACTCAGATTCAAAAGTGTCAATGCAAATAGACGCGATTTGAAAATGCAACTTTTATTGTTACCCTTGGCTTCCTCACAGAGAGGTGGAATCTAAAGGATGTTAGGCCCAAGCAACAGCACTTCAGCTTCCTCAGCTTCTTTGACCAAACCTACTCAGTGCTCCCTTGAACAAGGATCCTCAGCCTGTCAGTCTGCTCCTTGACTTGCATAAGCTCCCTCTTGGATTCTGCCTTTGCAAGCCCCTCATCACTGTCGGACCAGGTGTTGGCAGAGAAAGCCTTAATTGCACCAACTGCGGCCACTGGACTGGCCTTGGGTTCAGACGGGGTGGATACAATCGGCTTGGGTTGATTTTCTGGGTCAATGTAGAGGGTAGGGTTGAGTATGGTGGAGCTCGGGTTGATTTGAGTGGAGGTGATAGATATCTGACCGACCAGAGGGTCAGAATTGAGTTAAAGCAAGGAGCTGGGAATGCCGTCAGGTTTTGATGGGAGTGGGACTGGAATGATGCCATTATCGATGAGATCTTGAACGGCATGTCGAAGGCGATAACAGGCATTGGTGGAATGGCCAGGTGTTTGATGGTAGGTGCAGAAGTGATTAGGGTTGTGGCTAACAGGGAGAACCTTGGGCAGTGGAGTTGGGGTTAGAGGCCTGATGGAACCGGCATCGAGAAGCTTCTCGTAAACTGAGGCCAGAGGTGCAGATAAGCATGAGAAGGTCCTTGGCTGGCTCCGGCGACGGGATTGAGGGCTCAAGGTGGAGCCTTTGCTTGCTTTGTACAACACTGCGCCTTCGACAGGGTGCATTCTTTTGCTTTTGGGGGTGACTTTGATTAGGGATTCAGCATCCTCCTTTGGGTGAACTCTAACCTCATGGAACTCGGCCAGACTTTTGAACATGTCTCTTGAGCACGGCTTGATTCCAACCGCCGGAGGGTGGCAGGCCTGAGGAGGTTCTTTAGCTCCAGCATTAGCAGCGTTTAGCGCCAGATCCGATTTTGACAGGGTAGAGGTAAAAAGGTCAATCAGCCCCTGGATGATAATCATTTGTTTGTCCAGCTTCTGGTTCATTTCTTCCACAACCCTCTTTATCTCAGCCAGCTCTGTTTGTGCCGCCATTTTGGATTGATGATCGAGGAAGGTGATACGGCTTTGGAAGTACTAGTGAAATAGCCCCGGCAGACGCTCCCAAGCAGGTTTGGCTCTTCTTTTCGGTACTTTCCTTGACGGTGCAACGCCTAAAGCTAGACAGTAAAGCAATCGAAGGCTCAGGAAGTGGCCCTGCAATAGTTTATTTTGAAGGAATGCAATGTACATGTTGTCGTCGTCGGTGTCCTCCTAGACTCTAGAACTAGCAGACAAAACCGTTTTATGACAGTCGGACGCTGCCGGGGTCCTCGGATTTCTTTTCGACGATGTATCCTTGACGGGATCGATTAACACTAAGAGATGTCGAAACAGCCCAAGTCTTCGACTATTCCGCTTTCGAAGTTTCAATGCTGGAACGGAACAACTAGGTGTTTGATGACATGATGTTGTAACCAGGATGGCGTAAGCAGCACTGTGCCGGAGCCTTGAATGGTGTAAGTGTTTAGCACTTTTAACCTGGGTGGTATGAGCATCATGTCATGTCTCCCGTTGTTCCTAGTTTTCTGTTTGAAACCTCGATCGGGTTTAGGCAAGGACTTAGAAAGTCTCGATTTCCCAAAGTCTTGTTGACCCAAGGAATTTGAAAGATGATAACGTGCACCATCGAGATGCACGACTCTTCATCGGTCCAGGCAGCGCCCTAGCAGGCATAAAACGGGTTTGAAAGAGAGAAAACCCTAAAAGCCGCCCTAACATGCTCCTACGCAGAACGGTATGTATGTACAGGCATGCGATAGGGAAAGCAGTAACACATAGACAGTTTATGGGGGTTAGATGCAAGTAATCCTACCATGCGGGTTCCTGTCTTAGTTTGAAAGGTTCTAGTGCTTTGTACGCATGGCGAGGCTGGTTTTGGCTTATAGGGGTTCCTCAGAGTAGAGATGTTTTATACCTCCCATCGCAATGCGTGCAGCAGAGCAATGGTCAAACAGTAATACGTCTCATCATCGTCCAAGGTTGTTGGGCATTCGAGGACCCCGGGCTCCAGTAAACTGTGCCGGTTACCCAAAATGCCTTAACGGGGCTGATAGAACACCGATGCAAATGTATGCGTGCCGAAAGAATGATCGAGAGAGAGAATTGCAAATGCTTTTGAAAAAATGCCTTTTGAAGCTTGGCTCACTTCATTTAATCAACACTCGGAGAAAACTACATAAGCGAACAATAGTAAAAGCCCCAGTTCGGAGTGGTCGGATGTAGAATCCTGTTACGTTACCATTCCGTTCTTCAGCAGCGCGGAGCGTACTGTTTTGATAGACTTTTGAAAATTGTTCATTCATGTATTAATTTCCAAATGTTGATTAATGTAATGTCCCCAGCAGAGTCACCACTGTGGGCACACGCCCAAAAAATCCCCCGCGTTCTTTGTGTGAGAAAATTCCGGGTGCGCCCTTCTTGGAAAGCGCGGCGAGACGCTTCGCAAATCAGAGAGTCGCCACTCGGGTTTTGCGGTTAGTACCCAAGAAACCGTACTTTTGAAAACGTTTGGACCACGTTTGTTTGATTTTGAAAAAGGCTTGTAGACTGGACCGTCGTCACCTTCGATCTTGAGGTTCGGGAGCCAGATTACGAGAGGGGAAGGGTTTTATGGCACCCCCTCGCCCAGTCTGGAGACCGGTCTCTACTCAGGCATTTTATAAAACATTTGCATTTCTCTCTTTATTTGATCATTCTTTTAACCAGTTAGGGCGGGGAAACAGTTAATGGGGATTAAAACTGTAAACAGGTTGCATTTATGTACAAAAATGTGACAAAATGTTTATGGATGTTTGATGTTTGATCTATACAAGTATAATAGATTGGGAACAAGCTTTTGTGGACATTTTAAGCAGACTAGAACACACTGGCTATGAGGTGGTGCACACAGGAACAAGCCTGCATGCACTGGCCAAGCCACTGCATGCAGTCATGACCTGCGTGCGCCACACCACAACTGGCGTGCGCCGGTAAGCCTAAGACCACAGCTTCTGTTGTCAACCCTCTGGGGTCTGGAAAGGACCAGTGCACACCCAGGACAAGCCACGCAGTTTGATATAAGTTACTAAGCTATTACAGACAGATTAATGGGCTAAAAGCCACCAAATGGACAGAAAAACCCCTTAAACAATGAGGGGAGGATGATCAAAGGCCTGGATGTAAGATCCATACAAGGGCCAAGCCACTGGAATGTAGACCACTACCGTACGCCACTTAGAAAGGGCCGTCCGCCAGTTATTACTTTGTTCCAATGCTTTGGCTTTGCATCATCTGGGCTCTGGAACAAGACCAGAAGGCTCCCAGAGGCCAAGCTAAGCAATAAATACAGATGGAAGAGAAAGTAACTCTAGATACAGAAAGCTGTAAACTGGTTTTTAGCATGCATCTGGGTGATCAGAACTAATAGAAAGCAAGAAAACAATGATCCATGATCCCCACGCCAGTTTTGCACGTACTACCATGACTGGCGTACGGCACATAACTACTGGCGTGCGCCACTAATCATTGTGCATGGTTTTGAAACCTTGCTAGCATTAGGGCCAGGACTGGTATAGATTACCAGCCTTGACCCTACCAGCCCCCCTCAGGGGTCAGAACAGAAAGCAGGAGCAAAAGGTATTATACCTTTGCTTGTGAGTTTTGATGGATGGTTTGAACTTGAGCTTGAGAGTTGAGGGTTGGAGGATGATTGTGGTGAGGTTTATGGACTGTGGAGAATGTTTCCCTTACTTGCTCTTTCTATGGGAGAGAAAGGAAGCAAAGGAGGAAAATAAAGAGGAAGAGAACAAGGAGGCTTGAACTCTTAATGTGGTTAACCTTGTGAACCAACCCTTTGCAAGGGTGAAGGGAGGGGTATTTATGGAGGGAGAGGACTGATCAGCCTGCCCTTAAGGGCTGTTTGGGGTGGCAAGGCTTTGGAGGAGCCTCCATAAATGCATGGGACTTGCCTTGAGAGGTAATGTAGGAGGGAAGGGGACAGTTCTGGCCGAGATAATCATCAAGGAACTGTGGACGACGTCAGGGTGGCCACAAAAGTCCCGCGCTTCTGGCCGAATAAAGTTGATTTGACCGGAATTGACTGGCGTGCGCCACTGGTTGAGTGGCGTGCGCCAGAAAGCGGCGATGACTGACACGTGGCAGTGGTTCCTGCGCACACTAGTCCACCACCAGCGTACTCCAGTAGGGTTTTGCTGAGGCCATTTGGTTCTGGCTTGAGGGTTCGACAAGGGTTTGAAATGGGTTCAGATGAGGCTCAGGACGCTCAAAGCTCAAACTCTTTAACAAACTCGGTATGTTCTTGACCTTAATCATCATTGGGGAATCAAAGACCGTAAATAAACTATTCTGGAAAGTCCAAAATAGGGTGTCTACACCATGCTGGGGGCAGGTCCATTGCCCACCGAGCAATTAGCCAGGGATATTGGTGGCCGCACATGTAAGAGGACGCGAAAGTATATGTGAAGATTTGTGAGACGTGTCAGAAATTCTCGCCAATTATTCGAACACCAGCCGAGGACCTGGTGCCCCTGACAAGCCCTTGGCCATTTGCACAATGGGGAATGGACATCGTGGGTCCACTCCACAAGGCAACGGGGAATAGGAAGTTTCTGTTGGTGGCAACAGATTATTTTACCAAGTGAATTGAGGCTGAACCACTGGCAAAGATCACTGAACCCATGATAGAGAGGTTCGTGTGGAAGAATATTATCACCCGGTTTGGGGTCCCTTATTCGTTGATCACGGATAACGGATCTCAGTTTCAGAAAAAGTTCAAGGCTTTTTGTGCCCAGTACGGGATAAGGAATTACTACTCGACTCCAGCCTACCCACAGAGTAATGGGCAGGCAGAAGCGTCCAACAAGACCATACTTGACGGGATCAAGAAGAGGTTGGACAAAGCAAAGGGGAAGTGGCCTGACGAATTGCCATTGGTCTTGTGGGCGCACCGAACAACGCTGAGGAGGTCTACGGGAGAGACCCCCTACTCTTTGGCATATGGAACAGAGGCTGTAATCCCATTGGAGGTTGGTCTGCCGACCAACAGGACCACTTTGGTTGAAAGTGGAGGAAATGACAGAGCCCTGAAGATTGAACTAGATCTTGCCGAGGAACGGAGAGAAAGGGCTCTGGTGCATTTGGCCTCATATCAGGAGCAGCTGATGAAAAGCTACAACAAGAATGTCCACCACCGAGAATTTGGTATTGGAGACCTTGTGCTTCGAAAGGTGCTCGGCAATACCAAGGTGGCCAACGAGGGCAAGTTGGGGGCTAACTGGGAGGGCCCATATCGAGTTACAGAGGTTGTGGGCATAGGGGCTTACCGCTTGGCAGACCTGGACGGGAACCCGGTGCCAAGGCCTTGGAATGTCCACAACTTGAGGAAGTTTTTCGTTTGAAAAGACTTCAGTTTATTTTTCATTCTGTTTTTAGGATGCACATCTTGATTGTGTGGGAATTACGAATAAAATTCCCTTGTTTTTCGATTTTTGACTTGTTAGTTGCAAGGGGCACGCATAACGACCACTTGAGTTTTTGAATTATGAATAAAATTCTCAGCCCTTGGTTGTTTTACCTCTTTTTTGGTTGTTTTACCTCTTTTTCGCCGAAATACGAAGCCAAGCACTATTTTGTGTCCTCCCTTCATATTGGGGAGCAGAGAGTAGGACCCGTACGAATACGTGACCTATACGAAATCTTTGAATTATAAAACCTTATCTAAGTACGAACAAACTTGGATATAAGTATGGAAAACACTGGGTTATTTGTTCAGGGGAGAATAAACCCGGAATGCATACGAACAAATGCACAATGTTACCAAATACGAATACGTTTGGGTAACCTAAGTAAGAGCACACTTAGGAAAAAATTTTGAGTACGAGAAACTTGGGTGGCATACGAATACGTGCAAATTTGTCTAAGTACGAAAACACTTAGAAGTATCTCCAAGTACGAAGAAAACTTGGGGGAGCATACGAAAACATGCTAATCGGAAACCATTTTTTGGATGATGTCTTCCCTGAGTCGGAAACCATTTTTTTGGCTCCTGGAATTTCTGATCATAGCTTTATTTTGGTGGATGTTCTTCCTGCAGTCCATCGTCGACGGCCTTTTAAGTTCTTTAGCTTTTGGATGAGGCATGCTTCTTTCAAGGAGATTCTAAAGGATTCTTGGCTATCACCCGTGGAAGGTTCTATGAGATCTATATTGTATACTAAGCTGAAACGGTTGAAGACTGTGCTCCGAGACTTTAACAAGAATTTCTATTCTGGGATCAGTACTAAGGTTGCCCATGCTCGAGAGGAGCTGGCTCAATTCCAGAGTCACTGTTCTCAGAACCCTTGTGATCCTGTTTTGACTGAGCTTGAGAGAGATCTCTATTTGAAATTTATTGATCTTAGCTTGGCTGAAGAATCTTTTAAGAAACAGAAATCTCGAGTTCAGTGGTTAGCATTGGGGGATCAAAATACCAAGTTTTTCCATTTAAAGATGAAAACTCACTGTTTGAGGAATAAAATTCTGAGCTTGACTAGTGCTAATGGGATGCGTCTGACTGATCCGGATGATGTCAAGAATGAAATTTTGGGTTATTATTTGGGTTTGTTGGGGTCCCCTTTTAGCCAATCAAGGAGTGCTTATCAGAGTCTGAGGGTGGCAGTTCCTCAAAGGCTCTCGGTTGCTATGAAGACTAGTTTGGTCCAGAGGGTTTCTAAGGAAGAAATAAAGGCTGCAATGTGGGCAATTAAGGGGGGGAAGGCCCCTGGCCCTGATGGGTTCTGTTCTGATTTTTTTCATAGGAACTGGGACATTGTTGGCGAGGATGTGGTGCAGGCTATTCAGTTATTCTTCGATACTGGTATTATGCCTAGACAGTGGAACTGTACAGCTCTAACCTTGGCTCCTAAGGTTGATTCTCCAGCTTCTATTAAGGACTTTCGTCCCATTGCTTGTTGCAACGTGGTGTACAAGTGTGCTACAAAAATCCTAGCGAACAGGTTACAACTTATTCTCCCTCTCATTATTAGCCCTTTGCAATCAGCTTTTATTAAGGGTAGGTCTATAATGGACAATATTTTGCTTATGCAAGAACTTGTCAAAAATTACCATAAGGATGAGGGTCAGCCTAGGTGTGCTATCAAAATGGACCTTATGAAAGCTTACGATTCCGTTGAATGGAGTTTTGTTCTGGATATGTTGCGTGTTCTGGAATTTCCTTCTCAATTTATCCATTGGGTAGAGGCGTGTATTACTTCTCCTATGTTTTCCATTGTCATCAACGGTGAGCTTCAAGGTTTTTTCCCTGGGAAGAGAGGTTTGAGGCAGGGCGATCCTCTATCTCCCTATTTGTTTCTGTTGGTTATGGAAGGTTTCACTAGGCTTCTACAGTATCGAGTGGGACAGTCTGAGGGCTTCGTCTTCCATCCTAAATGTAGAAGTCTCAACATTACACATTTAATATTTGCTGACGACTTATTTGTTCTGTGTGGTGCTGAAGCTAGTTCTTTTCAGTTGATCGCTGATGTTTTGTCTGATTTTTACCATTTCTCTGGGCTTCAACCTAACTTGCAAAAGAGCTCTATATTTTTTGCTGGGGTGGATGAGACTTTGAAGGAAACTTTAAGAATGGTGCTGCCAATTCCCGAAGGTTTTCTCCCAGTCAAGTATTTGGGAGTCCCTTTGCTTTCTACTAGACTTCGAGCTTGTGACTGTGCTCAGCTGAAGGACAAGATTCTGAAAAGGATTCAGTCATGGTCTAACAAGACCCTTTCCTACGGTGGTAAGCTTCAATTAATACAATCTGTCCTTTTCAGCATTCAAATTTACTGGTCAGCTATTTTTATTCTGCCTCAGCGAGTGTTACATGATATCGAGCAACTTTTGTGTGCCTTCTTATGGGCTGGACCTGATTTAAAGTGCTCTAGTGCTAAGGTGGCTTGGCATGCTGTGTGTGTCCCCAAAGAGGAGGGAGGTTTGGGCATTCGTTGGCTCAAAACTTGGAATAAAGCCTCTATGTTGCGACATCTTTGGGCAATCTGTCTGAAGGCTGATACCCTTTGGATTAAATGGATTCACACATTTGTGTTACAAAACCGAAGTCTATGGAGGGCTAAGATTCCTCAGAATGCTTCTTGGACGGTTCGTAAGCTCTTGAAGCTTAGGGATATTGCTCAACCTTGGATTCGATACGTGATTGGTGATGGTAAGTCTACTTATCTTTGGGCTGATAACTGGCATAATTTGGGCCCCCTCTACAAACGTTTTGGTGATTCTAGGGACTTCAACGTGGGTAGACCTTTGTCTGCAAAGGTCTCTTCAATTATCCAAAATGGTGTGTGGAAGTGGCCTCGTCCACGTAGTGCTATTACGCGAGAAATTGTCTCTAATACTGATCCAGCTTTGCTTCCTAATGCTTCTGTTCCTGATACCGTGAGATGGACTCTTGGTAACTCTGGGGTATTCTCTGCTAAGTCAGCATGGCAGGAGATGAGGCACACTTTCCCTTTAGTTCCTTGGTCTAAATGTGTCTGGTTCTCTCATCACGTACCACGCTGGGCTTTTATTGAGTGGCTGGCCTTTTTGGGTCGTCTCTCCACTAAGGATAGACTTCATAGATGGGGGGTGGTGGGAGATCAACGTTGCCCACTGTGTCAAAGTGTAGATGAATCACATGATCACTTATTCTTTGCTTGTGAGTTTTCCACTGAGGTATGGGATATTCTCTTGCAGCGAAACAATGTTAGCCGTAGGAGTTTTGGTTTGTCTGAAGAAATGGCTTGGGTTATGAATCATAGGGCTGATGATTCGTATTCCTGTAGAGTATATAAACTCTCCTTGGCTGCTGCTATCTACTGGATTTGGAGAGAAAGGAACAAGAGAATCTTTCAGGGTCGTGGTGTTTCTGCTTCAGTTTTGGGTGGGCTGATTGTTGAGGAAGTTCGGGCTTGTTTATATTCGTGGAGAGGCTTGAGGCTATGTGATGGTACAAGGTTGTTAGCTCGGTCTTGGAGTCTTAGTTCTCGCATTTTTTCTTTGTGAATTTCTTTTTGTTGGGTTTTGTTTTCTGGTTTTCCTAGACAGCTAGGTTTGTGGTAGTTCTGTCTGGGTTCCCGTTGTTGTTGGGATTCTCCTTTGTTCTTGGTTGGTTTGCTTTATAAAATGGTTAATTACCCAAAAAAAAACTTAGCTAAATATCCAAGTATGAATAAACTTGGGAAACGTATGAATACACCCCAGTGAAATCTAAGTACGAGATACTTAAAACGCATACGAAGACATGTAAAATCACCTGAGTACGAGACACTTGAGCAATTGAAATCAAACGATTGGCCACGAAAGGCCACCAACAATGTTAAAGGGCCACGAAGGGCCAAGCAAACCAAAGTTAACGCCACAAAGGGCCGAATACCTGTGTTAAAAGTTTTGGAAATGTATTTGTGCCACGCAGGGCAAGATTTACAGCTGCGCAGGGCCACCATAGTGTTTCAAATATTATATTGTTCCAAGAGGGGGAGTGCATACTTACTGCTCCACGATAGGGTCTTGAGCAACGGGAGTCGGGGTTTGTGTAGGAATGTCTTCCACAGCAGTGCTTCCATTAGTTGGACCACCACTGGCTTCCTTTTGGCCAGGGTTGGTCTCTTCATCGTTGCCATTGGCACCAGCATCGTGCTGCTCAGAGACATCCGCATTGAGCTCCTCATTCAGATTGTCCTCTTCTTCTTCGATCCCATCTTCTTCTTGGGCCACCATAGTGCTCGGAAGATCAATTTCTGTCCAAAGAGGAGAAGATTCAGCTATACCGGACTTCCTAAGGCCAGCCATCCACCCACCAGCAAATATCTGATCCTGGATTCCAGGCATCTGGCCTTTGTAGCTCTCAGTAGCTACATTGATTCCTTCATTGTAGCCCTGCTGGTAAGAAGCCTTGGCCTCGCTTTTGCTCGTTTCCAGCTCTATCAGAGTCTGGTTCAGACTATCTTCAGCACCGTCCAGTTTACTTTTTAAACCATTCATTGCATTTCGAGCCTGGTTTCTCTCTCTCTCGAGACGGACAATGGTACTCTGAAGCTTGGCATTCTCACTGGCCAGCCTAGCACGCTGCGGTTCTGAATGGCCTAACTTTTGCCCCATGGCAACCATTTTCTGCATAGCCTGATGGAAAATTGGGGGCCGTTAGCCTTGACAAAATGAAACACCACTAATGAATACAGAATACGTGAAGTTCTGGGCGAAAAGGAAACCGTACCTTGGCACTAAGGACCATGAACGATCCGAGCAGATTGTCCGGGGAGCCGGCCATCTCTTTTTGCATGTCTCCAGGAAGCATGAAAGCCTGGGACAGAGCGAGGGCAGTCTCTTCGGACTCCACGCTGTCTCGGACAGTAACAGGCTTGTTACCATGGGTAAATTGAGGAGCCCAGATAGGAGTTGGGACTGCAGGAGTCTGGGGTGAGGGTCTCTCGGATGCTTCCAGGCGTTGGCGTTTGTCCCTGTGGCTGGCTTCAATTTCCTCGGAAGAGAATCCAGGAGGGGCGTCCAGTTGAGTTGATCCTCGGCGGCCAAGAGACGGCACCAGACTCTGAGAGCGACCTCGGCCACGAGCAGTGCCGCGGCCTCTTCCTCGGCCAGCTCCAGGGATTGTAAGAAGGTTGCTGAGATCAATGGGTTGGTTCATCTCTTGAGGAGGGGGGGATGGAGAATAACCGCTGGATGACGTGGAGGCTTCTTCGGCAATATCTATAGACTCGTTACAGAATGGAGGGGTCCGGGAACGCCTTTCCTCTTCTACCTGCTCGGGCTGTACAGCAGAAGGTCCAGGAACTGGTGGGTTGTCGGCTGCTCGGATGCGCCGGTCAATAAAGCCCCCATATGATGCCCTGTAACTCAGGAGCACCTACGCTGCTCTTGCTCGGCAGCCAGATAGGTGCCCTGTCCATTGAAATTTAGGGCCTGATTAATGTCCGCTACATGAACTTGGGGAGTGATGATGGCGTACCCTTGGTTGACGTTTTCGACTGCAACACGAGAAGTTGGCAGTCAGAAGATAAGTGATCAAAAATGTAATACAAAAAATTGCTTGAAAAGTAATTCTACGAGGAAAAAAGAACTAACGTGGTTGCCCAAATCTGCGAGGGGCATGGAATCCTATCACTCGGCCATCCTCGTTCCTGGGCTCGAAGTTCCCAGTGACGATAAGAAAATCGTCATCGTTTCCACGAGCGGAGTCAGGCAATTCGAGCACGAGACGTCTCCTGGAATCTCTACTCTTTAAATAGTAGGTTAAGGCATCCTTAGTCCGGGAGATGCTGTACAAATGATGAATATCGTGCAAACCTAGGGACGTGCCTAACATTTGGTTCAGAGCATTGATACCCATGACGACGTGAAAGAAATTGGCAGACACTTGCATTGGTGATAACCTATAGAAAGCTAGAACCTGTCGAAGTAATGGAGCCAGGGGGAACCTAACACCGCCCTCGACGACGGCCACTACGGGAATGTGAAGGGTGTCATTATTTGGGCTCTCCCGAAGAGCGTCCTCACGAGCCAGTGCAGTGGCGACATCATCAGGAATCTCGTAACGAGACCTGAATGTCGCCATGGCTTGAGGTGTGTTGCAATGGCGACGGAATCTCCCCATTCGATAAAAATGAGTTTTAGCAGACGGGAACGATGGGTACGAAGAAACCCTAAAAACGATGCAAGAAACCCTAAATCAGCGAGAAGAAATGGGGCAAATGGGGAGCGAGGACTTACGGGAATGATGATCGAAGTTTCTAGACGCAAGGAGAAGGAAGCCACGAGATGGTGAACAGAGCTCCAATGGCGGATGAAAACGAACTTCTTTCTTCAGAGGGAATTTAGAGAGAGAAAGTGGGTTCAAAATGGGACGAAAACCCAAATATACCCTAATGAGTGGGGTGGCGTAAGTGAAACGTCACCCCAGACGCCGTTTTGGCGTCCGTTCCCCAAAAGACGTCCACTCGCATTTAATATGGGCAGTACAAAAGTATGCCACGTATAAAGGTTGGGGCAGGAAAAGCCTGTCCCGCCCAACGATGAGACGTTTTTGGGCTGACTCAATGATGATATTTGCACAAATTTCAAGGAATAAATGGTGTAGGAGCAAAGAAACGTTGCTCGGGTCCTTAGAGCTTTGCTCGTCATATACGAAGAAATAACGAGTAAAGCTGGGGAGCAATTGTAGGGAGGTATTCCCGAATAGGTCCAAATAAGGGCTGAACAAGTGGTACGTGGGACCATGGAATAAATACGGTGGGGACAATCGCCGTGCAATATGGTGGTCGGAGGTATAGGCCTGTGACATGAGCAGTCATTGGTCCAGAAGGCCTGTACGAGGCCATGAACCAACGACATGTGAAGTTGTTGGTCCAATTAGTCTGTTCGGCGATAAGAAGGCCGAACAGGAGAAGAATCCTAGGGAAAGCGCCCTCGAGTGCAAGAGCACTCTGGAAGGTTCCAGAATGGTGTAATTCCGTAAAGGAATAAGATCTCGAGAAAATTGGATCTTGAAGAGATACCCAACGAGAATGGGATGTTCGGCCAGCTGTGGAAAGGAGTCCTAAAAGGACTGAGGTAATGAACTGATAAGGGAACGAGAATCCAAGATATTATGGGTTTCCTATACGAGATAAGAAACCTAGGGCAACGTGGATACTTGGGCAGCAAGCATCCTTAAACCTATAAATACGAGGTAAACCTAGAGGGAAAAGGTACGCAGTTTATTGCAATCGAATTATTTACCTACTGATAATTATGGTTTTTTGCTAGTACATGATACTAACTTAGGCATCGGAGGGCCTTTGCCACGAGAGGCACGTCCCTAGGTTTGCACGATATTCATCATTTGTACAGCATCTCTCGGACTAAGGATGCCTTAACCTACTATTTAAATAGTAGAGATTCCAGGAGAAGTCTCGTGCTCGAATTGCCTGAGTCCACTCGTGGAGACGATGACGATTTTCTTATCGTCACTGGGAACTTCGAGCCCAGGAACGAGGATGGCCGAGTGATAGGATTCCATGCCCTTCACAGATTTGGGCAACCACGTTAGTTCTTTTTTCCTCGTAGAATTACTTTTCAAGCAATTTTTTGTATTGCGTTTTTGATCACTTATCTTCTGACTGTCAACTTCCCGTGTTGCAGCCGAAAACATCAACCAAGGGTACGCCATCATCACTCCCCAAGTTCATGTAGCGGACATTAATCAGGCCCTAAATTTCAATGGACAGGGCACCTATCTGGCTGGCCGAGCAAAAGCAGCGCAGGTGCTCCTGAGTTACAGGGCATCATACGGGGGCTTTATTGACCGGCGCATCCGAGCAGCCGACAACCCACCAGTTCCTGGACCTTCTGCTGTACAGCCCGAACAGGTAGAAGAGGAAAGGCGTTCCCGGACCCCTCCATTCTGTAATGAGTCTATAGATATTGCCGAAGAAGCCTCCATGTCATCCAGCGGTTATTCTCCATCCCCTCCTCCTCAAGAGATGAACCAACCCATTGATCACAGCAACCTTCTTACAATCCCTGGAGCTGGTCGAGGAAGAGGCCGCGGCACTGCACGTGGCCGAGGTCGCTCTCAGAGTCCGGTGCCGTCTCATGGCCGCCAAGGATCAACTCAACTGGATGCCCCTCCTGGATTCTCTCCCGAGGAAATTAAAGCCAGCCACAGGGACAAAAGCCAACGCCTGGAAGCATCTGAGAGACCCTCACCCCAGACTCCTGCAGTCCCAACTCCTATATGGGCTCCTCAATTTACCCATGGTAACAAACCTGTTATTGTCCGAGACAGCGTGGAGTCCGAAGAGACTGCCCTCGCTCTGTCCCAGGCTTTCATGCTTCCTGGAGACATGCAAAAAGAGGTGGCCAGCTCCCCGGACAATCTGCTCGGATCGTTCATGGTCCTTAGTGCCAAGGTACGGTTTCCTTTACGCCCAGAACTTCACGTATTCTGTATTCATTAGTGGTGTTTCATTTTGTCAAGGCTAACGGGCCCCAATTTCCCATCAGGCTATGCAGAAAATGGTTGCCATGGGGCAAAAGTTGGGCCATTCAGAACCGCAGCGTGCTAGGCTGGCCAGCGAGAATGCCAAGCTTCAGAGTACCATTGTCCGTCTCGAGAGAGAGAGAGAAACCAGGCTCGAAATGCAATGAATGGTTTAAAAAGTAAACTGGACGGTGCTGAAGATAGTCTGAACCAGACTCTGATAGAGCTGAAAACGAGCAAAAGCGAGGCCAAGGCGTCTTACCAGCAGGGCTACAATGAACGAATCAATGTAGCTTCTGAGAGCTACAAAGGCCAGATGCCTGGAATCCAGGATCAGATATTTGTTGCTGGGTGGACGGCTGGCCTTAGGAAGTCCGGTACAGCTGAATCTTCTCCTCTTTGGACAGAAATTGATCTTCCGAGCACCATGGTGGCCCAAGATGAAGATGGGATCGAGGAAGAAGAGGACAATCTGAATGAGGAGCTCAATGCGGATGTCTCTCAGCAGCACGATGCTGGTGCCAATGGCAACGATGAAGCGACCAACCCTGGTCAAAAGGAAGCTAGTGGTGGTCCAACTAATGGAAGCACTGCTGTGGAAGACATTCCTACACAAACCCCGACTCCCGTTGCTCAAGACCCTATCGTGGAGCAGTAAGTATGCACTCCCCCTCTTGGAACAATATAATATTTGAAACACTATGGTGGCCCTGCGCGGCTGTAAGTCTCGCCCTGCGTGGCACAAATACATTTCCAAAACTTTTAACACAAGTATTCGGCCCTTTGTGGCGTTAACTTTGGTTTGCTTGGCCATTCGTGGCCCTTCGTGGCCCTTTAACATTGTTGGTGGCCTTTCGTGGCCAATCGTTTGATTTCAATTGCTCAAGTGTCTCGTACTCAGGTGATTTTACATGTCTTCGTATGCGTTTTAAGTATCTCGTACTTAAATTTTACTGGGGTGTATTCATACGTTTCCCAAGTTTATTCATACTTGGATATTTAGCTAAGTTTGTTCATACTTAGCCGCAGGTCAGCATGTTTTCGTATGCTCCCCCAAGTTTTCCTCGTACTTGGAGATACTTCTAAGTGTTTTCGTACTTAGAGAAATTTGCACGTATTCGTATGCCACCAAAGTTTCTCGTACTCAGAAATTTTTCCTAAGTGTGCTCTTACTTAGGTACCCAAACGTATTCGTATTTGGTAACATCGTGCATTTGTTTGTATGCATTCCGGGTTTATTCTCCCCTGAACAAATAACCCAGTGTTTTCCATACTTATATCCAAGTTTGTTCGTACTTAGATAAGGTTTTATAATTCAAAGATTTCGTATAGGTCACATATTCGTACGGGTCCTACTCTCTGCTCCCCAATACGAAGGGAGGACACAAAATAGTGTCTGGCTACGTATTTCGGTGAAAAGAGGTAAAACAACCAAAAAAAGAGGTAAAACAACCAAGGGCTGAGAATTTTATTCATAATTCAAAAACTCAAGGGGTCGTTATGCATGCCCCTTGCAACTAACAAGTCAAAAATCGAAAAACAAGGGAATTTTATTCGTAATTCCCACACAATCACGATGTGCATCCTAAAAACAGAATGAAAAATAAACTGAATTCTTTTCAAACGAAAAACTTCCTCAAGTTGTGGACATTCCAAGGCCTTGGCACCGGGTTCCCGTCCAGGTCTGCCAAGCGGTAAGCCCCTATGCCCACAACCTTTGTAACTCGATATGGGCCCTCCCAGTTAGCCCCCAACTTGCCCTCGTTGGCCACCTTGGTATTGCCAAGCACCTTTCGAAGCACAAGGTCTCCAATACCAAATTCTCGAGGGTGGACATTCTTGTTGTAGCTTTTCATCAACTGCTCCTGATATGAGGCCAAATGCACCAGAGCCCTTTCTCTCTGTTCCTCGGCAAGATCCAGTTCAATCTTCAGGGCTCTGTCATTGCCTCCACTTTCAACCAAAGTGGTCCTGTTGGTCGGCAGACCAACCTCCAATGGGATTACAGCCTCTGTTCCATATGCCAAAGAGTAGGGGGTCTCTCCCGTAGACCTACTCGGCGTTGTTCGGTGCGCCCACAAGACCAATGGCAATTCGTCAGGCCACTTCCCCTTTGCTTTGTCCAACCTCTTCTTGATCCCGTCAAGTATGGTCTTGTTGGACACTTCTGCCTGCCCATTACTCTATGGGTAGGCTGGAGTCGAGTAGTAATTCCTTATCCCGTACTGGGCACAAAAAGCCTTGAACTTTTTCTGAAACTGAGATCCGTTATCCGTGATCAACGAATAAGGGACCCCAAACCGGGTGATAATATTCTTCCACACGAACCTCTCTATCATGGGTTCAGTGATCTTTGCCAGTGGTTTAGCCTCAATCCACTTGGTAAAATAATCTGTTGCCACCAACAGAAACTTCCTATTCCCCGTTGCTTGTGGAGTGGACCCACGATGTCCATTCCCCATTGTGCAAATGGCCAAGGGCTTGTCAGGGGCACCAGGTCCTCGGCTGGTGTTCGAATAATTGGCGAGAATTTCTGACACTTCTCACAAATCTTCACATATACTTTTGCGTCCTCTTGCATGTGCGGCCACCAATATCCCTGGCTAATTGCTCGATGGGCAATGGACCTGCCCCCAGCATGGCTTCCACATGTTCCTTCATGGATCTCGTGGAGAAACTTCTGCACCATCTCAGGGTGCACACAAAGTAAGTAAGGACCAGTGAAAGATTTTCTATAAAGTTTTCCCTCGATCAGGAGACAACCAAAAACGTGCAGATTTTGTTTTTATCTTATGAGCCTCTTTCTTATCCATGGGGAGTGTTCCATCTCATAGGAACTCCACTATTGGATCCATCCAACTTGGTCCTTGGTTCACGTCCAAGACCAAGTCCACGCTTCTTCCAATACTTGGCTCAGCAAGATAATTGACTGCCACCTTTCTCTTAAATTCAGTTGGCACAGCTGCGGCCAACCAAGCGAGTGAGTCTGCGTGGGCATTCTGCCCAGAACTTATTTGCTCAACGTACACCCTTTCGAAGGTGTCGAGCAAACCCTTAGCGGCCTCTACGTAAGCTGCCATCTTTTCATTCTGGGCCTCATATTCCCCAGACAACTGGTTCACCACAAGTTGTGAGTCACAGTATATCCGTTTCCTTTTGACTTTTAGGGTTTTTGCACTTCTCAATCCTGCCAAGAGTGCTTCGTACTCTGCCACATTGTTTGAAGCGCTGAAACCCAGTCGAAGAGATAATTCCATCATTACCCCTTGAGGGGGGAAAAAGCACAATTCCGATCCCTGAGCCCGTATTGCATGCGGATCCATCAACGAACAGCTTCCATTCCGAGGGATCCTGTTCGGCAGGAGTTTTATCCTTTCTCGTTGTTTGCTCCTTCCTCTGCTCATTTCTCTGTTCCTATCTCATAGGAGGCTAGGGAGCCACCGTAGGTGAAAACTCAGCTACAAAGTCTGCCAGCACTTGCCCCTTTATTGCAGTTCGCGGCTGGTAGTCTATATTGTACTGACTCAACTCGGCCGACCAAGTCGAGATACGTCCCGAAAAGTCCGCCTTTCGTAGCAAGGACTTTAACGGGAATTCAGTGTACACCACGATCTTGTGACTCTGGAAGTAATGAGGTAACTTTCTCGCTGCCGTCCTCAATGTCAGGACCAACTTTCCGAGTGGCAGATATCTCGTCTCTGCGTCCAACAACATTTTGCTCACGTAGTAGACAAGGATTTGTTCGGACCCCTTATCCCTCAGTAGCACTGCACTAACAGCATGTTCAGAGACCGCTAAATACAAGGTTAAAGACTCACCCAGTTCCGGTGTAAACAAGAGCGGGGCTGTTGCCTAGTACTTCTTCAGGTCTTGGAATGCCTGCTCGCACTCTGCTCCCCATTCGTATCCTTCTCTCTTTTTCAGCAATTGAAAGAAAGGTCTACACTTGTCACTGGACCGGCTAATAAACCTGTTAAGTGCCGCTGCCATTCCAGTTAGCCGTTGGACCTCTTTCGTGGTCTTTGGGCTTTGAAGCCTTTGCAAGGCCGTTATCTGATCGGGGTTCGCCTCTATTCCTCTAATGGTAACGAGGTGTCCCAAGAACTTTCCAGAGCTTACTCCGAACGCATACTTCGAGGCGTTGAGCTTCAGCTTTTACTCTCTCAGTATCTCGAAGGCTTCCTTTAAGTCAGTTATGTGGTTATGTTTTTCCTTACTTTTGACCACCATGTCGTCTATGAACACCTCCATCGTCTTGCCGAGCAACTTCTTCAGCATAATCGTTGCTAATCTCTGATATGTTGCTCCGGCGTTCCTCAGACCAAAGGGCATGACACTGTAACAGTACAGCCCACGTGGAGTGATAAAGGAAGTCTTCTCTTGGTCGGGCCCGGACATGGCAATCTGGTGATACCCTCGATAAGCATCAAGGAAACTCATTCGCCCATACCCAGCCGTTGCGTCCACTAGTTGATCTATCCTGGGGAGGGGGAAATTGTCCTTTGGACATGCCTTATTCAGGTCCGTGAAGTCGACACAGACTCGCCACTTCCCATTCTTCTTCTTTACTACCACAGTGTTAGACAGCCATTCTGGGTAGTAAACTTCTCGTATGGCCTTTGCTTCGAGCAAACGGTCAACTTCCTCAATAACAGCGTCCACGTGCTGTACGGCTGATCTCCTCTTTTTCTGCATCACGGGCTTGTGCTGTGGATCTACATTTAGGTGATGACAAATCACGTCTGCATCCACTCCGGGCATCTCATCGGGTACCCAAGCAAATACGTCAACATGGTCTTTGAGGAATTTTACCAATTCCTCCTCCTCCTCGTTGCTCAGGTTCTCCCCAATCAGGAAATACCTTTCTGGATCAATCTCATTGATCTGAATCTTTTTCAAACCTTCCACTATTTTCTCGGCGGGGTTCCCACCGACATCCTCGATAGTCGGCAGGTCCGAAACCTCTACGATTTGTACCAACTGTGCTTTCGGTGCCTTCCCAATTATAGAGACCAGACATTGTTGGGCAATCTTTTGATTTCCCATGATCCTCTCAATGTCGTTTGACCCAGGAAACTTTACCATCTGATGGTAGGTGGAGGATACCGCCCTCATCTTGTGCAACCAGGTTCTTCCTATAATCGCGTTATAGGAAGACGGTACATCAACGACCAGGAAGCCGGTTCGAAGCACCACTATTCCTGCCCGAACAGGCAGGGTCACTCTGCCCAACGGCCAAACAGCCCCTGCACTGAATCCGACCAAAGGTGTTGTTGACAGCACTAGGTCTACCTGTGTCAAACCCATCTTTTTGAACGCGTCATCATACAGCACTTCGGTGCAGCTTTCTGAATCCACCAAGATCCTCTCCATATCATATTCCCTAACTCGTAGGGTTATGACCAAAGCGTCATTATGTGGTACCTGGACTCCTCCCAGGTCCTCATCCGTGAAGACTATGCCCTCATTGCATACTTCTTCTTCACGTCCTCGTTTCTTTCCCAACTGCATCACGTGCTGGTCATGCTTTACCTGCCTTTGGAGTAACCTCACCTCATTTCTCGTATAAGGTGCGGCCAACCCATGAATCATATGGATCACGCCTTTCGGATTTTGCTCGTAATCCAACTCCATTGCCTTTTCCGCACCCCTGTGCTCTTCCTGAATAAATTCCTTCAAATAACCACGTGAGACTAGGTCATCAAGGTGCTGTTTGAACATCTCACAGTCCTCCGTCATGTGACCCCTGTCCTTATGATAACTGCAATGCTGACTCGTAGCCCTCTTTGCGTCCTTATCCCCTTCCAGCCTTGGGGGCCACTTAAAGTAGGGGGGGTTCTTTATTTTATAAAGAATTCGGTAGATTGGTTCTTTCCAGACCGTCATTACTGAGAAGAAGGACTTGGGGTCCGAAGCGTGCTTCTCCTTGTACGACTCTTTCTTAGCCTGCCCATATTCCTTCTTTTCCCTGTAAGTTTTGGGTTCTGGTTTGTCTGCCTTCTTCGCATGAGCTTTGGCTTGCTCGGCCACCATCCTGCTATCCTCTCGCAGTATGTCATCTTCGTTCTTGGCATGCTGCTCGATCCTCTCCATAAACCTCGCCAATGTTCCTACTGGGCTCATGTTTAGGGACTTACGTAGTTCTCCCCGAACAGGTAACCCTGTCTTGAACAAGGCTATCGCGTATTCCTCACTGCAACCTTCAATCTCGTTGAAAGTCTCCCAGTACTTCTTAGCGTAGTCCCTGATCGGCTCGTTCTCTCCTTGCTTCACAACAGAGAGGCTCTCAAAAGTCTTCGGTGCTTTCCTGCTCGTCAGGAGCCGAGCAGTGAATTCCTCGGCTAACTGTCTCCATCCTTGTATGGTGTTCGGCCCTAGCTTATGGAACCATGACAGAGCCACTTTCCCCAAACTCGATGGGAACATCTTGCACATGATCGCATCATCCCCGTCGTGCATGAACATTGCCTGTCAGTAGTGCTGTATGTGTGCCACGGGATCAGTATTTGTCTCGTAGAGAATGAACGCCCCGTGCTTCACTCTGCTCGGCAGCTTTGCTTCTTGCAGTCTCCTTACGAAGGGGGAGGAAGCTATGTTGCTGAGGGCTTTCCGTGCTGCTTCTCGTGCAGACATGGTCCCCTCCTCTCTTTCTTTGGTTTCCTTGGGAGCACTCTTCCCCCAATCGGAACTAGGCCTCTCATACCTGTCCCTATGATGTTTCTGAATCTCCCCCTCTTCGGGGGTGATACTCCTGCTCCTTCTCTTTTGTAAAGAAGCCCTTTTCCTTCCAGGAGTGGGGCTCCTGCTCTTGCTCCTTCTTCTTCGTGAAGGGGCCTTTTTGTACTCCACCATGGCTAGCCCGTCCCCTCTGGATCTCCTTCGCGACAGTCCAGAGTCCTCTGGGTGTTCTCGTACCCTTTGTATCTCTCAAATCTCGTACTCCCGTTTTTTGATCATACGAGCGTACTCCTCGATTTCCTGCCTCTTTTTGTCGAGGACGTTTTCATCATTGTGCACGCTTCTTGAGTGTGTAACTGACTCTCTCCCAGGGTGGGACTTGCTCCTTCTCGTGGACTCCGTGGCCGTCCTGCCATCCTTGTTCTTCAAGTCGCCATGGACAGTCACGGGGTGGCCTCTGCTTGCCGTCTTCTTGGCGCGCCCTCCGTCGGGCTTTTTCGGAGCCACCGGCGGGGATTTATCTCTTCCCCCACCTAGCTGGCTCTTTGGATCAAGCGGCGTAGCTGGAAATTCTTCCATCGTGGTCGTTTTTCAAAGGGAACTCTATCGTTTCCCACAGACGGCGCCAATTGTAAGTGCAGAAAAACTAAAGAGGGTTTAAACAGCACAACAGCTTAGCGGTTACTTCGTGACTCTCGCCGGAACCCTAATATGCCGCTGTGATCCTTATCTGCAAAACAGACAAGAAGTGAGCGCACCTTTGCCTCTCGTGGCAAAGGCCCTCCGATGCCTAAGTTTGTATCACGTACTAGCAGAAAACCCTAATTATCAGTAGGTAATAAATAATTCGATTCCAATAAACTGCGTACCTTTTCCCTCTAGGTTTACCTTGTATTTATAGGTTTAAGGATGCTTGCTGCCCAAGTATCCACGTTGCCCTAGGTTTCTTATCTCGTATAGGAAACCCAGAATATCTTGGATTCTCGTTCCCTTATCAGTTCATTACCTCAGTCCTTTTAGGACTCCTTTCCACAGCTGGCCGAACATCCCATTCTCGTTGGGTATCTCTTCAAGATCTTATTTTCTCGAGATCTTATTCCTTTACGGAATTACACCGTTCTGGAACCTTCCAGAGTGCTCTTGCACCCGAGGGTGCTTTCCCCAGGATTCTTCTCCTGTTCGGCCTTCTTATCGCCGAACAGACTAATTGGACCAACAACTTCACATGTCGTTGGTTCGTGGCCTCGTACAGGCCTTCTGGACCAATGACTGCTCATGTCACAGGCCTATACCTCTAACCACCATATTGCACAGCGATTGTCCCCACCGTATTTATACCATGGTCCCACGTACCACTTGTTCGGCCCTTATTTGGACCTATTCGGGAATACCTCTGAAACAAGTAGGCTACAATGTCGTGATACCTACACCACCCAGGTTATAGTGCGAAGTCACTTACACCACTTAGGCTAATGGCTCCACGCCGCTTCGGTTACGGTATCATGTCATTTACGCCAAACGGTTTTTGAAATCAAAACAGAAATTTCGGGTGAAAAGTGTTAAAAGACTTAATTTGTCTTGATATCTTCCAAGTCTTGTCATTCCTAATCAAAGGATACACACTCAAAAGAATCTCTAAGGACTAAGGCAATCCTTCATAGGTTGTCATTTCTTGAGTCAGGGTCTAGGAGACCATAAATCCATGGAGTTTGGGATAACTCCGGTGTTCGTCGTGCCCGATCGGCTCCTTCTAGTTCAGTCTAGCCTTAAATGCATCTTCCAGCAGTCTTATTGCTCTGTCTCGGATGGTCTTAGATAAGGAGATTGGCTCTGATTCCCAACGTGCGGAATTAAACCTACCTGACAACGACCTACCCGTGACTGTTGGAACTATCCATAAAGTTTGATCCCTTAAGTCGACAATGACAACACGTGAATAACAATTCTTTTATTCGTACACGTTTTTTTTCCAATAAATCACAACAGGGGCACATTCTGAGTTTGCCTTTTACTTTACTGTCAGCACTGGGCCACCCATCCTACCTCAAAAGCTCCCAGCCTACCATAACCCAAATGCCTTTTGCGCCTTCCACCAAATGCCCGGTCACACTACCAATGACTGTCACTGTCTCCATCACAAGATCCAAGACCTAATCGATGACGGAAGCATCCTAATGCCAGACCTCAGATCTGGAGAAGAATGATGAATGCAATGAAGCCAATCCATGAATGGAATTTCTCACGAGTCTGGAAAGTTTTTAAGTTTCAAGTCGAGTCTTCGTCATTCAATTTCGAGTCAGTTTGTACCTCGAGTCTTTCATGCTTTCGTGTTTGTATGTTTTCAAATTCAAGTTTGTGGTCGAAGAAGAAAAACCCAAAAGAGAGTCAGTTTCGTAGGCCCGAACTACGTTATGACCTGATTCCTTTGCAAGAAGGATACGTACGCAGCCTCATCCTATGGCCCGGTCATGTTCATTCGAGTCGATCCCAAAATTCAGTCACGATCTTTCGAGTCAATCCTTTGTCGGTTTGTTCCGTCTTTCGAAATCAATCTCAAGCTTGTGTCGAAATTGTGATAATAAACTCGCGTTTTGTGATAATCCCTTAACTTGGAATTATTTTTTCACCATCAATTGAGGAATAAAAACATGAGATACTTTGCCCTTACAAGAAGAAGAATTTCATGGGACCACTCCCTGACGTCGTCGAGAAGCAACACCTTGGCCCAAGAAAAAGCTCGCTAGATCAAAACCTCAAAATGTGATCTAGGCAAAAGTTAGAGCACACAAATCTCTTAACTTGCATCTAGGATCCAGTTATCGAGTTGTGCAATTCAAAATGAAGAAAGGCATTCTTCTCTTTTATCAAACGCTTGGAGATATATATCCATTGATAACCCCTTTTGAGCCTAAATCAATTTCTCTGAAAGAACCCAGCTAGGCAACTATCCCCCACACTGGGGTGAAATAAGGAAGACAAAAGTGCCAAACACCTGACCATCATCGGCGCATCAGAATTCAAAGTGCAAAAGTGCCAAATACATAGGCACGGTGAGATGCAAAACATCGAAGAAAAGTAAGAGAAAGCTTGAAATCAATGAAAGTGCCGAACACGTCGACACAAAGTGCAAAGCAAATTAAGTGAAAGAAGGCTCCTATCAAAAGCAAAAAGGGCACAAAAATATTCAAGATGGCTGCTAACTCTCGAAACCCAAAGAAAATAAAATTGTTTGAGCCTATTATCCTTTCTTTGTTAAGCCAAACCTTGACCACGTTACAACCCGAATAAAGTCCTTTCAGATTGGAAAACACAACTTGATAACAAAAATCCTAGACAATAGGAGAAAACAAGAAGGAGGGGCAAGGCATTTTGTGAATCCTGCAAAATCCAAGCTAGGGCATTTTCCAAATCCATGGGTTGTCATCAACAATTTGGGGCATGGTTCA
The DNA here is from genome assembly GCA_018127125.1 of Rhododendron griersonianum. Classification (NCBI taxonomy): domain Eukaryota; kingdom Viridiplantae; phylum Streptophyta; class Magnoliopsida; order Ericales; family Ericaceae; genus Rhododendron; species Rhododendron griersonianum. Next base: position 19,424,691 of record CM030793.1, on the reverse strand, counting down.
TGGTAAAACCCTCGTGTTTTGACAAAACGAGTTCAAAGAAAATTCTGAATTAGCATCACTTGATGGTGTTAAAACAATTTCAAAGCCCCGAATGGGAAAATCATCAAAACTTGATTTTATCATAACAATTTCAAACATCAATTGTGGGGCATGCTTGCCATTTTCCAAACCCTTAAGTAATCATGCTCCCCGTCTAGTCAAATCAAACTCCTCATTGAGTCAAGATCATCATTGAGAGTCAGTCCTCTGATAAAGGGTCTTTCTTGTCCTTCGAGTCATCTGGGCCTTGCCCAAATTCACGCAAGGTCATTCCCGGTCATCATCTAGTCAAGTCACTTTGATCTTGAGGTCCCAACTCGTGAGAGAAATTTCGATACATGGAAGAACCCGCGCTTGCACTCATGATAAAACTGGTTGCTGAAACTATCAATGGAATCAAGGAAAAGAATCAGAACTGAGACTTGTCCCTCACTAGGGCACATCAGCCTAATGCCATCAATTATAGCCAGCATACTGCCAACATCAAGACTGGGGCATGAATGCTCAAAACTCAAGCCCTGATCAAAATCAAAGTCAAAAACTCCAGCCCAAGTCAAACTCATGCTCAAATCCACACCCCAAGTGTGGGCTACCAGCCCGAAAAATATATTTCCGTTTTGAAGAAAAATTGGTTTGAAGAGTCGCCACCCGGATTTGTGGTTAATCACCCGAGAAACCATTTTGTTTAGAAAAATGGTTGATTTGAAATTGAAACCATAGATCATTTTGAAGGTCCGGAAGCCATGTTACTAGGGGGGAAGGGTTTTACGGCACCCCCTAGCCCGATTCGAAATCGGTCTCTACTAAACGTTTGTGGGATTTTTCAAAAGGGATTTTGTTTCATTAAAGCGTTTAGCAAGTATCCACAGTTATAACACGTAAGAAGTGCATGCATGTGCAAGTGTACAGTGGATGATAAAATGGTGAGTGAATAAAATGCATGGTTACAGAAACTGAGGATCTGTCATTGACTTCACTCTCGAGCGCTCGGGAGTGGTTCCGAGCGCTTGGGAGTTCTGATACCCAACCTGCAAGTTTTGTTAGCACAGACAAAATATAATGCTAAAATAGGAACTGAAAAGCTGCTATATACACTACTGGCTCAGCAGAGGATTTGAAAGACTGGAATGAACCCTCAATCTTTCAGATCTTGCATCCCTGCCTTAACAAGGCTGAATCTACAAATTTAAAAGAGAAACTGGCTACACTTATGCATGCAGAGACCAGAGAACGCAGCAGACTGGGAAAATGGGAAGCAATGTCATGCATTCACTCCCGAGCGCTCGGGAATGGTTCGGAGCGCTTGGGAGTAAGCTGCATGTCAGCTTGCTCTCAAACAGGAAATGGTACTGATTTGGCATGCACACACTCTTGTTTCGATATTTCCCAAGAAGAAAACATCTTTTAACTTTGGAAAGATCTTATGTTACGTGAAAACTTGTAAGAAATGCTTCTACTTTAGTGGAAAATGACTTTCTTGTGCATGCATGCCAAAATGACACCATTTTTTTTAAGAGTGCACTTCATTCCCAACCTGCTATGTGACAAAGGACCATGCATGAAACTGGGAACAGTCCCGAGCGCTCCGGAGTACTCTCGAGCGCTCCGGAGTGTTTCCAGTAAGGGTGTTGTGAAAACATTTTTTGTACCCCATTGCTCTTGTTTTTACACTAGGGTCTCCCAACCATGCACCCAGTATTGAAGACTGGGTCAGGCTGAGAGACCCCCCCTCAGAAGGGAAGAACAGCCTCTTTGTTTGATCAAAGGTAAAGATTTCTACCTTTTGCTTGAACCTTGCTCCTTGGAATGACTTTGAAATGTGGGTGAAGTGAGAAGAGTGCAAGAGATCAGAAGAGTATTCTGGATTTCTTGCCCTTTTCCTTGGTGATTTCTAAAACTTTTGAAGTTTGGAAGGTGAGTTTTGGAAGTTTTTGGTTTTGAGCAAGAGAGAGAGAAAGAGCAGAGAGTGGGTTTTCTCCAGGAGAAAATTTCGTGGTCCCCTGCTCAGCTGAAGACCAGTTGTATTTATAGGCAAAATAACCTATAGTTTTGAAAATCAAATGGGTTTAAATAAAACATTTTTTTAATAGCAAAAAATCCTTGGCCTGAAGATTTCTGACCGAGGTTGAGTGTGGACTGAGCTTCAGCTGGCTCAAAGAGATTGTAATGATGAGTTGCATGGGTAGTGGGTGATACTCCCATCCATTGGGCAGTGGGTGATACTCCCATCCATTGGGCAGCAAAGAAGACTCGAGCGCTCGGGATCACTCCCGAGTGCTTGGGTCTTCTCTCTCGAGCGCTCGAGAGTGAGCCAGGCCAGAGGTTTTGGAAAACGGTTTTGAGTGCTCGGGACTTCTCCCAAGCGCTTGAAAATGCTTTTGACCATTTTTATTCCCTTTTCAAATCTTTCAAGGAGCAAAGTTCCGATTGATACTAGGCTTGTTTCAATCCAAAGTCATCATCGGGGAGCCTCCGGGCCACAAATCAAGGAATTTTGAAGAGTCCAAATTGGGGTGTCTACAGTTGCCCCTCTTTGGGCGTCACTCAGCATCATGTCTGGATACGAGTGCCGTCCAAAGATTGAGACAGCCCAATTCGAGCCAGATCAAATCCTCAATTCAAAATCAAATGCAAGTGAAGACACAAACATTTGATGCATGCGGTCGCGTCTTTTCAGACTGCCTACATACCCTTTTCTGCAGGGATCAGACCAGCGTAGTTCTTTGGGGCAAATGCAAACATGCAGACATGCAAGTAAATGATGGAAATGTGTCCCTCAGGACGGTGCCAAATCTATGGCAGAAAAGAAGGATGACCTGGAGAAAACCGGGGATGAAGTGTGCCAAATCTATGGCGGCGGAAGAAGGGTGCCAAATCTATGGAAGACAAGATGGGTGCCAAATCTATGGCGGCGGATGACCTGGAGAAAACCGGGGATGAAGGGTGCCAAATCTATGGCGGCGGGTAAACTGGAAGGGATGGAGAGTGCTCGCACATATAGTACCTCAATGAATGAACTGAATTTTAAACATGTAAATAAAGATGATTGCATGCTTGTGATATGCAGGTGCAGCCATGATGTTCAGCCAGGGCACGACCTCAGGCTATCGCGAGCTCTCCAGCTTCTGTTAATACACGGGGACGAGGGACACGGAGAGTGTCGTGGCCCGCTGCAGAGGCTGGACAGTTCGAGGTAGTCCCTAGGGCGGTGTTCCAGCGGAGACTCGCTCGTGTGGAGGAGTCGGAGGAAGAGGAGAGGTCAGAGGAGTCTTCTGAGTCGCGTGTGTTAGGGTCGACGGACTCAGAGACTGCTCCTGGCTCTCCAAGAGACGATGATGGTGACGACAATGACGAGAATGACAGCAGAGAGCCTGAGGGCCACCAGCGGAGGGGGGGACTCGTCGTGTCTGAGCCTTAGGTTTTTGCTTTGCTAGCTTACTCATACATAGACCCGAGCGCCGAGGTAGTTGTAGCTTCTAGGCCTGCGTGTCTTGATTTTGTTTGGGTCTGCGTGCCCCGGTAGATAGGATTGGGCGGTGCTTGCCCCAACTTTTGTACTTTCTTCCTTACTCATTGTAAATACCGTACTTGTTTATGAAAGCTTGCATTTCGCTCTTTCGCATTTGTTCGCACTCTCTTTAAGAATTGTATTTTATGAAATATGTTCGTCTAGCTTGAAAGAAAGTAGAGAGCACGCGAATTTCAACCGATACTCTCAAAGTAAGAACGAAAATCTGACATCGACACACAGTCAATAATGCACATTGCGACTTATCGTTGGGTTCAATAAAACATGCTTTACGTGGTACTTGACGTACTCGAGGGACGAAAATCTTGGGAATTTTAACATTTTTCAAAGAACAAGAACAAATATGCAGGAAAACACGTAACGGAAACCGCTGTATCCCCTGGGAACATGTTGAGAACCTCTTGATTTGAGTTGGACATATTCGTGGCACTGAGCCGGGGCTGAAACGCTGGGATGAGAACCCTCTGTAAAACGGTAGAACTCTCGAGCGCTTGGGAGTGGTCTCGAGCGCTTGGGTCTTCACTCCCGAGCACTCGGGACTTCTGTCACTGGCAGTTCAGAGTTGTTTCCCAATGCCACTCACTAGCTATTCCCATGTTGTCTTCTTCTGCATGCACACTTCCAAGACGTCTTGTAACTCCGCACCATCTGTTTCCCAGCAGAAACAATTTCCTAAAGTAAGACTTGGGCTTTTCCAACATTTTTTTCAAATTTCCAAAGTTTGAAATTTTGAAATTGTCTTGGAAATGTTGAGCTTGAAGGGTTCCAAGGCTAGTGAGGGTTGGTACTGCATTCTCCAGACCTCTATAAATAGAGAGCTCCTGTCTTGGCCATTCATTCACATTTCATTCCATTCTTCTCCTCTCAAAAACCCTTTTTCCTTCCAAAAACCCATTCCTCTCATGGCCTTGCTAAACCAAGCCTTGCTCCGTCCCTGGTTGGACAGCCTCGAAGGCATCGATTGGCTGAACTTCCGAGGACACCGACTTTACGCTCTTAGGCATCTTCGGGAGATCGCAATCCGTCCTGTCTTGCTACATGCGGCGGTGCGCTTTTGGGATTCTGAAGTGCACGTCTTTCGCTTTGGTTCTCAAGAGCTTTGCCCCACCGTCAAGGAATTCCATGCTTACCTTGGAAGTCACGACTCCACGGAGCCCATTGTCCCAATGCTTAGAGAGAGTATGAAGAATATTCTGAAAGCTAAGCTGGGTGTTAGTGGAAATGTCGCTGAGTTTCTTACTCGGGGCAATGCCATCAACATCGTGCAACTGTACGAGAGATTCAGTCCACCCGGGGACTCGACAGACTTCGAATACCAAGGTCGACGAATGACAGCCTGTTGCATTTGTCTTTTGGCGGCCTTCCTGTTGGTTCCGCCCGTTGGTCAGCCCAGTTCTCTATTGGTGGGTGTCGCTTCTCAGATCGAGGCTCGCAAGGATGTCACGCCCTTGGTTCTTGCCGAGACCTTGATGGGGTTAGATGCCGTCCATGCTGGTCGGACAAGGGTTTTCGGCGGTAGCCCGCTGTTGCTGCAGGTTAGGGACCTCACTTAGCTCTCCTTTTTCTATTTCTCTCATTCATTTTACCTCAACACTCGGCTCAGGCCTTATCTGGCTCCTTACTTGTTTTCTCTCTTTTTAGGTAGATGTGGCTTTGAGACAAGTTGAGCCTGCTGACACCTCCAGCGAATGACTGGTGGTATCGTGCAAGTGGACGGAACCGTCCTTTTCTAGCGATGTACAGCAACAAGGATGACTGGGCTGATTTCTTCTGCCGAGGAAGATGACATCGTTTGGCGGTGCCATTGGCTGAGGCTCCCTGCCATGATTGCTGGTAACATGGGTTTGACGCATGTCCTTGTGGCTGGCTTGACCGGCTTCTCCTTCTACTCATCGTTCCGCATCCTCCGTCAGCTTGGACTTAATCAAGAAGTGCCGCTACCGGGTTCTGAAGTGCTTCGTCTCCCTCCCTTCACCATTCCGGGCCTTCGGAGTTATGTTCGATCATGGGAGGCTCGCAGGACTGAGCCAAGTGATCCACTTTTCTCTATTGCTACGATCGAAAGGTATCGCAAATGGTTGAGGAGAGATGTGGAAGCAAGGATGAGTTGACCGTTTACTTTGCCGTTTTTGAAATAAAAGGAGTGTGTTAAAAATGTGTGTTTTTCGTTTTCATGCTCAGCTTGTAATAAAGAGATAATCTGAATAAAATTGGCTAATCAAGGGTTTCTCCCTTTTGGTTGGTTAATCGCATGCGCCTCTGAGAAAACGTTCTGATTCGTCAATTTGGATTTTGATTTTAGAGATATTTAGGACCGAACCTCAGCGTGAGATTGGATACGTATCCCTCGCGAAAAGGGAATCAGGCCCATACGTAGTTCGGGCTAGGGTTCGCTCGAGTATTAACGCTCTCCTTTTGCGCTCTAAATTTTGCCTAGAGCCGCCCTTTCGGGTTTTCGGCCTAGCGAGCTCTCTTTCGACTTTTGCCTTAACTTTTGCCTAAGCCGCCCTTTCGGGTTTTCGACCTAGCAGGCTTGCTCTAAATTTTGCCTGGGACCGCCCGCCCTTGCTGTTTTCAGCCCAGCGAGCTCTCTCAGGGGTAATACCGTTTAAGCTGATCCAAATTGACAAGGTTAGAGAACTCGTTGCCGTCGAGGTCGATGATTGAGGCCGCTCCTCCAGAGAGAATGGTCTTGATGACGTATGGCCCTGCCCATTTAGGTCGGAACTTTCCTCGTAGATCAAACACCGGCGCACGAATTTCCTTAAGTACCATGTCCCCCTCTTGCAGGTCTCTCGACTTCACTTTCCTGTTGAACGCCCGGGCGATCCTTCGCTGGTAACCCTGAATGTGGTACAACGCTCGTAGCCTTCTTTCGTCGAATAACATGAGTTCTTCAAATCTCCCACTGATCCATTCAGCCTCGTTCACTCCGCTCTCAGCCATGACTCTTAGCGATGGAACTTCTAGCTCGATAGGGAGAACGGCTTCCATACCGTACACCAAAGAATAGGGTGTTACCCCCGTCGGTGTACGAATAGACGTCCGGTATCCCCACAAAGCTAGTGGTAATTGTTCGTGCCAATTCCTAGCTGACTGAGTAGTCCTTTCGAGGATCGTCTTGATCGTCTTGTTCGCTGCCTCCACTGCTCCATTTGTTTGTGGCCGATAGGTGGTTGAATGATGCACTTGAATCTTGAACTCGTCGAAGAGTTCCAAAACCTTTCCCTTGAAGTGAACGCCATTATCAGACACGAAGGCTTGAGGGACTCCGTACCGATAAATTATGTTTTGCCTGATGAAATGAGCCACTTGAACGGCCGTCAATGTTTTATACAAGGCTGCCTCGACCCACTTGGTAAAGTAATCCACTGCTACCAGAATAAACCTGTGACCATTGGAAGCCGCGGGAGTGATCTTTCCAATAACATCGATGCCCCAGGCGGAGAATGGCCACGGCGTCGCCATTGAGTGTAATTCCGAGGGCGGGACATGGATAAGATTGGCATGAGTCTGGCACTTATGACATCGGCGCACATACTCGATGCAATCTGTTTCCATGGTTGACCAATAGTATCCCAACCTCAGAACCTTCTTCGCTAGCATCATTCCATTCATGTGGGGCCCACAAACACCTTCATGAACCTCTTCCATTACTGCTCTTGACTCGTCGTTGTGAACACACAACTTATGAACCCCGCACGGAGATCGCCGGTATAGTTTCCCACCGCAGATGATGTATTGAGATGTGAGCCGCTGCAAGGCGATCCGATCCTTCTTAGTTGAATCCGCGGGAAATTCCCCCTTCTCGACAAGATTCCAAATATCATGGAACCAAGGGAGGCCATTATCTGATTCGTCGATGTTCATAACATAGTCGTACACGTGTTTCCCCCTCTGCTCAATCATGACAGGTCTTAGCTTTACTCCGATTGGAAGTTCCAGCATGGACGCTAAGGTGGCCAGTGCGTCTGCGAATCGATTCTTCATCCTTGGTACGTGCGTGAAGGTCACTTTTTGAAAGTTCGGGATAAGCTCGTCGAGTTGCTGATGATACGACTTCATCTTCTCATCCCTAACTTTCCATTCTCCATTTGCTTGCTATACTACCAAGTTGGAATCTCCGACAACTTCCAGTACCTTGACTCCAATCTCCAATGCAGCTTCCATCCCCACAATACATGCTTCGTATTCTGCCTCGTTGTTTGTGACTTCGAAGTTTAGCTTGAATGCGAGGGGAATGTGCGACCCCTCAGGTGAGACTAGCAATATGCCAATCCCAAAGCCCTTCTGATTAGCGGCTCCATCGAAGTACAACGTCCATGTTTCGTCAACCACCGTCATTACATCTTCGTCGGGGAATTGAAATTCAGTGTGTTCTGGGCCTTCAATCGGACGATCCGCCAAGAACTCTGCCACTGCTCTTCCTTTCACTGACTTGCGAGTGACGTACTTGATTTCGAACTCGGCCAATAAGAACAACCAACGTGCTAACTTACCGGTAAGTGCTGGCTTCTCGAATAGATATTTGAGAGGATCCATCCGAGAAATCAGTATCACCGAGTAAGCCAGCATGTAGTGTCTCAATTTCTTTGTGGCCCATATCAGCGCCCAGCACGTCTTTTCCAATGAAGTGTACCGTTCCTCGCTTCCCACCATCTTCTTGCTCAGGTAGTAGATTGCCCTTTCAACCCCATCTTCTCCTTCTTGTGCCAACATGCACCCCATTGACGAGGGCGTGACGGACAAGTATAGGATCAAAGGTTTTCCCGGGATGGGTGGCATCAAGATTGGAGGATTCTGGAGATAAGTCCGCACTGCTTCAAAGGCCTTCTGACACTTGTCATTCCACTCGAATTTCACGTCTTTCTTGAGTAGTCGAAACAATGGTTCACAGGTCAAGGTCAACTTGGCGATAAACCGGCTGATGAACTGGATCTTCCCTAAGAAGCACCGGACCGCTTTCTCGGATTGGGGTGGCTCCATCTCGAGGATGGCTTTGATCTTGGAAGGATCCACCTCAATCCCCCTGGTTGTGATCATGAACCCAAGCATCTTGCCAGCCGTGACTCCGAACGTGCATTTCTGTGGGTTGAGACGCATCCTGTATTTCTGAATCCTTTCCAAGAACTTTCTCAATGCTGGGAGATGGTCTTTCCGCTCCTTTCCTTTCACTATCATGTCATCGACGTATACTTCGACCTCCTTATGAATCATGTCGTGGAGCAGTGCCGTGGCACCCCTTTGATATGTAGGACCTGCGTTTTTCAACCCAAATGGCATAACCTGATAACAGTATGTCCCCCACTCGGTGATGAATGTTGTCTATTCCCTGTCTTCCGGAGCTAGGAGAATCTGATTGTTCCCTGAGAAACCATCCATGAAGGATAGTAGAGCATGCCCTGCAGTGTTATCAACAAGTATGTCTATATGCGGTAATGGGAAATCGTCCTTAGGGCTCGCTTTGTTCAGATCTCTGAAATCGACACACACCCTGATTTTTCCATCCTTTTTGGGGACAGGAACGATGTTGGCTACCCAAGTGGGGTACTCCGTTACAATTAGAAAATCGGCGTCAATTTGTTTCGTGAGCTCTTCTTTTATCTTAAGCACCCAATCGGGCCGCATTTTTCTCAGCTTCTGCTTAACGGGTTTTGCGTCGGGGAAGAGAGGGATCCTGTGCTCGACAATCTCTGGTTCGATTCCGGGCATGTCCGCGTGAGACCAAGTGAAAACTTCTTTGAACTCTTTTAGTAAATCTGTGAGCTCCTGAAGCTCATCGGGGGACAGCCCGGAACCAACCTGAACCAATCGAGGGTTCTCCTCATCACCCAAATTTATAGAGATTATTTCTTCTTTTAAAGGCTGAGCATGCCTTTCATTTTCGCGATCGATGAGGGAACGAATCTCCTTGGGGACGTCCCCATCGAGATCTATTCCTTCATCGTCGGGATCTAAACAATTTATTTCAAAAATCGGCAAGTAAGCGAAAGCGTCATTCATTTCATTAGCAGCCTCCTCAGAAGGGGGGAATACAGCGGTTGACTCAAACTCAAAGTAAAAGCTACGCTGTGGAGGGCCGATAGGCACAAATTCCGACTCTGTGCTAGACGACAAGCTAGTGTCGGACCCGGACTCAGACTCAGTGTAGGTGCTGTGAGTGCGAGTTACATGTGGTATGAAAGTGCAATTATCATAAACGCCTACAGCCTCCACGATGAGTTTGGAAGGATCTTCAACCTCTTCTTCCTCTCCAAGCACCAACACAGCAGCGTCTTCGACCATACCCTCCGGATCCTCGCCTTCAAACAGGAGTTGGAGACTGCCCAAACCAAAAGCCTCTAGCCAGTCGAGTGTCTCAGATACCTCTTCCACCTTGGTCACTACTTCATCCTCTTCCCAAGTGTCGTTGGCGAAGATTTCAAATCCCGGATACTTCATTTTCTTTTCAAGATCCACAAAGGGTTCGGGTTCTCCTTGGTACAGCGCCTCTTCCACTTTCAGCTTAACCCTGGCTGCATGAGCCCGGGCGCGGTTGCGCCACTTCTTTGCTGGATCGCTCTTCTTGGCCTCATATCCTAGACCAAAGCGCTCGTTACTTCCAGGAAAATCAGGGAACTCCGGGACTCCTTGACCATAAAGTCCCAAACCCATGCCCGGTAGATACTTCATCCTTTTCATAATTTCCAGCGCTGCGGAGCTCACCAAGAAGCCGTCCTCGGCCTGGATGGTGCACACTTTCGAAGCCATAACCGCAAAGCCCCCCATGGCAATGTCCTCCTCTCCGTGCATAATCTCTAGCAGTGGGGAGTTGTCCTCAGAGTGTGGACGGATGCCTGAGTCTCCATGGATGATGAGGGTTCCAGAATCTAAACCCAGAATGAGTTTCTGATGCAGCGTTGAGGGTACACCCATGACATCCGACCTGTGCAGCCATGGCCTCCCCAGCAGGAGGTTGAACGACGCAGGTATCTCTAACACACAGAATTCGACAGTGGTTTTAAACTTCCCCGTCACAAGTTTCAAATTGATTGTCCCCAAAACATCGCGGCGCGTATTATCATAGGCGCGGACACCCAGATTCGATGGTGCAAAGTCCTTGTTCTTGAGGCCCAAGCAATAAGCGGTGCGAAGTGGGCACACGTTGATGGCTGAACCATTGTCAATGAGAATTGCGGAGACCCATTTTCCGAGACACTTCATCGTCACGTGCAGTGGCTTGTTATGGTCAGCTCCCTCCGGCGGGAGGTCCTTTTCTGTGAACGATAGGGTGTGCTGGGTGAGGTTCATCGGGGTTATGAGGGCAATTAGAGCTTCCGGGGCTATATCAGAGGGGACCTCGAATTTAGAGAGAGTGTTTACGAGCCTGCAGCGGTGCTCGCGGGATGCAGCTAACACTCCCCACATAGACATACGAACAGGGGTTTCTTGGAGCTGTTGGATTATGGGGTCAGTGGGGGCAGCTGGGTTTTATTGTTGGAAGGCATCAGGGTTTGAACTCACGAAAGGGTTGAGATGGACAGGTGGGTTAGATTGAGGTGGCGGGTTTGTGGAGTTAGGAGGGTTGTTTTGTGGAGCTTGAGTGATGTCCGGGCTTGCCGAGTTGATGGGGCTGTTCTGCCGCGGCGGAGGGGCTCGGGACGAGCTTCCCCGTTGGAGATTGGTTGGCTGGTACACTCTTCCACTCCTGGTAAGATTGCTGATTGTTTTGGGAATGGGCTCCCACCAAGTACCCTCCCAAAAGTTGGAGAAGTCAGAGTTGCAAGGGTCAGCCTTACGTTTTCCCTTGTCAAGTGCCGTTTTCTCCAAGGTTTCGTTGAGGGCTTCCATCTCCAGAGCGTGCCACATATTTCCTTCCTCTAGGGAACTCCAAAAGTTGACGTTGTTGTTACCGTTGTTGCTGTTGTTGTTAATGTTGTTGCTGTTGTTGCTACTGTTGTTAATCTGCAGAGAGCCTTCATCTATCATGGCTCTATTGACGGTCAGTTCCTCACCATCAACCCACACATTCACCAATTCAGATTTTCCCCACAGATCTTCAGGGTCCAGTACACAGATAGCGGGCTCATTGGGGATTTCGACTACGGGCTGCGGAAGGTGCTCCCCAATAATGTAATCTTGCGGGATGAAGGCCTGATCCATGATATGGTCCAGAGCGTCGGATCCTCTAGTGATATTGATAATGGCGCTGACAGTGAGCCCCGAAAACATGCGGGGGTTCATGAGGTCCATTTCTTCACGAACTTCTTCCTCTAGGAAAAGGTATGCCAATGACATCTCGTCTAACGGGTCGGAATCATCAATCCAATGCCACCCGTTGGGTTCGGGCTCCCATGCCCATTCATCCTCTTCTTCAATCGGTTCTGGCTCCAAGAACAGAGCAAATAGGGAGTACCCGTCTAACGGGTCGGTCAACACTTCTTCGAATTCTTGCCTCCAATTGCCATGTTCCAATTCTGCGACTTGGTGAGCATCGAGAGCCACTGGCCATATCCCAGTTACGATAGCCCGGTTTTCCACCGCCAGAAAATCACTTGCCAATTCTTCCCACCTTCTTTGGAAATCCCAATCCGCAGATTCAATGGCACAGACGATATCCTCGGTTGGCAACTCGACAATTGGTTTGGGTTGGGTGGTGGGGAGGATGTAGAGGCTCGGGTTAAAGGGATGGTCTAGGGAGATATGGTTGGTGCGGGCGTTAGTGTGTTTCGGGAGCGGGTTTGAGACGGTATTTGGTTTTTGTGGTGGTGTGGGGAGAGTTTGTTGTCTATGAGATCCTGGATAGCATGGCGCAGGCGGAAGCAGTTGCCGGTTGAATGGCCCGGGCCCTGGTGGAAGGCACAGTATGCATTAGGGTTGTGGGATGCAAGGAGTTTTTGAGGTAGGGGAGTAGGGGTAAGTGGTTTAAGCATGCCACCTTCGACCAACTTCTCGAGCACAGCAGAGAGGGGTGCAGAGAAATTGAGCAAAAGCGCGGGATTGGGTACGGGCTTGACTGGCTTGGGTCACAATTTGATTGACGGGCTCGACTTGAGTTGTGTTTGAAAAAGTGTTTGGGAGGTTGGTGTAGTTCGAGTTGCCAAACAGGGTGTTGCTGTTTCCGGAGTAAACCTTCCTGGGTTTGGGCGCAGGCTCGGGTTTGTCAAGGATCCCCAATTGAACTGCCTCTTCGACGGCTAAGCCTATGTCGAAGAATGTTTTAAAGTCCGAGCATGCTTGAGCCATAATCATGTGCCGTGCGAGAGTTGGTTGAAGGTTCCGGACAATCATCCGGATCTGGTCCCTGTCACTTGGTTTGTCTTTCATCTGTGCGGCCTTAGCCCTCCACCTTTTCACGAACTCGGCGAAGGCCTCCTTTGCTTCCATCTTTGTTGATTCTAATTCACGAGTGGTCACCTCCAACTGAATGTTGTAATCATATTGCGCCACAAAAGCCGCGCATATGTCCTCCCATGAGCGTTTCTTCCTTTCATCCAGGGTGGTAAACCAGTGCAAAGCATGCCCCACTAGAGTCTGCGAGAACATCTGCGCCATAGCATCCTTCTCCACTCCCCACATGGAAAGTGCTCCGATGTATCCGGTCAAGTGAGCCTTTGGGTCTCCTGTCCCGTCAAATTTAGCGAAGTCGATCAGCCTGAATTTTTCCGGAAGCTTTGCATTAGGAAACAAGCAAAGCTTGTTGATGTCAAAACCGGTTGACGCTATCTTCTCATTTCTTGCCACAGACTCCTCTAACAGGGTGATCTTCGCCAATACTGCAGCCATCTCAGGGTTTTGCGGGGTTTCCAATTCAACGGTCAGCTGCTCCGAGTTCGGCATCGGATTCGGATTAGGGTTTGGATTGAGGTTCAGGTTGAGGTTAGGGTTGAGGTTAGGATTTGGATTTGGAATCGGATTGGGATTTGGGATCGGAATCGGATTGGGGATTGGGTTAGGATTTGGATCCGGGTTCAGTGGTGGAAGACGTCATGCAACCCCAGTAATCATCATCATAAGTTGGGCGATTTGGTTATCAGTGCGCTCGCAGAGATGTTGGATACCTCCCCTTATCTGTCCCATTTCTCCGTACAAGTTTTCCAGACTTGGGTTAGGGTTTGGGTTTGGATTAGGAATGGGGTTAGGATTTGGATTCGGCTCGCCTCCGTTTGGGTTCGGGTTTGGGTTACCTCCATTTGGGTTCGGGTTTGGATTGCCGGCATTCGGGTTTAGGTTGCCCCCATTTGGGTTTGGATTGTGGTTTGGGTTTAGGTTCCCGATCAATAGGTCCATTTCCTCCCTCAAATCTGATGCACCGACAGAAACTGCTTGAAGTTGAAGCCGCTCCAATCTCTGTCCCAAGGGTCTGGTCCAGGAGGGTATGGTGTCCTTCTTCTTCGGCCCAATTGCTCAGTACTGACAGCAAAGCAAAAACCGTGCTCAGACACGATTCCTGTTTATATTTTTATGAAACATGTGCATAGGTTTTTAGAAAATGTGCATCATCATCACCGCCATCGACTCTGATTTTCCAAGGATGATCGAGTGTCCTTCATGCGAGGTTGCCTTGATCCTCGGATTTCTTTTAGGGTGTATCCTTTGTTCAGAACGACAAATTCTAAGAGATGTCAAAACGAACTAAGTATTCAACTAGTCCTCGTTCGAAGTTTCAATTTTGAACTTGGAATAACTTAGTATAGACGACGTGATACCCCAACCATCGTGGTGTCAGTGACATGGTGCCATTAGCCAGGGTGGTGTAAGTAAAGTGGCATCACGGCGTCGTTTTCCTTGTTATTCCTTATTCTCCGTTGAAATTTCGATTAGGCATTAGTCAAGGACTTAGTATTTTCTGATTTCCCAAAGTCTCTTTGTTCTAAGGACTCATGTAGTTAAACAACACGCACATAGAATGCGTGACTCTTCATCGGGTCTTGGCAACCTCGCGAAGACTGCGCGAGCGAGTCTCAAGAACCGCGGCTGATGGTATGAGGGAGTAAAATGCAATGCAGCACGTAAACAGGATATAGCACGTAACCCTACCCTGTAGGTTCCTATCCTAATTCGGAAGGTTCTATGGCTCGCTAAGCATGTAGAAAGGCTGGTTTTGGCTTGAAAAGGGTTCCCCGGACTAGAGTCAAAGTATACCTCCCACTATTGAGCGTACACTCAATAATGGTACAAACGGTAGAGATGACTCATCACGGTCGAGGGTTGCTGAGCATTCCGGGATTCCCCATCACCGGCAAGCCGGGTAGGATTGCCGAAACACAACAGCGAGGCTGCACAAGATATATACAAGAAATAGACAATGAAACAAAATAACTTTGAAAATCCCACAAACGTTTTTCAAGCTTGGCGCACAAGTTTAATTGATATTCAAGAAAAGCGGGCCATTTTATCAACAAACCAACTTTTTCTCAAGTATTAATTAAAATTCCCCAGCAGAGTCGCCACTGTGGGCTACCAGCCCGAAAAATATATTTCCGTTTTGAAGAAAAATTGGTTTGAAGAGTCGCCACCTGGATTTGTGATTAATCACCCGAGAAACCGTTTTGTTTAGAAAAATGGTTGATTTGAAATTGAAAACCAGAGATCATTTTGAAGGTCCGGAAGCCATGTTACGAGGGGGAAGGGTATTACGGCACCCCCCTCACCCGATTCGAAATCGGCCTCTACTAAACGTTTGTGGGATTTTTCAAAAGGGATTTTGTTTCATTAAAGCGTTTAGCAAGTATCCACAGTTATAACACGTAAGAAGTGCATGCATGTGCAAGTGTACAGTGGATGATAAAATGGTGAGTGAATAAAATGCATGGTTACAGAAACTGAGGATCTGTCACTGACTTCACTCTCGAGCGCTCGGGAGTGGTTCCGAGCGCTTGGGAGTTTTGATACCCCACCTGCAAGTTTTGTTAGCACAGACAAAATATAATGCTAAAATAGGAACTGAAAAGCTGCTATATACACTACTGGCTCAGCAGAGGATTTGAAAGACTGGAATGAACCCTCAATCTTTCAGATCTTGCATCCCTGCCTTAACAAGGCTGAATCTACAAATTTAAAAGAGAAACAGGCTACACTTATGCATGCAGAGATCAGAGAACGCAGCAGACTGGGAAAATGGGAAGCAATGTCATGCATTCACTCCCGAGCGCTCGGGAATGGTTCGGAGCGCTTGGGAGTAAGCTGCATGTCAACTTGCTCTCAAACAGGAAATGGTACTGATTTGGCATGCACACACTCTTGTTTCGATATTTCCCAAGAAGAAAACATCTTTTAACTTTGGAAAGATCTTATTTTACGTGAAAACTTATAAGAAATGCTTCTGCTTTAGTGGAAAATGACTTTCTTGTGCATGCATGCCAAAATGACACCATTTTTTTTAAGAGTGCACTTCATTCCCAACCTGCTATGTGACAAAGGACCATGCATGAAACTGGGAACAGTCCCGAGCGCTCCGGAGTACTCTCGAGCGCTCGGGAGTGTTTCCAGTAAGGTTTTGTGAAAGTATTTTTGTACCCCATTGCTCTTGTTTTGACACTAGGGTCTCCCAACCATGCACCCAGTATTGAAGACTGGGTCAGGCTGAGAGACCCCCCCTCAGAAGGGAAGAACAGCCTCTTTGTTTGATCAAAGGTAAAGATTTCTACCTTTTGCTTGAACCTTGCTCCTTGGAATGACTTTGAAATGTGGGTGAAGTGAGAAGAGTGCAAGAGATCAGAAGAGTATTCTGGATTTCTTGCCCTTTTCCTTGGTGATTTCTAAAACTTTTGAAGTTTGGAAGGTGAGTTTTGGAAGTTTTTGGTTTTGAGCAAGAGAGAGAGAGAGAGAGAGAGCAGAGGGAAAATTTTCGTGGTCCCTGCTCAGCTGAAGACCAGTGGTATTTATAGGCAAAATAACCTATAGTTTTGAAAATCAAATGGGTTTAAATAAAACATTTTTTTAATAGCAAAATCCTTGGCCTGAAGATTTCTGACCGAGGTTGAGCGTGGACTGAGCTTCAGCTGGCTCAAAGAGATTGTAATGAAGAGTTGCATGGGTAGTGGGTGACACTGCCATCCATTGGGCAGCAAAGAAGACTCAAGCACTCGGGATCACTCCCGAGCGCTTGGGTCTTCTCTCTCGAGCGCTCGAGAGTGAGCCAGGCCAGAGGTTTTGGAAAACGGTTTTGAGCGCTCGGGACTTCTCCCAAGCGCTTGAAAATGCTTTTGACCATTTTTATTCCCTTTTCAAATCTTTCAAGGAGCAAAGTTCCGATCGATACTGTAGGGAGGTATTCCCGAACAAGGCCAAACAGGGCCCGAACACGTGTTACGTGGGACCATGGTGTAAATATGATGGGGATAGTCGTCATGCAAGCCGGTGGTCGGCAATATGGACCAGCGATATGAAATGTCATTGGTCCAGGAAGTCTGTATGGGGTCAAGGTCCAGTAAACATGAGAAGTTATTGGACCAAGAGATTGATAAAGGACCAGTGACATGTGAAGTTGTTGGTCCAATTAGTTTGTTCCTCGTCCAAGAGGGCCGACCAGGAGGAGAGGTCCTGAGAGGACGTTGGTCCAAGTAGTTTGTTCCTGGTCCAAGAGGGCCGAACAGAAGGAGAGGTCCTGAGAGGACGTTGGTCCAAGAGGACGTTGGTCCAAGTAGTTTGTTCCTGGTCCAAAAGGGCCGTACAGGAGGAGAGCTCCTGAGAGGACGTTGGTCCAAGTAGTTGTTCGGCGATGAGATAGCCGAACAAGGGAAGAACTCCAATCAAGTGCTGGAGCAGAGGGAATACTCTAGGAGGTTCCATTACAATTGGTTCCGTAAAGGAATGGGATCCCGAGAATATAGGATCCAGGAGAGATACCCAACGGGAATGGGATGTTCGGTCAGTTATGGAAAAGAGTCCTAAAAGAACTAAGGTAATGAACTGATAAGGGAACGAGAATCCAAGATATTATGGGTTTCCTGTATGAGATATGAAACCTAGGGCAACACGGATACTTGGGCAACAAGCATCTGTGAATCTATAAATACAAGGTAAACCTAAAGGTGAAAGGTACGCAGTCTACTGCAATCGAGTTATTTACCTACTGATTATTAGGGTTTTTCTGCTAGTACGTGATACTAACTTAGGCATCGGAGGGCCTTTGCCACGAAAGGCAAAGGTGCGCTCACCCTTGTCTGTTTTGCAGTTAGGGTTCCGGCGAAGGGCTAGGGTTCCGGCGAGGAGGCATGTGAAGCTGTTTACCAAAAAGCTAGAGTTAGCACTACGCGGATTTTTTCCCCTTACAATTGGCGCCGTCTGTGGGAAACGATAGAATTCCCATTGAAACCATGATGGAAGAAGAGCCATACGACCCAAAGAACACGCATGGTCTTGAGGGGGTCGTGACAAAACTCCACTGCAGGCTCCGAAAAAGTCGCTGGTGGAGTAAAGGAATGGCTTGGCGGGTACGAGTCACTCGCTGGTTCAGTCCTAGAGTTCTAAGGATAAAATGGTAGGATGAACTCAAGGGGTATGCACGCCTGATTAAAAAAGCATGAGAGAGAGAGATTTGAGAAATCTAATACAAAACGGAGTAATTCTTTGAGATCAACAATGTTTTCTAGAAGCGTAAAGACTCCGCGAATGGAGGATGATCCAAGAGGGAAAATGAGAGGACACCTTTTTTGCCTGGTGCTCCTGAGAAGGCACTGAGTAGGGCTATGAGCAAGTCCTTCAATATTGTATGCTCCTAGGATTGGGGGAGCTAATCAAGATGTCGAGATGGAAGTCAAAGCAGTTCGAATCTGCTAGGTAATCTCGAAGTGCAGTCAAAATCTGCTCCACAGCCGCGCAGCGCAGTGCAGTCTGAACCTGCTAGGCGACCGCGCAGAGCAGTTTGAATCTGCTAGGCAACAGCGCAGAGCAGTCCGAATCTGCTAGGCAATCTTAAGGAGCAGTCTGAATTTGCTCGGTAGCAGAGCAGTCTGAATCTGCTAGGCGATCTTAAGGAGCAGTCTGAATTTGCTCGGTAGCAGAGCAGTATGAATCTGCTAGGCGATCTTAAGGAGCAGTCTGAATTTGCTCGGTAGCAGAGCAGTCTGAATCTGCTAGGCGATCTTAAGGAGCAGTCTGAATCTGATCGGTAGCAGCACAGAGCAGTTTGAATTTGCTTGGCAATCTTAAGGAGCAGTCTGGATCTGCTCGGTAGCAGCGCAATCTGAACCTGCTAGGCGATTGCACAGAGCAGTCTGAATCTGCTAGGCAATCCTAAGGAGCAGTCAAAATCTGCTCCACAGCCGCGCAGCGCAGTGCAGTCTGAACCTGCTAGGCGACCGCGGAAATCAATCTGAATCTGCTCGGTAGCAGAGCAGTCCGAATCTGCTAGGCGATCTTAAGGAGCAGTTTGAACCTGCTAGGCAATTGCACTTAGCAGTCTGAATCTGCTAGGCAATCCTAAGGAGCAGTCTGAATCTGCTAGGCAACCATGCAGAGCAATTCAAAATTTCTATACAATTGCACGGAGTAGTCTAAATTGTTTAGGCAATCGCACAAAGCAGTACAAATTTGTTAGGCTCTCGCGAAGGCCAATCTGAATCTGTTAGATGATCATGAGGATCGGTCTAAATTTGTTAGGTGATCACAACGTACTCGAGACTACGAAAGGTCTCAAAGAGAAAGAATGTAGTATTGAAGAAATTGCTTAGCGTATGAAAAAACGTGAGCAAGAAATCAAAGACTGGTATAGATGCTTACGAAAGGTGGAGAATTCAGGTAGTGCTCGAATAGGCAACAAACCAAAGGGCCAAGCACCTTTATGGACAAAAACCTGGAAATTGTATAGTAATCGGACAACGATGCTCTCGTAATAAACCCACGCGGGAGTGATTACGATGAAGGAAGGAATCTACCGAGCAGGATCAAGAGGAGTGAAAGTTATATGTTTACAGTTCAAGATTCAGGAGCACGAATTATGATATGCTCTCCTAAGGTTGTGATACTAGAACTGGTTGTTCAGCTCAATGCTTCGAATAATGTGGTAGAATACAAAGCCTTGTTGGTTGGGTTACGAAGTGCCCAAAGTACTGAAGGCTAAGAAACTAAGGAAGTTTTTGCATGAGATCCCACGAATGGGAAGCTTGGTCCGAATTGGGAGAGACCATACAAGGTTACAGAGATAGCTGAGATTGAAGCTTATCGCCTCAAAGTCTTGGATGGGAATCCAATGCATATGCCATGGAATATACAGATAAGTAGTGGAATTACTTATTGCAATTTATATTTTAGCTATGAGTTGCTATAAGAGAATTATGATCAGAATTCCATAGAAATTATTCAGCTACGAGCAGCTTTGTGACGGAATTAAGAAATTTTATTTGTGTTCGGTCCTAGCACGACTAAGCTAAGTATGGACCCAAAGACACTTAATTTGCCTCCATAGTGGGGAGCAAGGAGAGTGTGCATCTAAGTACGAATAAACTTGGAATGAAGCAATAAAACGAAATTTGATTTGAAAAATTGTTTTTCAAGTTAGAGTACGAATACGACTTAAGAAAAAAACTTGAGAACCGATTGAGTACAAAAAAACTCAAAATTTGGCTAAGTATGAATAAACTTAGGCCATGGCAATGAATAATGCTAAAAACCGATGGAGTCCGATCATACTCCGAATTTGGCTAAGTATGAATAAACTTATGCCATGGCAATGAATGATGCCAAAATTCAATGGAGTGCGAACATACTCCGAATTTGGCTAAGTATGAATAAACTTAGGCCATGGCAATGAATAATGCCAAAATTCGATGGAGTACGATTATACTCCGAATTTGGCTTTGTATGAATAAACTTAGGCCATGGCAATGAATAATGCCAAAATCCGATGGAGTACGATTATACTCCGAATTTGGCTTTGTATGAATAAACTTAGGCCATGGCAATGAATAATGCCAAAATCCGATGGAGTCCGATCATACTCCGAATTTGGCTTTGTATGAATAAACTTTTGCCATGGCAATGAATAATGCCAAAATCCGATGGAGTCCGATCATACTCCGAATTTGGCTTTGTATGAATAAACTTTTGCCATGGCAATGAATAATGCCAAAATCCGATGGAGTACGATTATACTCCGAATTTGGCTTTGTATGAATAAACTTATGCCATGGCAATGAATAATGCCAAAATCCGATGGAGTCCGATCATACTCCAAATTTGGCTAAGTATGAATACACTTAGGCCATGGCAATGAATAATGCCAAAATCCGATGGAGTACGATTATACTCCGAATTTGGCTTTGTATGAATAAACTTAGGCCATGGCAATGAATAATGCCAAAATCCGATGGAGTACGATTATACTCCAAATTTGGCTAAGTATGAATACACTTAGGCCATGGCAATGAATAATGCCAAAATCCGAATAATGCCAAAATCCGATGGAGTACGATCATACTCCGAATTTGGCTTTGTATGAATAAACTTTTGCCATGGCAATGAATAATGCCAAAATCCGATGGAGTACGATTATACTCCGAATTTGGCTTTGTATGAATAAACTTAGGCTATGGCAATGAGTGACGCCAAACTTCAATGGAGTGCGAACATACTCCGAATTTGGCTAAGTATGAATAAACTTAGACCATGGCAATGAGTAATGCCAAAATCCGTTGGAGTACGATTATACTCCAAATTTGGCTAAGTATGAATAAACTTAGGCCATGGCAATGAATAATGCCAAAATTCGATGGAGTACGATTATACTCCGAATTTGGCTTTGTATGAATAAACTTAGGCCATGGCGATGAGTGACGCCAAAATTCAATGGAGTGCGAACATACTCCGAATTTGGCTAAGTATGAATAAACTTATACCATGGCAATGAGTAATGCCGAAATCCGATTGAGTACGATCATACTCTAAATTTGGCTAAGTATGAATAAACTTAGGCCATGGCAATGAGTAATGCCAAAATCCGATGGAGTATGATTATACTCCAAATTTGGCTAAGTATGAATAAACTTAGGCCATGGCAATGAATAATGCCAGAATTTGATTGAGTATGATCTAGCTCAGAATATACCCAAGTACGAGACATTTGAGTTGCATACGTGAATATGCACATATTTCCAAGTAAGAGGAACTTGGGAGCATACGAAAACATGCAGATTTTATCTAAAGTATGAATACACTTAAGAGTCTGTCAAGTATGAAACACTTGGGTGAGCAAACACAGTACAAAAAGTGTGTATGAATGAACGCACGAAATTGGCCAGGCACGAAGGGTTTAGGTCTGTAAATAGATCCGGTAGGGATTGAGTTCGATTGAGGTGTATGAAGGAACACACAAGCCCGACTACGTACGAATGCTTAGATGTGTATGAATAAACACACGAAACTAGGGTATGTGCATGAACAAGCACGAGATTGAGTCGCGCGCGAACGACGACTATGCTTGAGAGTTGCCAAGTATAGACACGGAAGTATCTAAGAATGAAAAACTTAAGCTTATGTATGAGATACATAAGGTCGATAGGTATGAAATACTTAAGAAGCTCACACGAAATTTGGACAGCTGCGATCGGCGTCCGAGCACGTTATATTCTGGCCACGAAGGGCCATCAGTCAAAATAACGTCAAGTAATGGGATTACTTACAGAAGAGGTAGTGTTCAACATTTCTCTTAAGCTACGAGTTGCTTCGGTAGAATTATGAATAAAATTGCTCGAAAGAAATTGTTTCCAGCACGAATATTGTACTTGGTCGGTCCCGGCAAGAACAAGCTAAGGATACTTTTTCTCCATCCTGGGGAGCAAAGAGCATTCATCAAAAATATTCGTTGGGTACGATCAAACTCTGAATTTGGCTAAAGTATGAATAAACTTAGGCCATGGCGATAAAAAATGCCACAATCAGATTGAGTGCAATCAAACTCAAAAGTTTGGCTAAATATGAGTAAAGTTAGGCCATGACCATGAACGGTGCCGAAATTCGATTGAGTATGATCGAACACAGGATATACCTCAGTACGAATAAACTTGGGCAGTCTGCCGAGGGTGATTAAGCTTGGGCAATACCCGAGTACGGACAAAAGACAATTCACCGAGTATGAACAAGTACGAGCGAAACCTAAGTATGCATATACTTAGGCATACCAAGTGCGAATAAGCTTGGATAATGATGCAAGAGCGATGAAGATTGCTAAGTATCTGTTGAGTGTGAAAGAGCTTGGCCACGAATAGGGCCAAAGAGGCGATTAAAAGAAATTTGCCTCACAAAAGGCAGTGAATAATGTTGAGATTTAGCTACGTATGAATACACTTAGTCTCACAGCAACGAATAATGCTGAGAAAAGCCCAAGTACGAATGCACTTGGGCTGCTACCTAAGTACGAATAACTTAGATGATTCGCCGAGCATGCATAGGCTCAAACAATAATAGTTCAAAAAAACTATTTGGCTGTGTCAAGCATAAACAATGGCAGAAGTTAAGTGCCTAGAATTGGAAAAATAACCAAGAACGAAAATTTGGGTGACCATAAGCTAAATTGAACATAGGTATGAATAAACCTATGACAACGTAGAATGTCAAAAATAGACCCCAGTACGGAGAGGCTTGGGGCCCGAGCAGTGAACATTGCTTGAATCATGACAAAGGCCCAAGCACGAAAATGTTTGGGGCCCAAGCAACGAACATTGCTCTCATGTGAGCAAAGCCTGAGATAAGCTAGGTACGACATAAACCTAGACATGACAGTGGATTGGCTAAGAATGAGTATGCTTAGGCCAAGGCAGTAAGGAATGCCAAAAATCGACAAAACTTAAAGCCTTGGCTACAAGCTGAGCCCGAGATAGGTTGGATGCAAAGGAGACCTAGGTCTTGGCATCGAATGCCTGAAGCAACCATGTTCGGCCAAGAATTGGGACGAGTACGAGTACTCTTAGAGTATTGCTGGGAATTCGCTGAAGTACGAGAAAACTTTGGGCCAAAGCAAATACTGAATACCAAGAAACTGCGAAGATACGGAATGACCTAGGGTCAATGCTAAGTACGAACAAACTTAGCAAGAGTGCAAAAAGATTTGCTGAAAAATGAGTGAACTTAGCAAAACGAAATGTGGGTCTGCATTGGGGACGAGATTCCCTGAGTACCCAAGTTAGTAGGGTGACGTACGTGAAGTGTCACCCCGGACGCCGTTTGTGCGTCTCGTTTCACGAAAACATCTGTTTGCATCTAAATATGGGAAGTAAGATATGTGCCACGAATAAAGGTGCAGAAACAGGACGAATCTGCTCGGTCCTTAAGAGCTTTGCTCGTCATTTGGGTAATAAATAACGAGTAAAGCTGGGGAGCAATTGTAGGGAGGTATTCCCGAACAAGGCCAAACAGGGCCCGAACACGTGGTACGTGGGACCATGGTGTAAATATGATGGGGATAGTCGTCGTGCAAGCCGGTGGTCGGCAATATGGACCAGCGATATGAAATGTCATTGGTCCAGGAAGTCTGTATGGGGTCAAGGTCCAGTAAACATGAGAAGTTATTGGACCAAGAGATTGATAAAGGACCAGTGACATGTGAAGTTGTTGGTCCAAGTAGTTTGTTCCTGGTCCAAGAGGGCCGAACAGGAGGAGAGGTCCTGAGAGGACGTTGGTCCAAGTAGTTTGTTCCTGGTCCAAGAGGGCCGAACAGGAGGAGAGGTCCTGAGAGGACGTTGGTCCAAGAGGACGTTGGTCCAAGTAGTTTGTTCCTGGTCCAAAAGGGCCGAACAGGAGGAGAGCTCCTGAGAGGACGTTGGTCCAAGTAGTTGTTCGGCGATGAGATAGCCGAACAAGGGAAGAACTCCAATCAAGTGCTGGAGCAGAGGGAATACTCTAGGAGGTTCCATTACAATTGGTTCCGTAAAGGAATGGGATCCCGAGAATATAGGATCCAGGAGAGATACCCAACGGGAATGGGATGTTCGGTCAGTTATGGAAAAGAGTCCTAAAAGAACTAAGGTAATGAACTGATAAGGGAACGAGAATCCAAGATATTATGGGTTTCCTGTATGAGATATGAAACCTAGGGCAACACGGATACTTGGGCAACAAGCATCTGTGAATCTATAAATACAAGGTAAACCTAAAGGTGAAAGGTACGCAGTCTACTGCAATCGAGTTATTTACCTACTGATTATTAGGGTTTTTCTGCTAGTACGTGATACTAACTTAGGCATCGGAGGGCCTTTGCCACGAAAGGCAAAGGTGCGCTCACCCTTGTCTGTTTTGCAGTTAGGGTTCCGGCGAAGGGCTAGGGTTCCGGCGAAGGGCTAGGGTTCCGGCGAGGAGGCATGTGAATCTGTTTACCAAAAAGCTAGAGTTAGCACTACGCGGATTTTTTCCCCTTACAGATACTAGGCTTGTTTCAATCCAAAGTCATCATCGGGGAGCCTCCGGGCCACAAATCAAGGAATTTTGAAGAGTCCAAATTGGGGTGTCTACTCCAAGCTACAGCCCAAATCCCAAGGTCCTGAAAATACCAGCTCGCTGGCCAAAAACAGTAAAGCAGAAAGGGTACTCGGACATGTCCTTTGTTTTTCAAAAATAAAAAAATCATCGTTGTTGTCAAATGTCGAAACGCGGGTCTCACTTTCTAGCCACAACCTCTTATGGTCGCCTTCATCTATCATAGTTGTCAACATGACTGCTTGACATGCTGCCATAGATTTGGCATTGTCCTGAGGGACACCTTTCAATCAAATCCGCCATAGATTTGGCATTGTCCTGAGGGACACCTTTTAATCAAATTCCGCCATAAATTTGGCATTGTCCTGAGTGACATCTTTCAATCAACTCCCGCCATAGATTTGGCATCGTCCTCTGGGACATCTTTCAAGCATCTTCCGCCATAGATTTGGCATCGTCCTCTGGGACATCTTTCAATCATCTCCCGCCATAGATTTGGCATCGTCCTCTGTGACGTCTTTCAATCAAATGCTGCCATAGATGCAGCATAGATTTGGCATCGTCCTCTAGGACATCTTTCAAGCATCTTCCGCCATAGATTTGGCACCGTCCTAAGGGACATCATTCAATCATCTTCCGCCATAGATTTGGCATCGTCCTCTAGGACATCTTTCCAGCATCTTCCGCCATAGATTTGGCATCGTCCTCTAGGACATCTTTCAATCAACTCCCGCCATAGATTTGGCATCGTCCTCTGGAACATCTTTCAATTAACTCCCGCCATAGATTTGGCATCGTCCTCAGGGATATCTTTTAATCATCTTCCGCCATAGATTTGGCATCGTCCTCAGGGATATCTTTTAATCAGCTCCCGCCATAGATTTGGCACCGTCCTCTGGGACATCTTTCAATCATCTTCCGCCATAGATTTGGCATCGTCCTCTGGGACATCTTTCAATCAAATCCCGCCATAGATTTGGCATTGTCCTCTGTGACATCTTTCAATCATCTTCTGCCATAGATTTGGTTTTAGTTCCTTCGAGACAAACTAACTTGTCCTGTTGGGTGACACCCCTCGCGGTGTATTTACGACCTATTCGCCTGTTTAATTTTGCCACCCACTGAGACAGAGCAATCGGTGGGCGCCCCTCAATCAATCTATCTTGCCGATCATTTGCTTGCATGTCTGCATGTTTGCATGTTTGCATTTTCCCCAAAGAACTACGCTGGTCTGATCCCTGCAGAAAAGGGTACGTAGGCAGCTCGAATGAGCACGACCTCATGTTTCGAATGCTTGTACATCTTTACTTGCATTTGATTTTGAATTAAGGATTTAGTAGGGCTTGAATTGGGCTGTCTCAATCTTTGGACGTCACTCGTATCCAGACGTGATGCCGAGCGCCATCCAAAGAGGGGCAACTGTAGACACCCCAATTTGGACTTATTAATCATCCTTAATTTGTGCCCTTGAGGCTCCCCGATGATGAAATAAGGTCAAAATAGGACTTGGCTAAACCTTGGACGATGCCTCTTGGACTTTTATAAACCAAAACCATCATTTTTTTCTGACACCCTTAGGGTAAAATTGGCACATATTTCAGCATAAAAAATACATTTGAATGAAACCAATTAGGTTAGAAAGAGGACTTAACGAGCTTTCCAACGCTTCGAAAAACACCCAAAACCGAGTTCAGGAGTGTCCGTGGCGCCTTTCTGAAGTTGGGCAGCCACTCCCAAGCGCTCGGGATAACTCTAGAGCGCTCGGGAGTGCCACTCCCAAGCGCTTGGGAGTGCTGACAGGCCAATGCATGTTGAGCTTGACCTTTGACCATGGCTTTTCAGGCTTTTCAGATCCATTCAACGTTCAACCTGGTCCTGCCTGAGTATTCAGATGGGGCAGGAATATAATCATGCCTTTTTTCCCCCCAAAACCATTTTCCATTTCATTTATCTTTTATTTTTCAAAATTCAAACCTATTTTCCACTCCCCTATATATACCCCCATGTTCTACCTTGCAAAGGACCACGAAATTGAACTCTCTCTCTCCCATATTTTTAGAAAATTCTATTTCAAACACTCTCAAACATTTTTCAACACAAGTATTTTCCAACTCCCACCTTCAAATAATTTTCAAGGAAAATCCAAGCATCACAAAAGCATTTGAAGTCTTAGACTTCATTTTCCTACTGTTTTTCAGCCCTCATTCAAGCATTCAAGTCAATCCAAGAGGTCTTGTTCAAGCACAAAGGTATAAAATCTGATTTTATACTTAAAAGCCACTGTTTTTCCCTGTCTGAGGGAGATCAGTGGCTCATACCAGTTCCTCATACTGGTTGTGAGCCACCTGATCTTGGTTTAACAACAAAAGCAAAAGGTTAGAAGGAGTTTTTTCAGTACACTGGAATCACTCCCGAGCGCTCGAGAGTACTGTTCTTCTGCTATAACTTGTTTTTCCCATTATATTGTTGTTCATACAAGTTTCTGAGTACTAGGTGTGCACTGGTCCTTCCAGAGCCCAGTAGGGTTTATTTACAGTTGCAGGGAAGCAAGATTTGAATGGTTAAGACTAGTTCTTAGCTGTTTAAGCCTCTAGCTGAGCACGTCTGTACTTTTATTTTTTTGTGATTTTTCTGGCAGTACTAGCATGTGAATATGTCTAACGAAATTTGCAGGAGGTGTTGACTACACTCCCGAGCGCTCGGGACCACTCCCAAGCGCTCGAGAGTTATTCCAGTGACAGTTCATTCTGTTTTCTTACTTCATCATTCTATTGCACCTTGTACACCTTTCACATGCATGCACTCCTTATTTGGTATATTTGTACATACTTGCTAGTTGGTTTAATGAAACAAAATATTTTTAATAAATCCCACAAACATTGAGTAGAGACCGACATTGCGTCGGGCGAAGGGTGCCGTAAAACCCTTCCCCCCTCGTAACATGGCTTCCGAACCCTCAAACGATCTCTGGTTTTCAATTCAAATAATCATTTTCAATCACAAACGGTTTCTCGGGTGGCAAACCATAAATCTGGGTGGCGACTCTTCAAAAATTTTCAATTCGATTCAAAAGTGTGCATTTTTCGGGCCGCCCCAATCCACCCGGGGCTGTGGTAGCCCACACCTTCTTGTCTTCAGTTGCTACGGAGGTTGGGGCATAACGGGATAATTCCTCAAATTTGGTCGCGTACTGGGTTACGGTCATCGTTCCTTGTTTCAAATTCAGGAACTCCTGTTCCTTGACTTGGCGAAGAGGCGTGGGAAAGTATTTGTCGAGAAACAGAGTTTCAAACTCTGCAAAAGTCATGGTGGCTATGGCATGGGTTGCCTCCATCAGGTCCTACCAATAGCGGGCTTCTCCCTTCAGTTGGTAAGTGGCTAAAGCTACACGATCTCCGTCCTGGGTAATCCCTAAGGTGTCAAGGATCACCTTGATTTCCTTCAGCCATGTCTCGGCCACGGTGGGGTTGGTATCTCCATGGAAGGTTGGGGGTCGGCGTTTGCAGAATTCGTTCATCGCTCGAGTCCGGGTCATTGGTTCATCATCGCGGTTTTGGTTTCGGCGGTTGGTATTCAAAGCGGCTACAAATGCTTGCATGACTTGGGTTAGGTTGGGGTTCGCGTTAGAGGATTCTCCGTTATCGTATCCTAATCCACTACGCCTATTCACCATCTATAAGTAAAAATCGAAAAGGGGAGGTTTAAGCCTACTAAAGCAATTTTCCTTTTGCAATTAGTGTTTTTCTTCTAAATCAAAAGCGGTTTATCAAATAGTATGCAACAGTACTCTTTTAAATAAAACATGCTTTTCATAGATAGGAAAAAGTACAATAGAATGCATAGAGTTCTACTACAAAGAGAATTATATATTAGGCTTAACAATGTAAGGTACAACCGTACACAATAGTAGGTAGACATAAGGATAGGTGTGCGTACACGAACAGTGATCAAGTACCAAAAAGCAGCTTCATATAAGTAGTAACTGAAATAAGTCTTTTATTATCAAGCATAGCAATAGTACAACTTAGGAAACATTAAACAAGCAACAGTGATCCTAATCTTTAACATCCTACATCCCGAAGGATTATAACTATTGCTTGGTTTATTCAGGTGCACCTAAGTAGTATCTTTGGCTTTCACAGGTCCTCTAGGACCTCGTCCTCCTCAAGATTCCCTTCATTGGCGTCCTCATCGCCACCGACTTCTCCCTCCTCATCTCCGACCTCAAAGTTTTGCATTGGGGGTAGGACACCGAAAAACTCATGGAAGGCATATGGGATAGGAAACATCCCAGGGAACCAGGGATCTTTCTCAACGGGAATAGGGGTATTCTGTTGTACTCTCTTGAAATCTCACTTTTCTGCGAGTACAGCGGTAACAAAGTCGGGATCCTCCACTAGTCGAGTCGTCATGGTCTCTATGGTGTTTCTGAGTTGGTAAGCTTCGACTAACAGGTCGACTAAGTGGCTCATCTACAAGGAAGAAGTTTTATACCTCAATTAGTAACGTTTTAAGACAGAGTTTTGCAAATCACTAAAGAAGCTTTGAATTTTTTAAGTTCCACATCCGATTCTTGATTTAAATCATCATCCAATTGTTCGGGAATTCCCAGCTCGGTGGTACTGCCAATTTCCACACCTTGCTTTAATCCGAAGATTATTTTGTCAGAATCCCACCCAATTTGGGACGGTAAACTTAAACTCAATTCACGTTTGTGCAACGGTCAAACTATCTTATGGTTCTACCCATGGCCGAGAGTTGAGCCTAGAGCTCTGATACCATTCTGTAACGCCCCAAATTTTGGGTACGTTAAATAGACAATTTTATTGAATATTTAAAGAGAGTCTGGCTCATTATTACATCATAACTCTCACATGAGTTCATCAATTACACAAGGGAGGGAAACTAGGGTTCCTAACTACAGCTCTGCCTGTGCCTCCATCCTAGCCAGCCCTTCTGCTCCCAAGGCCTCCAAGGTGTACAGCTCACCTTGATCATCTACAAAGTCTAACATATTATACTAGCGTCGCCACCGATATAATATGTCAGGGTCACCAAAGGTAACACCATGAGCTACAAAAGCTCAACGGAATAATCCCATACCCGCTAACCCATAACTTACACAAAACAAGTCATAGACATTTAACGATGTCTAATTAGCACATGCGTATTCAACAACTATCAACAATGACACATCCACATTCCCTAATCAACTATTGTTAGTGTCCGTGACATCTGAGTTTCTCCTACGCAGCATTTCGTAGACCGTGTCACCATCTTCACTTTTCATTTACCAAATTATCATTTCGAAAAGTATTTTAACACACCCAACCTCGGTTCTGCCATTTCGATTTCCCGAGTATCCTCACAATGGTTCCGCCGTCCCAGGTTCCCATTAGCACACAAAAACATTGAATTTGGCATTGGCTCCTTTCCACGGATAACCAATCCACAATTCAAAACCCTCGGTTCCGCCGCTCTGGGTTCCCGAGTATCCCACAATGGTTTCGCCGCTCCGAGTTCCAATTTGGGTTTTCGAAAATCATTAAAACAATTGCGTTGGCTTCTCTCCGTGGATAACCAAACCACAATTCATCCCTCAATTTCGTCGCTCCGGGTTCCCGAGTCTCCCCACAATGATTCCGCAGGTCCGGGTTCTCATTGGGCTTTTCACAAATCCTTCTTTTACACACGCACACCACACAATGGGCAAGTCCGGCCACATTGTGGTTTCAAAACACACATTGTCTTTAACACACCCTAGGTGTCATGTTTCTACTTTCTCGTTTTTGTGTCTCGTAGCAAGCACAGACTCCGCGGTAGGACTTTTCACGCACGCGGTCATTAATCATTCATTGTAATCTTGAAACTAAACTAGCAAGATCATCCAACTCGATATTACTTAGCATGCTCATATTATCACATAATCATGCTCAACATTAACACACAATATAAAGCATAGTGTCACATGGACGGACACCTTTGGAGTGGAAAACCACTTATGCTTTATCACACATCAAACAAGTAATACAAGTAATCACGTTTACATACTCATAACCATCCTAAGATCAAAATACGAATACTTTTCCATCAAGTTTATATTTTGAAAAAAAAATCCGTTCTTTCTTCCTTTTAGGGAAGTTCAAAACAACACATGTTTTTTCGAAAAATAAAATCGGGATATTTAACATTCTCCCTTTCCTTTTCAAATCTTTAGTAAACACTTTTCAAGTTCTTATGCATTTCAATCATACAAACAACATACAAGAATCATACGATATACATCGAGATAGTAGGTGCGGAAAATTCTACATGATCATACAATTATCTATACTTAGGATTAGAGTGTAAGGATAATCTACCATTCTTCTTGGCGGTAGGGCGGCTACGGAAAGTTTACGGTAGCTTCGAAAGAGAAAGGTTTCTCTCGAAACTAAATCTTTGACTAAACTACTAAACTTCTTGGATCGAAAGGGTGGTCGGGTGGCGGTCTTGATTGAGTTTCTTGAAGAACTCAAGAACACCAAGAACAAAGTAAGAACAAGAAAGAACAAAGCAAGAACACAAGGATTTCTAGAGAGAGAAGTTGAAGGATGGAAGGTGTGAGTTGAATGGCATGAGGGGGGTCCTATTTATAGCAAAAATTGAAGCTTCTCTCTCTCCCTCTCTTGGCCGAATTTCCCTCTCTCTCTCTCCTTCCCATGGTTTTGCTCCATTGAGTTGTCATTTCATGCTTTGAAAGCATGCCAAGTCTTCCCTCACTTGTCATTTCTACTTTAGGCCATACCTTAGATTATAATAAGGGGGTTTTTAGTCTTGTCTTGTACTAGGAGGGGTTGCTTGCAAGAAAGAACAAAAAAAAAATAAGGCTAGGTTTATGCTTAAAGTTGACTAGAAATGGGTTGTCATGTTGTACTTAGTTTGAGTGTGAGATTGGCCATAAAGATGACTTGTTTGAGTGAGCAAAACACATGCACACACTTACACATCCTCTCTCTCTCCCTCTCGGCTTCTCTCTCTCCCAAGTACTATGTATATATTTATGTCTATGTGTGTGTATATATATATATATATATAGAAGTACACTTCAAGGGTCAAGAAGTCTAGTCTATGAGGAGTAAAGGTTATGGGCTTTCAAGTGACAATTCAACAAAGATAAGGTCTAGGATTCCTTAGAAATATAATAATGGGCTATGAGGTACATATACCTATATATAAACATATATGTGTACTTAGCAAGTCTAGGAAAGTATCTTTGGTGGGAAATTTAGGTATAAGTCTAGGTTTTCTATTATCCAAGGGATAAAAGTTTCCCTAAGATTTATTATCCAATGGGTAGGAGATAAAGGTGACAAGTATGGTCTTGAAATGACTAGTCAAGTGAATATAATAATTACTACTTTGGTCCAAAAGGTTCCATTAGGGTTTGGAAGGTTTATAAGGTTCATCTAGGGTTAGGAGTATGTAACTAAGTGAAATAGTAGTTAGATTTCTTCAACTAGTTGGTTAGGAGATAACTAGACTTGCCAAGTAGGATTTCAAGCCAAGAAAATATAATTTAAAGATATTATTTACTCACTTAGGAAAATACACAAGTGCTTTTACAAGCATACTTGTATTTAGAAAATGACTATATTGTCCGGGGTTAAAAGATTCAATTTTTATAAGTTTCAAATCTAATTATGACGGATTATTTAAAAGAAATTTTTAATGAAATCCAAGTAATTAAAATAAAATTCAAATTTTTAACTAAATTTTTATTTATCAAAAATCAGGATCGTTACAGTTAGTGTTATTTAAATAATATTTTTCAAAGGTAACTAACTGTAACAACTCCGATTTTCAGTAAATAAAAATCTCGTTGTTTATTCGATAATCCTTTTATTCTTCTTTAGTGCCTTGTAAATTCCTTTCGATTCGTCTTAAAAACCCTGGATCGTTCTTGATAATCCGTCAGTATTAGGTTCAACGTTTACAAATAGATTTCTGTCGCCTAGTGACTCGGTCATTCCTTTAAGAATCAAGCGTGCTTATTAAACGTCTTATTTGCTCCATAATATCGTATTTAAGTATTGAAATTCTAGTTACCTTTGACTAGAAATCCAACCAGACTAACTAGAATTTGTTTCCAACTAGCTAGTTAGCCTAACCTAAGTACCATTGACTTAGTTACCTTTCCCTAGCCATCTAGAACCATTGGTCAATAGAAGTAATCATGGCATGCCAAAAGTAGAACTCATGGCCTAAGTAATCATCACCCTTAAAGCAAAGTTACTTTCTAGGAAAGTTACTTTTAGAAAGTTACTTTTTACCTTTTCACCTTTTTACCTTTTTGCCTTTTCCTTGTTCTTTAGATAGACTTTTATATATTAGGACCTAACCAAGTAGGAGAGAGAGGGAAAGAGAGAGAGAGAAGCCGTGAGAGAGAGAGAGAGAGAGGCCGAGAGAGAGAGAAAGGGAGAGAGAGTGAGTGTGTGCTTGTGTCTTGGCCACTCATGCAAGAAAGATCTCACTTTAGCCAACCAAAGTACAAACCTTTTATGATCTCCTTTGATCTTTTGCAAAGCCAACTCATCCTAGCCTCTCAAAAGCACAATCTAGCCTTGCCATTTGTCCCTCCTTTTATGACTAAGCCCTTAATGATAACCTAGACCTAACCTAAAAATAGAAGCCATGCTTGACATGCTTTAAGCATGATTTGACAATACAATGGGAGAGAGAGAGAGAGAGGGGATTTCGGCCAAGGAGAGAGGGAGAGAGAAAGAGTGAGCCGAG
Source organism: Rhododendron griersonianum (assembly GCA_018127125.1). Classification (NCBI taxonomy): domain Eukaryota; kingdom Viridiplantae; phylum Streptophyta; class Magnoliopsida; order Ericales; family Ericaceae; genus Rhododendron; species Rhododendron griersonianum. The sequence continues at coordinate 19,390,958 of CM030793.1, read as the reverse complement.
AGAGAGTGTGTGAGGTGTGTGCTTGTGTGTTGGGCACCTCACCAAGCTACAAGCTTAGCTTTAAGCCTAAAGCTCCATGTGTCACCATTCTAGTCTTTCCAAAGCCAATGATGAGATTTCTTCTTACAAGCCAACCAATCCTAGACAAGACAAGACCTTAAGCCTTCCATGATAACCTAGGATTTTAGCCTTAAGCCTAAAAAGTTGGAGATGACAAGCCTTGGCATGCTTGCATGCTTGATTTGACAAGACAATGGAGCAAATCCATGGGAGAGAGAGAGAGAGAGAGAGAGAGGGCCGGCCAAGAGAGGAGAGGGAGAGCCAAACCTTTGCCTATAAATAGCACCCCATTCTCACCATTCAACTCACACCTCTCATTCCACAACTTCTCTCTCTAAAAAGCATAATGTTCTTGCTTGTTTCTTGTTGTTCTTGAAAGTTCTTCCTTGTTCTTGAAGAGCCACCACCAAAACCACTTCCAAAACCACCCTTAGATCTTTAAAGTAGTCTAGTCTAGTTCTTAAAGTTGTTTCTAGGAAGAGAACATCCATCCCTCTTCCTTTCGAAGCAATCCGGAGCCGTTACGCCGCCGATCCACCAAAACCGACGACCAATCCCTTAGATCGACCTACCGCCAAGAAGAACGGTAGATTTCCACATCTACTTCCTTAAATATAATTAGAAATGTGTATACTTTTGAAACGTAGATTATCCTTACTCACTACTCTAAGTATAAATAGAAATGTGTTTATTACTTGTATCGCTTGAAATGCATGAGAACTTGAAAAGTGTTTTACTAAAAGAAATGAAAAGGAAGGGGAGTATGTTGAGAATATTGATCTTATCTTCCGAAGAAACATTTGCTGTATTGAACCTCCTTAAAAGAAAGAAGGAACGAGTTTAAATGATAGAAATTTATCGCTTAGTTTCAATTATAAGGATGGTGATGAGCTTGTTGTGTGATTGCTTGACTACTTGTTGTTGATAAAGCATAAGTGGTTTACCACTCCAAAGGTGTCCGTCCATGTGGCACTATGCTTTAGTTTGTGTGTTAAATGTTCGAATATGATTAGAATGAGCATGCTAAGTAATATAGAGTTAAATGATCTTGTTAGTTTAATTCCAAGAAGTCAATATTTACTGCCGTGGAGTCTATCCATGAATACGAGACACAGAAACAAGGAAAATAGAAACATGACACGTAGGGTGTGTTAAACAAGGTGTGTTTTGAAAACCGCAATGTGGCCGGACTTGCCCATTGTGTGGTGTGCGTGCGTTAAATATTTTTGAAATTACATAATGACCAGTGTACGAGTCATTATGTGTGTGTGTGTGTGTGCCAATGGGAGCCCGGTGCAGCGGAACCATTGTGAGGATACTCGGGAACCCGGAACGGCGGAACCGAGGTTGAGTGTGTGGCTTGGTTATCCGTGGAGAGGAGCCAATGCAAAGTTTTGTGTGCCAATGGGAACCCGGTGCGGCGGAACCATTGTGAGGATACTCGGGAACCCAGAACGGCGGAACCGAGGTTGAGTGTGTAAAAATGTGATTTTCAGAATGTTAATTGGTAAAGAAAAGTGAAACTGGTGACACGGTCTACGAAACGCTGCGTAGGAGAAACTCTGATAACTCAGACACCAATGATAGTTAATAGAAAACGTGGATGTGTCATTGTTGATAGTTACATATACTGAATAGATATCGTTATCTGTATGACTGCTTTGTTTGTAAGTTAAGGGTTAGTGGGTATGGATTTCTCTATTGAGCGTTATAGCTCACAGTATTACCTTTGGTGACCCTGACATATTATATTGGTGGCGACGCCGGTATAATGTGTCAGACCTCATAGACGAACAGGGGGAACTCTACACTTTGGAAGCCTTTGGAGCCGAGGAACTGGCAAGAATGGAGGAACAAGAAGAGTAGACGATAGGAACCCTAGTACCCTGCCCTTATTGAATAAAAGTACTTTTGAAAGGTTTATGATGTAATAATGAGCTTGACTCTATTTACCTTTCAATGAAATTATCCCTTTAACGTACCCGAATTTGGGGGCGTTACACTAACGTTAATACTGGATTCGTCAACAAATTCAGATTTATCGGTAAATCCTGAGTTTATTGTCAAATATTGGTTGTGTTTGGTTGGGAGTTTAGTTTAGTTTAGTTTTGGTAGTAGATGGAGAGAGAAATAGAGTAATGATTGAAAATAGGGGTAATGATTGGAGAGAGATAGAGAGAGATGAGAAAGTAATAATTGGAGAAATAGGTTAATGATTGGAGAAAAAAGTAGGGTAATGATTAAAAAGTAGGGTAATAAAAACTAAACTAAAATGCCAACCAAACAAAGCCATTGTAATTATTGAATAGTAATTGTAAGTATTTACACACAAAAAACTACTCTTTGATGAAACAGAAGTAGTTACTATTTTTTAGATAGTATTTTCCAGACGTGACTAACGTAAATACAAATTCGTCAACAAATTCGAACTTGCCAGTAAATCTTGAATTTTTTGTTCAAATATTGGTTGTTTTAGAATAGTACCTGTAGATCTTTATACAAAAAACTACTCTTTGATGAAATAGAAGTATTTCAAATTTTTTAGATACTACTTTTCAGACGTAACTAACGTAAATACCTGATTTGTCAACAAATTCAAATTTGCCGGTAAATTTTGAGTTTGTTGCCAAACATTGTTGCTATAGAATAATAACGGAGTATAAATCATTACACACAAAACTATTCTTTGATGAAATAGAAGTAGTTATTGTTATTTAAATAGTATTTTCCAGACGTAACAAATGTAAATACAGAATTCGCCAACAAATTAGAATTTATTGTTAAATCCTAAATTTGTTGTCAAATATTGTTTTTATAGAATAGTAACTAAAAATAACAAATGTAAATACAAGAATCACCAACAAATTAAAATTTATCGTTAAATCCTGAATTTGTTGTCAAATATTATTCTTATAGAATAGTAACTAAAAATATTAAACAAAAACTACTCTTTTACGAAACAGAAGTAGTTAATATTTTTGAGACGTAACTAACATAAATACAGAATTCACCAACAAATTCAATTTCACATGTAAATCCCGAGTATGTTCTCAAATGATGTTGTTGTAAAAAAAATTCATAAATTTTTGCAAAAAAAACTACTAGAAAATTCGAGGCCGGTCCTAATTTTTAAGTTCAGTTTGATCCCAATCCTAAATATTTTTGCCAAACCTACCGTAGGTTACCTACGTAGGTATTGACTTTTTTGCCTCAATAGAGGGAGCCAAGGACCTAACATTATTTACTCCCTCATGTCACGACGATCTACCAGAAGAACCTGGCATTATTTACTCCCTCACGTCACGACGATCTACCAAAAGAACTTGACCTCCTCATTTTCCTGTTACGATCCATTGTCCCACATCGTCCAAGTATGGGATTGGCCATGTGCATATAAGCCCTTGGACACCCAATGGTCATGGTTTGTATCATCTCCCACCCAAACCCCCCACCAGAGTCCCGTCCATCACCACCACATTCTCCTCCACCTTCACCGACGTCTTGAACACCGGCGGCAACCTCAATGGCGACGTCTCCAGGTTCTTCCCCGCCCTTAGCTACGACGACGACGACGACGATCTGAATCTGTCCCCAATCTTCTCTCTCTAAAATCTCTCTCCTACCGAAATCGAATCACACTCCATTCACTATTTCTACAGAAACACCCTCTCTGTCAACTCGACACCAATTTCTCCTTTCGATTTCGCTCTTCTTGCCCGTTTGATTGGGAATCAAGGGAGTTACTCGGCCACAAAGGCCATCTTCTCGGCTGGATCTGAGCGGAGATGGCGGTGTCCGGAATGAGAGGCGTCTCTGTCTTCATAAGCGACATTCGGAATTGCCAAAATAAAGAACAAGAACACCTTCATGTCCATAAGAGCTCGGCAATATCCGTACCCACTTCATAAACGAAAAGGGTCGAGTTTTCTAATGTAAGAATTGCTTACGTAGGTAAATAAATAAATAAAAAACAATTTGATCTACCATCGCGTCCGGCTGTGATGCCCCAAAGTGGTTTTGGGGCATCATGCCCCCAATTGCCATGAGCCGTTGGATCTTCTAATTTAATGACAGCCATTGATTGAGCCATCTTCTCTCTCCTGTTAACCTCTTACACCGGTTGCAAAAAAAAAAAAACTAAAACTCACGTTTCATTTCAGACCTAACGTCCAGAGAGAGAGAAAGGAGGAACGATCACCCCCGAGCCAACACTGGCAGTGCTGACAACCACCGACGCAACCCTTTTCGAAGATCGCCTCCCCCAGGCACAACTGTTCCCCGACGCCAACCCACCCACCGACCACCGCCAATGTCTCTCTCTCTCTCTCTCTCTCTCTCTCTCTCTCTCTCTATCTCTCTCTACGCTCCTCCTCAACTTCAGTTTCCACACACAAACTTGTTCTGACAACAAAAAATTAGGGTTCCATGTTGAGGTGAAATTGGGGATTTCGTTTTTTGTCTTCATTAATTTTCTGTTCTGAAGTTTAGTTGATTAGCAGATTAGGTAATGGATTCTCATTCTATTAAGCCAAAAAATTAGTTGATTCTGCTCCGTGAGGTGTGTCTTATTTGCCATATAACAATTCTGGAGATGTTTATTTTGTTAACTTCCAATATGCAAAAATGAGTTGGAACCACTTCGTTTAGTTTTTTAGGTTTTGTAGCAAACATCTGCCTTGTGAGACAGACCAATCTTTTTTTGTTTGCTAGATTATGTTGTGTTTGGTTTGGTTTTTAAAAAAAATTTTGAAAAATAGTAGGGATAATAAGTGGAGAGAGATAGAGAGAGAAATGTTGGAAGTAGGGGAAATCTAGGGAGAATTTTTTGAAAAATTCTTTTTGAATCCTAAAGAGAACACAGCGTAAATGATGTTGCATGTTCTAAATTTCCAAACAGAGCCTTGTGGGCACACGCCCCAAAATTTTACATTTTTGTATATAAAACGGGTGCGCCCTTCTAGAAAGCGCGGCGAAACGCTTACAATTCAGAGTCGCCACTCGGGTTTCGCGGAAAGTACCCAAGGAACTGAACTTGAAAACGTTTGCTACGTTGTTTGATTTGAAAAGGCGTAGACTGGACCGTCGTCACCTTCGATATCTGAGGTTCGTGAGCCAGGTTACGAGAGGGGAAGGGTTTATGGCACCCCTCTCGCCCGATCCGGAGATCGGTCTCTACTCGGGCATTTTGTAAAACGTTTGCATTTTTCTCTCATTGATCATTTTTAGCCAGTTAGGGCGGGGGAACAGTTAATGGGGATTAAAACAGTAACAAGTTTGCATTACATGACAAAACGTGATGCATGTTTGATCTAAGCAAATATAATAGATTGAGAACAAGCTCCTGTGAGTGTTTTAGACAAACTGGAACACACTGACTCGGGGTGATGCACGCAGGAACAAGCCTGTATGCACTGGCCAAGCCACTGCATACAGAGATGACCTGTGTGCGCCACACAAGTTCTGGCGTGCGTCGGTAGATCTAAGTTCACAGCTCTTGTAACCAACCCTCTGGGCTCTGGAATGGACCAGTGCACACCCAAGACAAACCACACAGTTATATCAACAATAATATATAGTTACAGACAGCAGGGTAGAGGGTCTAAGGAAATAAAAGGAAATAGCACCCCATAAACAGTGTGGGGAAATGAAAGAGGCCTGGATCAGAGATCCATGCAAGGGCCAAGCCACTGGGTATTGATCCAACTACCGTACGCCAGTTGTATAGGGCCGTACGCCAGTTGATCTCTCACCCAATGCTTTGGATTTGCACCATCTGGGCTCTGGAACATGACTAGAATGACCCAGAGGCCATACTAAGCAGGAAAAACAAATGGATGGCTACACAGCTCTAAATACAGAAAGCTGTAAACTGGTTATTATCATGCTATAAGGTGATCAAAGTCAAAAGAAAACAAAAAAACAGATGATCGGTGATCCCCACGCCAGTGGTGCACATACTGCCATTACTGGCGTACGGCATTAGGTAACTGGCGTGCGCCACCTATCACTGCAATGATCTTTGAAGCTTTGCCAACTTTAGGGCCAGGACTGGTATAGATTACCAGCCTTGACCCTGCCAGCCCACTCAGGGGTCAGAACAGATAACAGTAACAAAGGTGGTATACCTTTGCTAGAGCTTAATGGATGGTTTGAGCTTGAGCTTGAGGCTTGAAGGTTGGATGGTGAATGTGAGGGTGTTATGGAGTGTGGAGTGTTGTTCCCTTGCTTACTCTTTCAATGGATGAAAGAATAACAAGAGAGAATGAGGAGAAAAAGACTTGGGCTCTCTTAATGGTGCTAACCCCTTTTTAACTTGGTAACCCACCAACCCTTTGCAAGAGTGAGAGAAGGGAGTACATATAGAGGAGAGAGGACTGAGAGAGGGGCAGTAACCAGCTGGTTGGGGCTGGTTGGATTTGGAGGGAATGCTCCCCTCCCATAAATATATGGGACAAGGCTTGAAAGGAGTTGTAGAGGGAGGAGGGAACATCTCCTGGCCGAATGCAATCAGGGAGCTGTAGCCTACGTCGGGTGGCCACCAAAGTCTCATGTACGTGATCGCATAAAGTTGATTTGACTGGGATTGACCAGCGTGCGCCAGTTAATTACCTGCGTGCGCCAGTGGAAACTGAGCCAACTGTTGATGACTGACACGTGGCAGTTTACCAATGCACGCCAGTATTGTAATGGCGTAAGCAAGTAGGGTTTTGCTGCGGCCATTTGGTTCTGGCTTGAAGGGTTCGAAAGGGGGTTCGAAAAGGATTTGAACGAGGTTTGGGACGCTCGAAGCTCAGACGCACCAACAAACTCAGGATGTTCTTGACCTTAATCATCATTGGGGAATCAAAGACCGTAAATAAACTATTCTGGAAAGTCCAAAATAGGGTGTCTATAGTAGCTCCCCTTTGACGGCACTAGGAGCACCATTATTTTGGTACAAGTAACGTCAAAGGTTTTCTAGACACCCTCTCAGGGCTATCCAAAAGAAATAGAAAATGCAGACATGTATTTAAAAATACCGTCCATTGAGAGATCAAAGACGGGCGGACCATCTCAAGATCGTTGGAAGAGAGTTTGAACTCTGTCGAAAAATGGGGATGGGTGGACCATCATTGAATACCGAGGCGGACTCTCCTGGGGAATAATCAGTTGCGGATAAAATCATTGCCGTTGGGGATCAAACCTTCTTCGGCACAAAAAACTCCAACAATCACGGGTAAATCGCGTCAGGTAGGTTAAATTCCATCTGTTGGGAATCAGAGCCAATCTCCTTATCAGGGACCATCCGAGACAGAGCAATAAGACTGTTGGGAAGATGCACTAGTGGTTGGACTGAAGTAGAAGCAGCCATTCGGGATGGGCAAACCGTCGTTAAAGACTACTAAGATTAGGACGAGTGGACTGTCGTTTGAATACGAATGATGGATGACTCGGGAACCATCGTTGAGTTGGGACGGTGGGTCATCATTGAGGATGACTCGGGAACCATCGTTGAGTTGGACGGTAGGTCATCATTGAGGATTACTCGGGAACCATCGTTGAGTTGGGACGGTGGGTCGTCATTGAGAATGACTCGGGAACCATCGTTGAGTTGGGACGGTGGGTCGTCATTGAGGATGACTCGGGAACCATCGTTGAGTTGGGACGGTGGGTCATCATTGAGGATGACTCGGGAACCATCGTTGAGGGAGTGAACTGACGATATTCTGATTGTCGTTGAAGAATTGAAAAAGGACAACATGGCTGATCGTCGGCGATGGTTTAAAATGGATGATATGGCTTATTGTCGGTGATGACATGGCTGATCATCGCTAAGTGGACGACATGGCTGATCATCGTTGAATATGGACGACATGACTGATCGTTAGTGAATTTGAACAAGACTGGCTGTCGTTGAGGATAAAGCTAACCATGGCACAGATAGTTCCAACAATCACCAGTAGGTCGCGTCAGGTAGGTTAAATTCCATTTGTTGGGAATCAGAGCCAATCTCCTTATCAAGGACCATCCAAGACAGAGCAATAAGGCCGCTGGAAAATGCGCTATCGATTGAATTGGAAGTTGGACGGACTGACCGTCGTTGATTGGAATTGGACGGACAGACCATCGTTGATTGGAAGTTGGACGGACAGACCGTCGTTGATTGGAATTGGACGGACAGACCGTCGTTGATTGGAAGTGGACTCTCCTGGGGAATAGTTAGTTGTGGATGGATCAATGCCGCTAGGGATCAAACCTTCTTCGGCATAAAGAACTTCAACAATCATGGGTAGGTCGCGTCAGGTAGGTTAAATTCCATCTGTTGGGAATCAGAGCCAATCTCCTTATCAGGGACCATCTAAGACAGAGCAATAAGACTGCTGGAAGATGCGCTAACGGTTGAATTGGACGGACAGACCGTCGTTGATTTTAAATTGGACGGACGAACCGTCGTTGATTTGATGTTGGACGGGCTCTGCTTGGGGAAATAGTAAATCGGGATGGAAACATGGATCAGGGCAACATGGGCTGCCTATTGGGAATGGGTCTCAATGCTGATTTGATTTGATTTGCCAATGCCACAACACTGACAATAGAAACGCCTCAATGCTGGTTTGATTTGATTAGCTAATGCCACAACACTGACTGTAGAAATGCCTCAACGCTGGTTTGACTTGATTTGATTTGATTTGAAAGCCTCCACGTGCTTTGGATTGATTTGATTTGATGCACTTTCCTGCTTTTGACATTTGATATACAATATGCAACGACAATATATGCTAAACACATATGTACAAATTGAAAATGCAAAGGCAGACTAGGGCGGCTTCTAGAGGTCGGGACGACACAAACGACGACCAGGACAATTTTGACGATTGAGGGCTACCACTGAGCCACACTTTTGCTTTACTACTTTGATTTGAGTTGCAGGCCTGTGTTGTAACGCCCCCATTTTCGGGTACGTTAATTAATCATTTTATTAATAAAACAAACAGAGGCTGGCTCATTATTACATTGTTAATCCCACATAGGAGTACATTTATTCAAAAGGGAAGGGAACTAAGGTTCCTAACTACAGCTCTGCCTGCTCTTCCATCCTAGCCAGCTCTTCGGCTCCAAAAGCCTCCACAGTGTACATCTCACCTTGTTCGTCTATAAGGTCTAACACATTATACCAGCGTCGCCACCGATATAATATGTCAGGGTCACCAAAGGCAACACCGTGAGCTTACAAAGCTCAATAGGATAAACCGTACCCACTAATCCTTACTTATAACAGAAAGGCACATAGACAATTACACATGCTCATTCATTGAAATAATTTAGCAATTACACATCCGCATTCGCTACCTTTCTAACGTTGGTGTCATGCCTTTCGTGTCTCTCCTACGCGACTCATCGTAGACCGTGTCATCATTTTTCCACTTCATTAACACTTCCAAATCTCATTTCAAAAATCCGTTTTCAACACACCCAACCTCGATTCCGCCGTTCCGGGTTCTCGAGTATCCTCACAATAGTTCCGCCGTCCCGGGTTCCCATTGGCACACATCTTGCATTGGCTCCTCTCCATGGATAACCAAGCCACACACCCGACCTCGGTTCCGCCGTTCCGGTCTCCCGAGTATCCTCACAATGGTTCCGCCGTCCCGGGTTCCCATTGGCACACACACTACTCACATAATGACTCCCACAATGGTCATTATGTAGTTTCAAAAATATTTTACCAAGGCCATGCCTTTAAACACACCCTAGGTGTCATGTTTCTACGTTCTCGGTTTTTGTGTCTCGTCCTCATGCATAGACTCCACGGTAAGACTTTCATAGAAATCTTGAAATTAAACTAGCAAGATCATCCAACTCTATGTCATTTAACATGCTCAATTATTCGTAAAGCATAATGTCACATGTACGGACGCCTTTGGAGTGATAATCACTTATGCCTTACTTTAAACAACCACAAGTAATGCAAGTAAGCACATAACAAGTCTAACATCATCTAAAACGGTCAAAGTACAATTACTTAAAGTTAAGCCACAAACGTTATCCTTCAAGTTCATTCTTTCTTTCAAGATGTTCAAAACAGCATATGTTTATTGAATTGCAATGCATATATCAGAATAGTGTAGATGGAGATTCTATGTTTTCACAAGAGGTGTTGATTAGAAAATCTATGTGATCATGCCATTATCTTTACTTTAATCAATTCGAGTTATGCATACGATATGCTACACTTAGAGTAAGGTCTCTCTACTTATTCTTAGGAATAGTAAACATGGACAAAATCTATGTATACTTAGGAATAACGGGGACGAAGAATCCTACCGTTCTTCTTGGCGGTAGTGACGACTACGGAGTAAGATGGTACGTCGATGGTTGGACGGAGTAACGTCTTAGGAATGGCTTCCGATAGCTTCGAAAGAGAATGGTTTCTCTCGAAACTAAATCTTGACTAACACTACTTGACTTTTTGGATCGAAAGGGTGGTCGAGCGGCGGTTTAGTGGCGGCTTAGGATGAGTTTCTTGAAGAACTTATGAAGAACCTCAAGAACAAGGAAGAACAATCAAGAACAAGCTAAGAACAAGCAAGAATACAAAGCTTTCTAGAGAGAAGTTGGAGCAATGAAAGGTGTGAGTTCAAGTGGTGAAAAATGGTTGCTATTTATAGGCAAAACTTGGCTCCCTCTCCTCCAACATGGCCGGCCCTCTCTCTCTCTCTCTCTCCAAATCCAATAGATTTCTTCCATATCTTGTCATATCCTAGGCTTTAAAAGGCTACTAAGATCTTCCCTTTTCTTTATTTCCATTTTAGGACAAAATCTAAGTTATTCTATGGGGTTTTTGTCTTGTCTAGTACCTTAAAGAGTTAGAATACTAGATATGGTTGTCCTATGTTTACAAGTGCAAGAAAAACCCTAGATTTTGGTGGTACAAGATGATGTAGGAAGATTGGTCTAGATTTGGATGGTACACTAGCACACATCACACTCTCCCTCTCTCCCTCCATCCGGCCATCTCTCTCTCTCCCTCCATCTCTCTCTCGGCCTCTCTCTCTTTCTCTCTCTCTCTCTCTCTTTCTCTCTCTCGGTACAAAGTACATACATATATATATGGTTATAAGGACAAAGATTTAGAAAGAGTATAGATTTGGATTGTAAGTTTGTAAGCAATCTTGTAAGGCAATCTAGTACCCTAAATCTATCTCACATCATCTTATCTTCTTCTTCCATTTAGCACATGTACTTATATCTAGATATATCTAGGATTTGATAGAAGAAAGACCAAGGAAGTACACCATATCTTGCTCTCTCTCTCTCTCTCTCTCTCTCTCTCTCTCTCTCTCTCTCTCTCCCTCCTATCTCTCTCCCTCTCGGCCTCCTCTCTCTCTCTCCCTCTCTCGGCTGTCCTCTCTCTCTCTCTCTTTCTTCTTCTCTTGTACTTCTATATACATATATAGGTGAAAGAATACAAGTACTCTAGTACCTTGATGATCTTCCTAGATTTCTAGGTCAAGATATCCTAATAAACTATGTCAATTGGCACATGTTGTTTATTAAATATAACCTAGAATTTTAGGGTGACATACCTATCTTATTACTTAAATGAATTAGGCACATATTGGTTGATAAACTAATAAGGCCTTGGTACTTGGCTAGGCTTGAAAGATTGATCAAGAGTACACCAAATCTTGGTCCTCTCTCTCCTATCTCTCCCATCTCTCTCGGCTCTCTCTCCTCTCTCACTCTCGGCTCTCTCTCCTCTCTCTCCTGAATTCTCTCTCTCTCTCTCTCTCTCCCTCTCTCTCTCCTTTGTACTACATAAGTATATTTATATAGATATATATCTACCTAATAGATTTTGGAAGTACAAGTTATTAAATAAACTAAGGGGATTTTGAAAGAATAGGATTTCTTAATTAAATATTGATTTGAACACATGTTTTCTACCTCTATATTATATTGGGGTAATTGTACTGGTACCCTATTATAATATTCAGATAAGTACTAGAGAATCTGGGTAGGTATCCAGTCAAAATTTTGCATTATAATACTCCGATTTGACACATGTCTCCTTATAATATACTCCGTAGTATTTGTACCCAGAGAATCCTAGAACCCAATTTTATATTAGATACTCTTCCAATTCTTTAATAAGAGAATCCCATGGGATCCTAGACAATGAATTAACTATTATATAATAGTACTAGTCCTATTATCCAATGGATAATAATTCTCCTAACAACTATGGACCAATGGACAAAGGTCAACAGTTGACTTTTTGGTCAAAGGGTTCATCTAGGGTTTAAAAGGTCAAAAGGTTCAAACGGTTCGAGGAAGGTCAACGATTAAATTAGATTATCTCCAAGGATTAGGTTATAAGCTAACTAGGCTCGCTAAGTAGGATTTCTAGTCGAGAATATAACCTAGGCTTACGCTTGACAATTAGGAGAATGGTCTAACACACTTGTCTTTAGAAAATGATCTTATTGACGAATCTAATCATGACGGATTACTAAGAATAACTCAAAATGAATAATCATTCAAGAGGAATTAAAGACTTTTCGAATTAACGACGAAATTTTTATTTAGTAAAAATCAGAGTTGTTACATGTGTACCCAAGAAGATAACTTTCGAGCGGGTTAGAGCACCCTGTGACTTGCTTGATTTGCTTTTGCATTGGGCCAATGCATCCCTCTGTTCTTGATGACTTGTTGCTGTTGCTAGAAAAGTTGCATTACCTTTGGTTCATTTGAAAGAGAGCATAAACCAACCGCTAATATCCAACTTGCATTGACAAGTGAACTGAGTCGACACATAAACACACGCACACGTATAGACTGCCTAGCTCGGGCGATAAAGGGAGAAGAGTCCCAGAATATGTCGCGGACTCTTAAACACATGGAAAATAATGAAATATTGGGTATTAATAGGCCAAAATCCAAAACATCCCTAGACAAATGAAACTGACACTTGCGTAAGGTCAAATAGATGTACAGTGACCTGTACGAACAAGCGAAACGGAGAAGAAAGCCTCGGAATTGGCAATAGACCGAAAACTAGAAAAAAACGTCGCAAAGACGGACAAAAGACGCAAAGGGATGACTCATATAAGTCCCAGACTGAAACCGACACCCCCCCACAGTCACATCAGGCCACATGACATGCACGGTATAGAAAACTTGGCAAGAGCCCTTAAAACCAATTTCGAGGCACCGAAACCTTGGTTTTGACTTGAAATACCCCATCGAGGGTCCGAAATCTTTGTTGGACACGATGGCTGCCCACTGCTGCCTGCGGCAAGAATTGAAGAAGCGCGTACAGGTTTGAGACCAACGCGCATCACTTTGAACAAGCGTGCGTAACTGAAAAGCTCGTGCAGCTGCTTAACTTAGACTTCGCTGAACTTAGAATAAACTGCGGGTCCGCTGGACCTCGCAAGCATTTCGTTCTGTTTTTTATGCTTATATCTTCTTCTTTTTTTAAAGGCTTTTGCTCAGCTTTGAAATTGAAATAGTAGTTTGAAATAAGATTGAAAGATGAAAGGATTCCCCCCTTCAATTTCTGATGAAGCTTGTCCTGTTCTTGACCCTTCTCGACCTTTGATGTGTACCAAAACGTCAACTATGGATCCAATTGATAGAATATGACCGAGTCTTGAAGAGAGACTGCCTACGCATCCCATATTCTAGGGAATCAGGTCAAAACGTAGTTCAGGCCAAGGTTCACTTGTGTATTTTACCTCTCCTTTTGTGCTCTAACTTTTGCCTAGCGCCGCCTTTTCAGGTTTTCGGCCTAGTAAGCTTTCGACTTTTTACCCATTTATTTTTTACTAGACCGCCTCCTTAGGTTTTCGGTCTAGCAGGCTTGCTCTAACTTTTGCTTGGAACTGCCCACCCTTGGGGTTTTCAGCCCAACGAGCTTCTCTCAGAAAAGTAACTCTTGAATTGATCCAGGTTGACCAAGGTATTGAATTTGTTGTCGTTGAGGTCGACGAACTTTGGTTGTAGCCCTAGATGGCTTTGACAATGCAGGGGCCTGACTGCTTCGGTTGGGAATGCCTTGCTCCAGGCCACTTCTACACCTTTCTAATGTGCGCTTGATGGAACGCCGTAGTTGCTGTTTTGAACATGGTATGAGGCTTGGAGCCTTCTGAGCTTCTGCTTTCTAGCTTGGCATCCGGTGGCAGGAGATTTGATACTTTGTCATCTCATGATCGATGTCAGGCGTGTCTTTGTGAGGCCATGCCAAAATGTCGATGGTTTTTCGAGCCTATCTGACTAGGTGCAATGTTCCTTCGGGAGCAGCGTTGAGCCAATTTTGAACCATCCGAGGGTTTACCTCATCTTTCAAGTTTATTGAAACTACTTCTTCTTTTAATAAGCCAAGCATGCCTTTCGTCTTTCCTTTTGGCGAGGGAACACATTTCCTTGGGGATGACCCCATCGAAATCTATCCCTTCGTCGTCAGGGTCGACACAATTTATTCAAAAGCCAGCAAGGTATCTAGAAGCAAAATCATGCATATTATAAAGAAAGTCCCACGGGGCTGCCAAGTACAGCCAAAGACTCGAATAGAAGCTACAACATGGAGGGCCAAGAGGCACAAACTCCGACTCTGAGCTAGACTTAGACGACTTGCTAGACACCGTGTCAAACTCAGACTCAAAAGTGTCAATGCAAAATAGACGCAGTTTGAAAATGCAACTTTTTAGAGTTACCCTTGGTTTCTTTGCAGAGAGGTGGGATCTAGATGAAGTAAGGCCCAAGCAATAGCACTTCGGCTTCCTCAGCTTCTTTGACCAAACCCACTTGAGAGAATAGCAACTCCGAATGCCCTTGAGTGCAGGACCTTAGCCTGTCAATCCGCTCCCTTGATTGATTAAGCATCTCATAACTGTCAGTCCAGGTGCCATAGTAAAGACCTCAATTACCCAATCTACGGTAGTCAGGTTAACCTCCGGTTCGGACAGGATTGATACGGTTGGTTTGGATTGATTTTCTGGGACAATGTAGAGGGTTGGGTTGAATATGGTGGAGCTAGGCTTGATTTGAGTGGAGGTGATGGATATCTGGCTAACATGTGGGCTGGAATCGTGTTGAGGCATAGAGTTGGAGATGTCATTGGCTTTTGATGAGTGTGGGGCTGGAATGATGCCATTATCAATGAGATCTTGAATGGCATGTCGGAGGCGGAAGCAGGCATTAGTGAGATGGCCAGGCATTTGATGGAAAGCACAATAGGCATTTGGGTTGTAGGATGCCGGGAATGTTCGAGGCGAAGGAGTTGGAAGGAGTGGCTTGAGGAAGCTAGCCTCAAGGAGCTTCTCATAAATCTAGGACAAAGGTGTGGCGAAGCAGGAGAAGGTCCTTGGTGGGTTCCGGCGATTGGATTGAGGGTTGGCAGAACTTTTACTCACTCCGCCGCTGTATAGCATTGTGCTGTCAAGGGAATGCACTCTTTCGGCACTGGGGATGATTTCTTTGTTGCGCATATCCTCCTTTTCGGCGCTGGCTTTGAACAAGGAACCAGCGATCTTCGAGCGAGTTCTAGCTTCATGAAACTCAACTAGGTCTTTGAACATGTCTTTTGAGCACAACTCAGTTCTGACCGCAGGAGTGTGACAGGCCTGAAGAGGTTCTTTGACTAGCCCTAGATACGATTTTGACATGATGGAGGTGAAAAGGTCAACCAGCCCTTGGACCATAACCATTTGCTTGTCCATTTTCTGGTTCATTTCTTGTACAGCCCTCTTCAGCTCAGCCAGCTCTGTTTGTGCTACCATTTTGGATTGACGATCGAGGAAGGTGATGGCCTAGAGCTTCGAACAGCAAAGTAAACGAGAACTCAGTGGCGTTCCTGCAGCAAGCTTTTTGAAAGAATTTGAAAGAATGAAAATGCACATGTCGTCATCGGTGTCCTCCTAGACTCTACAACTAGAAGACAAGCCCGTCTCACGACGTTCGGACGCTGCCAAGATCCTCAGAATTCTTTTCGATAGTGTATCCTTGATTGAATCGACTAACACTAAGAGATGTCAAAATAGCCTAAGCCTTTGACTATTCCGTTCTCGAGGTTTCAACTTTGGAGGTCGGAACAACTCGGTGTAGATGACGTGATACCGGAACCGGGACGGCGTTGTGGCAACACTCCACTTAACCTGGGTGGTGTAAGTATCACGACATTCTCTCCGGTGTTCCTAGTTTTCTGTTTGAAACCTCGATCGGGTTTAGGCAAGGACTTAGAAAGTCTTGATTTCCCAAAGTCTCGTTGACTCAAGGAATTTGAAAGTTGATAACGTGCACCATCAAGATGCACGACTCTTCATCGGGCCAAGCAGCATCCTATTAGACATAAGACGGACTTGAAAGAGAGACAACCTAAAAGCCGCCCTAGCATGCTCCTACGCAAAACGGTATGAATGTATGTACAGGCATGCGATAGGGAAAGCAGTAACACATAGACAGTTTATGGGGGTTAGATGTAAATAATCCTACCCTGTGGGTTCCTGTCTTAGTTTGAAAGGTTCTAATGCTTTGTACGCATGTAGAGGCCGGTTTTGGTTTGAAGGGGTTCCTCTGACTAGAGCCGCGTTATACCTCCCATTACAACGCGTATAGCAAAGCAACGGTCGAGCGGTAATACGACTCATCATCGTCCAAGGTTGTTGGGCGTTCGAGGACCCCGGGCTCCAGTAAACTGTGCCGGTTACCCAAAACACCTCAATGGGGCTGACCAACATCGATGCAAATGGAGAATGCCGAAAATGCTTGAATGAGAGAGAAATGCAATGTTTTAGAAAATGCCTTTTAAAGCTTGGCTCACTTTTATTAATTAACACTTGGAGAAAACTACACAAGTGAACAATAGTAAAAGCCCCAGTTCGGATTGGTCGGATGTAGAATCCTGTTATGTCACCATTCCGTTCTTCAGTAGCGCGGAGCATACTGTTTTGACAGACTTTTGAAGATTGTTCATTCATGTATTAATTTCCAAATGTTAATTAATGCAATGGTCCCCAGCAGAGTCGCCACTTTGGGCACACGCCCCAAAATTTTACATTTTTGCATATAAAACGGGTGCGCCCTTCTAGAAAGCGCGGCAAAACGCTTACAATTCAGAGTCGCCACTCGGGTTTCGCGGAAAGTACCCAAGGAACCGAACTTGAAAACGTTTGCTACGTTGTTTGATTTGAAAAGGCGTAGACTGGACCGTCGTCACCTTCGATATCTGAGGTTCATGAGCCAGGTTACGAGAGGGGAAGGGTTTTATGGCACCCCTCTTTCCCGATCCGGAGATCAGTCTTTACTCGGGCATTTTGTAAAACGTTTGCATTTTTCTCTCATTGATCATTTTTAGCCAGTTAGGGCGGGGGAACAGTTAATGGGATTAAAACAGTAACAAGTTTGCATTACATGACAAAACGTGATGCATGTTTGATCTAAGCAAATATAATAGATTGAGAACAAGCTCCTGTGAGTGTTTTAGACAAACTGGAACACACTGACTCGGGGTGATGCACGCAGGAACAAGCCTGTATGCACTGGCCAAGCCACTGCATACAGAGATGACCTGCGTGCGCCACACAAGTTCTGGCATGCGCCGGTAGATCTAAGTTCACAGCTCTTATAACCAACCCTCTGGGCTCTGGAATGGACCAGTGCACACCCAGGACAAACCACGCAGTTATATCAACAATAATATATAGTTACAGACAGTAGGGTAGAGGGTCTAAGGAAATAAAAGGAAATAGCACCCCATAAACAGTGTGGGGAAATGAAAGAGGCCTGGATCAGAGATCCATGCAAGGGCCAAGCCACTGGGTGTTGATCCAACTACCGTACACTAGTTGTATAGGGCCGTACGCCTGTTGATCTCTCAACCAATGCTTTGGCTTTGCACCATCTGGGCTCTGGAACATGACTAGAATGACCCAGAGGCCATACTAAGCAGGAAAAACAAATGGATGGCTACACAGCTCTAAATACAGAAAGCTGTAAACTAGTTATTATCATGCTATAAGGTGATCAAAATCAAAAGAAAACAGAAAACAGATGATCGGTGATCCCCACGCCAGTGGTGCACATACTGCCATTAATGGCGTACGGCATTAGGTAACTAGCATGCGCCACCTATCACTGTAATGATATTTGATGCTTTGCTAGCTTTAGGGCCAGGACTGGTATAGATTACCAGCCTTGACCCTGCCAGCCCCCCTCAGGGGTCAGAACAGATAACAGTAACAAAGGTGGTATACCTTTGCTAGAGCTTGATGGATGGTTTGAGCTTAAGCTTGAGGCTTGAAGGTTGGATGGTGAATGTGAGGGTGTTATGGAATGTGGAGTGTTGTTCCCTTGCTTACTCTTTCAATGGATGAAAGAATAACAAGAGAAAACAAGAGAGAAGGAGGAGAAAAAGACTTGGGCTCTCTTAATGGTGCTAACCCCTTTGTAACTTGGTAACCCACCAACCCTTTGCAAGAGTGAGAGATGGGAGTATATATAGAGGAGAGAGGACTGAGAGAGGGGCAGTAACCAGCTGGTTGGGGCTGGTTGGATTTGGAGGGAATGCTCCCCTCCCATAAATATATGGGACAAGGCTTGAAAGGAATTGTAGAGAGAGGAGGGAACATCTCCTAGCCGAATGCAATCATCAGGAGACTATAGCCGACGTCAGGGTGGCACAAAAGTCTCGTGTATGTGATCGCATAAAGTTGATTTGACTGGGCTTGACTGGCGTGCGCCAGTTCTCTACCTGCGTGCGCCAGTGAAAACTGAGTCAACGGTCGATGACTGACACGTGGCAGTTTATAAGCGCACGCCAGTATGGAACCTGCGTAAGCAAGTAGGGTTTTGCTGCGGTCATTTGGTTCTGGCTTGAAGGGTTCGAAAGGGGGTTCGAAAAGGATTTGAACGAGGTTTGGGACGCTCGAAGCTCAGACGCACCAACAAACTCAGGATGTTCTTGACCTTAATCATCATTGGGGAATCAAAGACTATAAATAAACTATTCTGGAAAGTCCAAAATAGGGTGTCTACAAGCCTAAACAAATGCCCTTGGTAGTTCTAAATTTCCAATTATGCATGTTCATGTTTTCCTGGCAGAATTTTTTTCTCGATATGAAGTCATTCAAGATGTTTACTTCCACACAGAAGTTGTTTGAAATGAAATAATGAATTGAACTGAACTGAATTGAACTGATATAACATCTGTGAGATGACCAAATTGCTCTGCTCGGTGTCTCGAGTCCACTTCTTTGCTGTGAAAGAAAGGAAAAACTAATGAATACTCTTTTTTCTTTTTGGCACTGCAAATCTAATGTTGTGAACCTTTTGCTATTTTGGCAGGTCATCCACATAGACCCCACCAATGAAGAAGAGTCGCAATTTTAGGAAGAAAATAACGGTCACATTACCACCATGGCAAGGAATACTTTTGCAGTTAGTTGATGAGGACAGAAGTATCATTTTGATGATGCTAGTTTTGATACACCATGGCAAGATCTTATTCGGATGGTTCAACTAAAATATTCAAACACTGGAAGGAAAAACTAATGGCGCTATTTTGTTGTATGGTTCATGGAGGATAAAACAATGATAGATGTGTGTATTATTTCGGATGTAAATTGCAGCCACTTTTTTGTTAATCTGACTCATGCAGATTGCAGCCATTGTGAACCTTTCGCTCATGTGAGTCATGTGAACTGTAACCACTATTACTAATAGATGTTTGGTGGCTCTTTTTATTTTGTCAATGTTGATACTTACCATGTCAATGAACATACTTACCACGAATACTGTATGGGTTTACTTGAAGCTGACATACTTTACACAGACTTGAGAAGAAAATTCTTGGCAAATGAAGTTACTTACCATATCAATGAACATACTTACCACGAATACTGGATGTATTGACTTCAAACTAGACATACTTAATGGATAAGGTTGAAGAGTTAGTTGGTAGTTCTGAATGGATAAGGTTAGAGAGTTTAAGGTAGGTAGATAGAAATTTAGTACTATTAATGCCAATATGTATGGTAGGTAAGCAAAACTCCATGTAATGTCAATATGTGTGGTAGGTAAGAAAAACTTCATGCTTATTGCACCTAAGAAGTTGCCAAAAACATCTAAGTATGTAGTCAGTAGATCCTTTCAGAATGGTAAGTAGTAGCAAAAATCGTGGCATGATCACACTAAGAGATAATAGCCGAAATTTTATTATTTCAAAATAGAGATACTACTCTTCAAAATATTGATATAATTAACTAGAGGTATATACTATCCAAAACCACAATATATTTTCCCAATTTATATTGGTAAGTAATTGTTACTAATTGTTAAGTAATTGTTACTAATTGGTAAGTTTGATCATGTTTTGTGGTAAGCATGACCTTATACTATGGTAAGTTTGGTAAGTAAGACTTCAAACTTGTTGCACCTAAGAAGTTGGCAAAAAAATCTGAATATGTTGTAAGTGTATCATTTTCAAAAGGTAAGTACTAGCATAAATCGTGGGATGTTTACATCATGAAGTAACAACCGAATGTCATGGTGGTAACAATGATTAGGTATTGTGGTATGTATAGCCTTATCCTATGATAAATATGACATTAATGACAGGTAGGTACCCATTTATGTAACGTAACTAATGTATCATAATAAGGGTAGTTAAAAAGGTAACTACCACAATAAATTTAATGTCACTTAGTTTTACTTAATTTGTATTACCTCGTAATTAAGTATAATACCTTGATGGTTAATAAACTAAATAATTTATTGAATGACCATTACGAATCAATAGTTAGTGGTTACTCTTACATTAGCCAATTGTAGCATTCACTCATTGATCGCAACCAACACTACTGTTAACTAATACATCTACTAATGACATGATCACTATTAACTTACATTAACCAATTCATTTTAGCTAATTGTATTAATGTCCAACCATCACTATAGCATTAATACAATTGGCCAATGACTCTGGCTACTATAATCAATCATCACTCATTGAATATGACATGATAGTGATCATGTCATCTAGTAATGACATGATCATTATCAACCTACATTAACCAATTCATTTAAGCCAATTGTATTAATACTCAATCATCACTATATCATTAATACAATTAAGCAATGGCTTTGGCTACTATAGTCAATCATCACTTATTGAATATGATCAATCAATTAAGCTCTTAGTCAAATGATTATGACTACTCTAGTTGATTATAGAGATTAATTGCTACTCTACCAATAATTGAATAGTCTAATGTCAATTATAGCTACTAATCGTTATAATATCACGTTAATCAATTGCACAAACTATTTTAAATAAATTATTTAAATATAATTAGGAGATTATTAAAATTATATGGTTTATATTTATTATTTTTAAAATTTTGTTATAAGAAACATATATACACAAAGTAAAAATTTAATAGAATATATTAACAACATTAATTGTAAGTTATTCAAAACAATAAATGAATAAATGTTTTCTCAATAATATTTGTAAAATACTTTTTAATTATAAATAATTTAATGAAATATATTAACAACATCAATCTAAAATCAAGGCAATTTTTTGGCTTAAATATTTAATTTCAAAAATTTGTTATTAAATTTTTTTTACAAAATAAATATTATTAAATTAAATTTATATTTTCACCCAATATTTAATAGTCTATTACACAAATGATTAGGAAAATAACAAAAAGTAGGGTGAATATGACAAAAAGTGGTGTGAACTTATAAATTTTCAATAATTAAAAAAATTCTTGCAAAAAGGTACATTTTTTTGCCAAAAAAATTCATTTTCCCACCAAACCGGCTACCTAGAGAACAAGTTAGAGAGAGAAAGGGCAAAAATGTTGAAGTATAGTCTTTTGTTGTGGTAAGTATACAATATTTTGTGGTAAGTGTCAGCATAAACTATGGTAAGTAGAGCCAGTGTCCATGGTAAGTATAATGACGTTTTTTTCTGAAAAAAAAGGTAAAAACACCATACTTTTTTAGAGTGGTTTTGATCCAACGGCTGAGATTCATCCAAAACCTAATCTAAAGGCCCAGATTAAATGGGGGCATTGTAGACACCCCAATTTGGCCTAACGATTATTTCAAGTCCCACCTTGGGACCATCCCGATGATGAAATGGATACAGTGATTGCTGATTGCCTCCTTGAGAACCTTAGGACTTTTGGTAAGAACTTTGAGCCACTTAGAGGACCCAATTCAAAGCCATACAGCCTTTCAGACAGAAATACAGAAGCCTAGGAGAATCCATCTGTCAGCCGTGACATCGATCCCACGGCCCTAACATCATTTTCTCACCCGAGCAACCTGTTGCTAGCAAAATCTCTCTGAGAGATCAATCCCTCGGCCGCAAGATCTATCCTTCGGCCGAGACATCCATTCCTCGGCCGTGATATCCTTTACTCGGCCGCCAGATCGACCTTTTTCCAAACTCTGGAACGTGTTCTGTCAGACGTTTAATCGTTAGGCCAAATTGGGGTGTCTACATAGGGCTACGCTCAGAGATTACGACGTAGAGTTAGAGATGCATTGCAATTGCAATTACCATCTCGTGATTTGATTGGCCGGAGTGAGTCACCAATTGCCTATATAAAAGGCCTTTGGACTCCGAAAATAAACACACGAAATTCATTAGAGTACACACTCTCTCAAGCCTCGAAACTCTGCCAAAACACTCTCTCAAACCCATTCCTCAAAAGCCCTAACCTCCCGAAGGCAGCCGTCAATCCGGCGATCAAACCCCGAAGTTCAAACCCTAACCCTAGGGTTTTCAATCAAGCAATCAGTCAATCACGCCCAATCCAAAGCAAACAAGCAACTGAGGGATCAAGGTGGTGAGGCCCAACGGCCTCTGGTTTGTCTTATTTATCGTTTATTTTCTGACTACCCGTAGCGTTTTGATCATCTGTTAATCTTTCTGTCTGGTGTGAGGAAGAACACCGACCGGGGCTTCGATCCCTCGACCGGTACATCAAACCAAGAGGATCCCTCGGCCGTGACATCCATTCACCGACCGCGGGATCCATCTCCCTGGAACAGTCTGCTTTGTTTTGCTTTCTGAATGCATGCTTCGATTATCGCACTGGCTCACTTTACTTACTGTTTAAAGGAATAAATAAACAGACTATGTGTTGGAATTAAACAAAGCATCTATATGTCTTATGTCGAACGATTATGGGCCAGTCTCACGACTGGGCAAAGAGGGGTGCTAACACCTTCCCATTATTGTACTTTTGGCTCCCGTATCTAGAATCTCTACCTGTTTTCCTAATTTTAATAAACTAGGTGGCGACTCTGTTTTGATGATAACCGCTATCATGTGGCGATGTTCCTAGCCATGGGAATGTCCATGATTTTGGTTTACGAAGCAAGCAACCAACCGAGCAAACAAACGTGATCAATCTGTATGGCGATGTCCCGTTTGGGAGGTGTCTACAGTTTTGGCGACTCTGCTGGGGACATGAGAGCCATAACCAAAAAGTTCAACATAAGACTAATACATGCCTTGTCTAATTCATTTATCATATGCATCGAGCGGGCAACCCGTTGAGTTCACCTGATATCCCGGTATGACACGGGCTATGTTGGGGGTTCCAGCAAACTCCACAGTCACTCGTACCTAGTGGTATATCAAAAGGGGAATCACCCAATCACCGCCTATGATGGGCTGGAGAGAGGATTGGTGCCCTTTGACGATGGAGCACCCTGAGACTACCAAAACCTTGCATGTTCTAGAAAGCCATAGAACTTATCAAACTAAGACATGAACCTACAGGCTAGGAGCCTACTTGCATTTTACTTGCAAAAGTTCTTCCTCACACCTTGTATCATTTGTTGTTGTAATTAACTCTTTCTGTGCAGAAGGGTTGGGATTTTCAACCCGAATCCTAACCCTACACAGGCCGAATACTGACTTCCAGGTATTCTACTTTTCAAGCAGGCACAATAGGTAAATCAAAGAAGCAACCACAGCCAACTTTGTACTCTTATAACACCCGAAGCTACGCCAAACAAAGGTCTCTGCAACCCTCCCGTCTATCGTCCTCATCTGACAAAACACCCTCACCACAACAATCCCGACCACTTTCAGAAACTTCCCGGTCATCCCCTCAACGGACCCCGTCATTTACTAAATCCCAAGCTTCGTCAAGCAACCCTTCTATCTTCATGGCAGAGAACGATGCCACTATTGCCGACCTCCAAGCTCAAATCACTGCGCTGCTAGCAGAAAAGGCAGCTAGAGATGCTGAGGATGAGGAAAGATCAATGGAAGACGAGAATCCCCATAAAGTAGTGTTGGCAGAAAGTCCTGAGTTGACCAAGCAAGTTAAGGAAATCAAACAAGCCTTGGCTCGTTCACAAGGGGACCAGATTCTGGATTTCGAGGGACTTTGCCTCTTCCCAGAATCCAAGCTGCCTGAGAATTTCAAGATGCCCAACATTGAGAAGTTCAATGGAACTGGCAACCCTACCAGTCATGTTCGCCACGTTATCAACACCCTGAAGCCGATGGGCTTGAACGACGAGCTCATCGCCCAGTTGTTCCAGCGAACTCTCACCGGAAGTGCTCTCGACTGGTTCCTCACTTTAGAGTTTGTGCATTATCAAACTTGGCCAGAAATTGCCAATGCTTTCGTCAAGCAATATGCGTACAACGTCCAAATTGAGCTAACAACTCGAGACTTGGAAATGACCAAACAAGATTCCAATGAGGACTTTGCTACCTTTGTGGCAAGATGGAGGGAAAAGGCTGCCAAGATGAAGAACCGCCCCTCCGAGGAAGACCAAGTGAGGATAGTTGTCAAAAATTTGCAACCCAAATATCTCAGGCACATCTACACACAGGCTATCACCGATTTCAAGCGCTTGCATGCCACTGGGTTGCAAATCGAAAATGGAAACAAACTAGGACTCATTGGGAAAGAAGAGGCCACTCCTCCACCTAAGAAAACCTTCTCTAGCCGTACATCTCACGCCTCCGTGAATGCCCTTGGCACATCCTTGTCTCAAGACCCTTTCCAAGCTAGCCCATCCCGAAGCTCAAATCGACCCCGCCGCAACTTTGATCCTCTTTACATGACCTTGTCCCAAGCCTTGACCATCCTCAGCCGTCAAGGGCATCTCAAACCTTTAAACAAACCACTTCCTCCACCGCCCTACGATCCAAACCATGATCCAAACAAACAATGCGCCTACCACCAACACCCTGGGCACGAAACAGACAATTGCATGCGTCTTCGTCATGACATTCAAGATCTTATTGATAGTCGAACCATAAAACCTCCAAAACCTGATGGGCAAGCCAACCCACTCTCTATCCATAATGCTGAACCGCCACCTCGAAGTATCAATCTCATAAATCTGTCTCACAACCCCACATACAATCCCAGCCAATACATCGTCCAAGACAGCCAAACTAAACCTACCTTAACCTTCCCCGAAGGAGACGAGTGTTTTATGATGGAGGAGGAGGAGGATAATAACTCTGATCAGTCAGAAGTAATCGATGTTGAAATGTCCGATATAAGCAGCAAAGATCAGGCAGAGGAGGAAAAGCTAAGGAAGTGGAAGGAACACTCCTGGGCGAAGCACAATTTGGAGGATCCAGACATTCCATTTGTAGAAGATGACGAATGGCTTCGTATCTGGTTTGAGAATAGGAAGAAGGAAAAAGAAAGGGTCATCATGATGAGAAGGCACGCTCGCTTCGAGCCTGCCCAAATAGTGGTACGCATCAATCGTCCCAAAATTCCAACGCCGCCCATTGTTTGGGAGACAATCAATCTCATAGAAAAGGTAGAGGAGTTTCAAATGCAACCATGGGTCAACCCTTACGACGAGTGCGACTATAGTCAATGGATAGAGGAAAGAGAAGATCTAGATTTCATATGCACAGAACCCTATAAAACAGGGGAAAGTGACTTTGATGAAATGGAAGAGGAGTGCAATGATCCGCTCGATGAAACCTCCTTAGCATCACTATTAAATCAGGAGGAAATAGCTGATGACCACACAATCGATGAGGGAAGAGAAAGGGAGGTTCATACCGACACATCCATCTGGGGATTACTCATGGCTCAAGGTAGCCGTCGTACAAACTTCAAAGATGAACCCAGTACAAAGGCTCTGTTTGGCAAGGAAGAAGGTGGAAAAGAGTACAAAGTTGCAAAAGACAAGGGAAATGACTCCGACATGCCGCAGTAGCTGAGAAGTCACAACATGGCAAACAAAAAACGTTAAAACATTGTTTTTGCTTTAAACAAACTAGAACGAGTTTTGGGCCCCTGTTTGGGCATTTTTTTCCCGCTAAGAGAATTTCTTTTTCATCTTCCAGATTATGCTTATCTAAATCTAAATTCCTAAATTGCAATTGCCATGCGCTATGCCCCCTTTGCCAAAACAAGGGAAAAATTCGAAGGGATCAAAATCTTTGTGTCCCCGACAAAAGGGAAGGAAAGGATGAACTCTAATTACTTAAAACTAGGTTTTTATCAAAACTCAGGAAGAAGACGCTATCTCCGTGAGAACACTTAGAGTTAGCTTGCCCATTGTGAAAGTACAAACGCAACAGGAGATTCATAAAAACATCTCCATCAGATTCCTCTCCAAAACACTAAAACCCTCTTGAGAGAAAAATGCTCGTTGGGCAAACCATACACCCAAGCAAAAGTAAGAGCAAAGCCTGCTAGGACAAGAAAAAAGCAAAAAACGCAGCCTAGGCAAAAGTTAAGGCATTTGAAGGAAAGCTCGCTAGGGACTCAACCTTTATCAGGCAACCTAGGCAAAACTTAGAGCATGAGAGAAAGAAAAACCAAGACTGAAAACCCAACCCCCAAAGGTGGTAATCTTGGAACTACGTAAAAGGCCTGATTCCCTGATTGGGATACGTAGGCAATCTCGCATCGAGATACGGCCCAAACATTTGGAGAAAGGAAAACATCAACAGGTTTGTCCTCAATGATAGGCATAGTTAACCCTGCGTATTGAGCTCACAAAAGATGAGTTAGTCATTTTCCAAGGAATTGGCAAAAACAAAGACACGTAAGAATTATAGTTCATCCCCTCTGACCCAAAAGTCATCAACGCAATGAGTATGATACCTCAAAAAACTCTTAAGTTTGGCAATCAGGCTGTGGAGCATGGCAAAAGCAAGAAACAGAAAAATCAAAGACTAAGCATAGGAAGGAATGTGAAACAGGATACCACTTGGCTAAAACAAAACCTAGCTCCCTTGGGAAAATAGACGCAACGGCCGGATAATCAATACCTCGGCCGCAACAATGATCCTTCGGCCGAGTGATCGATTCTTCGGCCAAGTGCTTTCACAACTGTCTATCAGCAAAAACTTGTTCAAAGCCATGTTCTGACTATCGCATGCAAACTCAAGACATCTAGGGGCATAAAAAGCATTTCTCATTTCATGAACAAAAGCTTGTTTACAAAATCATTGTTGTGGTTGCTTTCACTATACAAATATAGTTCCTGCCTATTTTCTACTAACTATGAACAGAAAAAAGAAAAGCCCTAAAAGCTAGGCGATCTCTGAGAAGAGGGCGAGGGCTGCTCACTGGTCCCCACATTCCCCCCGGCAGCCGGTACTCCCTCAGCCTCGAGCTGCAGCCAAAGAAGGATATAAACATTCAGATTCAAGGGATAATACACAGCAAATAAAATTCATAAAGAGAGCTGTACCTCGAGGATCCTACGGCGCTGTCTCCGAACCAAAACCTCCGCACTCTGATAGGCGTGAAGCCATTCCTGCACTATCTCGGCAGGAAACTCACCGGCACGTTCAGAACGCTCAAGTGCTGCTCAGGCTCTCTGCAAACTACCTCGGCCTCTGGGCCACCAACAGGAGGGCGGTACTGCAGGAAACCGCCATAACCCAACCTACGCGAAGGAAGAATGTAGCTAGCGGCATCAAACAAACCAGGCTCCTCAATCGCCCCCTCGTCAGAAGACGGATACTCGCACCTACATGAAGGGTGCGAAGATGAACCCGCGACACCTAAAGATGGCATGGTCATCACGTCCTAACCAAGCAAGGGAAAACCAACGGTTCCCAAACAACCAAGAACCGGCAACAACGGCAGTAGTGATCGGAAGGGACGGTCGCCGGAGATAACGGTGGCCGACGGTGGTGGAAGAGGACGGCGGCGTGCGGTGGTGGTCGTCGGACGAGAGGAATGGAGAAGAACAAGAGAGGAGGAGGAGAAAAGATTAAATGGGCCGTGAAATCGATTAAACCAAACTTAAATCGATTTTCTGGCTTTTGGCTTTCTCACGGCCGATACATCGATTCCTCGGCCGAGACATCAATCCTTCGGCCGAGGGATCGATCTCCTGGCCTTCCAATCAATTTCCTTCAGCCCCAGTGGATTCTGCTCAATGCACCAATTCAAGCAACTACAGACTTCTAAGTCCTCAACCAACCAAGTAGCCTCGGGGGCATCCCCAAGCCAATACAATGTGGTCAAAACTAGCCTTGGGGGCATGTCCAAGCATGAGGAAATTCTCTCTCCACAAACTGCTGGCCAAAACAAGTCAAAACACCCAGCGGCTCTATGCCCATATCCACTACCAAAGAAATAAGCAGCTCCGTGCCCATATCAACTCACTCAGCAACTCTATGCCTATGCCCATCACTCAGCGGCTCTAGGCCCACTATCCCAACTGGCTCGAAGCCATAACAACCATCTTAGCGGCTCCAAGCCCATTATCGACAGGCTCTACGCCTGTATTCATCAACTCAACGGCTCTACGCCTTCACCCCTCAACTCAGCGGCTCCAAGCCCATTATCCTGATAGGCTCGAAGCCTATATCTACCATCTCAACTTGTTCAAAGCCATAGCAACTATCTCAGCTGCTCCAAGCCCTCGACTCAGCGGCTCTACGCCCGAATTCACCAACTCAGCGGCTCTACGTCCGCCATTTTATCAACTCAGCAACTCTATGCTCGCTTTCACAGCAACAGGCTCTACACCGGTACTCATTCACTCAGCAGCTCTACGCTCGCTATCACAACTTAGCGGCTCCAAGCCCACTATCCCAACTGGCTCGGAGCCATAACAACCAATCTCAGCGGCTCAAAACCCATCATCTCAACTGGCTCGAAGCCGTAAACAAGCAAATCTCAACAGGCTCTACGCCGCCCCAACAATCAAGACATTTATTCTCACGCTCTATGCTCAAAATCTAACATTTTGAATGCTCAAGCTCTACGCTTGGATGCCCAACCACTGTGTACTGGATGCTCAAGTTATACACTTGAATACTCAAGCTCTACGCTTGGATGCCCAACCACTGCGTACTGGATGCTCAAAGCCTGTACTTTGAATGCTCGGATTCTGCCGTCCGAATGCTCGAGCTCTACGCTCTGAATGCTCAAGTCCGGAACTTGATAGAAGCTCAAATCAAACACACACGCACGGGCCCGTGCACATATTGCATTATCACATCGAGTCTACATCATCATATCTGTTCACATCTAACAACAAACATCACACATATACACTATGCATATCTCTCATGAAACAGGTCAACCCTACAATCAACCGGCTCTACGCCTCGGTTTTATTGATCGGTTCAGCGCCTCGATCCTTTGGCTCTACGCCAACACTTATGATGGAAAAGCTCTGTGCACAGACCATCAGAATGCAACCAGCTCTACGCTTCGGTTCAAATCACGTCAAGCTCTAAGCTCCGACAAACCAGGCCCTCGCCTCAAGACTACAACAGGCTCCATGCCTCGATTCCATCACTCTCAAGCTCTCACCTTATGATCAATACCAACTCCGCGCTTCGGTTCCATCAAGCTCTAAGCTCACCTCAGGCCCTCGCCTCATAACTGCAACAGGCTCCATGCCTCAATCTAATCACCCTAGGCTCTCGCCTTGTATTCAACACCAGCTCCGCGCTTCGGTTCCACTACGCCAGAAATCATCACCTTAGGCCCTTGCCTTATGACTACAACCGGCTCCGTGCCTCGGTTCCCTCATCTCCAAAAGCTCCGTGCTCTAGATACTGGCCCTGTGCCCCCCATATCTCAAAAAAAACCGGCGTCCAACTCATCCCAGCAGATGGTTTGGATTCCACCCCATTACATCAATTCCTTCCAGCTCATTCGCAAGGATAGGCTACTCTCTACCGAGCTCCTTTCAGTCAAAGTAAGGATGATCAAGAAAAGCAAACGCACCTGCCGTGTACTGGTCTACCCCAAAATACTAAGGAAGCTCTCCGTAAAAACCCCTCGGTAGTCCAGCGCTCCTTCAACTATCTTCCGCCAAAACCCTGGCTCAGTCTAGGTACATCACACTACGGCTTTTAAAGCCCTAAGGTACATCTTCTGTCTTTAACCCTCCAAACTTTTTGCTTTTCTTTTTCATCCCGAACTACGATTGGTCTGAATTTCCCTTGTGGAATACGTAGGCAGCCTCTCGGCCCGACCATAACAAAGCTTTTTTTTTTTAGCCCAAACTACGATTGGTCTGAATTTCTCTTGTGAAATACGTAGGCAGCCTCCCGGCCCGACCATAACAAAACCTTTTTCGAAAACCCCTTGGAATAGTGGTTGGACCAAATTGAGTTGCTTTTTTACAGCTTTGAATCTTACTCAAACATGTCTCGCGATCCGTCTGAGTTCAGTCAAAGAGGGGCATCTGTAGACACCCCAATTTGGCCTAACGACTATTTCAAGTCCCACCTTGGGACCATCCCGATGATGAAATGGATACAGTGATTGCTAATTGCCTCCTTGAGAACCTTAGGACTTTCGATAAGAACTTTGAGCCACATAGAGGACCCAATTTAAAGCCATACAGCCTTTCAGACAAAAATACAGAAGCCTAGGAGAATCAATCTGTCGGCCGTGACATCGATCCCACGGCCCTAACATCATTTCCTCACCCGAGCAACCTGTTGCTAGCAAAATCTCCCTGAGAGATCAATCCCTCGGCCGCAAGATCTATCCTTTGGCCGAGACATCCATTCCTCGGCCGTGATATCCTTTACTCGGCCGCCAGATCGACCTTTTTCCAGACTCTAGAACGTGTTCTGTCAGACGTTTGATCCAATTACACTACCTTCCCGATGCGTTCGGGCTACGCTCAGAGATTACGACGTAGAGTTAGAGATGCATTGCAATTGCAATTACCATCTCGTGATTTGATTGGCCGGAGTGAGTCACCAATTGCCTATATAAAGGGCCTTTGGACTCCGAAAATAAACACACGAAATTCATTAGAGTACACACTCTCTCAAGCCTCGAAACTCTGCCAAAACACTCTCTCAAACCCATTCCTCAAAAGCCCTAACCTCCCGAAGGCAGCCGTCAATCCGGCGATCAAACCCCGAAGTTCAAACCCTAACCCTAGGGTTTTCAATCAAGCAATCAGTCAATCACGCCCAATCCAAAGCAAACAAGCAACTGAGGGATCAAGGTGGTGAGGCCCAACGGCCTCTGGTTTGTCTTATTTACTGTATTTCTGACTAACCGTAGCGTTTTGATCATCTGTTAATCTTTCTGTCTGGTGTGAGGAAGAACACCGACCGGGGCTTCGATCCCTCGACCGGTACATCAAACCAAGAGGATCCCTCGGCCGTGACATCCATTCACCGACCGCGGGATCCATCTCCCTGGAACAGTCTGCTTTGTTTTGCTTTCTGAATGCATGCTTCGATTATCGCACTGGCTCACTTTACTTACTGTTTAAAGGAATAAATAAATAGACTATGTGTTGGAATTAAACAAAGCATCTATATGTCTTATGTCGAACGATTATGGGCCAGTCTCACGATTGGGCAAAGAGGGGTGCCTAACACCTTCCCATTATTGTACTTTTGGCTCCCGTATCTAGAATCTCTACCTGTTTTCCCAGTTTTAATAAACTGAGTGGCGACTCTGTTTTGATGATAACCGCTATCATGTGACGATGTTCCTAGCCATGGGAATGTCCATGATTTTGGTTTACGAAGCAAGCAACCAACCGAGCAAACAAACGTGATCAATCTGTATGGCGATGCCCTGTTTGGGAGGTGTCTACAGGCATGATGCCCCAATACCACATTGGGGCATCATAGAAAAATTGTCTACCATCACGTGTGTAGCCGTAGAAAAGTGAAATGTTTAAATTTGTACCATTTGA
This sequence comes from Rhododendron griersonianum, assembly GCA_018127125.1. NCBI lineage: Eukaryota > Viridiplantae > Streptophyta > Magnoliopsida > Ericales > Ericaceae > Rhododendron > Rhododendron griersonianum. The sequence continues at coordinate 19,358,741 of CM030793.1, read as the reverse complement.
TTTTTGAATTTATGTTAAATGTGTGCGTTTGGGACTACATGAACTATGCCGTGCATTATGTGAATTATGTGTGTTGGGTCTATATAAACTGTGTGTAGGGGCTATGTGAAATGTGTTTTGTAGTGTGTGATGAGGTTATGTGAATTGTGTATTTTCGGTTATGTGTGTGTAGGGGCTATTTAAACTGTGTATTTTAGTGTGTGGTGAGACTATGTCAACTGTATATATTGGGGCTATGTGAATTGTGCGTTTTCCAGTTCTCATAGAGACAGTTTTTATAACCAAGAGTATTTTTGTCTGAATTAATATGGATCAGGACTATTTTTAAAAGATTGGGCAGAAATAATACTTAGATGACTATTTTAAAACCAAAGCTAAAAAAAGGGGTTGGGATCTAAGAGCATCCACAGTGGTATAATCAAAATTAAAATGTTGTTAAGGTTAGCAACATTTGCTTAAAAAAGAACTCGTAGTGGAATAATCAAACTTAGCAACCTCTTAGCAACTCATCAAATTTTGACCTTTGGATAATCAAAACTAGCAACTTTTTGTCAATAATCAAATTTAGTAATCTCCACATTTCTTCAATCAAGTACACCATCATAACACAAAAACCTTATCTCTCTTTCATTTTCAACATATTTCTAAGAAAAATACTTTTAAAAAAGGTTTCTAATTTTTTGCAAAAACTATTTTTTTAATTAAAACTATTTTTCCCAAAACTGTTTTTCTTTTTTGCAAAAATAGTTTATTATTATTTTTTTTCAAAAACTGTTCTTTTAAAAAAAATTCAAAAACTATTTTGTTATTCGAAAACTTTTTTTTTTTACTTTTCCCGAAAACTTTTTTTTTTAAATCAAAGTTTTCAAAAAACTATTTTCTCTTTTTCTAATAACCTATTTTTATTAGTTTGAAACCTATTTTTAAAAAATTGTTTTCTATGTTCACAATTTTTAGATTTTTATAAATTGGAAAGGTGATGTGGCAATTAAGTTTTGGTTATTCAAATATGATTACACCATTCTGGACCTCTACATTGCTAACCTTAACAACGCCTTAAATGCATAATCAAAAGATGATGTGGCAACTTTTGATTATTGACTTTTGGTTATTCCACTGTGGATGCTCTAAGAATCCCTAAGAAAAAAATAAAGCTATGGGTATATATGAAATGTACATACCATGTACATATGAGTTTTATGAGATTCGAGGTGGGCCCCATAAAGATTATTTGAATCACCCATTATTTTTGAAATATTTTTTTATGGAACCCTGTAAAAAATCAACTCAATCCGATATCGGTAAGGATTTTTTTTGAATTTGTGGGGGCAAAACTATTTAACTGTTTAGTTTCGCCCCTACAAATTTAGAAATAATTCTTGCCGATATCTGGTTGAGCTGATTTTTTACAGTGCTTCATAAAAAAAATATTTTAAAAATAATAGGTGGTTCGGTTCATTTTTATAGAATCCGAGGTGGGCTCCACAAAATTCATATGTCATGGTATGTACATTTCATACTAGGGTTTGCCCGTGCCTGAAGGCACGGCAGAACGCGTTCTAAACACGCGCAACGGTCGTTTTTAACTCTCACATGGGGCGAGTTCCGTGTTTGTGTATATTCCACCCATGTGAGAGGTTGTTACAAATAACCGTCAAATGAAAAAAATTCTATTCTCCCAACAAAATGTACTAATCAAAATTTTCTATTTTAAAAATAAGCTTCAAATATGGTCCACCTAACCAAGTTCAAAGAATAATCTAACACAACATATGTTACCAAACCTGTGTAATTTCATTAGTTGCATACAGGCATAGCAAATAAGAATCTTAGCGGAACGGAGCCTAACATAAGAGTTTCCCTAAGCTAACATAAACCAAGAATTCTCGCTTAACATAAGAATTTTCTTAAGCTAACATAACCAAGAATTCTTGCTCTCTTTATTATAACCTTCCGAAATAAATAACTGAGATACAAAGAGCTGAAAATGTGTTGAAAGCATCGTCTCTGCCTCCAACTGTTTGTCACTCAACATTTTGCCCATTAGGCTGCAAAAACAAACTGCCAGGTCATAACTTCAAAATAGGAAGAAATGTACAAAAATAACAATGTTCTTCGGTATTCATACGAAATGTACAAAAATAACAATGCCCGTGCCTTGCAACGTATTTTGAACCCAACCTAAATGACTACCCTTCTATGACAACCCATGTTAACCTAACTCGACTAACATAAAAAAAAATACAACTTTAATTTACTCAACCAAATAGATGTAACAATACGATAGCTTGGAGTAGAACCAAGCTAATTGTCATAGACGCATCGCTATCAAGTATCAACATTCAAACATGTAAATGCAACCTGTTCCATTTCCTCTTCCTTTCCTTAAAGTTTTGTTATTGCAAAAGTTGTTCATAGGATCATGATAGACCCAATAAATATGGAAATAACACTGTAATGAAAGCTAATAAATATAAGCTACTATATTAGTTAAGGCCAAGTTGTCCCTTATCTTATTCTCAACTTCCAAATCAAACCTCCATTAATTCCTTGTGATGCATGATGTGTAACTCCTATCATAAATCTAGTTCAAAAAAAGAAGATAACGTGCTGATCTAATTAACTAAGCCAGCAGCTTCTTTTGAAAATTTTGTTTTTATTTATCTGGTACCTTGGATATATTGGTGAATTAGATGGGTGAGGTTTGAGGCAAGCGATTCCCAATGTAACTAAGTTTCGACAACGCCTGGCGTCAAGATCGCATCAAAAGAGTCCTTCAATTAACTGCAGGATAAATTGGAAATTTGGAACTAAAAAAATGCAATCATATGTAGCAGTTAATCCATGCAAGATTTGGTGTCCTTCCACTCCAAGTCCAAGTCAGTCAAAAAAGTTAACACACGTTCAGGGAAAAAATCTACGATCGGATTCAGCCTGAGCTTATTTGGCAAGTAGCTCAAATTTGCGCCACTCTACTCAATCAGACTAAAAATGTGCTCAAGCTAAATTGACCGAAGGTCAAATATCGAGCCAATTTCAAACACTAAAAACCACTATAGAATTGTTATTACCTGTCTCATTTTAGTCATCAGATCGAGCTAATTTCATAGAGAAGTCGGATCTCTGCTCGACCAATTGAAGCCTTAATAATCCATTGCCTGTATTTGTATAATCGGGATTCATGTAATCTACATATTGATACTACAAGATAAGAGTAAAAATTAGTATACGATTGAGAAGCCCCTTCTCCCACTTGAAAACAGACCAACCTAGAGAACAAATCAAAGGCAGCATAGCTTGAACCTTAATTGGTGCAAAAACCAAAAGGGGAGGATAAGTTCTCGGAGTTACAGGGAGGCAGATGAAGGCGCTAGAAAGAAAATATTAGAACGACTTTACCGGTTAATGAATGAAGAAAATCAATGAAAGAGAAAAATCATTTCTACCTTAAATTTGCTGGTGAAAATACTCCAATCCAGTCATCAATTGATGGGTTCAAAATGGTATATTCTAATCAACCATTCAGTATTTTGCCCCTGGAAAAGATAAGGAGTCTTGCATCGGTTAGTCATAATCGATTAATTTTAGGTCAATTTAGCACATTTAGGTCATGTTTGATGGAACACTATTCCTTTCTACTGAATGAGATAAAAAGAAAAATCAAACTAATAGGTCAATTTGGCATATTTAGGTCATGTTTGATGGAACACTAATCCTTTCTACTGAATGAGATAAAAAGAAAAATTAGACTAACTAAAAATGAGATGCTTGTAGAGTGGTTTAGATATAGTTGAAAGAACACACAGATTTCACAGGCCAATTCCAACGAAGGCACTATTCTAAGATTTGGGGGTTTATAAAAAATGATAGGCGAACTGATTTTAACCAGAAATTTGGAAAGAAAATTGTGACCCAAAAAAAAAAGATGGTAGAAAACTTTTTATCTGCTGCCTATCAAATTTTCAAAGATTAGTAAACAAAAAAGTAATGAATGTGTTTTCTTGAAAGTCGATCAAATTAAAAACTTCAAAGACAGAATTGGTAATCATCGTGGAAAGCAATCTAATTGGTTAAAATTAGAAATTCCCTCAACTAATCAAAGCCAAACCCTAGCTAGCTACCAACTGCGCCGACTTGCCCTACCCCTGCCCAATCAACACTTATCAAATCTAAACCTAACTGTAATCTAAACATGTCAGTAGTAAAACAAACTTAATTGTAATCAAACTTCAAAGATAGAATTGGTATACATACGCAACGATAGAAGGATTTATGTTTTTTAATTTTTCCGCAACATGTCATCAGGAGTAAAAAGTGATAGACCCGAACTCATCTAGCTTTCTGTATAAGGGGTTGGTTCGATACGGAAAATTGAATTAAGAACACGGACGCCTACCATGCTTTAAAGTACTATACTCCAAAACACATTCTTTTGAAAAAAGAACTGATTTTTTGATTCACAACCGTTTAAAAAAGCAGAGAAAAAAAGAGTCATACCTGTGGAGAAAGAACTGGAGAGAGAGCAAGAGTTAGAGAGACAAGAAAAAGAACCGGAAAGAAAACGTTTAGAGAGAGAATACTCAGAATAGGAAACAAAATAATGAGAATAAATCATTACCAAAAATTCGACTTAACTAAATATTCATTTAGCACCGAGAATTCCTTTACCAGCATTAATTACCAGAATTACTTTAGTCTTTCAAACATGTCTTTCAACGCCAATTCAATCAATAGTCAAGCATGTCTTTCAACAATCCAGAATTGCTTTCCGTAAATTAAGTGACTAATATAATGACCGAACATTTCCAAAAATTCAACATTCAAACTGAAAAAATTAATTTCAAAAACTGAAAAAAATCACTCTTAACCGTCGGATGAATGGCGGAGATTTGTGCAGGAAAATGTGTGTTAAGCCAACGGTCAAGATTTATGAAGAAAAAATGTGTGGGTCACCACACCGTCGCGATTTGTATTATAGATGTACACATAGCAGCACTCAAAAAAGAAAACTAATATTCGCGTTCCACTGTTTACCGATGGTGCTCCAATTTTAGTGACGTGACAAAGTGGAGCGCGAATATTTCCCTCAAAAAATTGCTTAATTTTCCACTTGTTCCCGCAATTCCAAACACGGCCTTACGGCTGTGGCGAGGGAAACTCGGATCTGGCCTTCTCTGGTCCAGTCAAGCATCAAACATCAACCGGCCACTTTCGGTCCGGGGATTACAGCCGTGCAGTTCTGCAACCATTGGGATCCGAGCCGTGCAGATCTGCAACCAACGGCAACTGTTCATCTTCTCCGGCTATGTCCCAGCCGGCCAGATCTCTCCAACTCGTGCTCCTCAGCCGCTGTGGAGCTTTTCAACTGGTGGGAGGTCACGGCCTGGCCGCCCCAGAGGCCTGCCCGGGCCAGCCAGGTCAGGTAGGGGCAGGGGCTTAGAGCCGTTGCCTTTCGGCCAGGACACCACATCCCCGCTCGGGCCAAGCAGCCCGGTCAAGCTGCTAGCTCGGGCGGGCAATCACCATTGCAGCATCAAGCAGCTCGGGCAGTCTCCAGGCCAGCAGGCCAGAGGCCAGCCGGGCCAACGACAAGCCAGCCACAGGCTAGGCCAGCCATTTCTTTTGCCAGCCCGGGCAGTGGAGGCTCGGTTGTGTTCTGGTAGCAGTAGCTGATTTACTTAGTTATTTCTGTGCTTGCGAGGACTTCGAGGGCCTCTAATTTACCCCTATCCCGACGGGTTGTGTCGTGGATTTTCTGTTATTGCCATGCCCGTGTCCAGGTTTCCCATTGAACTCTCCACTCTTTGGGATAGTTTGTACGACGGGGCTTGGACACGGGTAACCCATGTAGCCACTTGGCTCTTTATATTTTTTCGTTTTCTTTTTGCTTTGTCTTACCTGAGGTATGCCCCTTATAGGCTGTATATTCGCTTAACCTCTTTCAATTTCAAGCTGATTTACCCAAAAAAAAAAAAAAAAAAACTCGGATCAAACAGCGCGAGGTCTCTCTCTTTCTCTCTCTCTCTCTCTCTCAAGACGCGTATGTATGTGTTTGGAGTTTGGCGTGGGTGGTAGCTAGAATAGGATAGTATCTGACTATCTGTATCTGTGGATTGTCATCATAATGTCGTAGAAGATTCATAGAAGAGAGGTTATTATAGAAGAGAAGAGAAAATGGAAGCGGCGATGGGGTTGATGAGACGGATGCCTCCGAAGCACTCAGAAACTGCTCTCTCTGCTCTCCTTAGCCTCATCCCCCAACACTCCTCAGATCTCCTCTCTCAAGTCGATCAGCCTCTCCAGGTCTCTCCCTCTTTTTCATAGCCTTCATTAATTTATGTACGGTCATTTTATACTAGGGTTTTCGAGATTATTATTATTATACCCTGTAGAATATCATTCACTTCAAGCATGTTGCATCACCAGCCCTGACCCTTTTTTTTTTTTACGCAAAATTGGGTAGAAATTTGGGTCAAAAGCTTGATTTAGGTAAAGCATCTCCAATGCTTAACTCTTATTTTTACCCAAATCTATTTTTTTTATCAGCAAATAAATTTATTCATCATTGAAACAAAGTTACAACGATTAAATGGATCCAAAGAGATGGCTTCACAACGAGGAAAAACTGGCAATCCAATAAAGTTGGAATCCCAGCCCTTGACATTCATTAGCCTCTAAGTACCCGGGAAAAGAGAAAGGGGAAACCAACCAAAGGTTGGACACTTGGACACATCAAAAGGGCAAAAGGCCCAAAACCTAAAAAACCTAAATCTATTATTGAATTGCACACTTGTAATTACTAATTTATCAGAGTGGAATGAGGGTTTGAGAAAAAAAGGGTTTGGATTTGGGTCTTCCCCAAATTTTGGTAAGAAAAAGGGTAGAACTCAAAATGGGTAGGAAAGTGGGTATGGCATTGGAGATGGCTTTTTAAGATTTTAACCCAAATTTTGGGTTTGGGATCGGAAATGCTCTAGTAGATTAAACTCGTTCCTCTATTTGTTTTATCAAACATAGAAACAAGCTAGGACACCAACACTCCGGACACATGTCCAACACTCAAATTGTAAGTGTCTCTTGTATTCTTCTCAACATTTGGACACTCTGGGGATAGTGTACAACAAGTTAGGACTGAACACTGTGTGGACATTTGTGGACGGCGGTTTATTGAACATAAAGATATGAATGCATGATAAAACAATTTTTTATTTATTTTTGGTTGAAACACTTGAGTTTATTATGTACTGGTAAATGTGAAGAACAACATATCCTGATTGTAATTAGAGGATCTTTATTTTAGTTTTGTATTTAAATAACAAATTTCACAGTATTTTCCTACGCGTTGTCTGTGTCAATACTACATAGGAAGTTTGGAACCAATTATCAAGAAAACGTCATGGAGACAATCCTTGAAAATCGCTAAACTCTCAAACTTACGTCGATCTTCCCTAGCAGTTTTGGTTTTGTCGGAGCTTGGCTGACATAAAGCAGCAAACTTAGGCCATGTCAATTGGTGGTGATATCTCTGGTACCACCTAAACGATAGAAGAACCTCACTTTCAATGTGGAAAACTGATCAGCTGTTAAGGAAGAAAGCTAAGACATAGTCGCCATCAGAGCTGCAGCTGACAAGCAAAGGTTCGTCTTCCGGATGTAAAAAAGCAATACTGAGACATTAGTCCATTAGGTGTGTTGATGGGATAATATAGCTTCTACATGGTATACTGAACCAGATGTATCATTGCCATCAAGCTTATGGAAGATCAATCTTTGTGTTTGGATAATGCCTCCTACATGTAGATGTGACACATTGCCACCAACAATCAATTGCTGGTGGTTGATAGAACCTCTTCCAATATTTCCCCTTCTTGTTGGTCTAGTTTTGAATCACTCGCTTGAATTCATCTCAATTGTTAGTGTATCTGCCCCAGCATTTTAGAATGGTATTGAGCTAAAAAAATCAACATGTCCAAACAAAATGTAGGATTAAAGCTACATAACTACCTATCGTAGACCCTGTAGTAGGCACAAGCTCTGTGCTCGTGGTGCTTCGTGTACAACCTTTGTTTTATAGATGTTCCTGTCTTTAAAAAGCTGTAAACGTAGTTATTGTCTTGTGTGGATTGTGTTTCAAATAAGTTTTTTCATGCGAGTTATCAAGTGTCTGTATGTCACTTACATTTAATAATTTCAAGAGTTTCTTTCACGCTGGGAGGACAGGTTATATGCGATGTGGATTATGGAAAGGAGTTCATCTTGTGTGAATACAACAGAGACGCTGACTCATATAGGTAATTGCTCACCTCCTGAAATAGCTATTATCCAAGTGATACCTTTGGGAAGGTGACTTCCTCTTCACCTGAAGTTTTTAGTTTACTTCCAGTCTGAGTGAAAAGTTAACTTCTTGTCTTTCACTATGCAAAGTCTTCTTCACATGGAGATTATACTTCTTTAACCATTGTGGTCTGATAGCGCCATGATATGAGACCTTTCACTTTACGTTACTGCTTAACTCAACTATTACTTGTCCTGTCTGTTTATGGTTTCATTGCAGGTTCTTGTTTCCTATTGCTACTTAAGGCCACAAATTCAGCTGAATTATAAGCCTTGCTTTTCTCTAAGTTTATATTAAACTTATTGTTTGTTCCTTCTGCCTTTATCCAATGACATGATTGCTATCTTAAATTTTGTCGCAGATCTCCTTGGTCAAATAAATATCATCCACCACTAGAAGATGGGCCTAACCCTTCTCCAGAGTTGAGGAAGCTTGAGATTGAAGCAAATGAAGTCTTTGCAATTTATCGTGACCAGTGAAGTCCTTTACTTACCCCATCATCTGGTTTGTCATGTCTGTCTTAAATTGTTGACATGGAAGAACTTGTTTTTGCCCCCTCAATTTTCCCTATGCTCATTCCATATTTTAGTTTGCACCTCTTCCATCTGTGGGGCTCACATTGAGTTTAAAATTACTAGTACAATTCTATGTACACATTTAAAAGAGATATGACTGAATGCATATTATTTGTTTCCATCTAATAGCTTATAAGAGAGATTCTTTTGCAAGTGATCTCAACTTAAAAGCGATATGACTCAATGCTAATATTTATTTTATCTGATGTCTTAGCTATGTTTCTATAAAATTACTTGCAAATTATTCCTTTACTTTTGGTAGGTATTATGAAGGTGGAATTTCATCAGTTTATATGTGGGAAGATGAAAATGAAGGGTTTGTAGCTTGTTTCCTTATAAAGAAAGGTGTGTTTCTTTCTATCGCCCTTGGTCAGGAAGTTCTGTACAATTCCACTAATCTGCTATAATACCTGAGAATGTAGATGGCTCAAAGTCAGGACATGGAAGGAGAGGTTATCTGCAGGAGGGAGCATGGGATGCTATACACGTTATGGAGGTAGGCTATTCTGCCAAAAAACACCTAGAATGCAACGACCCTGTACTACTCTCTCTTTTTTCTCTTTCAAATATTGTCATTTATACTTCCTGTCACCTTGCAACCTTTACTTTTAGGTGGGTCCAGAGGAGGAAGGAATGGCTCATTACTGTTTAACAAGTACTGTCATGTTGTCATTGACTACAAACAACGAATCAACTGGCACATTCAATTTATCAGGATCAATTAGAAGACAGGTAATATATGCCGTCGAGTACAAAAGTATGGTTTTTCTAGTTACAGGTTAAACCCTTTTGCATGTTCAAGATTCCATTACGAGTCAAAGACAGTCTCAACTTGGGAATTGTTGATGAGGAATTGTTTATGGCGAGAACACGGAAAAGGAAGATTAGAATATATATTTTTTTATAAGTAAATAATTATATTATAGAAGGCATTAAGAGAATGCCCACCCGTATACAAAAAAAAAAGGCCACCAGGACAAAAAGGCCCTATACACCACCATGTGAGTTAAACAACTCAAATCAATCTAGAAAATGATCCAGGGAAGGATTGCATTCTCTCTTGTCCCAATTATACAAACTACTAACCACAAAACTTTTAATTTTGAACAAAGGCTTTTCAACCCCTTCGAAGCATCTCGAATTCCTCTCACGCGAAATAGTCCACATCAAACAAAGAGGAATCATAGCCCATATGCGCTTCTTCTTCTTACCCACTCTAGCACCCCTCCAAGCGATTAAAAGCTCCATAACATTCCCCGACATAACCATTGTAACCCAAACTAGGATAACACCATGGACCAAAGATCCCATGCCACCGAGCAATGTGAGAAGATGATTCACCATCTCAGCATCCCTTTTGCACATTCAACACCAATTAACAATAATTCTCCGTCTACGGATCAAATTATCGATAGTAAGAATTTTCCCTTGAGCCGCACGCCAAACAAAAAAACCTACTTTCAACGGTGCTTTTGTTTTCCAAATCGCTTGCCACGGAAGGCTAGAGATACCACTCCCCCGTAGCGCTTGATAATAAGATTTTACTTGGAAAATACCTGATTTAGAAAGATTCCAACGCAGCTCATCCTCCCCTTCACCTATTCCTTGCTACCGTACACTCTAGAGAATAGAGCCATCAAAGCTTCCTCCTCCCAATCTCGAAGATGTCTACGCAAGCAAATATCCCAACAGAAATTTACCTCTAAGTACAGAAAAGTGAAACTTAATTCCCATTAAGGAGAGATGGAATAATTAATTACCACTAGGTTCACTTTTACAAAAATACATTTACCATTACTGGAAGTGTCATCCTAAGGTTTAAGGGTATCCTAGGGTTTTAGGGTACCCAATAGGTACCCTAGTACCCTTGGGTATCCTAAAATCTTAGGGTATCCTAGAGTTTTAGGGTACCCTAGGGTTTTAGGGTAACCTAGGGTTTAGGGTACCCTAGCATTTAGGTTTAGGCACTTTCATAGAGCCCTAGGGTTTAGGTTTGGGCACTTTCATAGGGGTTTTAGAATGCACTTTCCTATTATAGAGTTTTAGCGGTTTAGGCACTTTCATAGGGTACCCTAGGAGTTTAGGTATTTTTATAGGGTACCCTAGGGTTTAGGCACTTTCATAGGGTACCCTAGGGTTTAGGCACTTTCAAGGTTTAGGGTTTTAGGCACTTTCATAGGGTTTCAGTGTTTCATTAATTAGAGGAGACCACTTTCTATTTTCTGTACTTAGAGGTAAATTACTCATTTCCCAAACCATAGCCCCATCATGGAGAAGATAATCAGAAACTCTTGCATCCCTTTCACAAGCCAGGCTATAAATACTCGGAAAAGCCACCTGCAAGCTCACTTCCCCACACCACACATGGTCCCAAAACTTCACCCTTCACCTCTCGCCAACTGCCATATTAGTATAATTTACAAAGGCTTCCCATCCATTCATGATACGCCTCCACAACCCCACCCCATAAGGCAAGTTCACATTACGGGAAGACCATCCACCCCATTCACATCCATACTTCGCTACAACCACTTTTCTCCACCATCTCTCTCTTTCACATGCAAACCTCCATAGCCATTTCCTTAAAAGAGCTTGATTGAACAGCTTTAAACTTCTCACTCCCAATCCTCCTTCTCGAACAGGAGTACATACCGTATCCTAATCAACTAGATGATACTTAAACTCTTCCCCCACTCCTCCCCACAGAAAATCTCTTTGTATTTTCTCCAACCGCTTAACAACCAAAACCGGAATAACAAACAGAGACATAAAATAAGTGGGCAAGTTAGAAAGCGTACTTTTGATAAGAGTCAATCTACCACCTTTTGGAATATATTAATGCTTCCATCCCACTAACCTCTTCTGAAATCTTTCTACAACAGAGTCCCACACCGCGTTTGATTTAAAAGAAGAGCCCAACGGCATGCCCCGATACAACGCCGGCAATGTCGCCACCCTACAACCCAAAATCTGAGCAAGTGCATCAATATCATCAACTACCCCATCCAGAATCATTTTCAATTTCCCCAAATTCACTTTAAGGCCCGTCACCGCCTCAAAGCATAAAAGAACACATCAAAGGTAACCCACCTCTGTTGGCTCCGCATTGCAAAACAAAAGAGTGTCATCGGCATAAAGAATATGAGAAACCATCATCCCGAAACCATCTGCTCTTCCCACCTCAAAACCGTGCAAAAAACCACCTTGCACTGCTTTGTGTATCAGACGGCTTAGAACTCCATGACCAAAATAAATAGAAGAGTGGAGAGAGGATCACCCTGACGCAAACCTCTGGAAGTCTGAAAAAAACTTGCTGGAGTCCCATTCACCAACACAGATATTCTAACCGATGATATGCAGGCTATAATCCATTTCCTCCACAACCCTCCAAAATCCATCCTTTCTATAACATAGAGCAAAAAATCCCAATTTACATTATCATACGCCTTCTCGATATCCAACTTACATACTAACCTCGGATTGCCAGACTTCAATCTCAAATCCACACATTCATTTGCAACCTGTATTGCATCAAGAATTTGAATACCGGGGACAAAAGCATTTTGGGATTCCGATACAACCTTCTCCACCACCTTCTTCAAACGACCCGCCAACACTTTAGCCAACAATTTGTAAGCTCCACCCAATAGACTGATATCCTCTGCACCTCCCTTTTTAGGAATAAAGCCACAAAAGAAGCATTCAAACTCACCATGCTCCCAAAAATACTGAAACATTCCCATCACTTCCACCCTCACCGTCCCCCAACAATGTTGAAAAAAGGCCATAGACATACCATCTGGACCAGGCGCCTTATCCCCATTGATGGACTTTAAGGCAGCCACCACTTCCTCCTCATCAAACGGCCTCTCCAAACAAGAGGCGTCCTCCACCGAGATTATGTCAAACTCCAACTCATCAACACGAGGACAACCCACCCCCTCCTCCCTGAAAAGACCTTCATAAAAGTTAGCAATACCACTTCTAATCTCCTCATCCCTTTCCAAAAGACTATCACCTATGATAATATTGCCAATAAAGTTGTTTCTCCGATTACAATTGGCCATTATGTGAAAGAACCGAGTATTCTTCTCTCCATCTTTTAACCACAAATTTTTAATCTTGCCTACAACTGATTTCTTCAAATTTCGCAATTTTTTCGAACTCTTCTTTGGCAATTTCTCTCAAAATTTTCTCATCCTCCCTTAAAACTCGGACTTGTTCCTCTGTATCCCACCGGCGTCAACAACCTTGGCTTTTCTGAACTCCAACCTCCCAAAGACCTCAGAATTCCACCTGCGTAAATCTGCTTTCAACATTTTAAGCTTCTTTGCCAAAACAAAGCTCGGCTTCCCCATCATCGAATAACTGGTCCACCATTCACCCACTCTTTCTGCAAAACCCTCAGACAGTAACCACATATTTTCAAATCTGAAAGGGGTACTTCCTTGTCGAATCCCCCCACTGTCAAGCAAGATAGGCATGTGATCTAATATAGGTCTTGGAAGAGCAAACTGTGCCACATTCACAAAATGTTCCTCCCAAGAAGTAGAGACAAGAAACGGTCAATGCGAGACATGCATCTATTGATGGACCAGGCGCCTTATCCCCATTGATGGACTTTAAGGCAGCCACCACTTCCTCCTCATCAAACGGCCTCTCCAAACAAGAGGCGTCCTCCACCGAGATTATGTCAAACTCCAACTCATCAACACGAGGACAACCCACCCCCTCCTCCCTGAAAAGACCTTCATAAAAGTTAGCAATACCACTTCTAATCTCCTCATCCCTTTCCAAAAGACTATCACCTATGATAATATTGCCAATAAAGTTGTTTCTCCAATTACAATTGGCCATTATGTGAAAGAACCGAGTATTCTTCTCTCCATCTTTTAACCACAAATTTTTAATCTTGCCTACAACTGATTTCTTCAAATTTCGCAATTTTTTCGAACTCTTCTTTGGCAATTTCTCTCAAAATTTTCTCATCCTCCCTTAAAACTCGGACTTGTTCCTCTGCATCCCACCGGCGTCAACAACCTTGGCTTTTCTGAACTCCAACCTCCCAAAGACCTCAGAATTCCACCTGCGTAAATCTGCTTTCAACATTTTAAGCTTCTTTGCCAAAACAAAGCTCGGCTTCCCCATCATCGAATAACTGGTCCACCATTCACCCACTCTTTCTGCAAAACCCTCAGACAGTAACCACATATTTTCAAATCTGAAAGGGGTACTTCCTTGTCGAATCCCCCCACTGTCAAGCAAGATAGGCATGTGATCTAATATAGGTCTTGGAAGAGCAAACTGTGCCACATTCACAAAATGTTCCTCCCAAGAAGTAGAGACAAGAAACGGTCAATGCGAGACATGCATCTATTTTCCTGAGCACCAAACCAAGTAAAACTGCTTCCGCTAAGCCCCCCCCCACCCCCCCAAAACACCAAGGGGCGCCCATCTAAAAGCCACAGCTGAGAGCTCATCCCACAATTCTTTCCTATGGCGGTGGATCACAGGACCATAAACTCCCGAGAACACCCACCTAAAACCATCCACCACATTTTTGAACAAACACGACGCTGAAAACATGCCCAACTCATCGTCAATTTTTTCCACCACCCTACTATCCCACAACACCATCACCACCACCCCCCGCGGAAGACCCAACCGCTTTCAAGTGGATCCAATCCACCCACCAGCTTCCCCAAATCTCTTTCACCACCTCCGTAGTGGCCTCTTTTAGCTTAGTCTCTTGAAGACAAACCACATCCGCCCTCCAACCTTTGAGTAACACCTTCACTCTCACCCTCTTGTCCCTCGCATTCAAACCTCTCACATTCCAACTAATTATTTTGATCTTCATAAAAAGATGAGAGATTAACCCCTTCTACTCCTCCACCACATCCCTTCCCATCCTCATAATTAATCGAACATTGTAATCTCTTTAACTCCCTACTCCCCATACTAGTCTTGCTACCGCTTCTCTTTGCCTCTTTCACTGCTCCCTTCCTCCATTTTTCCTCAATACCCGAAAACAATTGCATTGTTCTCTCTTCAAAACCATCAAAAGAGACACCCAAGAATTTACTGAAGCCAGTAATCCTCTTCAAAACCCATTTTGAGACTTCTTCTTGTGACAATCCCGCTCACTAGCTTATCTTCTTCATTCCACTCCCCTCCCGGCTCCCTAAATGCCAAAGGAGTGTAAACCTCATTGCTAATAACCAACCCATCATCCACCACCTCCTCAACCCAACCCAGATCATTGAAAACCTCCTTCTAGCTATCCCACGCCGAAAGCCCCCCTCCAAACGGCCCAGACAGAGGAACCAATTGTAATCCCCTCGAGGTCACACACCCTTCATCTGTGTGGGATGTAGGTGTGGGAAGAGTACCTGAGGTCGCCCTCCGGGTATATGGCGGTTGCTACAATGGTGCTCGAGACCACCGGAGGTGGAGGAGGAGAGAGCTCGGGGCGGACTTAGAGAGAGGGATGGCAGTGGAGAGAGTAGGTCGGTGTATTGAATGCCTTGTTGAATGCTTTGTTGAATTTCCCTTATATATGAACCTTGGGGATGAGAGAGAGCCAGGTGTGAGGCTCCTCCCCATTGGTGGGCAGAGTGGAGGTTGACCTCCTTTCCTCTTTTAGTCCCAAGTCAGGCCTTGGGAGCCCGTAATCAAGGAACCGACAGAGGCTATTTCGGTGATATATGGAGACCCGCATCATCTGCTAAGTCAGGTGGTAAGCATGATACGGGCTCCGAGGTGCCAGGATGTAGGTATGATACTTCTTCCGAGATGTCAGATGGTGGTTAATGCCCCCTCTCTCTAGGACCGATCAAGTTAGAGCTTGCCGGAGGCAAGCTCGTCCTCCTTGACGAACCCTTTGCTCTAGCCTCCAAACCACATTCCTCCTTAGGTCCCGAGCGGGGTACCTAGGCCCTGCTCCCAACCTAGGATGGTGTGCAGAGTCGCCTTTAAGTATTTGTAGAATCTTTAAAATGCTAAGTAGGAGGTGAGGTTCCCGGGGGTGACCTTCCTCCTCCGTAGGTGGAGAGTTCCTGGAGGAGGTCTTGTTCTTCCAGGGGCGGAGTTTGTGGAGGAAGCACTGCTCCTCCCGGAGGTGAGGATCATGGAGGAAGGCTTGCTCTTCGCAGGATGTAGCATTGCGGAAGAGGCCTCGCTACTCGTGGAGGTGAGTCTTGTGGAGGAGGCCTTGCTCCTCCTGGAGGTGAACTTCGTGGAGGAGGCATGCTCCTCCTGGAGGTGAACTTGTGGATGAGGCATGCTCCTCCGGGAGATGGACCTTGTGGAGGAGGCATGCTTCTCCCGGAGGTGGGACTTGTGGAGGAGGCATGCTCCCCCCGGAGGTGAACTTGTAGAGGAGGCATGCTCCCCCCCGGAGGTGGAACTTTGTGGAGGAGGCATGCTCCCCCCGGAGGTGAACTTGTGGAGGAGGCATGCTCCCCCCGGAAGTGGAACTTTGTGGAGGAGGAATGCTCCCCCCAGAGGTGGAACTTGTGGAGTAGGCATGCTCCCCCCGGAGGTGAACTTGTGGAGGAGGCATGCTCCCCCCGGAGGTGGAACTTGTGGAGGAGGGCATGCTCCTCCGAACTTCGTGGAGGAGGCATGTCATATACCCACATTAATGTCCCCTTGCGCGCATATACTCATGCCGCGAGGCGAGTGTGTGCGGGCATAATCAGACCATGGAGGGAACCTTGTTCCTCCCAGGATGGATTACCGGAAGAGTTTATGGAGGATGCGCGTCTGGATGCGAGGTGTTCCGTATACCCACATTAATGTCCCCTTGCGCGCACATACTCATGTCGCGAGGTGGGCGTGTGCGGGCAGTAATGTCCCCTTGTGTTGTATATCCACTGGGTCGTCACATTATCTTTTTATGGAAGGATTCATATCTTGTCATAGGGTTGGGGATATGAAAGGACGTCTTCGCGTTCCAAAAATGGTGTGACTCTGCATTTTGCGAGGAAGAGTAGTAGTATAAATTTCATTTCACCTTCTCATTTTTACTTTCTACCCAAATGAGTGAAAAGGTTTGAGAGCCTTGTGATTTTTTTTAGAGAGAGAAAGTGGGCTTCCTAGAATTTTTTGATATTCTCGGTGGAAGTAAGTGGGTTTTTTATATAGGGAGGAGGTGACATCCGAAACTCTTGGATGAGGGAGGGGGTAACAATCCGAGGTTAATCCCACGTTTCACACTTCCGAAATAGTGATTTAGGAGGGAGGCACAAGTGACTTCGGAAGATCTCACAAAACTTAAGTCCCAAACTCCCTCCTCCACCCCTCTTTTTTATATCTCTTCCTCTTGTCTTTTCTTTTGGTGAGAGAGAAAAAAAGGAACTGAGAGGGAGGGAGAGAGACCCAGGCCGAGAGGGAAGGACCGAGAGGAGGGAAGAGGGTTTCGGCTGGGTAGGGAGGGGATCTCGGCGAGAGGGGTCGGTGGAAGGAGGGGTTTCGGTGGGAGGGGTGTCGGCAAGAGGGGTGTGGCGCCGAGGGGGGGTTTCGGGCAGGTGGGTGTCGGTGGTAGGTTTCGGCTGGGTATTTCGGTGGGCGGAGGAAGCTGTCGAGCGGGAGGGGCTGTCGGGCAGGTGGGTGTCGGCGGTAGGTTTCGGCTGGGTATTTCGGTGGGCGGAGGAGGCTGTCGAGCGGGAGGAGCTGTCAAGCAGGTGGGTTAAATCGGGCAGGAGGGTTTCGGCGCCGAGGGTGTGTGCCGAGGGAGGAATTTTGGCGGGGGTACCGAATTCCATTCAGACGGTGGATTTCGCGGAGGCGACCCGAGCTTGGACATTGTGACTTTGCCGAACGCCTGTTGGAGGTAATCTTCATTTCGTTTGCAAGTTGTATTATTTTCCAAAGGAGCAAGCGGAGTGCCACGGCGCTTCCTCCTTGACGATACATATTTGTTGTTGGCCAAGGGTGTAAGGGGGATGCACTCGGCTCCCTCCCCTTGCTAAAAAAAAAATGAAATCTTCTTGTTCCTGCCAAGGGTGCAAAAGGGATGCATGCAGCGCCCTTCCCTCGCAAAATTGAATCTTGATTGTCTTGTTTGGTAATCGTCTGACAGGTACCGGGGTTCGGATATATTATTGTGAAAAAGTATGACGGCGCGACCCAAGCTTCTTGTCACTAAGAGTGCCGGTGCCGTGGTAGAACCACTGCCGGAACGTGCTTCTTCCGCGGCTCTCAAATCCAGCAGATCCCTTAAGGCAGAGAAAGACAAACCACCTCCTCCTTTGCCTGGTCTGGAGTTCTGGTTTCGGGCACCTTATCTTGGTGGCGGTGATGAATTGTGGCACTTAGTAGAGGCGGATGCAGAGGTTGGGAAAGTGGTTGATAAGCCGTTGTTAGGGTACAAGGAGGTTTCAGTGGAGGAGGACTGTTTTATTTCTCCCAAGTCAGTGCTGAGGTTCCAGGTTGAACGTGGTGAGTTTCCACATTGCTTGTCTGCTTACAGGAATTATGTTGTTCCTCCGACCGCGTTCGCGACTTGGGCGGATGAGATTTTGGGGAATGCCGATTTCATGGAATTGTTACGCAGGGCAGACATTCATCGTGCCGTGGTGAACAGTTTACGCTTGGTGATTCTGCGGGAGCGGAAGTGGATGGATGTGGTAGTGTCCCGGTGGAGTACCGATTCTCATACTCTTCCTGTAGCCTGGGGTGAGATAGGACCCACTTTGGAGGATGTGGGCTGTCTGCTTAGGCTGCCTATGTTAGGAAAAGTTGACCCGTCGTCCGGGAGGCTGTCCCCTTCGCAACAAGGTGTGGTGGATGCGCTGCGGAAATCCGTTCGCCGGGAAAAGGATCAAGGTGGAGGGAAAAAGGGTCACGGTGGAGTGAAGAATACCTTTACTGAATGGGCCCGATATTGGTACAAGGATTTGGGTGCATCGAGGGCCGGGGAAGAAGCTCCGGTAGTGATTGATGGACCGGGATTGAAAGAACCGGCGCATTTGGCAGCTTTCCTAGCCTATTGGCTAACTTGGTATATTTTTCCTGGTCCTCCCAAGGATGGTGTTGATACGGCATTGTTTGAACTTGCGGCGATCCTTGCTTCCGGGGAGTCCGTACCGTTGGCTCCGTTATTTTTGGGGACTTTGTTCAAAAGGTTAGACATGCTTCACGATGCGGCGCGACGTTCTTGTGGGAGGTATGACTTGCCGATTTATGTGGCCACCAACTTTCTCCATATGTTCTTGTTTGAGCGATTTCCTAAGGTTGCTCCGGAACCAAATGATTTTGGGGGGGGATGATGGTGGAGGGGAAGGGGAACCGTGCCGAAGTGTTTGTCGGTCGGCTCGATGGTCGGGGAGTGGCGTCCGGGATGTGCGGGGTGGTATTGCCGATGTTATTGATATTGAGGGAGAATTTGTTGCTCGGCCGTATGTAAACACGCCGAAGGGGGTGTTTTCTTTTAATGTGTACTCGGAGGAGGATGTGGTGACCTTTGCGAATAAAGATGATGCCTCCACGGCGGAGCTCTTTAGGATGAGTTGTATGATGAGGGGGGAGTTACCATATTTTGTGAATGGGAAGTATGGTTCTGTGACTTACGATCCGATGAGGGTTGCGCGCCAATTCGGGTATGATCAAGGGGTGCCAAAATCGTTGCTGCCATCGGGGGCTGTGGGAGATGTGTGGAAAAGGTTCCTGAAATTGGCCTTCCCGGCGGAACTTAGGTCTATGCATACGATCACGTTGCCTGGGGCAAAAAGGATGGGAGGATGTACGAAACTCTATAAGAAATATTGGAGGGATAACTTGGTACGCTTCCTGGAGTATGTGAAAGGAGTTCCCGTGTCTTTGGAAGTGGAAGATGTGCTGAGTCAGGATGGTGAGTTATGCCTTCCAAAGGTGAAAGATCCGGCCCTTGCATCGTTTGGTGTCCGTTCACCACATGTTAAGGAGGAAGTATTGGGGAGGGTGGAAGAGTATCTCGAAAATACATATGGCATTTTGGCGAAGGATGTGAGAAGTAGTGTATCTTTGAGTGACCGGGATGGAGGGGGCCAGGCAGAGGGAGTACGATTGAAGAGCAAGCATACTTCAAAGAGGCCTGCAAAAGATGCTGAGGGCCCCCCCATTGTAAAAATCAAATCAGTCTAATATCAAGTCAGTGTGTTTGTCTATACATCCCTCTATTGTGGTCTCTCTCGATCCTAACCTACTTCGTGTTTGTACCCACTTCGTGTGGTCAAGTCCGGCAAACGGAGAAAGGTTAGGAATCGTTGCCTTCCCATGGCTTTAATTCTTCCTTGTTCTTGCTAAATTTCTGGTGTGGTAATGTGGTTGTCGTTCTCTTTTTTTTTTGTAGACTTCCAAGGGAAACGAGGAAAGCTCTAAAGTGGTTCATCCCAAAGCTGTGGAGGAGGTGGTGAGAATATCAAGAGTGGAGGCGGAGACAGGAGGAGGTTCGGGGGTGCCTTCCAATTCTGTGGAGGCGATAGGTACTTTAAATGAACATGTAGTGGCACGCGGAGGTATGGACGATATTTGGGGGGATGAGGGGGTGTCTTCCGGGGAGTGGCCCCTCCGCGGAAGGGTGGTGAGGAGAGCTCGGAAGCGATGCGAACCGATGATGTGGAAGAAACGGTAAAAACACCACGGGCGGAGGCCTCGGCAAAGGCAACTGGAGGATGTTTGGCGGTGCCGTTGGATTCTTTGGAGACGATAGGTACTTTCGAGCAAAATGCAGCGGTGCATGGAGTTGTGAACGATATCTGGGAGGATGAGGGGTTGTCTTCCGGGGGGGTGTCTCATCCGTGGAAAGGTAAATCACTCCGTCACATGCGTCCATCAGACGGGGTGCTAAATGAGGAAGAGGAAGAGGAAGAAACGGAAGGGGAAGAAGAAGAAGAGGGGAGTGAGGAGGATGACCGGGGCGATGAGGAAGGGGAAGAAGAGGAGGGCGAGGAAGAGGCCGGTTTGGGGGAATCCGACCGGGTGGAAGAGGGCGGTGGTGGCGAGTCAAGCTTGCAAGAGGATGCGAATGGGAAAAGGATGCGCAGTAGTCGGCGTTGGTGGAAAGAGGGTAATTTTATGATAATGCGCTATCCCGATGGGAGTGTCGTCGTGACTTTGGAGACAAAGGAGACGGTGAAGCTAACGCCTAGTGTGCTGTTTGCCGAGGCTCGGGAGGAGCATCGACCTTTATTGTCCGACATCTTCTTCCAGTGGCCCAGTACTTTTGTTCGGCTTGGAAACATGAGTACTTTTTCCAGGAGGTTAGCATTGGTTTCCTTGGTATCGTTTGTGGAATTGTTGGAAGATGTAAGTTTGCCCGAAGCTACTCCGGAAGACTTTGCATCTGTATATGGAGGCCTGGCTGCGTTGGGGAGTTATCAATTAGAGGTTGATTGGCTCCGTAAGAGGATAGATTAGATGGCTGTCCTTCTTGAGCTTCCGGCTTGGCGAGATCGGTTGGAGAAGGTAAATAAAGAATTGGAGGAGGTGGAAGCGGCGGCGGCACGGTTGAGGAAAAGGAAGGAGAAGCTTGAGGGTGAAGTAGCTGGGCGCGAGAACAGCAGCTCGGGAGACTTTGATATGTCTAGTCACGCCGGTCAAGGGCTGCGGCGATGAAGAAAGACTAGGTGCCGGGTGGATCTCTTTTGTTTTGTTGATGCTTGTTTCCTTTTGATGTTTTGAGCTATCGTGTGTAATGAGCATTAGCAATAGCAGTAATGATCTTCACATGTGGTGATCTTTTGGTGGCAAAATGTATAACAATTTGTAGGAAGAATCCGTTCGTAGTTTGCCTCTCTTTTGTTGTGCTTCCGCTTTCCTTCTTGTAAGAGACTATTGGTAATGAATGCATGGAACATCCCCGTCTTGCAATCTCTTGTTTGTGTATGCCGTTTTGCCTTTGAATATATATTTTTTTTTTCAAACTGTGTAGGAGATTTTTGGCGTTCTTCTCGGCGGAATTACGTGATTTTTGGAGCTTGTAAGAAAGCATTGCCCTTCGGCGAGGGGTGTATCTTCCAGATTTGTCTAGGAAGAAGCTGTGTCTTCCCTCTTTTTTGTTTTTTTTTTTTTACATGGCGGCATGGGGGACTATGAGGGGTGTTGGAGGGTGAGCGTTATACAGCCGCGGAGAATGCCTCTATTGGCGATTAAAAATAAGGCTCCGCTCGGTGTCGTTATGATCTCAATGGCGATTCGCGGATGGAGGGTGGGATGGTCGACAAGCCCCCGGTTAGGCCAGGCTTGCGACTCCCATGGCGTGGTGATTGAGGATATTGGTAGACAATACTCAATAGGCAATCGAGTGAGGCGATACGTGGTGGTGTTGTATTTTCGATGGTGATTCATGTATGGAGTCCGGCGGTGCTTTGGCAGTCAACCCATGCTAAGTAGGTTGGCCAGGCGCCGGAAGGGGGGGTAATCAGCAAGCCCCCGATTAGGCTAGGCTTGTGAATCCCGCAACGCGGTGGCGGAGAGTATTGGTAGACAATATCTCAATGGGCGATTGGGAGGGAGGCGACACTTGGTGTAATAGCAGTAAAAATTTTCTTATTACGATAATCAAACATGGAATGAAGTTATGTTTGGCGGTGATTACAATGGAGAGAGCCTAATCAGAAAGTCTAAGTCTCCAAGCTTTTTATGTGGGGAGAGAGTAGCTCGCCGGTAAGTTGTTGGGAGGATTCAAGCATTCAGCGACGCTCCTACGTAGACGGCACGTCTACCAGCGCGGTAATCTCGTTGCGATAGGTGCCCAAGATGGTGCAGGGAAGTTCGTTATTCCATAATATCCATGTCCCTCCCAACGAGCAAGGGATAAGGGGATCCATGACGGCGGAGTTGGCAAATCCAATAGTTAGGCTCATTTCCTTGGCAAGAGTCCCGCCGATCCATGTGTTGGAGGCCACCACCAAATTTGGTTAGTGCAGTGTAACGGTGTCGAGGAAGTACTTGTAAAAGCTCATGCGGGTGGCCCCCTTGCAATTCCACCATAGAATCGTTATGGGGCGGCGGGTGGGGGGCCTTGTTGCGGCATTGTCGAATATTGGGTCTTCCTCTTCAGCAGTGGGTAGGAAGGCTGGTCCTAGGCCTTGGCCTTGGGATTGATCAAGGGCGTCAAAAGTCGCGACGGAGAGGCGGTACGACGGTTGGTCGTACATTATTAGTTGTTCGGCTGTGATTCTCAATTGACCGAAGCCGCGAGCTGAAATAACCTCGGCGTGGTGCACGCCGGACGGGAGGATCAGTTCTATATCTTTTCGGAGCTGGTGAGTGTGCGTCGGGAGGTCATTCGGCAGCCGATGAAATTGGAGGTGGCGCAGTGGGAGCGAATCCCATGCTTGAATGAGTTCCTTGGTGAAAGAGGCTTGACCAGACGATGCCATATGGTTGTATTCCTCCACCAGATTTTGCGGTACTCCTCCTTTTATAAACCAATCTGGTGGGGATTCGACCCCCTCCCTTAATAGGAGAAATTGCGTATCCCCTGTGCCTGGAAGGCGCTTCATCCGCGGGATGTAATTCCACACCGGGGAGTTGGGTCCCGCTCGGGATGGTGTCGGACAGTGGAGGTACCTTGTGATCGGTGATTGAGGAGCCATGGTCGAGGTGAATGGGGGCAAACAAAAAGAGTGAGGGGGGGAAAAGGATTTGCAGACTTGGATGTTTGATGTTGGTGTTTCTTGTATTATCTATGGTGTGAAGGATCCGGTCCCTTTTTAAAGGGACTTGGAGAATCTTTGAGACTTGACATCTCATGGCTTGAGGTGAAATATTGATTTAGATGGGTCATCCTGAATTAAAGGGAGGTCAGGGTCAGATGTATCATTTTCATGAAGAAGGGGCGAGTGAATCTGGGAAGTAGGAGGAATCTGACCAGGCCTAGGAGCGTAGGCCTAATTCGGGAAATGGGGGGAATCCGGCGTAGGGCTCCCTTGTGTTTGTCGGTCCGAAGGATGAATCTTAACATTTATTAGAGAGTTGTCACTTAGTAGGCATGACTCAGCGTTGTTGTTTTTTTTTTTAGTCAAGCTTGCCGAAATTTGAGTTGGGAGGATTCCCATTCTTCTTGTCTTTCCATAGCAACAAACAAACATGGAGGAAGCCTTAAAACGTGGAGGGCTGGATCCATATTGATAAGGCTCCTAGCGAGGAGGTAGGATACATAGGCGTGGGGAAAAACTTAAAACATGGAGGATTGAACTCATAATTTGATAAGGCTCCCAACAAGGAGGTACAATACGTAGTGTTCGCCTTCTCATGGAGTTCCATCACATGATTAACTCATAGGGCAATCATAAAATGGAGCTTCTTAAGAATTAGAACTTCTTTGATTACACCAAATAAAAGCTTGCATAATAAAGGAGGAAAATATACTAGGGGTGGTATGCTTTCAGCCACTTTGCGTTGACGGGAGCGAGGAGGATGTCAGAGTCCGGCTCCGAGAGTCGGTAGTATCCATTCTCATTTGCTTCTTTCACCACGAACGGTCCTTCCCACTTCGCGGCGAATTTGGAGGCCGACTTCCCTCTCATGACATGAGGTGCGGCCTTCAAAACCAAGTCTCCCTCCGCGAATTGTCGCGGCCGAACCAAGGCATCGTAGGCTCGAGCTATCCTCTGCTGATAGACGCGGAGGTTAGCTTGTGCTCGATCCCTTCGTTCATCCAGTGCTTCCAGCTCACTTGGTCTTGCGTCATGGAGGACCTCGCTTCGTAACGCCACCCGTGCCGACGGTATTGCAATTTCTAGGGGGAGGACTGCCTCGGCCCCGTAGACCAAGGAGAAGGGGGTCATCTGGGTGGGTCTTCTCTTGGAGGTTCGATAAGCCCAGAGAGCCATGGGCAAGGCATGTGCCCAATTCTTCTGGTGATCCTCTAACGTTCGGCTCAATATCTTGAGGAGAGTCTTGTTGGTCGCCTCCGCTTGCCCATTTCCTTTAGGATAATAGGCCGTGGACTTGTGGTGAGTGACGTCATAGGAGAATAAGAGTTGCCCGACTTGACGGTTGACAAAGGGTGTGCCATTGTCGGAGAGGATGACTTTGGGAATTCCAAATCGGCATATGATGTGCTCTCGAATGAAGTTGGAGACAGCAGCTCCGGTCGCCCTTTTGAGAGGGACAGCTTCCACCCATTTTGTATAGAGCTCTGTGGCGGTGAGTATCCAAATGTTCCCTCTGGAGGGAGGATTGATTGGACCAATCAAATCCATGCCCCAAGTATGGAATGGCCATGGGGTTCCAATAGCTCGGAGATCAACGGCGGGGGCGTGAATCATATTGCCGTGAACCTGGCACGCCTTACACCTTTTGACATGGTTTTTAGCATCCTCTTCCATGGTGGGCCAATAATAACCGACGTGGAATAAGTGTTGGAATAGCTTGGCTCCTCCCTGGTGCTCAGCCTCGTGCGCGATTTCTAATGCTTTGGAAGTTTCAAGACCGGCCAAGCACTTCAGAGGTTTTCCTTTAAAACTTCTTCGAAAGAGTTCGTCGTTGTGAATGAAGAACTTTGGGGCTCGTTTCTTGACTAATGCCATGTCAACTCGGTCAGGAGGTAAGGTACCATCGGTCAGAAAATCAATGTAGGGTTTCCTCCAATCGCTGTAAACTCCAATGAAATTGCATTCCGCCTTGGAGGGGATTTCTCTACATTTGGAGCATTTACTCTGTAACTCCGCTGCGTCCGTCGCCATGGTGGGCCAATAATACCCTTGGCGTTGGAGTCGCCTATAAAGACTTGCGTCTCCGGTTCCGCATGATCGCTCATGAACTTCCTGGACTTTAACCTTGGCCTCTTCCTCCCCAATGCAACGCGCTAACAACCCTTCGGGGCCCCTGTAGTATAGGACTCCTTGATAAATGGTGAAATGTTTCAAATTGCTGAGGGATATAGCGGCGGAGGCACTCTTTAGTTCATTGGAGATGGAGGTTCTCCAATCTTCAATTTCTTCTTCGGGGAAGATCTCAGCTACGGAGCAAGGCACGCTTCTCTTGAGAATTTCGATTTTGGTGGGCACCCCTGAGACTTCCACTTTGGAGGCGAGGGTTGCGAGAGCGTCGGGATGACGGTTCTCCGAGCGGGGTGCATGTTCCAGGCGGAGGGCGTCGAATTTGCTTGTTAATCTTTGTACAATGGTCCTGTACGAAGCAAGTGGAGGTTCTCTAATTGCATATTCGCCGTTTGTTTGCCGGACGACTAGTTTGGAGTCCCCTTTAACGCATAGGAGGGTTATGCCGCAATTCAAGGCAGCCATGAGGCCGAGGATGAGCGCTTCGTACTCGGCTTCATTGTTGGAGCAATGAAAGTCGAGTTTGTAGGAGAGGTTGATCTTTCCTCCACTGGGGGCCGTCAGAACTACTCCAGCGCCTCCACCTTTAGCCATGGATGATCCATCAAAACTTAGGCTCCACTCTCCCACCTCTGCTTGTGCTGCTTGGAAATCATCTCCTGGCAAATCTTCGGACGGGGGTTCGTATCGGCCACTTGGAAAATGAGCCAGGAGGTCGGCCAGAGCTTGGCTTTTTACCGCCCGAGGGGCTTTACAAATGATCTCATACTCTGCCAAAGAAAGCAGCCATCGGGCTGGCCTACCGGCCAAAGCTGGGCGGTTGAGGAGGTACCGGATTGGATCACATTTCGTGATGAGGTGGAGAGGATATGAAAGGAGATAGTGGCGAAGCTTCTGCGCGGCGAACACAAGGGCGAGGCAATGGCGCTCTATTGGTGAGTATCGCGATTCCGCTCCTTGTATAACCCTGCTTATGTAGTAAATTGGTCTTTCGGTTCCATCTACCTCTTGAGCCAGGAGGGCCCCAATGGAGCGGGGAGTGGAGGTGATGTACAGGAGGAGGGGTTTTCCTTGCTGAGGAGGAATCATGCTGAGTGGTGAGACCAACGCCGCCTTAATAGCCTCAAATGCCTTGTTGTGTTCCTCTGTCCAAATAAATCTGGCGTCCTTCTTAATCAAATTGCTGAACGGTTGGGTGATTTCCGCCATAGCGGGGATGAACCTCCGTAAATAAGATGTGCGCCCCAAGAATGTTCGGAGTTCATCCACATCGGCAGGCCGAGGCATTTCCCGAATTGCAACGACTTTGGCAGGGTCGGGATCAACCCCATGGCGGTGGACAATGCAGCCAAGGAACTTGCCGGCTGTGACTCCGAATGCGCATTTCAGCGGGTTCATCCGTAGCCGATACCTTTTGCATCTCTCAAATACTCTTCGGAGGTCCTCCAGATGGGTCTCCTGTTCTTTGGACTTAACCACCAGATCGTCTATGTAGAACTCAAGTATGTCGTGGAACATATCGTGGAAGATGGCGGTCATCACTCGCTGGTATGTGGCTCCTGCGTTCTTCAAGCCGAATGGCATAACGGTGTAGAAAAAGTTGCCATTGGGAGTCCGGAAGGAGGTCTTAGTCGCATCGTCAGGAGCCATCTTGATTTGGTTGTATCCACTAAATCCGTCCATGAATGAGAACATGTGGTGCCCGGAGGCCGAATCCACGAGTGTGTCAATGCTAGGAAGCGGGAACTCATCCTTCGGGCAAGATTTGTTCAAGTCTCTAAAATCCACGCAAACGCGGATCTGCCCATTCTTCTTTAGCACCAGGACGATGCTAGAGAGCCAGGAGGGGTGTTGGATGGGCTTGATGAATCCGGCGTTGAGGAGTTTGACTACTTCATCCTTGATCTTTAACTCCACGTCAGGTTTGTAGAACCTAACACCTTGTTTCACCGGACGAGCCGAAGGCATCACATTGAGTTTATGCGTGGTGACTCCGGGATCCAATCCTGGCATTTCGTCATAGTTCCATGCAAAAACGTCAATGTACTCACGGAGGAGCGCAATGAAAGCCTTATTTTTCTCTTCAGGAAGAACTTTGGCTAGGAAGATTGGCTTTGGAGGCATGCCCGGTGGAGCCAAGTTCACTTCCTCTAATTCTTGCTTTTGAGGCCGGGGCCCATCTTGCAAGCACTCCGGAGCCACCTGGACTTCCTGGAGGGCTGGGGGTTGCTCTTCCTGGCCTTCGTTTGGTGTTGTCAACTTTTGGATTGTGGGAGGTTTTTTCTTCTTGTTTTTCTTCTTCCTCGGCTTGTTTGGTCGTTTTTGGGTGAGATTGAACAAGGAGCAGCATTGAGTGAAGTGTTCCACGAGGTCCCCTTCATCCTTGTGGGCTTCGTGACATTCTGCTAGGGAGCCGGCTTCCCCGGGCAAGGAAGCTAGCTCCCCGCACCTTCACAAGCGGTAAACTTCCTTGCCATCTGGCCTCGTGTATCTCACCACTTTGGGGCCAACGTTGTCCTCCGCGGGTGCTCGGGCCTTGGCCAGGATGGTATCTCTAGCCCGCTTCTTCTCTTTGGGGTTACTGGTGGATGGAGAGCCTCCCTTGGAGATCTCATCCCATTTGGGGATTGGGGTGCCTCTGGGAGGAACCGGGGTCTCCTCCTCATTTGCATCATTGTAAAATATGGCATCCGCCATGTGAGACTCTTCTGGTTTGAAAGGCTTTTGAGAGCCGACGATGGTGACCAGACCATTCTTGTATATTCCCTTCATGCACTGGTGGTACGTGGAGGGAACCGCGGCATATCGATGCATCCAAGTCCGGCCGAGGAGGGCTTGGTAACTCGTCTCGGAGTCGATCACATGGAACTTAGTGGCAGATCGTATCGGCCCCACGATTAGGTCCACTTGTACGAATCCCATGGATTGTTGGCTATGGTTTCCAAATCCGGAGATTGTGATGGGTTGGTGGACTAAATGGCTAGATGGGATACCTGCTGCCTTAAAAATGGAGTAAGGTAGGATGTTGAGCGAAGCTCCACCATCTAGAAAACCTCTTTGAAACTCCATCCCATTTATGATGACTGGGACGTACAAGGGCCTATTGTGGGGGAAGGGGAGTTGTCGGTCGGCCTCCGTGAATGTGATGGGAAGATGGTTGTCGCGGAGGATCTTTCTTACAGAGCCGGATAGGCCCATGCATTGCTCTCCGTGATCTTCCGCCACGCGGAGTATGGCCTTGGTTGCCTCGAATCTTGTTGCTTGGGAGAAGCCAAACTGATCAAATAACCATTTGAACTTCGTGGAGTTTTGGAGGGAAGAGGCCCGCCTCTCCTCGAAATTTGGGCATTCCGGCCCTTCTGTGTTGGCTATTTTGCACACGGTTAGTTCTTCATTCTCTTCATGGTGGGAGATAGTCACCATCATAACAGCTTTCCCATTATCTTTGTGATTTGGTAGGGGGTTCCGGAGGACATCTTTGGTCGCCGTGAGCTCCACGGCCTCTTCGACCATAAATTTTTCAAACAAAGTTCGGAGGCCCCAACAGTCTTTGGTAGGGTGGCGAACGATCCTATGGTAAATACAATAGTCCGGATGTTCCATATCTCTCCGGGTAGGCTCCTTCCTGGCTTCTGGAAGTGTTGCCTTCCCGTCTTGTACCCAAGCATCCAGGAATGCTTGGGCCTCCGCCGCCGTCACCGGCAGAGGCGGAGGCTCATTGTACTTTGGGCGTTTTGCCGGGTACCCCCGGCTTCGAGTAGGTGGGGGGCCTGAGGCTGCGTAAGCCGTTTGTCTGGGACCCGGATGCCTTCCGCGGGAGGAATGTTGGTAGCGAGGTGGAGGAAGTGGGGGTTCCATTGTTTCATTCAAGTTCCGGGCTGCCTCATACAAGGCGGAGAAGTCCGGGAAGTGGTGAGTGACCAAATGGGGCTTAAAGGCCGGTTGCATTCCGTCCACATAAATCTTGGCTAGGCGATCTTCCGCTATCGGTTCTTGAACGTCCACCGATAGTTCGCGGAAGCGGCGGACATAAGCATTCAAGTCCTCGGAGGGCCTTTGAGTCACCTTCATCAGTTGGAGGGTTGTGAGGCGATCCTCCACGTAAAAGAACTTGGAGTAAAACTTCTTAACCAAGTCCTCCCAAGAGAGGACCGAGTTAGGAGCAAGATTGGCGTACCACGAGTATGCCTTGTCCGTCAAGGATTTGGAGAACTCTCGTAACCTCAAGTTACGGTCACCGCTGTGGACGCCGAGGCTGTCCACAAAACGAATGACGTGCTCTTTGGCGTTTCCTTTCCTTCCGTCAAAACGGATGAACTTAGGGACCGTGTATCCCTCCGGATATGGCATGTTTGTGACCGCTATGGGGTATGGAGGGCAGAGGTCCGTGTCGGGAGTAAAGGCGAGGGGTTGCTTTTCGGATTGAATGAGTGCTCGCACTTGCTCGAGCGTTACGGGGGTTGCGTTCACCGTGTTCTGGACCACAGCGGCTGAACCCACCCCCATGGAGGGGATCTTCTGGGAGCTAATCTCTGGGGGAGGAGTAGGTGTCTCTTTGGATTGGAGGTTTTGTGCTCCCTCGCCGGTTTGGTTGTCACGAGTTTCGGTTTGGGAGCCAGTAGAATGGGTTCCCTCCGTCTCCGCTTGAGGCGGAGGAGGGGTAGTGCTTTTCTTCTGCAAGGCGAGTACGGTCTCCATCAAGAGACTCTGGTTTTGTTGCATCGTGGCGAGGGTATCGGTCACCGAACGTAACTGTTCGATGATAGCGGTTTGTGTGATGGGTTGTATTTCTTCTATGACGGAGTCGGAGGTAGCCTCTAAGCCCTCAATACCACTAAGTCCGGGAGCTCCTGTTGTTTTCTTTGGAGGCATTGTAGCAAGCACCACTCTTCCCCAGCAGAGTATAATGTGGGATGTAGGTGTGAGAAGAGTACCTGAGGTCGCCCTCCGGGTATATGGCGGTTGCTACAATGGTGCTCGAGACCACTGGAGGTGGAGGAGGAGAGAGCTCGGGGCGGACTTAGAGAGAGAGAGGGATGGCAGTGGAGAGTAGGTCGGTGTATTGAATGCCTTGTTGAATGCTTTGTTGAATTTCCCTTATATATGAACCTTGGGGATGAGAGAGAGCCAGGTGTGAGGCTCCTCCCCATTGGTGGGCAGAGTGGAGGTTGACCTCCTTTCCTCTTTTAGTCCCAAGTCAGGCCTTGGGAGCCCGTAATCAAGGAACCGACAGAGGCTATTTCGGTGATATATGGAGACCCGCATCTGCTGCTAAGTCAGGTGGTAAGCATGATACGGGCTCCGAGGTGCCAGGAGGTAGGTATGATACTTCTTCCGAGATGTTAGATGGTGGTTAATGCCCCCTCTCTCTCTAGGACCGGTCAAGTTAAAGCTTGCCAGAGGCAAGCTCGTCCTCCTTGACGAACCCTTTGCTCTAGCCTCCAAACCACATTCCTCCTTAGGTCCCGAGCGGGGTACCTAGGCCCTGCTCCCGGCCTAGGATGGTGTACAGAGTCGCCTTTAAGTATTTGTAGAATCTTTAAAGTGCTAAGTAGGAGGTGAGGTTCCCGGGGGTGACCTCCCTCCTCCGTAGGTGGAGAGTTCCTGGAGGAGGTCTTGTTCTTCCAGGGGCGGAGTTTGTGGAGGAAGCACTGCTCCTCCCGGAGGTGAGGATCATGGAGGAAGGCTTGTTCTTCGCAGGATGTAGCATTGCGGAAGAGGCCTCGCTACTCGTGGAGGTGAGTCTTGTGGAGGAGACCTTGCTCCTCCTGGAGGTGAACTTCGTGGAGGAGGCATGCTCCTCCCGGAGGTGAACTTGTGGATGAGGCATGCTCCTTCGGGAGATGGACCTTGTGGAGGAGGCATGCTTCTCCCGGAGGTGGGACTTGTGGAGGAGGCATGCTCCTCCCGGGGGGGAACTTGTGGAGGAGGCATGCTCCCCCCCGGAGGTGAACTTGTGGAGGAGGCATGCTCCCCCCCGGAGGTGGAACTTTGTGGAGGAGGCATGCTCCCCCCGGAGGTGAACTTGTGGAGGAGGCATGCTCCCCCCGGAGGTGGAACTTGTGGAGGAGGGCATGCTCCTCCGAACTTCGTGGAGGAGGCATGTCATATACCCACAATCTGCCTCAGCTACACAGTCCCTAAACGCCCTACCCAATCCTAAACCCTCACCCATCTCCATAGAGAACCTCCTCCTCCCAAAACTACCCCCCAAAGCAACGCTTTCCCCACCACACCAGAGCTCCGACACCCTCCCCTCACACCCAACCTCATCCACCCTCTCCCTCAGGACCAAAGCCGAATCCCCTAGCGAAAGAGAATCAGCCAACATCAACCTCCCCTCAGAAATTCTGCCAACACCTCCTTCCAGAAAAGAAAAAGAAGAGGGCAAAGATGGAGAAGAGCGATCGAAAATCATACATACCTCGCTGTTATCCAGCTTGGACTTAAAAAGGTCTTTTAAACAAAAAGGCCCACTTATCCACAGGCCCACTCTTAAAAGGGTTGTGCTGTGCAGTTCTAGACCCTCCAACAGGCCCTTTTAAAAAGCCCGAAACCACCTCACTTCTACCCACAACACGCCTAGGCCCAAACCAAAGCCCAGGCCCCCAACCCTTACGTGATTCAAAATTTGAATGCCGACTAGATCTGTACCACCCTCCAGCCTGAGACCCACTTGCACCATGCGCATGACCTCCACTCGTCTTCTCCTTCCTCCCCCAAAAAAGCCGCCTACTGAACTTCCGGCGACCACCCCCTGGTGTTCTTTGCAAACCCCCAAGCTCGGTTGAAACAGAACTTCTGGCCCCTTCTCGACCCAAAGGGTCACTTCGAACAACCAGCTCCCCATAGCAATCTTCACAGTTGCCGGAATATTCTCTGGTGGAGCCCGAACAGCAATCCTAGCCCAACGCAGATGTGCTTGCTGTCTCGTATCTTCGTCCACATACAGAAAACTGATAGAAAACAGAGACACAGAGACTGAAAATACTGATCTTATTTCTGAATGAATTACAATGAGGAGTACACCTTTAAATAGAGTAAAGCTACGCCTAAGAAAGGAAGATTACAAGATTTGATTACGATATGATTACCCTATGATTATGCTATGATATGATTACCCTATGATTATGCTATGATTTGATTACGATACATGTCCTAAAATAGCATATTACAAGAAGATACAGAATATATATTCAAAATACAGAATATATATTCACACCCCCCCTCAAACTCAAGGTGCGAGGGCAGAGAGCACCGAGAGTTTGTCAAGGAGAAAGCGGAAACGAGCAGCGGTATGAGTCTTCGTGAAGAAATCAGCCAGCTGCAATGTGGAGGAGACGAAGGGTAAAGCAATGGTGCCAGACTGGAGATGCTGGCGTATGAAATGACAATCAATCTCAATGTGCTTCGTGCGCTCATGGAAGACCGAGTTGTGGGCAAGCTGAATAGCACTCTTATTGTCGCAGTAAAGAGGTGTAGGAGTAGTAACAGAGACCCCCATATCGGAAACAAGCCAGCGAAGCCATACGATTTCAGAGGTAGCATGGGCCATGGCACGATATTCAGCTTCCGCGGTAGAGCGAGCAACAACAGATTGCTTTTTGCTTTTCCAGGAGATAAGAGAATCACCTAGAAAAACACAGAGCCCAGAGGTAGATTTGCGGTCATTGACATCACCTGCCCAGTCAGCATCAGCATAAGCATGGAGGGTTAAGCTTGATGTAGAAGAAATCAGAAGGCACTGATGAAGGGTACCACGAAGATAACGGAGAATACGTAAGAGGGCAGCCCAATGCGTAGTCCGAGGAGCAGAGACAAACTGACTAACAATGTGAACTGCATAAGAAATATCTGGCCGAGTAACCGTAAGATAAACCAAGCAGCCCACCAATTCACGATATTCCGTAGGATCCTCAAGGGGGACACCATCAGAGGCAGAGAACTTGGCATGAAGTTCAAGGGGAGTATCAACAGTCTTTGTATCCGTGAGACGAGCACGGTGAAGGATATCAGTAACATACTTGGACTGCCCCAAAAGATACCCCTGAGGAGAGGAAGCAACTTCAATACCAAGGAAATAACGTAGCGGGCCCAAGTCTTTCATTTCGAACTCACGGAAGAGATGACTTTTAACTTCAGCAATAGCAGCAGAATCAGAACCAGTGATGATCATGTCATCAACATAAAGTAAGAGAAGTACCAGGCCATGAGAGGTGCGACGGAGAAATAGAGCAGAGTCATGCATGCTAGGCGTGAAGCCAATTTGAAGAACAACATCCTGGAAGCGTGAATACCAAGCGCGAGGGAACTGTTTCAAGCCATAGAGAGCATGACGCAAGTGACAAACCATACCGGAAGGATGAGAGAAGCCAGGAGGAGGCCGCATATAAACCTCTTCAGAGAGATTGCCATTAAGAAAAGCATTCTTTACATCCAACTGAGAAAGAGGCCACTGATGCACTGCGGCCACTGAGATCAAGGTGCGAACAGTGGTCATTTTGGCAACAGGGGCAAAAGTTTCCTCGTAATCAATCCCATACTCCTGAGAAAATCCTTTAGCAACTAGGCGGGCTTTATACCGTTCTAAAGAACCATCAGAATGAGTCTTAACCTTGTAGACCCATTTGCAACCGATTAGATTCTTACCATCCGGAAGAGAAACCAACTCCCATGTCTAATTGTGAGCAAGAGCAGTAAGTTCAGCTTGCATGGCATCCACCCAATTGGGATCATTGCAAGCTTCTTTATAGGACCTAGGCTCAAAATAAGTGTGAATGCGGGAAAGGAATGATTGATAAGAGGATGAGAAACAGGTATTAGTAAAGCCATATTTTACCGGTGGTTGACGATTGTCGCGGAGGGGATACCGGCGGACAGGCGGATCAGGATCCGTGGAGGCAGATTGGGGAGCAGCTGTAGAAGTTGGACGACGGGTGTAGACCTGGGTGATTGGAGCATGGCGAGGTGATGCTGAGGGGGCTGTAGAAATATCAGATACCGTAAGAGTGGAGGTGTACTCTTCGGGAGGGACATCCATATCCATAGGAAAGGGGTCAATATGGATCAAGTCTTCTTTGGCTACAGGAGCAGTGCGAGGAGGAAGAGTAAAATAGGGAAGACGCTCTAAGAAGACAACATGCCTTGAAACATAAAGCTTTTTGGTCACAGGATCATAACACCGATACCCTTTTTGATTAATGCCATACCCCAAAAAAACACCTAAGACACAGCGGGCGCTGAGCTTAGTGCGGTCTTTCTTGGGAAGGAGAACAAAACAGGTAGAACCAAACACTCGAAGAAGAGAGTAATTAGGAACCTGACCATAAAACCGCTCATAAGGAGAGCTACCAGAGAGAAGAGGGGTGGGCATCCGATTCAGGAGATAGGCTGCAGTGAGAACAGCTTCTCCCCAGTAACAGGACGGGACGGAGGAAGACAGGAGTAGAGACCGAGCAGTATTAAGAAGGTGACGATGTTTTCTTTCAGCTCTACCATTTTGGGCAGGAGTGTCAGTGCAAGACGATTGGTGGATAGTCCCAAGCGAATCTAGGAATTTATGAAACTCTGAGAGTGAATATTCCCCACCCAAGTCAGACCGAAGAATTTTAACCGATGTAGAAAACTGATTTTGAACCATGGCATGGAAATTCTTATAAATCGTAAAGAACTCAGATTTGTGTGTCATTAAGTAAACCCAAGTATACCGACTAAAGTCATCCACAAAAGAGACATAATAGACAAAACCACCTTTAGTGGCAACCGGAGAAGGGCCCCATAAATCAGTGTGAACAAGTTGAAAAGGCGAAGTAGAAACAGAAGTACTTTTATTAAAAGGTAAAGCTGACATTTTTGCAAACTTACAACCACTGCATTCTGAAATATCACTGACTGAAATATGACCCAAATGACCTGCCTGAACTAAAAGTTTTAGACGCTCACTAGATAGATGTCCTAATCTAGAATGCCAAATATAAAACGGAGATGACTTATGATCTAAACAAAAAGATGACGCAGCAGTGGAAGAAGGTTTTATTGGGAGATGCAAGTGCTCCAAAAGATAGAGATCACCAACTCTACGGCCTGCCCCAATCTGCTTCTTGGAATCCCGATCCTGCACAACACAACCAGAGGAAGAGAAAACAACATCAAAACCAGAGTCGGATAATTGGCTGATTGAAAGTAGGCTCAAAGACAACTGAGGAACATAAAAGACATTAGGAATAGATAGTGACGGTGCAGTAGAAGATAGAATGGAACCAATAGAAGCAACATGCATGGGAGAACCATTGGCTGTGGCAATACTAATAGGAAAAGCAGGTGGCACACAATTACTAAGAAGAGACAGATCAGGAGTCATATGGTGAGAAGAGCCAGAATCAAAGATCCAAGTGGTGGGTTGGATACCTGAGGTGGGAGAACCACGCAAACCTGAGTGAGTGGTAGTCATGGCAGAGGCTTGGGGGGAACCCCCTCGAATGGCTTCCATGTAAGCCTGATACTGCTGAAATTGCTCATAATCAAACTCTGGAGGTGCACTACTGGAGACCGGTGTTGCCAAGGCTGCAGGAGGGCGAGGATACTGTTGTGGTGCCCGAGACTGATGTGGGGCGTGAGAACCAGTCGACTGAGTAACATTTCGTCCCTTTGGCTTGGGACGGTTAGGGCACTGATGCTTCCAATGACCCTTCTGATGGCAATAATTACACTCATCTTCAGGAATTTGTGGCCTTGGCTTGGTCGCAAATTGGACAGGATGAGATGCTGGAGTGGGCGAGTGATGTGCCGGATATTGACCAGATGGAGCAAATGGAGCAGCAAAGACAGACTGTGAGGGAGGTGCAAGATTAGCCATTTTGAACCGTGTTTCCTCAGCGATAAGCTCATGAACAGCACCATCTACTGAGGGCAATGGAGACCGATGCAAGATAGCCCCACGAAGAGGCTCAAACTGAGTTCGAAGGGCCATGAGAAACTGAACAAGTCGTAGCTCCTCACGAAATCTGACATAACTATCAAGTAGCTGCAAATCTGAAGGTTCCATGAGAGCTAACTGATCCCAATATGTAGTCATTTCGTTATAAAATTCTTGAATCGATTTATTGTTTTGGGTGGTATTTCGGATGGACATTTCAAGCTCATATCGTTTAGCAAAATTTGATTCAAGATACAGAGCTTGTAGATAATCCCAAACTTTCTTTGCTGTGTCATATTTCGAAAAATTCATGCCAATACTTGGTTCTACGGAGTTGTGAAACCAAGTCAAAATCCGTGCATTCCCTGTGTTCCATTTTCCCAAGGCAGTGGCATACCCTGGGTCTTTTGGATCAGAAGGAGGTAATGTAGAACCGTCTACATATCCCCACATTTCTTTACCAACAACAAAATTTTTCATCACATGAGCCCAGTAGGAGTAGTTGTTACCGGTCAAACGAACACTAATAGCCTGATTTTTATCGCCAGACATGATGCTAACAGAGAAACGCAGTCAAAAACAGAAAAGAAAACAGAATACCGGAGTACCAATCTGCCTTAGACTGGTTTGTCAGAGCTGTAACAGAGGTCGCCGGAGCTGCTACAGTGTCGGCGAGTGCTGCTAGAGGTTGTCGGAGTGTGGGTAGGTCACCGGCGGTTGGAGAGGGTCTGCTGTGGTTGTTTTTTTTGTTATTCGGGTTGCTGAAAAACAGAGAGAGAGGGATCGATAGTAGCTGACAGAGAGAGAGATCTTAGGGCAGAAGGTTGATCGAAAAAACAGGGTTAGGGTTTCGGAACCTGCTTTGATACCATGATAGAAAACAGAGACACAGAGACTGAAAATACTGATCTTATTTCCGAATGAATTACAATGAGGAGTACACCTTTAAATAGAGTAAAGCTACGCCTAAGAAAGGAAGATTACAAGATTTGATTACGATATGATTACCCTATGATTATGCTATGATATGATTACCCTATGATTATGCTATGATTTGATTACGATA
This sequence comes from Rhododendron griersonianum, assembly GCA_018127125.1. Classification (NCBI taxonomy): domain Eukaryota; kingdom Viridiplantae; phylum Streptophyta; class Magnoliopsida; order Ericales; family Ericaceae; genus Rhododendron; species Rhododendron griersonianum. Next base: position 19,321,075 of record CM030793.1, on the reverse strand, counting down.
CATGTCCTAAAATAGCATATTACAAGAAGATACAGAATATATATTCAAAATACAGAATATATATTCACAAAAACCACCACAGTGATCCCCAATTTCTCTAAACACCTCAAAATCCCAAAGGTGAAGATGCAGCCCTAAAATTTTTATCCAAACCTCTGAACTAGCATCCCCTGGTTTTACACAGCACCCAACCGGAGACCACCACTCCAAGTCCAATCTTCTTTTTTTCCTCTGAAATTCCATTTCCCTTTCAAGACCCGTTGAGCTTCCTCAAACGACGGCAACAAGAAGAGAAACGAAAAACCTCCTAATTCCAAAACCTGAACCCCGGCAGTCACTTTCCAGGATTTCTGAGCCCATCGTTGAACCTCCATAGTTGCCGGCAGAGCCAACCTCCCTTTCTCCATCCTACCCACTAAGCATCTCTCAAAAAACCTCATCACTCAAGCATTGAGTCAGCTCTAACATCCACATCGCAACCCCTTCGTTTTTCCCCCTTCTCCTCCACCGCTACTGTGTTCTCCGGCCATCCACCAATGCTTGCAGCCTCCAGAAAAGATCTGCCATCAACTATCCCCTCTGAATGCCGATAACACAGAACGCTTAATTTTTTTTCGACATATCCACCCACCCCCCATTTCCACACAACTCTGGCAACAGCACATACCACCCCCTCCCTGAATCTCTCACCTCCACCCTCAAGACAAAACCCCTTTCCAGAACTAAACGACGCGTGGATTTTCCTTGCAAAACTCCCATAGCTGCGCACGAAATCCTTGTTGTAATCTGAAGACGCATCCTCAAGGATTAAGCACAGCCATGGAAGCTCAATCTCTGAGATCCAGATTTCCCGACGAACCCTTGATCTGTGTTCCACTAAACCATATCTCAATCGATCTCCTTCCCCCTCATCCACCAGTTCCAGCACTTGGAACCCACCTGAAACAAAGCTTTCCGCTCCACTACCATTGGTTCACCATTTCAACCCACTCGATAAAATTTTACAAGATCCAAACAAGAGAAAGGAAGATTATTAGAAATAAAAAGGAATGAAATTAGAAATGGGAAAGTCCAAAATAATTCAGGTTATTTACATCTGGGGGGGGTTTGCTGAGTTGGGGTAGCTAAACTTATAGGAATGTACCAAAAGATAATGAACGGGTAGAGTGTGTGTGTGTGTGAGAGAGAGAGAGAGAGTCGTATATTTATAGCATTGTGTACATAACAAAAATTGCAGCCACGCATCTTGTTAATTGTGCCTTTTAGTGGCCAACCTCTTTATGATGGGTGCCAAGCTTTTCTGCAAGGTATTACTTTGGCCGTCACTAGAATGACACTCCATATGGAGCTTCATTTGTAACCCAAGGCAAGGCGATCCCATTTGCTTGTGAAAGTTCAGATGGGGGCACTATTTTCCACGGTATTCTGTTTCTGTGCAATGGAGAGATTACAATTCACATTACACCCGCCTCAATGATGCTTGGAGCCCTCTGAATGCTTTTTAGACGTCTATTTTTTTTTTTCCGCATAACAGCCTTGTGTGGAGGCTTGAGAAAATCCATAGTAATAGCTTGGCAATTAGCTTGTGCCAATCCCATTTTAGCCTTTCAGTGCGATTGTCATTCTCTACATAATGCACTATCATGGCATCATGTCTTTTTGCACCATTTCTATCCATGGAACCAAGTGTCATGGATAGAAATGGTAGAACGTAGCATTATTTAGGGGGGAGGTTGACCAAAATAGACTTCAGAGGCGGTAGTCTGATAGGATTTAGGTTTGTTGGATGTCACGGAACACGATGTCCATGACAGAGCTCAATGGAGGAAACGGGTCATGTAGCCAGCACCACCTCCTCTTCTTTTTTTTGTCTTTTTTTTTTTACGGAAAGACGGCAAATGGTTAGTCATTTGAATGGTTTTATTTGTCAAACAGTCAGGATTGACAGCTTGGAGTTAATTTTACGGTGCTTCTGGAAAGTAAGTCAAATATCTTCCTTTCATGTTTAACAGATGAATATGGATCTCTCGGTGGCAGATGGTCATCTATGTAACATGGGAAAGATGATCGAAGAATTGGAGGGTAAACTGAGGAATTCACTAGACCAGGTACTTTGTTGTATATAATAATACCATTGCTACTTCCGGTTATCCTCTCTTCTTTTTCTTTTTTTCCCATGGAAAGGTTACTCCCCATGGAGTGGTCAAATGTGGAATTTCTCTATGGAAACTTCAACTATACTTATGATTACGTGATTGAATAATTGATCTATGCCCTTTATTTCCTAATGCCTTTCGAGATTTGGGTTTTAAACTACAAAGGTGTAAAATTGGAAGTTTTGATTACCACTTGTAAATGCAGGTGTACTTTGGGAAGACAAAAGAGATGGTTTGCACATTGCGCCCACCAGCTGAACTTGTGCTAGTGAGACTGCCCGACAGCTGATGGATGTACGTTTGGGCCTCGTGCAGTGAAAATTTGTATCTGTTATTCATCTCTTGTTATCGAACTTGCGTTAGAGTTTGCGTAAGATTAGTGAGGATTGTTTCTTGGAAGGCAATATTTTGTGATTATGCGGTTTTTTTTTTGGTAGAGTGATTATGTAAGAGAACCCTGCAGTTCTGCATTTCGTTCATCGTGGCTGTGGACAGATCGACTTTGGTGCTTGACTGAAATGTAAATACCGTAGTTTTTTTCCTGCTATTATTTTTTTTTTGCCAAGACTTGAAACATTTTATCAATGGCAAATGCTTTTAAAATCAAGTGGGGCTAAAATACAAAATCTGTTGCCTTCAGCTCAAGTTCTAGGGACCCTCTTTTTTCACAATTTACAGAAACTTTAAAAGCCTTTCGAAAAGCCTATGGTTGCAATTTAGAAATACTTGCGCAATATTTATCAGGCAAAAGTTTTTGAACATGAAGACATTAGTTATTTGCATAATTTACTCACTATTGATAAACTAGTTGGGAACATTATTTACTCCAGAGTTATATTGTGGAGGAATGGATATTAGACTTCAGCTCTATCTTCTCCTTCGATTTGGGCTTCGAAGAGACAAACTATTTCGGCATGTTCTGAGTTTGTTTGAATTGACAAACGAGTTGAGAATTGACAAACTAGTTAAAATTGGGAGACGCAGAGGGAGAGAGAATCTTTGAAGAAACATATAGTTTGCTAACTGATATGGAAGGAGAGGTTACAATGTGGTGTGTCAGCACTCTGGAGTTTGAAGTTGACAAAATTGAAAACTCAGGGTTTGATTTGAGAATCACATCAAACTATTGGGTTAATCATGTAATTCCTCAAAATAATTAGCGAGGATTCAAAGCCATGTTGACATTTTTTTAGTAAGGTTCCCTTTGTTTTGTAGAAACTAGAACAATGACATACTTACGAAAGGGCAACACGGTTTGTAACATTCTCATACTCTCTCCATTCCTTTTTAAATGTCCTGTTTCGTAATTTCAACTTATTAAAAAGACATCATCATTATACCTTTCACATCAACTTTTTTCTCTACTTTCCCTACTTACCCATCATCATTACACTTTTACTCACTAACTTTTCAAAATGGAATTTACTTTTAGGGACAAAATAGACAATGCACCAACTTTTACCCACTAACTTTACAAAATGAACATTTATTAAGGGACAGCCCAAAATGGAATACTGAACTCTAAATAAGGGACGGAGGGAGTAGTTTTCTACGATTGCCAGAGGAGGAGGTAACGGAACGGGTGATTTTACTGTCTCAGAAGATTTTCACAGGCAACCCAAGCACATTTTTACAGGTGAAGGTACTGTTCAGAAAAGATTAAAAAAAAAGGGATGCAGATCTCTGATATCATTCCACATATTCCAACAGGTTCCAATAAAATCATGAACTTGAGCTTAGAATCCTCTATTATGAATCTGACCTTATCATGATGGAGAGAAGAATTAACAGCACGTCAACAAGAGTTAAAAAGACACAATCAGTACTCACAATACTGAACAAAAGGAAACGCGCACAACAAAAACTGAGCACCAGTATTTTTATTTTTTTGATCGGCAACTGAGCACCAGTATTCCTACCAAGTAAAACTTCATGTCGGAAAAATAGTGACAGAAATAGTTCACAAAACAGACCAGAAGTACATTTCACATAAGCTTTAAGCTTTTGTCTCATGTTCTCCGCTAGCAATTGCAGCTTCTTCCGTATTGGTTTTGCTGGGAACTTCTTCCGTATTCTCCTCTTCTGTGTCACTGTCATCATTTCCTACAAGTACATTAGATGACTTTAGGTGGACACAAGGAAAGACTCTTTTTTTCAGAGTATTTTTAACATATCACTACTGGGAGTAGAAAGTGCTTCCCTGGATACAAGTCAAAACCTACCTTCATCGTCCTCAGCATAATCGGCATCGAAATCCCCACCACCACCCATGTTAAGCTTCTGAAAGAAAAAGAAAACAATAATAGTGACACAAAAAACACACAAAATAAGCTTTAAGCTTTTGTCTCATTACCCACCGAAAAATCGATGTCACCAAAGTCCATATCAGCTCCAGCTGCAAAACCAATAAGTCAATAGGTGGATAAGTGATCGCAAACACAAGAGCGAGAAGAGAGAGAACTAACGTTTACTATCCTGATCTTCATCTTCATCAACCCATTTGTCCCAGTCAACTTTCAGAAAGACAGGTGGTTTCCCTTCTTGCTTCAGCAATCTGCTCCACCATTTATCCTCTGCCTTCTTTATAAGGTAGCAGATATTTCTCAAGCCAACATTAGCCTTGCAATCCTACAAATATCATACATGTATCAATAGCAAGTTTAAATAATTCACTTCATCCCCTATTCAAGGTCCTCATTTCCTTCTGGGGATGCCCTCAAAACTGAATCTTGGGGGCCTTCTGTGAGGAACCATTTCAACAAGTCAAAGCAACAGTCTTTTACCTTTTAAATCTCTCTCTCTCTCTCTCTCTCTCTCTCTCTATATATATATATATATATATATATATATATATATATATATGAAGTGTTTTTTTAGATGTTTTTATAGATGTCCCCGGAACCGCCCCGTATATATATATATATATTACCATAATAAGTACACTTGAAAGTGAAAAAAAGTGGGGGAAACTTTGGACAGAATGCCTTCCAATTACTATACAAAAACATACTGTAAATCATTTGTCCCCTTAAATCCAGAATTCTCAAACGACCAAAAATATGGGAAAAAGAGAGTGGTAAATAAGCAATGAAAGATCAAATCATCTTTGTCTCTTACATTTACATCAACCTTGTCGAACAAATCCATATCTAGTTCATAAGGTAGGTTATCTGCTCCACTGGTAGCAGAAAATACGAATCTCCCTTCCGGCTCTAGCTGAAGCTTTACATTTTTGGCATCCGGTAATTCAGCAGTAATGTACAGCTTATCAGGCCTCTGTGCCCACTTTACAGTAGGATGTCGGCTGACCAAAATAAAATTTTGAATGATAATTAGATAGGATAAAAATAAATACTACAGGTAAAGGACCCCGCCATTATCAACCAAGCTTTTCATCCCCTATTTCGTACTTCATATGTGGAATTAGGCAGCTACAGTTCTAAAGACAGAAAACACCCAACTGCAATAAGCAATGCCTAAAATGTGATCTAAAAAAAAACCAATCAGACTTGTTATTGAGATACTTGCCATAGCTGCAGTAGCAAAATCTGGATATGATATCCCGGGGAGATCTGTAATAGCTCAATGGTAGCCTAAGAGGTATGATGATTCCGAGAAAACAGGATATGATAGGCAAAGATACGGAAAAAAGAGAAGCGAAAAATAATGATTGTATATTGCATCTGTAAACAACCCAATTCCCAATTTAACGGAAACTGAGCCCAATTCCACTAATTAATATATGATCAAACAAAAAGAAGAAACACTAGAACAAAGTATCAATACAATGGTTTACAACCAAGCAAAACCCACTTGTTATTTGCACAACATTTGGTCCATGCAACAAATTGATTAATTTAACATGCCCTGTCATGTACCCTGTCGTGCCATGTTAGGACACGTGACCTAGACATGACAGAAGATGCCAAATTGCGTGTTTGTAAATATCCCAACTTTTCTCTCCTTCATACTTGTCCAACACGTAAGCTGCAACATCTCGGTGCCTAATTGTAGTAGCTACTTTTGATGAATTTTGCACCTTTGAAAATGAAGTGGATATTCAGATTACTATATGATGTAGTTATAGTAGTCATGAGTGACTCATGACCAACAAAGCTTCCCCCCAACAATCCGTGGGTGAAGTCTACCCTAAGAAACTAAAATGAAGTATACAAGCGCGATGACACCGTATCTTGGAGTGGAGTTCTATCCAAAATTATCTAACATGGCATCATGCAAGTGATGGGTAGGGTAGATGTCTCTTACCAGCAAGTGGTAGGGGCAGCGAATGAGCAGGATATGCTTAAGGGTGTGGAACAGGAATCCACCCGTGTACCAAAAGTGTCCTACATTTTGGAGGAATAACATATCCGGGTGTCAGTATCATGTCGTATCCATGCTTCTTGGATGAGGCCACCGTCACTTCAATAGCTAGAGTTTCCATCTCAATTTGACCCAACACAACTGTTATTTTTTAAGAAGCATGCATACTTCCATTCAATTGAACTACTTGCATCAAATACATCTCTTACATTAGTTAATGATTTTTTGAATACATATCCAATATATACAAATTGTGAAGATTAATGGAAGTTTGGAACAACCTTGATCTGCATGTGTAGGAAGGACTCGACTTATGTTTCTGAATAATGCATGCATAGGAAGACATAAAGGCCCCATTTGATAACTTGATTCGGCCATGGGACTGGACTAATAGTCCCTTCGGACTATTAATTCCTTGTTTGGTAACACAAATGGCTCCGAATAGTGAATCCCATGGGATGAGGAAGCCAGACTTTAGGGGGTATTAGCAATACCCCTTGGGACTTGGTATTCATAGTCCAATCCCAACCCCTTCTTATTACCAATCCCTTCTCATTACTAATTTCTTCTATCAATCCAATCTCATCATCTAATCTCATCTCAAACAAACATGATATTAATAATCTCATCATCTAATCTCAACCCAAACAAACATACTCATTATCAATCCCTTCTCATTAACAATCCATTCTCATTACCAATCTCAATCCTAATCCCATCTCCTTACGAATCTCATCTATCTATCACTGTTATCAAACGAGGCCAGAAGGATGATCGATGGAGAGTGTGGAGTCAAAAGCATAGTTAACGGAAACATAAACCACCCAGAATCCATGGTTTATGCATCATCTAGTTTTCTCTTCAGTTTCCTTAGCATCTCATTTACTTTTCACTCACATTATTTCATAGTCAGTACTATGGTGGGCCAGGATCGAGAGAAGTTTTTCAACTAAATTTCATGTAGTTTTAGCAAGAAATCAGGTACTTAATTTCTCATCTAGGAAATCAAATTGAAGCTTCTACGGCACAGGCTCCAATTTGCATGGTGTAAGATGTTCAATAAAACAAGGATAAACTTAGGTAATGGTAATTCTTATGAGACTAGAGCAGAGGTTCCATGGAAGCCCCAAAAACGAGCAGAATGCAAGGACACTTTTTTCCATTCAAATAGGTATTTCCTTTTCAAGCATGGTGCCTCAAGTACTAGCACTTCACCTAAGCAAGAAAGGAAATTGAGAGAAGCTAGAGTTGATGACTCGATGAGAAGAGTACAGCAAGGAGGTTAAGTGGAGAGTTATGAAAAGGAGAAATCTAAAAAAGTTGCCCAAGTGCCTCTTTCGAAGATGGGAGAGAAGCAAATGTGAAATTGTCCACTTGCTACTTAGATGTGTTTTTCATGTTCAAAACAAGTGGCTACAAGCAGCAAGGGCCTCCAGTGTAATGAAGCTCAGGTGGACGGGTACCTGCTAGTGATAATGAAGCCGGCATTTTTCCTTTGAAACATCAAAGTGGGCTTCCTAGAAGTGAGGGAGAAGTTGGCCAGTACAGGGAAGCCTAACTCTACCTCATCCGAGGATGATTGCAATTTCATTAATCACCAATCAACCTGTCCCAAAGGATCTCCGAAGACCTCTCAGAAGGAGAATTCATCAATCCATCAAAGTCTCCGTGTTCAAGTGGTGATTGGTTAGAACAAGAAAAAGCTCCTAGAGAGAATTAAAATCTTCCCATCATTTTAGAGAAATAGCAATGGCTACTCCCTCTAACAAGCCTAAGAAATCGGGAAGCCTTCCAAGTAGTAGTAGCAGTGTTCTGCACGTTGTCAATGTATGTGATTGACCTAGCTCGGGTTGCAAGAGTTTGTTGGCTTAATAATGGTGTTCATTTGTTTTTCTTTGATGATTTGCTCTACAATCATCTTGTTTTGCCCTTTAGGATGTTTATTTAGAGTCATTTGTCTTAACATTTGCTTAATTAAACAACCAAAAAAACAAGTGCAACAGAAATCAGCAAGGGACAATGAATGTTGACAAAATAAAAGTGATATACTGAACAACCTACCAAAACCATACTAATTTCTACAGTATTGAGAGATGTATCTAGACACAAACGTACAAGTGAAGGGGTTGGGTCTGTATGCACACTTCAGTACCTCTCTAATAACCAAAACCCTAGCACACTAACTAGCAGTCGGGGCCCAAGCTATGCTTGTGCAACTCAAATTATTAAAAGTCTACCAAACGAGGGTTGTCTCCACTGGCCAAGGGATTTGCTCCCACCCTCAAGGTGTGAGTTCGATTCTTGGGGTGTAGGACAACTAGTTGGGAGGCAAAAGTCCATATGGGTAGCATCATGGGTGAGTCCAATGGTGCCCACCTAGCTGTTTCTAACTGCTTTCTGTAGGTGTTGGTGGTTCCCTGCGGTTGCCCTAATCATCCCGTTTGGGTGGGCATACCTCCTAATTGGAATCAACAATGAATGAGCTCAATAAGATACCCCTCTGTCTCGATTTGTTTGTCCATTTTCACTATTTTGGACCTCTTACAATTGTCTATATGTTTCAATTTATAATATTTTTTATATGTAATATGGGTCTTATTTGATAAATCTAAAATATGATGTTTTTGAAGTTATGTAAAACATTATAAATTATAAATTATGAGATATAGACAATTTTTTAAAAGGCACGTATATCGAAATTGGACAAACAAACTGAGACGGAGGAAGTAATACTCCAGCCGCGATAATTACAATCGCGAACAAAGGAGCACCACTTCAAGAAGAGGAAGAATCCTAGTCCAACTTAAGTCAAATAATGCGCTTGCAATCTGAAAACATTTTTCCACTATAGCAATGAAATGAGTGCTATTCACTACTCAGCCTTACTTTAAAAAATTATTTTAACCCCCCACATTGAACATTCTACTTTTATAACCAAAACAAAGGCCAAAAATAAATGTGGGAGAAAATGCGCGGCTTCATATGAATGAGCGAGAGGAGTGAGGAGGAGGAAAATACCTCATCTTGATCTTTGGGATTTCTTATTTCAGAGATTTTGGGAAGCGAGTCGGGTCAAATGCTGAGACTCTTCAAAGCCAAAGCCTTTTCTTCTTTCTGCTTGATGTGGGCGCACGGAGGGATTATATATACACAGAAGTGAGGGAGCGAAGCTTTGGGAGAGAGAGAGAGTTTTGCGGCTGTTACTGGAAATATCTAGATGCTTCTTCTTTGCTTTTCTTTTTTGGGGTAAATTTCATTGACCTTCCTGAGGTTTTTGAAATTTCACTGCCCTCTCTTGATTTTTTTGAGATTGTTAAGATTCCCCATCTGTTAATTTCTTTTTGGGGTAAATTTCATTGACCTCCCCCGAGGTTTTTGAAATTTCACTGCCCTCTCTTGCTTTTTCTGAGATTGTTAAAATTCCCCATATGTTAATTTCTCCTGAAACGGTATTAACTTTCTTTATAAAATGACTGACATACCCTTGCCCTTCTATCTCTACGCCTCCAAACACTCTCTCGGCCATTAAAATCCATGCATTTCTTCTCCCGTTATTTTTCTTCTTTTTTTTTCATACTTCAACAGTTCATTTCTTCTTTTTCTCACTAGTTACCATTGTCATCTTTTTCTTTCTTCTTTTTCTCACTAGTAAAAACCGTAAACATTTGGACGGGTTAAAAAATTATGTGCTCCAATTTTTAATCCGTTTGAACCAATGCGAAAATTTTATTTTTTTGATTATTTTATTCTAAAGGGTTATAATTAATTTTTGACTCTATGGCTCTCATATGAGAGTATATTAGAGCCCTAAGAGAGTTGTAGAACAAAATGAAGAGCAAATACTTAATTATGAGAGCCCTAACGACAAATATTAATTATGACCCTTTAGGATAAAATGATCATAAAAATATGATTTACGCACCTGTTCAAACGAATTGAAAATTGGAGTACTTAATTTTTTAGATTGTTTATATATATTAAAAAATTAAATACTCCAATTTTGAATCCTTTTGAATCGGTGCGAAAATCTTATTTTTTTGATCATTTTATCCTAAAGGATCAAAATTAATTTTTGGTTATAAAGCTCTCACATGAGAGTCGTAGATAGAGGTGTCAAATGGGTCGTGTCGTGCTGGCACGGCCCGTTTAACTCCGTGCTTCCTGCCATGCCGTGCCGGCCCGTTTACAGTATTTACTCAAATCGTGTCGTGCCGTTTGTCAATCGTGTCATGTCGTGCCGACCCGTTTACTTAAATCGTGTCGTGCCGCGCCGTTTACCAATCGTGTCATGTCGTGCCGTGTCGTTTGCCAATTGTGTCGTGTCGTGCCAGCCCATTTTCTTAAATCGTGTCGTGCCGGGCCGGCCCGTTTTCTTAAATCGTGTCGTGCCGTGTCGTTTTCAATCGTGTCAAGCTTTACCGGCCCGGCCCTTTACTTAATCGTGTCGGATCGGGCCGTGCCATTTTAAGTCGTGTCGTGCCTGTGCCGGCACATCGCAAACCAATTTTCATCCGGAATATTATTGCATGGGTTATTTGTATTGAAATATTTTTTGTAATAAAGTTGTATTTGTATAAAGTTGAATCCGAAATGAAAGTTGTAATAAAATTGTATTTTTTACTTTGTATAAAATTGTATTTAATTTATTTGAATTTCTTCACCCCTATTGATTGGAGAAATTGTTGCCATAGTGTTCAGACTAACTCTTTATGCTGACTATGCGGCTATGCCACGAATCATGTTTATGGCATGGGATATCATTTTGTAAGTTTTCAGAATTGCCATTGTTGTTTTTAAGAAAAATGGTTTTCGTTTCAGTGTGTCAATATTTCATAACTGCGTTTGTTTTTTTAAGAAAAATTGGTTTCGTTTCAGTCAATGTTAGATATAGGGGTAAATAATATTTTGATAAGTTTTTAATTTTACTTGTTATCTTGTAATGTCAAATTTACAAACCAAAGATCCAAAGTCTATTCACTAACAAAAACAAAAACAAAAAACCGAATAAAAATTGATTTTTTAAAACATGATTTTTTTAAAGAAATTATTATTTTTAAATTAAAAGTCTTAGTTGTTTACTTTTTTTCTTGAGAAATGAAAAATGCGAAAAAATATTTAATAAGGATAAAAAAAAAGCCATTTGGCTTATTTAATATTTTTTTTTGTTTTCCGTGCCCATGTCGTGCCCGTGCCGTGCCGTATTGTGCCTGTGTCATGCCCGTGCCAGCCCGACCCATTTGACACCTCTAGTTGTAAAACCAAATAATTAAAAAGAAGAAGAATAAAGAGGTCCACAATAACGAGAGAGGCCAAAAGGTTATTTTGGACACTTTAAAATCATAAAAACCTGACATCAGCATTAATCATCTAATTTTGTGAAAATATTTAACAGTCATGTAACGAAAGGGGGCATCTTGATAAAGTCAGAAAAAGTAAGGGAGGACAGTGAAATTTCAGAAACCTCAGGAGAGGTTAGTGCTTGTGTCAGAAACCTCAGGGGAGGTTAGTGAAATTTACCCTTCTTTTTGGAAAAAATTTGCTTTGACCTCCTGTACTTGTAAGGTAAAATGGCTTATTGACATTTTTGGTCCCCAAGATATTCTTTGCGTGCCTTTTTGGTCCCCACATATCAATTGCACAGATTTCATCCCCAATGTTTGCAATTTGAGTTTAAAAGGTCTCCGAGCTTGACGTCGTTGTCTCTCTCCGTTATGTTGATGGGATAATTTACAAATATCACATCTAACATTTATATTTGCATAATGTAGACACCCCAATTTGGCCTAACGATTATTTCAAGTCCCACCTTGGGGACCATCCCGATGATGAAATGGATACAGTGATTGCTGATTGCCTTCTTGTGAACCTTAGGACTTTTGGTAAGAACTTTGAGCCACTTAGAGGACCCAATCCAGAGTCATATAGCCTTTCGGGGCAAAAATACGTAATCGAGAAGAATCCATCTGTCGGCCGTGACATTGATCTCACAGCCTTAACATCATTTCTTCACCCGAGCAACCTGTTGCTTAAAAATCTCCCTGAGAGGTCAATCCATCGGCCGCAAGATCTATCCTTCGGCTGCAACATCCATTCCTCGGCCGCAAGATCTTTTGCTCGGCCGCCAGATCGTCCTTTTTCCAGATTCTGGAATGTTCTGTCATATGTTTGATCCGATCACAAAACCCTAGCGGCCAAATCCCGATGCGTTCGGGCTACGTTAGAGGATTGCCATGAACAGTTAGAATCACTCTCTAACTCCAATTTTGATCGTGCATTTCGATTGGGTGAAGTGTGTCATCCCTTTGCCTATATAAAGGAGCCTTTGGGTTCCGAAATTGATAAGTGAATACACCCTCTCAAGCCCCAAAATTCTGCACATATACACTCTCAAATCACCTCTTCAAAAGCCCTAATCTCCCGAAGGCAGCCATCAATCCGACGATCAAACCCCGAAGTTCAAACCCTAACCCTAGGGTTTTCAAAGAAGCAATCAGTCAATCACCATCAATCCAAAGCAATCAAGCAACTGAGGGATCAAGGTGGTGAGGCCCAACGGCCTCTGGTTTGTTTTATTTACTGTATTTACGCCTAATCGTAGCGTTTTGATTATCTGCTAACTTTTCTGTCTGGTGTGAGGAAGAACACCGACCGGGGCTTCGATCCCTCGGCCGATACATAAAATCAGGAGGATCCCTCGGCCGTGACATCAATTCACCGGCTGCGAGATCCATTTCCTTGGGACAATTTGTTTTGTTCAGTTTTCTGATGCATGCTTTAATTATCGCACTGGCTCACCATTAACTGCTTAAAGGCTAAAATCAGACTACGTGTTAGAGTTAAATAAAGCAAGTATATGTCTTGTGTTGAATAACTATGGGCCAGTCTCACGACTGGGCAGAAAGGGGTGCCTAACACCTTCCCTTTACAGTACTTTTGGCTCCCGTACTCAGAATCTCTATCTATTTTTCTAGTTTTAATAAACTGGGTGGCGACTCTGTTTTGATGATAACCGCTATCGTGTGGCGATGTTCCTAGCCATGGGAATGTCCACGATCTTGGTTTACGAAGCAAGCAACCAAACGAGCAAACAAACGATCAATCTGTACGGCGATGCCCCGCTCCAGGGAGGTGTCTACAGTTTTTGGCGACTCCGCTGGGGACATGAGAGCCATAACCAGAAAGATCAACATAAGACTAATACATGCTTTGTTCAATTCACTTATCATATGCATCAAGCGGGCAACCTCGTTGAATTCACCTGATACCCCGGCATGACACGGGCTATGTTAGGGGTTCCAGCAAACTCCACAGTCACTTGTACCTAGTGGTATATCAAAAAGGAAATTACCCAATTACCACCTATGATGGGCTGGTGAAAGGACTGGTGCCCTTTGACAACGGAGCACCCTGAGACTACCTAAACCTTGCATATTGTAAGTGCAGAAAAACTAAGAAGGGTTTTAGCAGCACAAGAACTTAACGGCTACTTCGTGGTCCTCGCCGGAACCCTTATACGTCGCCGGAATCCTAATCTGCAAAACAGACAAAGGGTGAGCGCACCTTTGCCTCTCGTGGCAAAGGCACTCTGATGCCTAAGTTAGTATCACGTACTAATGGAAAAACCCTAATTCAGCATAAGAGAATATGTATAACTGCAATGTATTGTGTACCTTTTTCCTCTAGGTTTGCCTCGTATTTATAAGTTTATGGATGCTTGCTGCCCAAGTATCCACGTCTCTCTAGGTTTCCTATCTCGTATAGGGAACCCAGAATATCTTGGATTCTCGTTCCCTTATCAGTTCATTACCTTAGTCCGTTTAGGACTCCTTTCCACAGCTGGCCGAACTTCCCATTCCCGTTGGGTATCTCTCCAAGATCCTATTTTATTGGGATCTTATAGTCATCACGGAATGTCCCTGTTTCTAGACCTTCTGGAACGTTTCCTGCATCTGGGACTGCTTTTCGTATGAATCCCCTCCTGTTCGGCTCTTTTATTGCCGAACAAACTACTTGGACCAATGACTTCACATGTCACTGCTCCTTCGTCAATCTCTTGGTCCAATACTCTCTCGTGTCACTGGACCTTGACCCAGTACAGACTCTCTGGACCAATGATTCCTTATATCACTGGTCCCTATCGCTGATCACCGTATTGCACGACAACTGTCCCTATCGTAATTATACCATGGTCCCGCGTACCACGTGTTCGGGCCATTCTTGCACCTGTTCGGGATTTACCCCCTACACATATGTTAGAAAGCCATACAACTAAGACAGGAACCTGCAGGTTAGGAAAATTTCCTGCATTTTTACTTCCAAAGTTCTTCCTCACACCTAGTATCATCTGTTGTTGTAAATAACTCTTTCTGTGCAGAAGGGTTAAGATTTTTAGCCCAAATCCAAACCCTGTACGAGCCAAGTACTGACTTGCAGGTATTTTTACTTTTACAAAGCAGGCACAATAGGTAAATCAAAGAACCAACCACAATCAATTTTATACTCTTATAACACCCGAAGCTACGCCAAACAGAAGTCTCTGCAGCCATCCCGTCTGTCATCTTCGTCTGCCAAAACACCCTCACCACAACGGTCCCGATCACTTCCAGGGACTTCACGGTCATCCTCTCAAAAAACTTCATCATCTACCGAATCCCAAGCTTTATCAAGCAATCCTCCTACCCTAATGGCAGACAACGACGCCACTATTATCGATCTCCGAGCTCAAATCACTGCCCTGCTTGCAGAGAAAGCAGCCCGAGATGCTGAGGACGAAGAAAGATCAATGGAAGACGAGAATTCTCATAAAGTGGTGTTGGTGGAAAGTCCCGAACTGACCAAGCAAGTCAAGGAGATCAAACAAGCTCTAGCCCGTTCACAAGGGGACCAAATTCTGGACTTCGAAGGACTTTGCCTCTTCCCAGAATCTAAACTGCCTGAAAATTTCAAAATGCCAAACATCGAGAAGTTCAATGGAACTGGCAACCCTACCAGTCATGTTCGCCACGTTATCAACACTCTGAAGCAAATGGGCTTGAATGATGAGCCCATCGCCCAATTGTTCCAGCGAACTCTCACCAGAAGCGCTCTCGACTGGTTCCTCACTCTGGAATTCGTACACTATCAAACTTGGCCAGAAATTGCCAACGCTTTTGTCAAGCAGTACGCATACAATGTCCAAACTGAGTTAACTACTCGAGATTTGGAGATGACCAAACAAGAATCAAATGAAGACTTTGCCACTTTTGTGGCAAGATGGAGGGCAAAGGCCGCTAAGATGAAGAACCGCCCCTCCGAGGAAGATCAAGTGAGGATAGTAGTCAAAAATCTGCAACCCAAATATCTCTGGCATATCTATACCCAGGCTATCACCGATTTCAAATGCTTGCATGCCACTGGGTTGCAAATCGAAGATGGAATCAAGCTAGGGCTCATTGGGAAAGAAGAAACTCCTCCTCCACCTAAGAAAACCTTCTCCAGCCATACCTCTCACGCCTCCGTGAATACCCTTGGCACATCCTTGCCTCAGGACCCTTTCCAAGCTAGCTCATCCGGGAGTTCAAATCGCCCCCGCCGTAATTTTGACCCTCTTTACATGACCTTGTCCCAAGCCTTGACCATTCTTAGCCGTCAAGGGCATCTCAAACTTTTAAACAAACCGCTTCCTCAGCCACCCTACGGCCCAAACCATGATCCTAACAAACAGTGCGCCTACCACCAACACCCTGGGCATGAAACAGACAATTGCATGCGTCTTCACCATGACATTCAAGACCTCATTGATAGCCGAACTATAAAACCTCCAAAACCTGATGGGCAAGCCAACCCACTCCCTACTCATAATGCTGAACTGCCACCCCGAAATATCAATCTCATAAATCTATCTCACAACCCCACGTACAACCCTGGTCAATACATTGTCCAAAACAACCAAACCAAACCAACTGATAAGCCCTCAGTAGTGTAAATAATAGGGCTTATCTCTCACATTTTTGTCACACACAAGTGCATAACTTGCTTGATTTGAACGATATTGCACGAAAGGTGTGTTTTTGGCGTTTTTAGGTAAATCGTGTGAATAAGGCGAATTTGAAGACCATGGATAGCCCCGAGTGTGTCCAAGTACCCAAGACCACGTGGCGCTCCGCGATCGAGTCCCAAAAGTCATGAAAAGAAGCTTTGAAGCATACTCGGGATGTCCAAGGATCAAGGGAAGTGAGAGAGATGCAAGGATGTTACCCAAAGCAACTCATTTTCCGACCAGCTGAGGGTAGAATCGGCATAACTTTTGATGTAAAAATTACTTTTTGATGGTCTGGTATAGCCACCTGTTTTGAGTTTGAAGTTGTTGTATGACTTGTTCTACGGCGCTTTGAATAAGAGATGGGGAGAAAAGTAGTACCCGTGCAATCACGTGACGATTATGGTGGATTTAATTTTGCTTGTCAATTTTTGAACTTGGCTAAAATAGCAAGTTGGTGCTCTAATCATTGTCTCCAAGTAGATAGTTGGTTCTTAAGTCTTTTGCAGGAATGAGCCTTGGAAGCTTTGCCGATGACGAAAGGAGTATAGTGGTGCAAAACCCTCAAACTTGGTCGAGGTATAGGGTGGTTGACATTCCACCCCTCCGGTACATTTTTATTCTTCCCCCTCCCTATTTTTCTGTCTTTTTGCATTGAGGACACTGCATATTTCAAGTTGGGTGGGGGGGGGGGATGGTTTATGCTTTAAGTTTATTTCGTTCTCGATGTTGCATAGAAAATTTTAAGTTTTTTTTGTGCAACCTTCCCTTGTAATTACCACTACAAGAAATTTGGGATCTCCCAATGGTTTTTTTTAGTAACGGTTCAAAAAACTGTTGGTATAGATGGTGTGTAGCAACGGTTTTCAAAACGTTACTAGAAACAGGACTATAGCAACGGTTTTCATGCAACCGTTACTAGATTATAAGACTATAGCAACGGTTTTCATGCAACCGTTACTAAAAACCGGCCTATAGCAACGGTTTCCAATAACCGTTACTATAAACCGGCCTATAGCAACGGTTTCTAATAACCGTTACTAGATTTTCACACCGCCAAAACCAATTTTCTTTCATGCGATCGGTTTTCCAAATCCGAACTAACGATCGAGACGGTTGACTTTTTTTCATGTTGATTAAATCGTTCTCGTACAAATTTGGCTCGATCGGATTTAGAAAATTTCTTTATCGATGGACAATTTCATTAATAAAATGAATTTTTTTGTCCGATAAGTATGTAGCGATACTCGATTAACTTCATTCTTGAACGTACTTTAGCCACTCAACCGTGACACAATCATGATGATCGAGATCGTTGCTTTTGTTAGGGCTATTTTTCCTAAATTTCTGTTGGTATTTTTTCCGGTATTGTTTAATTAACGTATTTTTTTTAGCATTTTGTGGTAATTTTTGAAACTAATCATTCATTTTGGGATTAATCATTCATCTTCACAAGAATAAAAAAAAGTATAAAATTGTGGACCAAAGTTGAAAAAAAATATCATATAAGATGACACTAAAGACAACAAATGTTAGTTGTTTGATATTTTTTCGCCCATATTGATTTTTTATGCTTTTAATTGCATTTTTTTTTTAGACTCATCTCATAGAAATACCTGACCAATCAAAAAAATTTATGTGAATCTAACAAAAATTTAGAAAAGGCAAAATTAATATTGAAAAAAAAAAGGAAAACAGAGAGGTTTTTTTTTTGTTGGTACAAGGTGCATGTCAATTTATACCAATTTTAAAAGGTAATTATTGAACCTAGCGTTAAATTCTATGTAATAATAATTTCATTCTTCGTACAAATATTGTACTCCTTATTATGTAAAAAATAGATGCTTCCGATCGAAAAAAAAATGATATTAGAAGTGTTTGTATAGTATAAACCGGATTTTAAAAAAAAAAAGATTTAAAAAGTCCGGTTGTAGACACCTCCCAAACGGGGCATCGCCATACAGATTGGTCATGTTTGTTTGCTCGATTGGTTGCTTGCTTCGTAAACAAAAATCATGGACATTCCCATGGCTAGGAACATCACCACATGATAGTGGTTATCATCAAAACAAAGTCGCCACCCAGTTTATTAAAACTGGGAAAATAGATAGAGATTCTGGATACGGGAGCCAAAAGTACAATAAGGGGAAGGTGTTAGGCACCCCTCTTTGCCCAGTCGTGAGACTGGTCCTTAATCATTCAACATAAGACATATAGATGCTTTATTTGATTCCAACACATAGTCTGTTTATTTATTCCTTTAAACAGTATGCAAAATGAGCCAGTGCGATAAGTAAGCATGCATCAGAAAGCAGAAAAGCAAACAAAATGTCCCAGGAGATCGATTACTCGGCCGGTGAATGGATGTCACGGCCGAGTAATCACACTGGTTTAATGTACCGGCCGAGGGATCGAAGCCCCGGTCGGTGTTCTTCCTCACACCAGACAAAAAGATTAACGGATAATCAAAACGCTACGGTTAGTTAGAAATACAGTAAATAAGACAAACCAGAGGCCGTTGGGCCTCACCACCTTGATCCCTCAGTTGCTTGATTGCTTTGGATTGGGCATGATTGATTGATTGCTTGATTGAGAACCCTAGGGTTAGGGTTTGAACTTCGGGGTTTGATCGCCGGATTGACGGCTGCCTTCGGGAGGTTAGGGCTTTTGAAGTATGGGATTGAGAGAGTATTTGTGCAGAGTTTTGAGGCTTGAAAGAGTGTGAAGGTATATCAATTTCGGAGCCTAAAAGCTCCTTTATATAGGCATAGGGATGACTCACTCCGGCCAATCGCAATGCACGATAAAAATTGGAGTTAGAGTGTGATTCTAACTCTCCATGGCAATCCTCTAACGTAGCCCGAACGCATCGGGAAGGTAGTGTAATCGGATCAAACGTCTGACAGAACACGTTCCAGAGTCTGGGAAAAGGTCGAACTGACGGCCGAGGAAAGGATATCACGGCCGAGGAATTGATGTCTCGGCCGAAGGATTGATCTTGCGGGCGAGGAATTGATCTCTCAGGGAGATTTAGCTAGCAACAGGTTGCTCGGGTGAGGAAATGATGTAAGGGCCGTGGGATCGATGTCACGGCCGACAGATGGATTCTCCTAGGCTTCTGTATTTCTGTTTGAAAGGCTATATGGCTTTGAATTGTGTCCTCTAAGTGGCTCAAAGTTCTTACCGAAAGTCCTAAGGTCCTCAAGGAAGCAATCAGCAATCATTGTATCCATTTCATCATCGGGATTGTCCTAAGTTGGGACTTGAAATAATCGTTAAGCCAAATTGGGGTGTCTACAGATGCCCCTCTTTGACTGAACTCAGACGGATCGCGAGACATGTTTGAGTAAGAGTCAAAGCTGTAAAAAGCAACTCAATTTGGTCCAACCACTATTCCAAGGGTTTTTTGAAAAAGGTTTTGTTATGGTCGGGCCGGGAGGCTGCCTACGTATTCCACAAGGGAAATTCAGACCAATCGTAGTTCGGGCAATAAAGAAAAATAAAAGTTTGGAGGGTTAGAGACAGAAGACGTACCTTAGGGCTTAAAAAGCCGTAGTGTGACGTACCTAGACTGAGCCAGGGTTTTGGCGGAAGATAGTTGAAGTAGCGCTGGGCTGCCGGGGGAGTTTTTTTTGCGGAGAGCTTCCTTAGTATTTTTGGGGTAGATCAGTACACTGCAGGTGCGTTTGCTTTTCTTGATCATCCTTACTTTGACTGAAAGGAGCTCGGTAGAGTAGCCTATCCTTGCGAATGAGCTGGAAGGAATCGATGTAATGGGGTGGAATCCAAACCATCTGCTGGGATGAGTTGGACGCCGGCTGTTTTTGAGATATGGGGGGCGCAGGGCCAGCAATCATAGAGCATGGAGCTTTGGGATGGAGGAACCGAGGCACGGGGCCGGTTGTAGTCATAAGGCGGAGGCCTGAGGTGAGCTTATAGCTTGGTGGAACCGAAGCGCGGAGCTGGTATTGATCACAAGGTGAGAGCCTGAAGTGATGATTTCCGAGGCGCGGAGCCGGTTGTAGTCACAAGGCGAGAGCCTGAGGTGATTGGATAGGACCGAAGCGCGGAGCTGGTGTTGATCATAAGGCGAGAGCCCGAGGTAACTGGATAGGACCGAAGCGTGGAGCTGGTATTGTTTATAAGGTGGGAGCCCGAGGTGTCGGAGCTTTAGAGCTTGACAGGACCGAAGCGCGGAGCTGGTGTTGATCATAAGGCGAGAGCCCGAGGTGATTGGATTGAGGCGTGGAGCCTGCTGCAGTCTTGAGGCGAGGGCCTGAGTTGTCGGAGCTTAAAGCTTGACGTGATATGAACCAAAGCGTAGAGCTGGTTGCATTCTGATGGTCTGTGCACGGAGCTTTCTCATCATAAGTGTTGGCGTGGAGCCAAAGGATCGAGGCGCTGAACCGATCAATAAAACCGAGGCGTAGAGCCGGTTGATTGCAGGGTTGACCTGTTTCATGAGAGATATGCAGAGTGTATATGTGTGATGATGGTTGTTAGATGTGAGCAGATATGATGATGCAGACTCGATGTGATAATGCAATATGTGCACGGGCCCGTGCGTGTGTGTTTGTTTTTAAGCTTAGAGCTTCTATCAAGTTTCGGACTTGAGCATTCAGAGCGTAGAGCGTAGAGCTCGAGCATTCGGACGGCAGAATCCGAGCATTCAAAGTACAGGCTTTGGGCGTCCAGTACGCAGTGGTTGGGCATCCAAGCGTACAGCTTGAGCATTCAAGTGTATAACTTGAGCATCCAGTACACAGTGGTTGGGCATCCAAGCGTAGAGCTCGAGCATTCAAAAATGTTAGATTTTTGAGCATTCAGGCGTAGAGCCTGAGAATAGATGTCTTGATTATTGGGGCGGCTTAGAGCCAGTTGAGATGATGGGCTTTGAGCCGCTGAGTTGTGATAACAGGCGTAGAGCCTGTCGATAATGGGCTTTGAGCCGCTGAGATTGGTTGTTTACGGCTTTGAGTCAATTGAGACAGTGGGCTTAGAGCCGCTGAGTTGAGTGAATACAGGCGTAGAGTCTATTGATGTGATAGCGAGCATAGAGCTGCTGGGTGAATGAATACAGGCGTAGAGTCTGTTGCTGTGATAGCGAGCATAGAGCTGCTGGGTGAATGAATACAGGCGTAGAGCCTGTTGCCGTGATAGCGAGCATAGAGCTGCTATGATAAAGGGCTTCGAGCCGCTAATTTGCGATAGCGAGCATAGAGCTGCTATGATAAAGGGCTTCGAGCCGCTGGGTGATAGTAGACGAAGGCTTCGAGCCTGTTGAAGTAGTGGGCTTCGAGTCGCTGAGTTGATTGTTATGGCTTCGAGCCAGTTGAGATGGTAGATACAGGCTTCGAGCCTTTTGAGGTAATGGCTTTGAGCTTGTGGAGGTGGTGGACCCGGAGTCATGATGTTTGATAGTGAATATGGGCGTAGAGCCGCTGAGAAGGCTGCTATGGCTTTGAGACGATGCATGCAATCATAGGGCCACTGAAATGTTTATATGACTGCTGGGCTAGCTGAGATAGTGGGCTTGGAGCCGCTGGGTGAATTGATATGGGCATAGAGCCTGGGTGATTTAAGCGACCTATGCACAAGGTTTTATGGAGCTGCTGAAGTTTTGAGCTCAGGGCCGCTAAGTGTCTTGTTTTGCCGTAGTAGGAGCTTCGGCCAGCAGTTTGTGGAGAGAGATTTTCCTCATGCTTGGATATGCCCCCAAGGCTGGTTGGTTGGTTGAGGACCCAGAATCCATAATGGCTTGAATCAGTGCACTGAGCAAAATCTGCTGTTGCTGAGGGAAATTGATTAAGGGGCCAGGAGATCGATCTCTCGGCCGAATGATTGATGTCTCGGCCGAGGAATCGATGTATCGGCCGTGAGATAGCCATCGGTCAGAAAATCGATTTAAGTTAAACTTAATCGATCTCACGGGTTATTTCTCCCTTCCTTTTTCTATCCCTTACTCTCCTCTCCTGTTTCGAACGATCGCCGCCGTTCCTTCTCCTCCGATCAACCACCGTCGTCTTCTACGTTCACCGCCGTCGTTTTTCCTTCGACCCCGCAGTTTCGGCCATCACTTCCCTTGGCTGCCATGGCCTCATCTCCGCCTCCTCCTCCGCCATCTGGCACTCCTGCCGCATCTAGAGACACAGGTAAAGCTCCGACTGTCAAGGCCGTGATTCTTGGCGGGGTTTCAAGTTCTCGCGTCTTGCGTTCGAGTCGGCGTAGGGCCACTGTTGGGGGGAGCTCGTCGCAATCCATTCCTCCCGAGATGGAGCCCGAGGTTGGTGCTGATGCTGGTGGTGATATTCTACCCCCATTCGATGTTGCCACATACGCTCCTCAGGTTCACGTGGTTGGACGTGGTGGTTCATTGCGATATCGTCCTCCTATCAGCGATATTCCTCCCGAGGTTTTGCACAGGGAACCAGAGCAGCACTTTGGTTTCACAAATAGGAAGGTAAAATCCTGTCAAACAACTTTGTATATGAGATTTCATGAAATGATAATTTGAGATTTGATAGGAATTTTGAATTTTCAGAAGTTGCCCCCTGCATAGGCGATATCTTGCGTATTTGATTCCTTCTTCGTATTTTGTCAGGCAAACGAGAGGCTGCGCATGTGGGGAAGCTGCCCCCAGGTATTTGAGTGGTATGAGAGACTCCCTCAGGAAGCCAAGGATGCGGTGGCTTTGGTTGGCTTCGAGCCCTTGATACTTGGTTTCCATCTTCCGAAGGCGGAGTTGGGATTGACCACATCCTTGGTCGAGCGATGGTGGGATACCACCAACACTTTCCACCTTCCAGAGGCTGGGGAGATGACGATCACTCCGGGTGACTTTGCTTTGCTTACAGGCCTGAGAGTTGGCGGTGATCCTCTTCCAATTGACCCGCGGATCCATGAGCGGAAGGGTGCCCTTGGATATCTTTTGGGGAAGGTTCCCATTGTGTCAGAGAGTGGTCATATCACATATACCTGGCTTCGAGAAGAGTTTGATCAAGTTGATATCCTGACGGAAATTCCTCTTTCTCAGCTAGTACGAGCTTTCCTGCTTTATCTCCTTGGGCAAACTTTGTTTTTCAACAAGGAGAATTCGGTACATGTCCAGTTCTTGGCTGCTTTGGTGCACTTAGAGACCATAGCAGAGTTTGATTGGGGAACTCCCGCTCTAGCCACGTTGTATGGACACCTCAGTGCTTGTTCCCGGGGAGTTAGTTTGTCGCTTGGCGGACACCATCGTATTCTTGAGGTATCCATTTTGATTTCTGCATTATTCTCTTGTTGCTTCTATCTTTGTTATTCATGTTTTTCGTCTTTGCTTGTAGCTTTGGGCTTTTGAGCACTTGTTGCAGTTTCCCCCTCCGACTGGGCACAGAGAGCCTAGGTTTGTTCCACGGGCAGCCCGTTGGTTGAAAGGAGTTCGGAAGTCACGGTCGCCTGCCATGGACTTGCTGGCTTGGAGGCGAGTTTTGGATCGCCTAAAGGTGGATCAGGTATGACATCTCTTTATCCTCTGATTTTCGTGCAATTTCCTCATTCTATCATTTTGATGCTATTTCCCTTGTTATAGGTGCGTTTTGACCCATGGGGCGTGCTACTTGACGATGCTCCTCTGGAGTTGACCTCTGCTCGGGCGTTAGACAGCCAGCACTTCCTTCTGGAGGGACCATTTTCGAGAGCCTGGTACCTTGGAGAGAGGGTAGCGAGCCAGTACTTTCCACGTTCCGAGGCGTTGCAGCTTGTTCCTCTCCCTCCTCCTGTTGGTATGAGATCAACCCATCTTTTGACCGGGGAGGGCTTGCTACTCGCTATTGAGAGACAGCCAGCCATGAGTTTTCTCGTAGTGGGAGATTACTCAGCCTTTCGTTCGGCCTCATTGACCCTTCCTACCACTACTGCTGCTCAGTTGCCTCTGTTTGGCCACGGGCCCCAGTTTCATTTCTTTCCACAATGCAAATGGAGAAGAGGAGCGTTTGACACCGACACCGTGTGCTACGCAGTTCTACGTGCTTCCCGCCAGCAGCAGGTAATATTGTAGATTCTGCTTTGGTTTCCTTCAGCATTCCTTGCTTACTTGATTGTATATGCAATTGCTTCCTCTGCAGGTGCCCGCTGAGGTGTTTCAGGAATGGTTGCGTGCTTTCCAGAGTGCAGAGGCTTTGGCTCGACGGCAGCGTGGCCGAATAGCTGCGGTATATACCCTTTGATCTCTTCTTTTTCCATCCTACGTTTCATGTGAAACTGATTGCCTATATCCTGTGTCTCTGCAGCTTGAAGCAGAGCGAGTACCGACAGTGTCGGTCACACAGAGTGCTGGAGTTAGTGAGGGTGGGAGTACCAGAGCTGGTGATGGAGATGCCGAGGCTGGTGAGGGACAGAGGATCAGTGTCCCAGTTCCTGAGCGTTTTCGTCCTGCGCCTAAGAGGGGTCGTGGGCAGTAGCTAGCTTTTCCTTTCTTGTACCTATATTTTGTTAGCTCTAAAAACAGATAATTTGTATTTTTTGTTTGTGTTTGAAGCATCCTTAGCATGTATGGGAAATTAGATACTTATGCAATATTTTTCAAAGTCTGGATTTAAACATGGGCCGAGGAATGGACCACTCGGCAGAGGGTTCCATTCTTCGGCCGCTACTTCTATTTCCTAAAGAAGTTGGATTTTTGCTTTTAGTCAAGTGGCGTTTTTCCCTTCTTACACTTGAATTTGATTCAGGCTCTTTATTTGCTTTTGCTGTTCCTACAATCTCTTTGCCATGTTTTAGAATGCTTGGTCCCTTATGTCGACGACTTTTGAGTCAGAGAGGACGAATAATGATTCTTGCGTGTCTTTGTTTTTGCCAATTCCCTGGAAAATGACTAACTCATCTTTTGCGAGCTCAATACGCAGGGTTAGCTATGCCTATCATTGAGTACAAACCTTTCGGTATTGTCTTCCTTCTCTCCAAATGTTTGGGCCGCATCTCGACGCGAGATTGCCTACGTATCCCAATCAGGGAATCAGGCCTTTTACGTAGTTCCAAGATCACCACCTTTGGGGGTTGGGTTTTCACTCTTGGTTTTTCTTTCTCTCATGCTCTAAGTTTTGCCTAGGTTACCTGATAGAGGTTGAGTCCCTAGCGAGCTTTCCTTTTTATGCCTTAACTTTTGCCTAGGCCGCGTTTTTTTGCGTATTCTTGTCCTAGCAGGCTCTGCTCTTACTTTTGCTTGGGTGTATAGATTACCCAACGAGCATTTTTTTTTCTCTCAAGAGGGTTTTGGAGAGGAATCTGATGGAGATGTTTTTAAGAATCTCCTGTTGCGTTTGTACTTTCACAATGGGCAAGCTAACCCTAAGTGTTCTCACGGAGATAGCGTCTTCTTCCTGAGTTTTGATAAAAACCTAGTTCTAAGTAATCAGGGTTCGTTCCTTCTTTCCTTTTTGTTGGTAACATAAAGAATTAGATTCTTAAAATCCTTTTATCTTTGGCAGAGAGATTGTAGTGTATAGCAATCACATTTTAAAGACGGAATCATTCATCAAGCATAGAAGTGATAAAATGGGGATTTATTTAATCGTAGATAATGCCCAAACAGGGGCCCAAAACATGTCCTAACTTGTCTTTAAGAAATGAAAGTAATGTTTTTGTCATGCGATTTACTGCAGTATCTCGGGAGTGGCTCCTTTTCCTTTTGCAGTTTTATACTCTTCTTCACCCTCTTTGCCAAACAGAATCTTTAGGTCAAATTCAGCTAGCACCTCAATCCAGTCTTCGGGAGTAGGAGATGAATTGGTTGGTTCTTCTTCCAAATCACTGTCAGTCCTTTCCTGATCAAAGAAGATTTGCATTCCAGGGTACCTTTGCTTGGTAACTTCGTCTTCCCATATTTCTGCGAAGCCACAGAATGGAAAGTCTTCTCCTTCTCTTACAAACCAGCCATTGAGTATTTTTGGGATCACGAATTTCTCTTCTTTGACCCTGCTTCCTCTTGCCTTAGCCTTTTCCATGCTTCTCTTCCTTTTTACCTCGGCTTCTGTCGGGGTGTAGCCAAGACCAAAGGCGTATTGATTATGTGGAGGATCAATCATTTGCGGGATGCCTTGTGATCTTTTGCCTAAACCCAACCCAGGGAGGTATTTTTGCTTCTTCATCATCCATATGGCGGGGGTGCTTACGTAGAAGTTTCTCTCAGCCATTAAGGCTTGCACAGCAGTTGCTTCCTCAAGACTGAATCCAGTAAGGAAGGTTTCCTCGGTTTCTACCTCTTGGACAGGTGTATCAGAATGAGCTCGGATTGATGAATCCCCCAGAATGGCTATGACCCTTCCATCTGCCGCAAATTTGACTTTTTGATGCAAAGTGGAAGGTACTGCCCCAGCGTCATGTAGCCAAGGCCTCCCTAACAAAAGATTGAAGGTGGCTGGTATATCCATCACATGGAACTCCATATCCCTTTTGATCTTCTCCACTTCTACTGGCAGTGTGACACACCCAACCACCCTTCTCTTCTAATTGTCATACCCCCTTACTCCCTGGCTTGAAGGGCGCACGTCGGTGGCATTTACCCCTAGCTTGTCGAGGGTCCTTTGAGGACATACGTTTAAAGCAGACCCATTATCCACCAAGACCAGTGGGATCCATTTGGTGAGACATTTAAGTGAAATGTAGAGAGGTTTGTTGTGTGCAGGCCCTTTAGGAGGTAGATCCTTGTCAGTGAAAGCTATCGTTGGTTTTGGAGCTTTTGACGCCATTATGAAACCCACGAGTTCTTCGGGGGTGATGTCGATGGGAACTTTGGCTTTTCCCAAGGTTTTGAAGAAGGAGTTACGATGCTCGTAGGAGGACATAAGCAATCCCCAAATAGAGATATCAGCTTGGATTTTCTTTAGTTGTCTTAGCACCCTGTCTTCCTCAGGTTCGGTCCTTTGGCTTTCTTCTCCTTCTTCTTCTTCCATTACTCGTGTTGAGGTTGAACTTTCCCCACTTAGTTTAGGAGGTTTAAACACCCTTCCGCTTCGGGTGAGGTGACCCACTTCTTCTTCTTGGATGCCCCAAGGATCAGCAGGCTCAATTCTTCCAACTTTCCAATCACTTGGCAGGGCTTGACGCATGTCCAACCACCAATCTCCATCGTCAATGGCATAGATGTGGGGTTCTCCCCCTGTTGCAAAGCATTCCTCGTTCTTAGAGAGGATTAGGGATGGTTTGGCCTGGGTATTTGGAATAATGTGTAGGGTAGGATTATATGTGGGGCTATTGGATAGGCTTATGAGATTGATATTTTGAGGCGGTGGTTCGTTGTTGTGAGCGGGAAGTGGATTGGTTTGTACATTAGGCTTAGGAGGTCTTATGGTTTGACTATCAATGAGATCCTGGATGTCATGACGAAGACGCATGCAGCGGTCTGTCTCATGTCTAGGGTGTTGGTGGTATGCACATTGCTTATTGGCATCATAGCTTGGGCCATAAGGTGGCTGAGGAGGTGGATTATTCAAGAGCCTAAGGTGCCCTTGACGGCTTAGGATGGCTAAGGCTTGGGATGGAGTCATATAGAGTGGGTTGAAATTGCGACGAGGGCGATTCGTGTTTCTAGATGAGCTAGCTTGAAAAGGGTCTTGTGGTAAGAATGTGCCAAGGGCATTCACGGAGGCGTGAGATGTACGGCTAGAGGAGGTTTTCTTGGGTGGAGGAGTGGCCTCTTCTTTCCCAATGAGTCCTAGCTTGATTCCATCTTCGATTTGCAACCCAGTGGCATGTAGGCGTTTGAAATCAGTGATAGCTTGAGTGTAAATGTGGGTGAGGTATTTGGGCTGTAGGTTCTTGACAACTATCCTCACTTGATCTTCCTCGGAAGGGCGGCTTTTCAATTTGGCAGCCTTTTCTCTCCATCTTGCCACAAAGGTAGCAAAGTCCTCACTGGATTCTTGTTTAGTCATCTCCAAATCTCGGGTAGTTAGCTCAATTTGGATATTGTACGCGTACTGCTTGACAAAAGCGTTGGCAATTTCAGGCCAAGTTTGATAGTGTACAAATTCCAAAGTGAGAAACCAATCGAGGGCGCTTCCAGTGAGAGTTCTTTGAAACAATTGAGCGATGAGCTCGTCGGTCAAGCCCATAGGCTTCAGAGTGTTGATGACATGGCGGACATGGCTGGTAGGGTTACCAGTTCCGTTGAACTTCTCGATGTTTGGCATTTTGAACCGTTCAGGCAGTTGAGATTCTGGAAAGAGGCAGAGCCCTTCGAAATCTAGAATTTGGTCTCCTTGTGAACGAGCCAAAGCATGCTTGATCTCCTTGACCTGTTTGACCAATTCAGGGTTTTCCATAATTTCATGAGGATTTTCTGCTTCCTCCTTGTTTTTCTTGTCTTCAGCATCTCTTGCTGCTTTCTCAGCTTGTAAATAGGCAATTTGGGCTCGGAGCTCGGTGATGGTAGCATCATTGTCTGCCATTTTTGGGATGTTGATAGATGGATTGCTTGGTGAGGCTTGGAATTGGGTAGATGATCGAATTTGTTGAGGAGACAACCGCGAAGTCCCTGAAACTGATTGGGACCGTTGCGGTGAGAGTGTCTTGGTAGACTAAGGCGACCGATGAGATGACTGTAAAGATCTCTGTTTGGCGTGACTTCGGGTATTGTAAGAGTATAAAACTGGCTGAGGTTGCTTCTTTAACCTACCTATTGTGCCTGCTTGAAAAATAGAATACCTGGGAGTCAGTATTTGGCCTGTGTAGGGTTAGGATTTGGGTTGAAAATCCTAACCCTTCTGCACAGAAAGAGTTAATACAACAACAAATGATACAAGGTGTGAGGAAGAACTTTTGCAAGTAGAATGCAAGTAGGTTCCTAGCCTGTAGGTTCCTGTCTTAGTTTGATATGTTCTATGGCTTTCTAAAGCATGCAAGGTTTTGGTAGTTTCAGGGTGCTCCGTTGTCAAAGGGCACTAGTCCTCTCACCAGCCCATCATAGGCGACGATTGGGTGATTTCGTTTTTGATATACCACTAGGTACGAGTGACTGTGGAGTTTGCTGGAACCCCCAACATAGCCCGTGTATGCCGGGATATCAGGTGAACTCAACGGGTTGCCCACTCGATGCATATGATAGGTGAATTAAACAAAGCATGTATTAGTCTTATGTTGAACTTTTTGGTTATGGCTCTCATATTCCCCAGCGGAGTCGCCAAAAACTGTAGACACCTCCCAAGCGGGGCATCGCCATACAGATTGGTCATGTTTGTTTGCTCGATTGGTTGCTTGCTTCGTAAACCAAAATCATGGACATTCTCATGGCTAGGAACATCACCACATGATAGTGGTTATCATCAAAACAGAGTCGCCACCCAGTTTATTAAAACTGGGAAAATAGATAGAGATTCTGGATACGGGAGCCAAAAGTACAATAAGGAGAAGGTGTTAGGCACCCCTCTTTGCCCAATCGTGAGACTGGCCCATAATCATTCAACATAAGACATATAGATGCTTTATTTGATTCCAACACATAGTCTGTTTATTTATTCCTTTAAATAGTAAGCAAAATGAGCCAGTGCGATAAGTAAGCATGCATCAGAAAGCAGAAAAGCAAACAAAATGTCCCAGAAGATCGATTACTCGGTCGGTGAATGGATGTCACGGCCGAGTAATCACACTGGTTTAATGTACCGGCCGAGGGATCGAAGCCCCGGTCGGTGTTCTTCCTCACACCAGACAAAAAGATTAACGGATAATCAAAACGCTACGGTTAGTTAGAAATACAGTAAATAAGACAAACCAGAGGCCGTTGGGCCTCACCACCTTGATCCCTCAGTTGCTTGATTGCTTTGGATTGGGCATGATTGATTGATTGCTTGATTGAGAACCCTAGGGTTAGGGTTTGAACTTCGGGGTTTGATCGCCGGATTGACGGCTGCCTTCGGGAGGTTAGGGCTTTAAAGTATGGGATTGAGAGAGTATTTGTGTAGAGTTTTGAGGCTTGAAAGAGTGTGAAGGTGTATCAATTTCGGAGCCTAAAGGCTCCTTTATATAGGCATAGGGATGACTCACTCCGGCCAATCGCAATGCACGATAAAAATTGGAGTTAGTTTGTGATTCTAACTCTCCATGGCAATCCTCTAACGTAGCCCGAACGCATCGGGAAGGTAGTGTAATCGGATCAAACGTCTGACAGAACACGTTCCAGAGTCTGGGAAAAGGTCGATCTGACGGCCGAGGAAAGGATATCACGGCCGAGGAATTGATGTCTCGGCCGAAGGACTGATCTTGCGGCCGAGGAATTGATCTCTCAGGGAGATTTGGCTAGCAACAGGTTGCTCGGGTGAGGAAATGATGTAAGGGCCGTGGGATCGATGTCACGGCCGACAGATGGATTCTCCTAGGATTCTGTATTTCTGTCTGAAAGGCTGTATGGCTTTGAATTGGGTCCTCAAAGTGGCTCAAAGTTCTTACCGAAAGTCCTAAGGTCCTCAAGGAAGCAATCAGCAATCATTGTATCCATTTCATCATCGGGATTGTCCCAAGGTGGGACTTGAAATAATCGTTAGGCCAAATTGGGGTGTCTACACCGGTTAGTATAGTATAAATATTAAAAGGTTTAGGTTTTTACACAAGTTATGGGCTAGCACAGTTGGTTCGCGCACGCGCGTGCACACGCGAGGTCGGGGGTTCGATTCCCTGGAGAAGCAAGTTAATTTCGCCCGCCACGCGGACGCCACATGGGCGCCATGTCGGCGCCACGTGGGCAGCACATGGAGGCTTACGTCACACAGTGGTTGGTTTTTTTAAAAAAAGAAAATTGTCTTTAGCAACGGTTATAAATGAAATCGTTAGTAAAAAAAAATCTGTACCAACGCTCGTCAAAACCGTTGCTATACCCCTATAGCAATGGATATATTGCAACGGTTTGACCAACCGTTGGTATAGCCTAAATGGGTCTCTACCAACAATTTTTCGGCTTTTTGGCAACGCTTTCGACCGTTGCTATAGAACGATTTTCTTGTAGTGTAGTGATTTCAAGTGCTAGATACTTAGTTTATGCTCAATTTTCCCTAATAATGGCAAGAGTCGTGCACCCCTTCGAATTTGATTATGTGTTGAATCCATGTTGCATGCATGTACGTGAACTTTGTTGAACAAATTGAGCTCCAAGGTGTGTCAAGTAGTATGCATCACTTAGAGTTGAAATTCTTTTTGAAGCATCCCATGCTTGTTTGTCTCTTTTTTCGCACTTGCGTAAATAATATCCGTTTGTTTATACGTGAGTAGTTTAGATATCTTTTATGCATCATATTGGAGTTGATTGGCGTACGTAGGAAATGATACAAGGCAATTTTTGCATGATAAAACCACAAATGTGTCCCCTCATCCTAAATTGTTGAATCATTGTCCGAGTCTCCGTTTTTGTTCAAACTTAGGTAACCGGATGTTTGGAGGGTTGTGTGAAATTGATTTTCAATGATTCAAGGAGGTTTGGGGGTGGTGTGAATGTGATAGAAGTGGTTGGGATGAAAAAGGGCGAAGAATTGATATGTGATTCCCTATCTCTCATCTCCCACTACAAAAGCTAAAACCCCAAATTTTCATCTCCCTCTCCAAAGCTCTCGAAATTGGATCCTCAATCTCTCTTACTACAAATCTCACCTCAAATGACCTTATTTCTCAAAGAAAAATCAAAGAAATGCTATGAAAGAGCAAAATCGAATTCGAAAGAGGGTTGACTACTTGATGAGAGGATTGGTTAGACATCCGGGCTAGCATACATTCCGGATGAGAAGGAGTCCAATGAGAAGGGAGAGCACGAGGCTAAATAATGTGAGGAGCCGGATGAGAATTATGACTAGGTGTGGTGGAGTCGGTGGTAGTAGTTTTAGTTGAATTAATCTAGTAGATTTTCTTTATTTCTTTTTCGTAACTTTGTTTGGCGATTGGCCGATACATGTGGCCGTGCCTTGGGTAGTTTAGGGTCGGTGGTGGCCAAGGGTAGATGAACCATGCTAGTATATGGCCACTATACATTTTGTAGTCCGTTTCCCTTTGTATCCAAGGTCGTTATAAGCTAATAAAGTCCTCCGTTGATCTTGTGTACGCTCATCTAACTCCTTTTGATGCATGATCGATATTTAATGCTAATTTAGTATGGAATTTCCGTTAGCTTAGTTTGTTTGTGAATAATTGCTTAGCTCTCTTTGTTGGCGCTCTTTTGATTAGCATGCATAGCTTTTTGTCTCTTGCTATTGCAATTCTTGCTAGCGCTTATCATGGGATGTTCTAGTTTATTACTTTTTGCAAGTTCATATCAGAGTACGCTCATTTGAGTCCTGGAATTGAAATTCAAGATGGATGTGTGTTGCTTGGCCGTTGGCATAATTTGTTCACCTTAGTTCATTGTATGCATGTGCGTGGGTTGCATGTTGATGTGATTGAGTTCGAAGGGGTGTTTGTCTGGACTCTTGCCAAGTGTCGTTGAGCATAGTTGTCGTATCTTGTTTCGGGGGAAGATTGCATAGCATTAGTTACTTATGTTTTATTTTAGTTTAGTTTTACTAGGGACTAGCAAAGTCCAAGTTGGGGGGTGTGATAAGCCCTCAGTAGTGTAAATAATAGGGCTTATCTCTCTCATTTTTGTCACACACAAGTGCATAACTTGCTTGATTTGAACGATATGCACGAAAGGTGTGTTTTTGGCGTTTTCAGGTAAATCGTGTGAATAAGGCGAATTTGAAGGCCATGGATAGCTCCGAGTGTGTCCAAGTACCCAAGACCACGTGACGCTCCGCGACCGAGTCCCAAAAGTCATGAAAAGAAGCTTTGAAGCATACTCGGGATGTCCAAAGATCAAAGGAAGTGAGAGAGATGCAAGAATGTTACCCAAAGCAACTCATTTTCTGACAAGCTGAGGGTAGAATCGGCATAACTTTTGATGTAAAAATTACTTTTGATCCAAACCATTTGGGTTAGAAAGTAGACTCAACAAGCTTTCCAATGGTTCAAAAAACACCCAAATCCGAGTTCAAGAGTGTCCGGAGCGAGCCCGCGAAGTTGGAAAAGTGCCTGTAGAATCCAGCAAGCACAGGGATCGATCTCCCAATGTTTAGGGATCAATCCCTCACTCCTGTGCGGACATTTTAAGGGCATTTTTGTAAATATTTTGTAAAGGGGGTATATATACCACCCTTAGCCCGATTTTAGGGCATTCTTCATTTTTCCTTTCTCTCTCTACCTCCCTCTTCTCCTCTCATCTCTAGCTCTCCTTCTCTCTTCAAAGGAGGAGGATTGCTAAGGTTTTGGGGCTTTTTCCTTCATTAATGTTGTAAGTATACTTGTATTCTTCATTAATCTAGCTTTTATTTCAAGTTTCATCCATATTTTCATTTCTCTTTATGCTTTCTCTTGTGTTTACACCCACTATGGGTGAGTAGTGATCAAGGCTTGGTCAAGGGGTGATTTCTACCCCATGATTTAGGTAGTTTAATGGCTTCTCTCATTTCTTGTGCTTAATGTGGTTTGTGAATAGATTAAATTCATTTTTATGTAACAAAACCTAGGGTTGTTAACCTCTTTGATTATGTGTAGGCAAGGATTTGATCTCTTGCCACATATAATGCTTGGAGCTATATCACTCTAGGTGTTTGCCAAAATGCCTCAAAGAACTTGTTGAACTCTAATCTTTGGTCTAAACTTAGGGTTGTTAAATTCTTTGATTGGGTGTAGACAAATCTCCTTGGCACACCCAATGCTTCGAACCATGGCACTTTATGTGTTTGATAAAATGCCCTAAATGAGTTCCTTTCCATTTCCAAACCCCGTTGTGTGAGTTAAACTTGATTTTTATAGTTAAATCTTCCGAGTGAGATCAAATGACAATGACTCTCACTTGAGTTATCAAAGAGAAGTATTGAACGGCCTAAGTTATGGGTGGAATGAACCCCTAGACCTTGCCGCCTTTAATTTCTAGTCAATCTTTGGTTTCAATTAAAGTTGAGAGGTAGAGAGAATTTCCATCACTCAAAAGTTGGCCGTCTCAAAGTCGAACTAAAGGTTGGCGGTCCTAACGCTAAAAACCCTTCGTAAATCAAACCTCCGGCCTAGCTCTATTGGCTCCCTGTGGATTCGACCTCGGACTTCCGAATTTATTACGCTACAACCGACCTAGCCCTACGCTTGGGGCACTCTTTACTACGACGCACTTTGGTTGAGCAACACACTTTGGTCGAGCAAGCACCAACCTTAACCTTCCTAGAGGAGGATGAGTGTTTTATGATGGAGGAGGAAGATGACATCGAGTCCGATCAATCAGAGGTAATTGATCCCGATATGAGTGATGAAGAAGAGCAAGCGAAAGAGGAAAAACTGTGGAAATGGAAAGAGCATTCCTGGGCAAAACACAATTTAGAAGATCCAAACATCCCATTTGTAGAGGATGATGAATGGCTACGTATCTGGTTTGAGAATAGGAAAAAGGAAAAGGAAAAAGTCATTATGATGAGAAGGCACGCTCGCTTCAAGCCTGCCCAAATAGTGGTACTCATCAATCGCCCCAAAATTCCAATGCCTCCCATCATCTGGGAACAATCAATCTCATAGAGAAAGTGGAAGAGTTTCAAAAGCAACCATGGGTCAATCCTTATGAAGAATGTGACTATAGCTAGTGGATAGAGGAAGAAGAGGATCTGGATTTCACATATGCAGACCCATATCAAACAGGGGAAAGTGACTTCGACGAAATGGAAGGGGAATACGATGATCCACTCGACGGAATCTCCTTAATATCACTATTCAACCAAGTAGGGATAGTTGATCTCTTTTATGAATGCACAGTCAACGAGGGAGAAGAAAGGGTGATGAAAACCCAAGATAACACTTCTATTTGGGGACTGCTTATGTCTCAAAGAGGTAATCACCGTGCAAGCTCCGAAGAGGGATCTAATTCAAAGACTCTGTTTGGCAAGGAAGAGGGTGGAAAAGAGTATAAAGTTGCGATAGATAAAGGAAAAGAAGGCAACCCCGAAATGCTACAGTAGCTGAGAAGTCACAACATGGCAAAGAACATCAAACATTGCTTTTGTTTTTTAAATCAAACTAGAATGTGTTTTAGGCCTCTGTTTGGGCATTTTATTTTTGTTAAGAGAATTCCTATTTCATCTTCCAGATTATGCTTATTCAACAATCTAATTACAATTGCCATACACTATAGTCTCTTTGCCAAATAAAGGAAAATTCAAGGAAATCAAGTTCTTTGTGTCCCTGCCAAAGAAGAAGGAAAGGATGAACTGTAGTTGCCTAAAGAACTAGGTTTCTGCCGAAACTTAGAAAGAAGACGCTATCTCCGTGAGAACACTAAGGGTTAGCTTGCCCATCATGAAAGTACAAACACAAAGGGAGATTCATGAAAATATCTCCATCAAATTCCTCTCCAAAAATACAGAAAACCTCTTGTGAGAAAAATGCTCGTTGGGGTAACCTAAGCACCCAAGTAAAAGTAAGAGCAGAGCCTGCTAGGGCAAGAAAATGCAAAAAGGCAGCCTAGGCAAAAGTTAAGGTATTCAAAAGCTCGCTAGGGACTCAACCTCCATCAGGTAACCTAGGCAAAATTTAGAGCATGTGAGAAGGAAAACCAAGAGTAGAAACCTAACCTCAAAGGTGGTGACTTTGGAACTACGTAAAAGGCCTGATTCCCTGATTGGGATACGTAGGCAATCTCACACTGAGATGCGGCCCAAACATTTAGAGAGAAGGGAAAACATCAAAAGATTTGTGCTCAATGATAGGCATAGCTAATCCTGCGTATTGAGCTCGCAAAAGATAAGTACGCTTTTCTCGAGGAATTGGCAGTAGCAATAGACACGAGAATTATAGTTCATCCCTTCTAACCTAAAGGTCATTGAACAGGATACCTCGAAAGCTCTCGAGTTTGGCAATCATACTATGGAACATGGCAAAAGCAAAAGGCAGAAAATCAAAACCAAGCATAAGAAAGAAGAGAAAATAGGACGCCACTTGGCCAAAACAAAATCTACCTTTGGAAAATCAAAGTGACGGCCAAAGAATTGGTGCATCGGCCATAATATCAAACCGAACAATCGATTCTTCGGCCAGTACTCCATTTTACACATATTACTGTTTATCAGCAAACGCTTGTTCAAAAAGCCATGTTCTGATTTTTACATGCATATCTCGAAGCATTTAGGGGTACGAAAAGCTCTTCTCATTTCATGAACAAAAGTTCAAATTACAAAATTTTCGCTGTGATTGCTTTCATTATACAACTTCTGCTTGCCTCTTTTACTAACTATGAACAAGAAAAGAGAAAATCCTAAAAGCTAATCGCGACGGCGTCTTTGAGGCGATCTCTGAGACGGAGACTGCTCGTTGGTTCCCACGTCCTCCCCACCAACAGCTGGTGCTCGCTTAGCCTCAAGCTGCAGCCAAAAGAGGATACAAACACTCATATTCAAGGAATGATACAAAGCAAATGGAATACATGAAGAAAGTCATACCTCGAGGATCCTACGGCGCTGTCTCCGAACCAAAGCCTCTGCACTTTGATAGGCATGAAGCCATTCCTGCACTATCTCAGCAGGCACCTGTGGAAACAAACCAAGCATTTCAAATACAGGAACGCCAGATACAAACAGGGAAACAAGTTCAGAAATAGGGTGATACCTGTGAAACCCCAGCCGGCAGCGCGTAAAGCTGGGTCGCGCAAGGAGTAAGGGTCAGGCGCTCCTCCTCCCCATCATCAAAATGGAAGGAAACAAAAGAAGGGGCCCGCGGCCAAACAAGAGCAACAGGAGGAGCTGCAACAGCTGGAGCCAAGAAAAGACGGCAGTACTCTGTATAGTCGCCTGCCTGGAGAAGCAAGCCTGCCCAATCTCTGAATCCGGGCATTCCTCAAGTCTTCCTTAGACATCGAGGAAGTAGACCTCATCGATGCTGGAGGAGGAGAAGGAACAAACTGAAGCGCCTCGGCACGTGGGCACCACTGACTAGCCACCCGATCACCTAAGTACCAGGCTCGGCAGAATGGACCCTCGAGCAAGCTACGAGTACGATCCAGAACCCTGGAACACGTAAGAGGAGCATCCTCTGGTACACCACCCCAGGGGTCAAACCGTACCTACAAAATGAGATTAAATCAGCCACAACACAAGAATATGGAAGTCTAAGGACAAGAAATACAAAGAGAAAGGTACCTGATCGACCGTTAGTCGGTCCAAGACTCGCTGCCACTCGGGAAGGCTCAAGACTGGCGACC
Organism: Rhododendron griersonianum; assembly: GCA_018127125.1. Classification (NCBI taxonomy): domain Eukaryota; kingdom Viridiplantae; phylum Streptophyta; class Magnoliopsida; order Ericales; family Ericaceae; genus Rhododendron; species Rhododendron griersonianum. Next base: position 19,283,352 of record CM030793.1, on the reverse strand, counting down.
GTGGCTTTCGTTGCCCCACTAACCATCGCTCGTAGCGAGGTATACAGTTCACATCTCCATGTCTAGTATCAGTGGGAAATTGAAGAAGGTGCTCAAAGGCCCAAAGCTGAAAAATGAATTAGCAAACAAGTTAGCAAACAAGTTCAATACTAGGAGAAGTCAAAACGGGAAAGGAAGTAAAAGAGAAGGATATATACCTCAAGCGCCCGGCAGTGACCGCCAAGAATGGGACTCTTGTCCCTTGAGCAAGCTCCAAGATTTCCATACAAGGTGGCCAAAGCAGACAATCCCCAATCAAACTCCCTAATGGCCTCCAAACGCTGCAAAGGAGCCAAAAGCTGTGTGTGTACCGAGCCATCCTTGTTGGCAAACAACGTTTGCCCAAGGAGATAAAGAAGGAAGGCCCGCGTCAGCTGCTCGACACTCACCTGAGTAAGGATGTCAGCCATCATATAAGTCTTGCTCAGCCAAGCAATGTCAACGTGGCCTCGAGAATGAAGAGGAGGCACCTTGCCCAAGAACCACTCCAAGGCCCCTATCTGCTCCCAAAGTCTAGGATCAACCTGGAGAGAAGCTCCACCCACTCGTAGGCCGGTAAGCAAAGAAAAGTCACCAGGAGTGATCATCATCTCGCCAACAGAAGGAAAGTGGAATGTGTTGGTAGTATCCCACCACCTCTCAACCAGCGAGGTCATCAGTGACCAATCCATCTTCGGAAGATTGAGGCCCAGAACAAATGCCTCAAAGCCAGCAGCACATACCAGTTCCCGAGCCTGCTCTGGCAACGTAAAAAACCACCTGTGCACCTCTTTGCCTCCACCATGAGCCTCCAGTCTCCTATTTCTCTGCCAAAGACAAAAAGGGAGTTAATCTCACGATTGCATAAACAAATAAAAAGCTAGGGGCATCAAATTAACATTTAAAAAGCATGCATTGCCTAAACAGGGGGCACGGTTATTTTATCCTTTCTAAACAAAACATTTCCGACCCATTCACACCCCTAGCTGAAAGGGATTTCATCCCGTAAATAAGAAATTCACTCTTAAATTATACAAAATTAAAACTCCGAACTAAAGTAAACTTTTTACTTTTCCGGAAACTCACCGGTACATTAAGAACACTCAGGTGCAACTCGGGTTCCCGGCGAACTACCTCGACCTCTGGGTCGCCAACGGGAGGGCGGTACTGTAAGAAACCGCCAAAACCCAACCTACGCGAAGGGAGGATGTAGGTATCAGCGACAAACAACCCTGGCTCCTCAATTGCCTCCTCGTCAGAAGAAGAATACTCGCACCTGCATGGAGGGTGTGAGGACGAACCCACGACATCCGAAGGTGGCGTGGCCATCACGTCCAAAGCAAGAGGAAAAGGAACCAACAAACAGCAAAGAACAATGGCGGTCGGAGGTGACCACGGTGGCGCAGGGATGAATGACGGTGGCCGGCCGGTGGTGGTCGGAGAAACGGAGAGGCGAAGAAGAGTTTCGGATGAGAGGAACGAAGAACAAGAGAAGAGGAGGAGAAAAGATTAAATGGACCGTGAGATCGATTAAACCAAACTTAAATAGATTTTCTGACTTTTAGAGTTCTCACGGCCGAGACATCGATCCTTCGGCCGAGACATCGATACTTCGGCCGAGAAATCAATCTCCTGGCCTTCCAATCAATTTCCCTTGGAAATATCAGATCTTGCTCAGTGTAACCAAAATGTAGACACCTCCCAGACGAGGCATCGCCATACAGATTGATCGCTTGTTTGCTCGATTGGTTGCTTGCTTCATAAACCATAATCGTGGACATTCCCATGGCTAGGAACATCGCCACACGATAGCGGTTATCATCAAAATAGAGTCGCCACCCAGTTTATTAAAACTAAGAAAATAGACAGAGATTCTGGGTAAGGGAGCCAATAGTACAGTAAGGGGAAGGTGTTAGGCACCCCTCTCTGCCCAGTCGTGAGACTGGCCCATAGTTATTCAACATAAGACATGTACATGCTTTATTCAACTCTAACACATAATCTGTTTTTAGCCTTTAAGCAGTTAACGGTGAGCCAAAACTGTAATTGAAACATGCATCAGAAAAGCAGAACACAAAACAAACTGTCCCAGGGAGATGGATCCCGCGGCCGGTGAATGGATGTCACGGCCGAGGGATCCTCCTGGTTTGATGTATCGGCCGAGGGATCGAAGTCTCGGTCGATGTTCTTCCTCACGCCAGACAGAAATGTTAGTAGATGATCAAAACGCTACGGTTAGTCATAAAAATAGTAAGTAAAACAAACCAGTGGCCGTTGGGCCTCACCACCTTAATCCCTCAGTTGCTTGATTGCTTCGGATTTGATTGTGATTGACTGATTGCTTCTCGGAAAACCCTAGGGTTAGGGTTTGAACTTCGGGGTTTGATCGTCGGATTGATGGCCGCCTTTGGGTGGTTAGGGCTTTTGAAGAGAGGGTTTGAGAGAGTATTTTTTGCAGAGTATCGGAGCTTGGGTGGGTGTATTCCCCTTTTAATTTCGTGGTCTAAAGGCCTCTTTATTTAGGCAATTGGTGACTCACTCCGGCCAATCAAATGGCACGATTGCAATGCAATTCAAACTCTTCGTTGCAATCTCTAAATGTGGCCCGAACGCATCGGAGAGGTAGTGTAGTTGGATCAAACAATCGACAGAACGTTCCAGTTACCGTCGTTCTCTCTCCGGTTACCGTCGTCCATTTGTCCCCGTGGTCCCGACCGTTGTTTTGTTTTCTTGGCTGCCATGGCTTCGCCACCGCCTCCTCCACCATCCGACCTCCCTTCATCCTCTACCGTTGCAAGTAAGGATACAGGCAAGGCCCCGGCCGTTGAGGCCGATGTTCTCAGAGGGGTATCGAATACCCGTATTCTTCGTTCGAGTCGGCATACACCGGTTGTCGGGGGGAGTTCTTCGCAACCGAACCCTCCTAATTCTGAATTCGAGATTCCTTCCGATGTGGGCGACGATGCTTTGCCGCCGTTTGAAACTGCCACATACGCCCAGCAGGTTCATATCATTGGACGTGGTGGTTCGTTGTGATATCGCCCTCCTCTTAGCAATGCTTCGCCTGAGGTCTTGCATATGGAACTGGAGCAGCATTTCGATTTTACCAACCGGAAGGTAGATTTCTTCCAGCCAATAATTTTGTTTTGCATTAGAATTTATGAAGTAGTAATCAATATTTTGAAGTCGAAATTGAGTCCTCAATAATTGCCCCCTGTTTAGGCGTTTTTACTATTGTAGTGATTTCTCTTCGTATCTTGCAGGTGAATGAGAAATTGCGTGTGTGGGGAAGCGGTCCTCAGGTGTTCGAGTGGTATGAGAGGCTTCCCCAGGGTGCCAAGGGTGCAGTTGCTTTGGCTGGCTTTGAGCCTTTGATACTTGGTTTCCATCTTCCGAAAGCGGAGTTGGGATTGACCACGGCATTGGTGGAGCGATGGTGGGACACCACCAATACTTTCCATCTTCCGAATGCTGGGGAGATGACGATCACTCCAGGTGATTTTGCTTTGCTTACTGGTCTGAGAGTTGGCGGTGATCCTCTTCCGATCGACCCACGGATTCATGAGCGAGAGGGTGCCTCTAATTTTCTTTTGGGGAAGACCCCCGTTGTATCAGAGAGCGGCCATATTACCTATTCTTGGCTTCGGGAACAGTTTGATCATATAGGCATCGAGTCTGAGGTATCGATGCAGCAATTGGTGAGGGCTTTTCTCCTATATCTTCTCGGCCAAACCTTGTTCTGCAACAAGGAAAACTCGGTGCATGTCCAGTTTTTGTCTGCCTTTGTGAATCTGGATGCTATAGCAGAGTTTGACTGGGGGACTCCTGCTTTGGCCACGCTGTACGGGCATTTGAGTGCTTGTTCTCGAGGCGTTAGCCTCTCGTTAGGTGGGCACCATCGTGTCCTCGAGGTATATGTTTCAGCACCCCCCCCCCCTTTTTGTTTTTGTCGTTTCTTTGTTGCTTTGATTTTTGTCTCTCATGCTCGTCTTTTATCTTGTAGCATTGGGCTTTTGAGCATTTGTTACAGTTTCCTCCTCCAACGAGGCATAGGGAACCTAGATTTGTCCCACGGGCGGTCCGTTGGTTGAAAGGAGTTCGGAAGTCACGATCGCCTGCTAGGGACTTACTGGCTTGGAGGCGAGTTTTAGACCGCTTGACACTGGATCAGGTATGTTGCATCCTATCCTTCGATTTTCATGTGATTTCTTCATTTTATCATTTTGATGTTATTTCCCTTATTGTAGGTGCGATTCGATCCGTGGGGCACTTTACTTGACGATGCTCCTTTGGAACTGACCTCAGCTCGGGCTTTGGACAGCCAGCACTTCCTCATGGAGGGACCTTTCTCAAGGGCTTGGTATCTTGGTGAAAGGGTAGCAAGTCAGTACTTCCCATATGCCGAGGCTTTGCAGCTTGTTCCCATTCCTCCTCCAACCGGTATGAGGTCGCCTCACCTCTTGGTAGGAGAAGGTTTGCTTCTTGCTCTGGAGAGGCAGCCAGCGATGAGTTTTCTCGAAGTAGGAGATTACTCGGCCTTCCGCTTGGCCTCGCTGACCCTTCCTACTACTATTGCTGCTGCTGCTCCTCTTGCTTGGCCACGGGCCCCCAGTTTTATCTCTTTCCACAATGCCGATGGAGAAGAGGAGCGTTTGACGCTAACACCGTGTGCTTCTCAGTTGTACGTGCTTCCTACCGGAGTTCAATAGGTAATCATTGTGGATTTTGTTTCGGTTTCTTCTAATATGACTACCATGCTTCGCTATTCATATGGCCATATCTTTTGCAGGTGCCAGCTGATGTTGTTCAGGAGTGGTTGCGTGCATTTCAGAGTGCAGAGGCCTTGGTTCGTCGGCAGCGAAGTCGGATAGCCATGGTACGTGTCTTTTGATTTCTTCTCTTTCCATTCCATATCCTATGTGAACCTGAATGTCCACCAACTGTGTCCTGCAGCTTGAAGCGGAGCGGGTGCCAACAGTGTCAGTTACTCAGAGTGCTGGCGTGAGCGAGGGTGGGAGCACCAGGGCTGATAGTGGAGAGGCCAGAGCTGATGACGGAGGTGAGGGTCAGAGGGTCAGCGTCCCAGTTCCTGAACGTTTTCGTCCTTCTTCTTCTCAACATGCGTCCAAAAGGAGTCGTGGGCAATAGTTTGCCCTTTTCTTTGTACCTGTATTTGTTAGTTCTAGAAATAGATAGTGATATTGTATTTTTATGAAGCAACTTCAGCATGTTTGGCAAAATACCATGATTTGTGCCTTGTCTCGAGATACTTCAGATTTGTATTTAATGGTTTAAAGCTTTATGGGTATTAAAGCAGATTAAAACATGGACCGAGGAATGGATTGCTCGGCCGAGAATTCCATTCTTCGGCTGCTACTTCTATTTCCTAAAGAAGCTGGACTTTTTGCTTTAGCCAAGTAGCATTTCTTTCCTCTTACACTTGAATTTGATTCATGCCCTTTATTTGCTTTTGCTGTTTCCACAGTTTCTTTGCCATGCCTTGGGATCGTTGGAAGGCCTTGTCCTTTATGTTGACGACTTTTGAGTCAGAGAGGACGAGCGATGATTCTCGTGTGTCTTTGTTTTTGTCAATTCCCTGAAAAATGACTAACTCATCTTTTGTGAGCTCAATACGCAGGGTTAGCTATACATATCACTGAGTACAAATTTGCTGATGTTGTTTTCTTCTCTCCAAATATTTGGGCAGCATCTCGTTGTGAGATTGCCTACGTATCCCAATCAGGGAATCAGGCCTTTCTACGTAGTTCCAAGATTACAACCTTTGGTGGTTGGGTTTTCACTATTGGTTTTTTCCTTTCTCATGCTCTAAGTTTTACCTAGGTTATCTGACAGAGGTTGAGTTCCTAGCGAGCTTTTCTCTGAATTCCTTAACTTTTGCCTAGGCTGCGTTTTTGCATTTTCTTGCCCTAGCAGGCTTTGCTCTTACTTTTGCTTGGGTATTTAAGTTACCCAACGAGCATTTTTCTCTCAAGAGGGTTTCGGTGTTTTGGAGAGGAATTTGATGGAGATGTTCTTATGAATCTCCTGTTGCATTTGTACCTTCACAATGGGTAAGCTAACCCTAAGTGTTCTCACGGAGATAACGTCTTCTTCCTAAGCTTTTGACAAAAACCTAGTTCTTAAGTAATCAGGGCTCGTCCCTTCCTTTTTGTTAGCAACATAAAGAATTAGATTCTTAAGATCCTTTCATTTTTGGCAGAGAGACTGTAGCGTATTGCAATTACATTTAAAGATTGAATCATAAAAATGGGAATTTATTTAGCTATAGAAAATGCCCAAACAGGGGCCCCAAAATGTGTCCCAGCTTGTCTTTAGGAAATGAAAGTAATGTTTTCGTTGTGCGATGCGATTTACTGCAGTATCTCGGGAGTTGTTCCTTTTTCCTTACCTTTCACAGTTTTATACTCTTCTTCACCCTCTTCTTTGCCAAACAGAATCCTTAGGTCAAACTCAGCTAACACCTCGATCCAGTCTTCGGGAACATGAGATGATTTCGTTGGTTCTTCTTCCATATCATTGTCAGTCCATTCTTGATCAAAGAAGATTTGCATTCCAGGATACCTTTGCTTGGTGGTTTCATCTTCCCATGTTTCTGCGAAACTGCAAAATGGGAAGTCTTCTCCTTCTCTTACAAACCAACCGTTGAGTGTTTTTGGGATCATGAGTTTTTCTTCTTTGATCCTGCTTCCTCTTGCCTTAGCCTTTTCCATGCTTCTCTTCTTTTCTATCTCGGCTTCTGTCGGGGTGTAGCCAAGACCAAAGGCGTATTGATTATGCGGGGGATCAATCATTTGCGGGATGCCTTGTGATCTTTTGCCTAAACCCAACCCGGGAAGGTAGTTTTGTTTCTTCATTATCCATATGGCAGGGGTGCTTATGTAGAAGTTTCTCTCAGCCATCAAGGCTTGCACAGCAATTGCTTCCTCAAGACTGAATCCAGTAAGGAAGGTTTCCTCGGTCCCTACCTCTTGGACAGGTGTGTCGGAATGACCTCGGATCGATGAATCCCCCAGAATGGTTATGACTCTTCCATCTACTGCAAATTTGACCTTCTGATGCAAAGTGGAAGGCACTGCCCCAGCGTCATGTAACCAAGGCCTTCCTAGTAAAAGATTGAAGGTGGCCGATATATCCATCACATGGAACTCCATGTCTCTTTTGATCTTCTCCACTTCTACTGGCAGTGTGACGCACCCAACCACTCTTCTTTTTGAATTGTCATAGCCCCTTACGCCCTGACTTGAAGGGCGTATGTTGGTGGCGCTTACTCCTAGCTTGTCGAGGGTCCTTTGAGGACATACGTTTAAAGCAGACTCATTATCCACCAAGACCAGTGGGATCCATTTAGTGAGACATTTAAGTGAAATGTAGAGAGGTTTGTTGTGTGCAGGCCCTTCAGGAGGTAGATCCTTGTCAGTGAAGGCTATCGTTGGTTTCGGAGCTTTTGACGCCATTATGAAACCTACCAGATCTTCGGGGGTGATGTCGATGGGAACTTTGGCTTTCCCCAAGGTTTTGAAAAAGGAGCTACGATGCTCGTAGGAGGACATAAGCAATCCCCAGATAGAGATATCAACTTGGATTTTCTTTAGTTGTCTTAGCACTCTGTCTTCCTCAGGTTCGGTCCTTTGGCTCTCTTCTTCTTCTTCTTCTTCCATTACTCGTGTTGAGGTTAAACTTTCCCCACTTAGTTTAGGAGGTTTATATACCCTTCCGCTTCAGGTGAGGTGACCCACTTCTTCTTCTTGGGTGCCCCAAGGATCAGCAGGCTCAATTCTTCCAACTTCCCAATCACTTGGCAGGGCTTGACGCATGTCCAACCACCAATCCCCATCATCAATGGCATAGATGTGGGATTCTCCTCCTGTTGCAAAGCATTCGTCATTCTTAGAGAAGATCAGGGATGGTTTGGCTTGGGTGTTTGGGATAATGTGTCGGGTAGGATTATATGTGGGGCTATTGGATAGGCTTATGAGATGGTGGCTCGTTAAAGTGGATTGGTTTGCACATTGGGCTTGGGAGGTTTTATAGCTCGACTATCAATGAGATCTTGGATGTCATGACGAAGACGCATGCAACGGTCTGTCTCATGTCTAGGGTGTTGGTGGTAAGCGCATTGTTTATTGGCATCATAGCTTGGGCCATAAGGTGGCTGAGGAGGTGGATTATTCAAAAGCTTGAGATGCCCTTGGCGGCTTAGGATGACTAAGGCTTGGGATGGAGTCATATAGAGAGGGTCAAAATTGCGGCGGGGGCGATTTGTGTTTCTAGATGAGCTAGTCTGAAAGGGTCTTGTGGTAAGGTTCAGTTAAGGGTGTTGACGGAGGTAGATGTACGGGTTGGAAAGGTTTTTCTGGGTGGAGGAGTTTCTTCTTTCCCAATGAGGCCCAGTTTGATTTCGTCTTCGATTTGCAACCCAGTGGCATGCAGGCGTTTGAAATCAGTGATAGCCTGAGTGTAAATGTGGGTGAGATATTTGGGTTGCAGATTCTTGACAACCATTCTCACTTGATCTTCCTCGGAAGAACGGTTTTTCATCTTGGCAGCCTTTTCTCTCCATCTTGCCACAAAGGTAGCAAAGTCCTCATTGGATTCTTGTTTAGTCATCTCCAAGTCTCGATTAGTTAATTCAATTTGGACATTGTATGCGTACTGCTTGACAAAAGCGTTGGCAATTTCCGGCCAAGTTTGATAGTGCACAAATTTCAAAGTGAGAAACCAATCAAGAGCGTTTCCAGTGAGAGTTCTTTGAAATAGTTGAGCGATGAGCTCATCGGTTAGGCCCATAGGTTTCAGAGTGTTGATGACATGGCGAACATGGCTGGTAAGGTTACCAGTCCCATTGAACTTCTCAATGTTTGGCATTTTGAACCGTTCAGGTAGTTGAGATTCTGGAAAGAGGCAGAGCCCTTCGAAATTTGGGTCTCCGTGTGAACGAGCCAAAGCGTGCCTGATTTCCTTGACTTGTTTAACCAATTCAGGGTTTTCTGTAATTTCATGAGGATTTTCTGCTTCTTCCCCTCTCTTGTCTTCAGCATCTCTTGCTGCTTTTTCGGCTTGTAAATAGACAATTTGGGCTCGGAGCTCGGTGATAGTAGCATCATTGTCTGCCATTTTTGGGATGTAGGTAGAGGGATTGCTTGGCGAAGCTCGGGATCGGGTAGATAGTTGGTTTTGTTGAGAAGATGACCGTAAAGTCCCTAGAATTGATTGGGACCGTTGCGGTGAGGGTGTCTTGCCAGGCGAGGGTAACAGATGAGATGACTGTAAAGACTTCTGTTTGGTGTGACTTCGGGTATTGTAAGAGTATAAAACTGGCTGAGGTTGCTTCTTTAATCTACCTATTGTGCCTGCTTTGAAAAGTAGAGTACCTGGAAGTCAGTATTTGGCTCGTGTAGGGTTAGGATTTGGGTTGAAAATCCCAACCCTTCTGCACAGAAAAAGTTATTTACAGTAACAAATGATACAGGGTGTGAGGAAGAACTTTTGCAAGCAAAATGCAAGTAGGTTCCTAGCCTGTAGGTTCCTATCTTAGTTTGATAAGTTCTATGGCTTTCTAATACATGCAAGGTTTTGGTAGTCTCAGGGTGTTCCGTTGTCAAAGGACACCAATCCTCTCACCAGCCCATCATAGGCGGCGATTGGGTGATTCCCTTTTTTATATACCACTAAGTACGAGTGACTGTGGAGTTTGCTGGAACCCCCAACATAGCCCGTGTCATGCAGGGATATCAGGTGAACTCAACGGGTTGCCCGCTCGATGCATATGATAGATGAATTAAACAAGGCATGTATTAGTCTTATGTTGAACTTTTTGGTTATGGCTCTCATGTCCCCAGCAGAGTCGCCAAAAACTGTAGACACCTCCCAAGCGGGGCATCGCCATACAGATTGATCGTTTGTTTGCTCGATTGGTTGCTTGCTTCATAAACCAAAATCGTGGACATTCCCATGGCTAGGAACATCGCCACACGATAGCGGTTATCATCAAAACAGAGTCGCCACCCAGTTTATTAAAACTAGGAAAATAGACAGAGATTCTGGGTACGGGAGCCAAGAGTACAGTAAGTGGAATGTGTTAGGCACCCCCTCTGCCCAATCGTGAGACTGGCCCATAGTTATTCAACATAAGACGTGTACATGCTTTATTCAACTCTAACACATAGTCTGTTTTTAGCCTTTAAGCAGTTAACAGTGAGCCAAGACTGTAATTGAAACATGCATCAGAAAAGCAGAGCACAAAACAAATTGTCCCAGGGAGATGGATCCCGCGGCCGGTGAATGGATGTCACGGCCGAGGGACCCTCCTGGTTTGATGTGTCGGCCGAGGGATCGAAGCCCCGGTCGATGTTCTTCCTCACGCCAGACAGAAAAGTTAGTAGATAATCAAAACGCTACGGTTAGTCATAAATACAGTAAGTAAAAAAAACCAGTGGCCATTGGGCCTCACCACCTTGATCCCTCAGTTGCTTGATTGCTTCGAATTTGATTGTGATTAACTGATTGCCTCTTTGAAAATCCTAGGGTTGGGGTTTGAACTTCGGGGTTTGATCGTCGGATTGATGGCTGCCTTCGGGAGGTTAGGGCTTTTGAAGAGGGGGTTTGAGAGAGTATTTTTGTAGAGTTTCGTGGCTTGAGAGAGTGTATTTACTTGTTAATTTTGGAACCCAAAGGCTCCTTTATATATGCAAAGGGATGACTCACGATTGCAATTGCAATTGCAATGCAATTCAGACTCTTCGTTGCAATCTCTTAACGTGGCCTGAACGCATCGGAGAGGTAGTGTAGTTGGATTAAACAATCGACAGAACGTTCCATAGTCTGGAAAAAAGACGATCTGGCGGCCGAGCAATGGATCTGGCGGCTGAGGAATGGATGCTGCAGCCGAGGGATTGATCTCTCAAGGAGATTTTCTAGCAACAGGTTGCTCGGGTGAGGAAATGATGTTAAAGCCGTGAGATCGATGTTACGGCCGATAGATGGATTCTCCTAGGCTTCTGTATTTTCTGTCTGAAAGGCTATATGGCTCTGGATGAGGTCCTCTAAGTGGCTCAAAGTTCTTACCGAAAGTCCTAAGGTTCTCTAGAAGGCAATCAGCAATCACTGTATCCATTTCATCATCAGGATGGTCCCTAAGGTGGGACTTGAAATAATTGTTAGGCCAAATTGGGGTGTCTACACAAGCCCACCATCTCAGCGGCTCCAAGCCCATTATCATAGCGGCTCTACGCCCGTATTCACCTACTCAGCAACAATCATTAACAAGCTCTACGCCAGTCAACTCAGCATCTCTACGCCCATGCTCACGATCACTTAACAGCTCCAAGCTCGCTATCACTCAGCAGCTCTACGCTTGCTACTTCAACTGGCTCTATGCTCGTATTCCCCATCTCAGCGGCTCCAAGCCCACTATCTCAGCGGCTCCAAGCCCATTATCATAGCGGCTTTACGCCCGCATTCACCATCTCTATCACTCAGCAGCTCCACGCCCACAATCTCAAATGGCTCTATGCCGTAACAACTATCTCAACAGGCTCTACGCCGCCCCAATCAACAAGATATCATCTGTTCTCAAGCTCTACGCTTGAATTCTTAAAATCCAACATTTTGAATGCTCGAAACTCTTTGAATGCCCAACCACTGTGTACTGGATGCTCAAGTTCTACACTTGAATGCTCAAGCTCTACGCTTGAATGCCCAACCACTGCGTACTAGATGCTCAAAGCCTGTACTTTGAATGCTCGGATTCTGCCGTCCGAATGCTCAAGTCCAGAACTTGATAAAAGCTCTAAGCTTAAATCAAACACACAAGCACGGGCCTGTGCATACATTGCATCATCGAGTCTGCATCAATTGCATCATCATATCTGTTCATATCTAACCACTATCATCACATATATATACTCTGCATATCTCTCATTTAACAGGCCAATCCTGCAAATCAACCAGCTCTACGCTTCGGTTCAAATCACATCAAGCTCTAAGCCCTAACTCCTTTGGCTCTACGTCAAAACTTATGATGAGAAAGCTCCGTGCACAGACCATCAGAATCCAACTGGCTCTATGCCTCGGTTCAAATCATGTCAAGCTCTAAGCTCCGACACCTCAGGCTTTCGCCTTGTGATCAATACCAGCTCCGCACTTCGGTTCTATCAAGCTCAAAGCTCCAAAGGCCCTCGCCTCACAACCACAGCAGGCTCTACGCCTCAATTTTGTCAAGCTCCTCAGGCTCTCACCTTGTGACTACAATCGGCTCCGTGCCTCGGTTCCATTGTAGACACCTCCCAAACGGGGTATCGCCATACAGATTGATCGTTTGTTGCTCGATTGGTTGCTTACTTCATAAACCAAGATCGTGGACATTCTCATGGCTAGGAACATCGCCACACGATAGCGGTTATCATCAAAACAGAGTCGCCACCCAGTTTATTAAAACTAGGAAAACAGATAGAGATTCTGGGTACGGGAGTCAAAAGTACAGTAAGGGGAAGGTGTTAGGCACCCCTTTATGCCCAGTCGTGAGACTGGCCCATAGTTATTCAACATAAGACATGTACATGCTTTGTTTAATTCCAACACATAGTCTGTTTAATTATGCCTTTAAACAGTAAATAAAGTGAGCCGAGACGATAAGCGAATCATGCATCAGAAAGCAGAACACCAAAACAAACTGTCCTAGGAAATCGATTACTCAGCTGGTGAATGGATGTCACGGCCGAGGGATCCCCCTGGTTTTATGTACCAGCCGAGGGATCGAAGCCCCGGTCGGTGTTCTTCCTCACACCAGATAGAAAAGTTAGTAAATAATCAAAACGCTACGATTAGGCATGAATACAGTAAATAAAACAAACCAGAGGCCGTTGCGCCTCACCACCTTGATCCCTCAATTGTTTGATTGCTTCGGATTGATGGTGATTGACTAATTGCTTCTCGGAAAACCCTAGGGTTAGGGTTTGAACTTCGGGGTTTGATCGTCAGATTGATGGCTGCCTTCGGGAGGTTAGGGCTTTTGAAGAGGGGGTTTGAGAGAGTCTTTTTGCAGAGTTTCGCGGCTTGAGAGGGTGTGAAAGTATACGAATTGGATGATTTTTTGTTCTCGTATTTTTGAAACCCAAAAGCCCTTTATATAGGCAATTGGTGACTCACTCCGGCCAATCAAAACGCATGATTGCAATTGCAATGCAATGCAAACTCTTCGTGGTAATCTCTGAGCGTAGCCCGAACGCATCGGGGAGGTAGTGTAGTTGGATCAAACAGTTGACAGAACGTTCTAGATTCTGGAAAATAGACAATCTGGCGGCCGAGCAAAGGATCTGGCGGTCGAGGAAAGGATCTTGCGGCCGTGGGATTGATCTCTCAGGGAGATTTTCAAGCAACAGGTTGCTCGGGTGAAGAAATGATTTTAAGGCCGTGAGATCAATATTACGGCTGACAGAAGGATTCTCCTAGGATTCTGTATTTTCTGTCTGAAAGGCTATTTGGCTCTGGATTGGGTCCTCTAAGTGGCTCAAAGTTCTTACCATAAGTCCATGGGTTCACAAGAAGTCAATCAGCAATCACTGTATCCATTTCATCATCGGGATGGTCCTCAAGGTGGGACTTGAAATAATCGTTAGGCCAAATTGGGGTGTCTACATCCATCACGACCTACCATTCTCCAGGCTCTCGCCTCATAAATACAACCGGCTCTGCACCTCGGTTCCCTCATCCCAACGCTCCGTGCTCTAGTTACTGGCCTCGCGCCACCCATATCTCAAAACGGCGTCTGATTCATCCCCAGCAGATGGCTTGGATTCCACCCTAATTACATCAATTCCTTCCAGCTCATTCGCAAGGATAGGCTCCTCTACCGAGCTCCCCTCGGTCAAAGTAAGGATGGTCAAGAAAATCAAACGCACCCGCCGTGTACTGATCTATCCCAAAATACTAAGGATGCTTTCCGCAAAAAAATTCCCCCGGCAGCCCCCCGTGCTCCTTCAACTATCCTCCGCCAAAACCCTAGCTTAACCCAGGTACGTTGCACTACGGCTTTTTAAGCCCAAAGGTACATCTTCTGTCTCTATCCCTCCAAAATTTTTCTTTTTCTATATTGCTCCCGAATTACGGTTGGTCTGAATTTCCCCTGTGAAATACGTAGGCAGCCTCCCAGCCCGACTATAACAAAAACCTTTTTCGAAAACCCCTTGGAATAGTGGTTGGACCAAATTGAGTTGTTTTTACAGCTTTGACTCTAACTTAAACATGTCTTGCGATCCGTCTAAGTTCAGTCAAAGAGGGGCATCTGTAGACACCCCAATTTGGCCTAACGATTATTTCAAGTCCAACCTTAGGGACCATCCCGATGATGAAATGGATACAGTGATTGCTGATTGCCTTCTTGTGAACCTTAGGACTTTTGGTAAGAACTTTGAGCCACTTAGAGGACCCAATCCGGAGCCATATAGCCTTTCAGACAGAAAATAAAGAATCCCAGGAGAATCCATCTGTCGGCCGTGACATTGATCTCATGGCCTTAACATCATTTTTTCACCCGAGCAACCTGTTGCTTAAAAATCTCCCTGAGAGGTCAATCCCTCGGCCGCAAGATCTATCCTTCGGCCGCAACATCCATTCCTCGGCCGCAAGATCTTTTGCTCGGCCGCCAGATCGTCATTTTTCCAGATTCTGGAATGTTCTGTCATACGTTTGATCCGATCACAAAACCCTAGCAGCCAAATCCCGATGCGTTCGGGCTACATTAGAGGATTGCCATGAAGAGTTAGAATCACTCTCTAACTCCAATTTTGATCGTGCATTTCGATTGGGTGAAGTGTGTCATCCCTTTGCCTATATAAAGGAGACTTTGGGTTCCGAAATTGATAAGTGAATACACCCTCTCAAGCCCCGAAATTCTACACATATACACTCTCAAATCCCCTCTTCAAAAGCCCTAATCTCCCGAAGGCAGCCATCAATCCGACGATCAAACCCCGAAGTTCAAATCCTAACCCTAGGGTTTTCAAAGAAGCTATCAGTCAATCACCATCAATCAGAAGCAATCAAGCAATCGAGGGATCAAGGTGGTGAGGCCCAACGGCCTCTGATCTGTTTTATTTACTGTATTTACGCCTAATCGTAGCGTTTTGATTATCTGCTAACTTTTCTGTCTGGTGTGAGGAAGAACACCGACCGATGCTTCGATCCCTCGGCCGGTACATAAAACCAGGAGGATCCCTCAGCCGTGACATCCATTCACCGGCCGCGGGATCCATTTCCCTAGGACAGTTTGTTTTGTTCAGTTTTCTGATGCATGCTTTAATTATCGCACTGGCTCACCATTAACTGCTTAAAGGCTAAAATCAGACTACGTGTTAAAGTTAAATAAAGCAAGTATATGTCTTGTGTTGAATAACTATGAGCCAGTCTCACGACTGGACAGAGAGGGGTGCCTAACACCTTCCCCTTACTGTACTTTTGGCTCCCGTACTCAGAATCTCTATCTATTTTCCTAGTTTTAATAAACTAGGTGGCGACTCTGTTTTGATGATAACCACTATCGTGTGGCGATATTCCTAGCCATGGGAATGTCCACGATCTTGGTTTACGAAGTAAGCAACCAAACGAGCAAATAAACGATCAATCTGTATGGCGATGCCCCACTCCAGGGAGGTGTCTACACATAACAACAATTAAGCCCCTGCCAAATTGCTATATGATTTATTCAAATCTTTTTCATATTTGTTTATTTTTGCATAAGATTTTCTTGAATTATTGGTTCGTCTCAACGAGACAAAAAATAATTTTTTTTTTACCCAAGCTATTTTTTAATAGATTACAATAATAATCCAAAAAAAATTTGTCTATTAGCACCCACCACCGATAAGCAACTCGCTTCCGCAATCACTCATTGCCATCACCCACCGCCACCGCCACCACCACTTGAACCCACCATAGCCGCCCATTCAATTCAACACCTCATAGACCCTATAACCCTCCATGTTTGCTTCCTCCATTTTCGCCGAAATTGCCCCCCACTCTCTCATCTATTAGTTTATTTTTATGTATGTGCATATGCCGTAAAATGGGTCTTGTACCTTATTTTTCTTGTGGTATATACAAAAATATATCAATGAATTTAGAAAGAAATAAACATACGTATACAGGTCAAATAATAAACATACATATGTTAAGGCTTGATTAGGTTAAATAAAAAGTTGGATTACTTTTTGTCCTAATTCTTTTTTCTTTTTTTTTGCATTCATTTTTTTTTTTTGGATTATTGATTAATCTTGACAAAAGAAATCTGAAAAGTAAAAAAGTATGATTTGAATTTTAAAAAAATTCACTAAAAACAAACCATTAACCAACAAAAAAATTATGATGAAATTTTTTGACTTTATGTGGACACCTCCCCAAAGGGGCATCACCACACAGTAATCCTCACTATATGTTTCATCCACATTCGTCAAAATCGTGGATACTCCCATGGCTAGAAGCATTGTCACACGATATTGGTTGCATTCAATAGAGTCGCCACTTAGTTTAATAAAACTAAAAAAACAAGTAGAGATTTTGGGAATAGAAGCCATAAGTATAGTAAGGAGAAGGTGTTAGGCATACCTCTCTGCCCGGTCGCGAGACCGGCCCATAATTGTTCAACATAAAATTAATTTTCACTTTATTTAATTTTGCATATAAGCTGTTTATTAGCCTTTAAACAATTAATAGGTGAGCCAGGACAGTAACTAAACCACACGGGACAGGGAAAGGAACGCCATGCAGAAAA
This sequence comes from Rhododendron griersonianum, assembly GCA_018127125.1. Taxonomy (NCBI): domain Eukaryota; kingdom Viridiplantae; phylum Streptophyta; class Magnoliopsida; order Ericales; family Ericaceae; genus Rhododendron; species Rhododendron griersonianum. The sequence continues at coordinate 19,266,548 of CM030793.1, read as the reverse complement.
TAACAAAAAGTAAACTGTCCGAGCAAATAGATCTGTTGACCGACGAATTGATTTTGCAAGAACCCTTAAGTCCATCCTGTGATGAATCTTCCTGCTACAATCTGTCCAGCTAAACACACATGTAAGACATAATTTGGAAAACAAATGCAATGTGTGTGCCATATTCGACATCAACAAATAATAATAACACCAACATGAGGAATTAACGTCCAATAATGTTCCACTCATTTACAACCCACTCTGCTTAAGATTGTGGTAGTTTGGGTAATGATAAAAGTCTTGCTCTAACCATGGAAAAAAATTTATGAACAACTACCTCCCAAGAACAGGAGTTACCTTGAAATTTTCTCACATCCCTCTCAATCCACGCATGGTAAACAGTAGCAGTAAATACCAATTTAGTGATAACATCCTGAAGAGATTTGCCTTTTACATCAGAGAGAAAAGTGACCCATTCAGCCCATGTTTTGGAGGGCCATGAAACATGGAGTTTGGACAAAATAGTATCCCACACCTTCTTAGAGAATGGGCAGTTAAAGAAAAGGTGGTCATGGCTTTCACTCCCCTGGCAAAAACTACAATGAGAAGATTGATTTAAGGCCAAAAAGCACAAGCCTATCTGCAGTGGATAGTCTATTCGGAATAGCTATCCAAGTGATAAAGCTACATTTTGGAATATGAGCTGAGAACCAAACCAATTTATGCCAAAAAACCTTGGGAAAGGGAGTTCTCAATTTGTCCCAAAGGGAAGCAATTGTGAACTAACCATTAGGAGTGAGAGTCCATCTGATGTGATCAGCCCCACTCAACCTGGAAGGTACAAGAGGTGGCAAAGTTCTTCTTACCTCATTGAGCTCAAAAGTTTGGGTAATGGGAAATGCCCAACTTGAGTTATGAATGATGTGAGACACAGTAGCATCCTTTGGGATACCAGAGTCATAGGCAATTCTGGGACCAAATTTGTCCATCAAAGGGCCAAATGGATGTCAATTGTCATACCACAAGGAAGTAGAGTGACCATTACCTAGCACACTAAGAATATAAGGCTGCACTCTGAGATTCAAGAGTTTCCTCTAGACCCAAGTGCAATCACCAGGAATTTTTAGATTCCAAAAATTTCTCCCTTTTATTAAGTATGATTTGACCCACTGACACCACATGGACTGTTCCCCACCAGAAATAAGGAACCAAATGTGCTTGGCAATGGCTGCCTTATTCCAAACTTGCATGGATTTGAAACCAAGACCACCCTCCTGTTTAGGGGAACATAGGTGTTCCCAAGAGACCTTAACACCAGTTTTTCTAAAGTCAGGGCTAGTCCAAAGAAATGCCCTAAGGATTGACTCAACTTGTTTAATCACCTTTTTAGGAATGATAAACGAGGAGGACCAATAGGTTTGAATGGAGAAAAAAACATTCTTAATCAACTGGACCTTGCCAGCATATGTGAGGTCCTTGTTAGTCCATGACTTAGTTTTAGCAATAATGCTAGCCACTAAACGCTGGCAGTCAGAGGCTTTGAGTTTAATGGAGAGGAGGGGCACTCCAAGATATCTGACAGGCAGTGTGCCTTCCTTAAACCCTAAGACATCCAAAATGGCCAATCTAGTGCTTGTGTTGACCCCAGAGAAATAAATGCTACTCTTCCTAGGACTAGGTGAAAGGCCAGATAGGATTTGAAATTCAAAGAAAGCATCCTGAATATGATTGATTGAAGTCAGCTCTCCCTTGCAAAAGATCATAAGATCATTAGCAAAGCAGAGATTGATATGCTTAGTACCTCCACATCTCCAGTGAAAATGGAAATCAGGAAGAAGGGATTTCTCTCTAAGAAGACAAGTGAGAATCTCCATCACAATTACAAATAGGTATGAGGACAAAGGGTCTCCTTGCCGAAGCCCTTTTTTACCTAAAATGTAACCAGTGACTTCACCATTGATGCTAAGGGAGTAATTAGCAGTGGTAACACAAGCTTGAAGCCATTTGATCATTGTGGGATGGAAATTCATGGAAGATAGGACATCCCAAAGGAAATCCCATCTAACGTTATCATATGCCTTCATGATGTCTACTTTCATGGCACACTTGGAAGAGGATGATGATTTATGATACCCTCTCATGAGCACCTGGGTAAGGAAAATATTATCAGCAATCCTCCTCCCTTTAACAAAACCTGATTGTACAAGATCAATTAACGTAGGGAGGGCAACCAGCAATCTTCTAGCAAGTATTCTAGAGATGCACTTGTAGATAGTATTACAACAAGAGATGGGTCTAAAGTCCCCAACTTTGGATGGATTAGGAACCTTAGGAACAAAGGCAACAATGGTAGAATTTGCCTTTCTGAGCAATTGACCAGACCTAAAGAAAGCTTTGACAGCTGCATTGACTTCATAACCAATGATAGGCCAAGCTTTCTTGAAAAAATCAGCATTATAGCCATCAGGACCAGGGGCTTTGTTAGGTTAAGAGACCAGAAGGTGTCATTGATTTCAAGGTCAGTAACCTCAGCAATCATGGCAATCTTTTGGCTATCAGTTAGTCTCTTACTAACTACCTGTTGGATCCTAGAGTGCCTCTGATAAGAAGTATGATGAGCTGTTCCTAGCAAGTTAGTGTAGAAATTGACAAAACTGGACTTAATATCCTCAATGTCATGAATGAGAGACCCATCATCTAATACCAGACTAGTAATCTTACTTCTATTTCTTGTGTTACTCACATCTTTAAAGAAATAAGAAGTGCACTGATCACCAAGTTTCAGCCACTGAATTCTTGACTTTTGTTTAGCCAGACTTTTCTCAACCCTTAGCAATGTGAGGAATTGCCTATGAACCACTCTTTCTTGGCTTATGATGGAGGGATTAGTAGGTTGAGTACCCATATCTTTTTGCAATGACTCAAGAAGTTGCCTAGAGTCAACAACCCTTTTAGAGACAACACTAAAATCTCTATTATTAATTTGCTTAAGCTCCTTTTGCAACAACTTGAGTTTCTCACAGACACAGAACATTGGATTCCCAATGAATCCTCCGTTTTGTCTGAATTCCACATTATCGGTCGTCAACACCACGTTCATATAAAACTTTTCATTTTTTATTTCAAAGTGTGTAGAGGAACACAAGGTAGTACGAGTCAAGCTCTGTTGATTCGAGCTTGAATACCAAAGTCTGTTGATTTGTGTCCAATTACCAGAGTCCGTTAATTCGCTCAAGAATACGAGAGTTTTCCAAACATTGATAAAATCATGTTGTCCATTTTCCCCAAACTTCTTTTTAAACCGCAATACGTCATTTGTCATTTGTAATAGTAACAACATGCAACCAAGGTATGAACAAACAACATCATTTCACAATTTAAATTAAAAGACTCATAACCACAACTACCACTCACAAACTCGTTTCAAGTTGTTCCGGGATTCCATCGACCCCGTAAATCTTTTAACATTCCGAGTAATTAGACCCCGTAGATCATTTCACGTTTTAACGTCAAGGTGTCATGAGCGAATGCTCCAACAATATCAACGTGTTGCGAGCAAATGTCAATGCATCCATTTTTTATTCTTTCTTGACCTCCTCTTATCCCTATACCAATGATTTATATCTATTATTTTCATCTCATCATTAATCTCACCACCAATCAATTTGTAACACTGTGATGTGTCAACTAATCTCTCATAACGTCAATCTTATGTAATTAACTAGAAACGGATTCACATACCATTTTCTATCAACCATCATTCATTATACTATGTGTGTTTGTAGAGACCTGAATAATTTTAATTTCTTGAAATACTTATGAAATGCTAAATTGGGAAATTATGGTTTATTTGGTGAATATTTGAATTGGGGGCTTAAGTGATTGAATGGAAGATTGAGGGGTAAATGTGTAGTTTAAAGATATGGGACTATATAAGGTGTGTGTGTGTGTGCGCGCATTGTAGGAGATCATTTATCTCCACTCCCCCTCTCTTTCTCACACCGGCTTTCTCTCCCTCTCTACCGTATCTCTCTCTTTCTCTCTCTCAAAAACCCACCAAAATACCTCAAAGTTCTCAAGAACCCACCCTCATTTCACCTCCTCTACGCAACCCCGGGCTCGTATCACGTTGGGTGAGGCTCGGGAGGAAGATCTCGGTTGGTTTCAAAAGTTGGGAGCTAGGGCTCGTTCGAGTTTCTTGGGTTTCGTTCCTTGAATCGAGGTAGGGATTTCTTTGCTGTCTTTATGTGTTAATAGCTTGATTTGGTGTGAAATTCGTGCTTGTTGTTGTTGTTGTTGGTGTTGGGCTTGAAATCCTGAAATCTGCAGAAAAACCTGATCGAAACTACTCTATATCGATACGGGGTTCTAGCCGTATCGATACCATAAGAAAACAGAGACTTTGCAAAATTCCTGATTTTCATTCTGTATCGATACAGCCATTTTGCAGTATCAATACCCAAGCCTTTTGGACAGTCTCTCCTTCCACTGTTCCTGCTTCGATTACTTTGAATTCCGGACACTTCTAGCACTCCTTGGACATCTCCTAGCCTATCCTAAACATGTTCTTAAACTCCCTATGATTGAATGACCTTGTGCGTGTTTCGTTGACCTTCCGTTGGTCGCAAAAGTAGTAGTTTACTTGGTTGACGTTATATTGGAATGCATCCTATCCATTGATTGACCCTTGGAAATGTTTATGGTATCGTCGAAACATGGTTGGCATGTCGTGTGGTGTTTTACTTATGTATGTGATAGTAAGAGAGTCATGGTTTGTATCGTGAGTGCGGAAGTAGTTATTGTGAGCCGAAAGTCGGAATAGAGAGTCTCGTAACGCAAGGGGTGGAAATACGGAGACTCTAGTGGATCTCGTAACGCAAGGGGTGGTAATACGATGGTTCTAATGGTCGGGGTTTACCGTAGCGCAAAGGGTGGTAATACGGTAACTCTTGAGACGTTGTACTATAACGCGAGGGGTGGAAATACGGTTTGTGGAGGTTTGTGTTAGTGAGTTGAATCGGGATTGTTAGAGGGGTTGTGTCCCTTGGACTTGATGTATGTTTGTGATAGTGATACATCTTAGAGTGCTTACACTAAGCATTGCCACACTCTCTTGTTGATGGTTACCATTGATTGAACCGTATTCCCTTGTCATCTTCCTTTTGCACATATCATCTTGTTTGCACATAAATTTAGTAAAGATTTTTCTACTGGGCTCGCATAGCTTAACCTAATCTTTCTTTTCAGGTTTAGACACTGGACAGTGATTTGCATAAATTGCGTGCTTGGAAGTGAAAAGGGCTTTTGGAAGCTAACTCTAATTTAGTTACATAGTCACCTTTTGTAATAGACGTTCTTTTGATAAAGATGAGTTTGTAACTTCATGGTTTGTCCGTACAAACATTTGTAATCTCTTTGGGGCCGGAGTGCCGAAATTGTATATTCTTTTGAAATTGGGACTTGTTTTGTAAAGTTTAACAGGTGGGAACTGTTTGGGGCTATTAAGTACGTTATCAGAAGATCTTTTATTGAAAAATCTTTATTTAATTATGTTGAAAATCTAGGTCATGACAGTGTTCATTACTCATTCCTAAACTTATCCTCAATTCAATGTAACCCATCACCACACATCAAAGAAGCATTTAAGAAATCAATCACATATAAATAGTCCCTATTATAATTTTGGGTATTGAATACTTAAACTATCGTCATTTACTTTCTCAATTCCACAATTTGTTCTTAGTATCATTTTAAGTTATAGAAAAAACCTCGCTCAACTTATCGTATCATGGTGAATCAAATATTCCTTTGTAATATCAATTTCAAGCCAAGACATCAAAACAAGGCAATCTAAACGAACCTTGGTCTTAGAACAAGTGAGTAGAAAATTTCACAAATTTTTGCAAGTGCTACTAATAGTGCCAAAAATCTGGAAGTTGGCTACTGATAGTGGCAAAAATGTGCTACTAGTAGCAAAAACGTTGGATTTTCATATCAGAAAATTGGCTATTGGTAATGGCAAAAACGTGCTACTAGTAGCAACTGGGTATTTTTCTGCGATTTTTCAGCTTTGCAAGGGTTTCAACCAAACACCAAAAAGACAATCCAAAGCAACTTTTGAGCACAAAATCAACTCAATAACATATTAAAAGAGTGAGAAATCTCTACCTCAAGGGTTTTGAGAAAAACCCAAAGATCCAAGCCGAGCCCTAAGCTCCAAACTTGATTTTCACAAGATCCACCAAGGAAAGCTTCCTCCAAGCCTCATCACGCGATTTCTACCAAGAACAACCCCCTCCAAACTTGATCAAGTCATTACCCAAGTTCTTGATCGCTCAACCAAGCAAACCGAAGATAGAGAGAAACTCCAAAGTGATCTGACAATGATTTTTCTTGGATGGATGGAAATCTCTTGCCGCGTAGAACAACTTTAACACTTGAGATTTTTCTAAAATCTCATTCTAAGGAGATGAAATCGAAGAGAGAAGTTGAGGGAGGGAGAGGCATGAGAAGAGAGAGAGGGAGAGATGGCATGTGAGAGGAGAGAGAGTGAGATAAGGGAAAAATGATTCTCATCCACAAACACCCACATATATACAAACATACCTATTGCACTTGCACCCCTTCACTTATAACTACACTACACCAATTCTCAAACTTCTGTGCCCTTACACATTAATCCCAAACGCATATTCTCGTCAATTTTTTGTAATATTTTTCTCAACTCAAGCATTTATAAAATATTAAAACTTATAGAAATTAAACATGGGTCTCTACAGTTGTAGTCTTGGCTACCCAATCAGGTATCGGTTCGGTTATGATTTAACTATTACCCGAACTGAATATTAAAATTACAAAAATACCCTAAGTATAACATTGGCGTGTAGGGTTTTCCAAATCACACTCGCCTCCCTTTCACATAATCACCTCTCTCTCATCTCTCTCCACATAATCACTCCGATCATCATCACTCCTCTCGCCGCCTCTCGTCGTCGATCATCATCAAGTTTCATCGACCTCAGTTCCACTCCTCTACTCCGTTCTTCTTTTTTGTTCCTCTTCTCCATCCGACATCGACCTCAGCCCAAGTGGATATGAAGAAAGACATGCAGAGTCTGGGACACATGAGCTGTAAGTGGATCTAAAGAAGCTCAAATCAGGTATGAGCTGCATGAGATTTATGGGATTGGGGATTCAAGATCAGCCGACACATGATACTCTCTCTCTCTCTGGTTGTGGTTATAGAGTTAGTTTTGCATCCTCACTCTAGAATCAGTCTTTAAATGGTTTTGATGGATGTTTTCCGATTTGCACATTGTAGATGATCTTTGTAATTATTGTAAATGGTTGTGATTGGTTTGATAGGGCTATAGCCACAATATATATATATATATATATATCTCTGTGTGTGGTGTTGGTTCCATTGCAAATTAGGGTACCCATTTGGTTAGGGGATTACCCGAACCCCGTTCGGTTCGGTTATGGTTTATTCCTCCCCTCCCCGTTTGGGTATCGAGGCAAATTCGGTTAGGGTTAGGGTTTCGATTTTGGGGATCGGTGTAGACACCCCAATTTGGTCTAACGATTATTTCAAGTCCCACCTTGGGGACCATCCCGATGATGAAATGGATACAGTGATTGCTGATTGCCTTCTTGTGAACCTTAGGACTTTCGGTAAGAACTTTGAGCCACTTAGAAGACCTAATCCAAAGCCATATAGCCTTTCAGACAGAAAATACAGAATCCCAGGAGAATCCATCTGTCGGCCGTGACATTGATCTCACGGCCTTAACATCATTTCTTCACCCGAGCAACCTGTTGCTTGAAAATCTCCCTGAGAGATCAATCCCACGGTCGCAAGATCTATCCTTCGGCCGCGACATCATTTCCTTGGCCGCCAGATCCTTTCTACGGCCGCCAGATTGTCTATTTTCCAGACTCTGGAACGTTCTGTCGATTGTTTGATCCAACTGCGATACCTCCCCGGTGCGTTCGGGCTACGCTCAGAGATCACCACGAAGAGTTTGTATTGCATTGCAATTGCAATTGCAATCGTGCGTTTTGATTGACCGGAGTGAGTCACCAATTGCCCATATAAAGGGCCTTTGGGTTCTGAAAATAAAATGATCAGATTCACCTACGAAATTCCTCCATCTCATACCTCCAAGCTCTACAAAAATCATCTCACATACTCCCTCTATAGAAGCCCTAATCTTCCGAAGGCAGCCGCATCCCGAACGATCAAACCCCGAAGTACAAACCCTAACCCTAGGGTTTTCGAGAAGTAAATCAGTCAATCCCTTCTAATCCGAAGCAATCAAGGAACTGAGGGATCAAGGTGGTGAGGCCCAGGGGCCTATGGTTTGATCTCTTTTACGTTTTTATGCATTAATCATAGTGTTTTGATTATCTGTTAAATATCTGTTCTGGTGTGAGGAAGAACATCGGTTGGGGGATCAATCCTTCGGCCGATATATCAATCCAGTGGGATCCCTCGACCGTGAAATCCATTCACCGGCCGAGAGATCGATTTTCTTGGGATAGCTAGTCTGTTTTGTTTATTTCTGATGCATGATTTAATTAACGTACTGGCTCACCATTAACTATTTAAAAGCTAATAAAACATATTACGTGTTTAGAATTAAATAAAGCATGTATTAATCGTATGTCGAATGATTATGGGCCAGTTTTACGACTGGGCAAAGAGGGGTGCCTAACACCTTCCTCTTATTGTACTTTTGGCTCTCGTACCCGGAATCTCTATTTCTTTTCCTAGTTTTTATAAACTAGGTGGCGACTCTATTTTGATGATAACCGTCATCGTGTGGCGATGTTCCTAGCCATGGGAATATCCACGATCCTAGTTTATGAAGTGGAAAGCAAACAAACACGATCAATGTGTATGGCGATGCCCCGTTCGGGAGGTGTCTACAATCGGGTACGGATATACCAATATCTGCTCCGAATGCCATCCCTAGCGGCAATCAACCACTTGGTGCGGTGTACGTGGATTCGATAATTCAGTCTTCAATCAGTTGGTGAGGATTTATGATTAGTTTAGCTAAGATCGTTTTGTAACTGCATAATGGTTTTTTTTAGTGGTTTGATTTTCTCCTATGATTTTTACCTTTTTTAAGAGATTTTCCACGTATATCTTTGTGTTCATCATTTATTGTTTTTCAATTCCTTTTATTTTGCTTGTTGAGTATTCGGAAAGCAAAAAAAGAATTTTCACATATTTATACATACAGAGAGAGAGAGAGAGAGAGTTAATTGATAGCTAAGTTGAGGACAGAGAAGCTAAGTTAGGGTGAGGTTAGGCTTGAGTATGTAAGTTTAGATTGGGAGAAGATGAGGACCACTTGCCGCCAATTTAACAGAGTTATGTTGCTTATAAATAATAATAATAATAATAATAAACAGTCATGTCCATCTCAACAAATCTCGTTACCAATTTAATAGCCTGAGACGTTAGGTGCTTAATTGAATAACGTTAACAAAGTTTAGGTGCTTAATTGAAATTTAATAAAGTTTGAGTTTTTATGAGACATTTGGATTTGGGTGAAAGTTTTAAGGGTAATTTTGAAGTTAGAAGCCCTTGGAGAGTAGGGCAAAGCGAAACCATTCAACTTTCTGTTAAAATCATTCTTCCTATATATGAAGAGGGAATGCATGAACAGTGATTTGGTCTTGTAATTGAATAGTGTTTTCATCTCTAAATGAAATTTTCGTAAATGAAATGGAGTAGTGACTTTGTTCAAGTACATGTTCCAATTCCGAATGGAAGGGTACCGCCATAACGGTTTGCCCTTAGCTTTCTACCACTTACAAAAACCAATAGGAGTAATTAAGAAATGGCCAAAACGTACATCCTAGCAACCGATTTGGCTGGCTGATTTGTGCCCTGATATGCAATGCAGCCGGAGATGAAATCCAACTTCTCCGGTCTTTGGAAGCGAAAAAACCTTTCCCGATTTGCACCCAGATTTGGGGACTTCGGAGATGTAATCCACCCGTGGGTGGATATGTGAACGACAGGGCCTGTTGTTGATTATGCGAGGTTGGTGGATTACTGAACTGCCCCTGAAATTTCTCTTCCATTAACGCCAATCACAACTCTGGAGGAGCTCCAATGATTTCTACCAGAATACACAACACCAAACCCAACTGATTTCTACTAGAAACCACAGCAGAAGTTACCTGATTTTCGCCAACAAATGGCTGGAATGCGCAAACCTCGCTGGAATCTATACTCGCCAGAATCTGTGAGTGAGATCAATATTGGGTTCGGAGGGAGATCAAGACTGGAGTGAATCGGTGTGGCTAAACAGATAGAGAGAGAGAGAGAGATATGGCGATGGCAATGCACTATGTGAGAAAAGAGAGTTTTGTTTTTTCTTTTCTTTTTTATGATCTAGAAGAGAGACTATCGATGTAATCAAGGAAGGTTTATTATTATCCAATGTGGTGCCACATGCTAGAGAAAAGGGTGCACAAAGAATTAGAGCAATCCATCCAATGATCCAAGGGTGCACAAATTAAAACAAAAAAAAAATCACTTTTCACTTGCGTTTTATTTTTGTTTTATTTTTGAAAATAATATTTTTTCCTAATAAATAATATAGTTTAAATATTTGTAACATAAAATGAATTTATTTTATCCCACAACTAATGATAAATATCTATTTATTCTAGTTATAATAAAATTAACCCAATTCATCCCTTAAAATAATAAATTGGGGGCAATTAAGTCATTTAACAATTTATCTCCTCATATCCACCTTCTATATCTCCCTTCTTAAAAAATCATCCAAACATTGGATAACAAATCCGTCATTCTTATGAGGTGGGTCCACCCTTCTTACATATCACTCATTATTCTATATCCATCATCAAATTCACCCTCCTTATATATCTACCCAAAATCAAATTATCCTTCCAAACGGGCCGTAGGAACGTAGGATCAGTGTTGTACCGAACATTCAGAAAGTCTAACTACACAGCACACGTGCACAGATCATAGTTTATGGCCTATTTTAGATTCCACATAAATGATTCGAACCGTTCATTAAATGTAAAACATATTTTCAAGGACCCTCTCAAAAAATTAGCTCAATCTAATGTCTGTAAGTGCTCAATTCAATATTTATAAGTGCTCGATTCAATCATTTAACATTTCAAGATCCTGAAAAGTTAGATGATTTGATCGAGCATCTATAGGTATCCCATTGAGATGATTTTTCATGAGAGCCCTTGAAAACATATTTTACATTTAATGAATAGATCGGATCGTTTGTGTAGGATCTTAAGTGGGCCTGTAACGACTCGGATTTTTGGAAATAAAATTTTCATTAAAAATTTGAATTTTTGGATTTCCATTTAAAATCCCTTTTTAATAACCAAAAATCTGTCGTTACTAAATTCTAGACTCGGAAATATAGTGTTCTCCATTTAATTTTCTAGTCTTTCCCCGAGGACAAGTAGGCTTGTAAAAACACTTGTATATTTTCCCTGGTAATCCGTCGTAATTAGATTTGAATGCATCACGCTAGTTAACATAGTCATTTTCTAAAGACAAGTGTGCTAGTAAGCCTTAAGATTATATTCTTGGCTAGAAATCCTACTTAGCAAGACTAGTTAGATTTTAACCAATCTTTGAGAAACCCTAACTAGCAAATCATCTAGTTGCTTCTCCTAAACCCTAGGAAGACCTTTTGAACTTCGTTAGACCTTTTGAACTTCCTTGAACCGTTTGAACCCTTGAACCCTAAATGAGCCCTTTTGACCAAAGTCAACCTTTGATCTTTTATCCATTGGTCCATAAATGTTAGGAGAATTATTACCCATTGGATAATAGACTAGTACTAAGATATATTAGTTAATTCACTACCTAGATTTCTCATGGGATTCCCTAATTAAAGAATTAGAATGGTACCTAGTGTTTTAATATCCTAGGATTCTCTAAGTACCTTATATTATATTCTAGTAGTACATGTGGCAAATTGACTTGGTTTAATATAGAATTTTGACTTAGAAAGTCTAGGATAAGATCATAGTACCTTGTACTTTTATGTAGTCTTCTTTATAAATGTATTTATATTAATCAAAGGAGGAAGAGAGAGAGGGAGAGAGAGAGAGAGAAAGAATTCGGGAGAGGGAGAGAGAGAGAAGGCCGAGAGAGATAGGAGGATAGGAGAGAGAGAGAGAGAGATAGTGATATGTTGTACTCTTATTCTTTCTCTACCAAATCTAAGTTGTATATATATATATGTACATGTACTAGTGAAAGAAGAATGATAGGAAGGACATGAGGTGGACTCTAGTACTAGGATTTTCTACCAAATCCCTTACAACCCTTACACCTTAACCTTACTCTTTCAAAGTACCCTTACACCAACCCTTGTCCTTACAAGCTTAGGTGTCCCAAGTACCAAAGAGAGAAAGAGAAGGAGAGAGAGGAGAGAGAAGGAGAGGCCGAGAGAGAGAGGTAGGGAAGAGAGAGAGAAAGAGAGAGAGATATGGTTGTACCTTCTTGATCTTTCTCTACCAAAAACCCTAATTCTATATATATATAAGTACTTGTACTTAGGAAAAGAGAGAGATAGAATGACATGAGTACTAGATCTACTTACACTAAATCCTTACTCTTCCAACTCAATCCACCAACCCCTATCCTTTCATGCTTAGGTGTCCAATGTACCAAAGAGAGAGAGAGAGAGAATGGCCGAGAGAGAGAGGAGGGAGAGAGAGAGAGAGAAAGGCCGGTTGAGAGGAGGGAGAGAGAGTGTGATGTGTGTGACTAGTGTACTCCCATATCTAGCCTTTGGTCATCTTATTGCATCACCATTGTACCACCAAATCTAGGGTTCTTGTTCTTTCTTAACTAAGGACAACAATATCTTAAATTTCAACTCTTTCCAAGTACTAGATTTTCTTACAAAATCTTCTTACAAACTATTAGGTTACTCTTACTCTTTCAACCATTGTCCTTTCTTGATTAGGTGTCCAAGAGAGAGAGAGAGAGTGGCCGAGAGAGAGAGGGAGAGAGAGAGAGTGGCCGGTTGAGAGAGGGAGAGAGAGTGTGATGTGTGTGACTAGTGTACTCCCATATCTTCCTACATCATCTTATTGCATCAACTTGTACCACCATATCTAGGGTTTCCTATTCTTTCAACCCTAAATGACTACCATATCTTATTTTCTTATTCTAGACTAGACACAAACCCCATTAAAGAAACTTAATCCTTGTCCTAGGTTAGAAAAAAGAATAAGGGAAAATCTTGTAGTCTTTCCAACTCTTGTACCTTAGTACATTGGACCAGAGAGAGAGAGAGAGAGAGATTTCGGATGAGAAGGAGAGAGAGAGAGAGAGAGAGTGATGTGTGCAAGTGTACTCCTAAGCCTAGTCATGGTCCTTTGACCAACACCTCACACAATCCAAGTATAACCAAAATCTAGTTTTTCTTACACATGATCACCTAAGGACAACCATGTCACCATTCTTACTCTTTCAAGTACTAGACTAGACTAGAGACCCTTTAGAAAATTACTAAATCTTGTACAAACCTTTCCCCAATCTTCCAAGATCAAATCCTAGTACCAAATCCAATCTATCAAGCTTTCAATCCATTGAAAGATGAAACAAATCAAAGATAGGAGAGAGAGAGAGAGAGAGAGAGAGAGAGAGAGAGAGAGAGATTTCGGATGGGGAGAGAGAGAGAGAGAGTCCTTGGCCTATAAATAGCAAGCTCACTTCAAGTCTTGAACTCACACCTTCAAGCATTGCTCCAACTTCTCCCTAGAAACCATTTCTGTTTTTTCCAGGCAGCTTACTGCCCTTCACAAAACCTCAATGTTCTCCTGTTTAAAGTAGTTTCTAGGATAAACTTTCTCCGGGAAATTTGTAGAGCACTTCGAGCTCTTCAAGTTAGAACCCAGAACCACCCTAATCGGTCAAGAAACGACAAAGATATCGACATCCGAAGTTCAGCAAAAATTCGGATTTCCAGATTCCAGACAGCAAACTGTCCATTTCTTTATCCCCATATTTCCCCACCTAAAGTACCTTCTAGGATCAACTTCCTTCACAAAAGTTGTAGAGCACTTCTAGAGCTTCGATTTCGACTCAAGAACGATCACATTCGGCCAAATATTGACCGAGTTACTGCCATCCAAAGTTCGGTCCAGATTTGTGCATTTCATTGCCCGTAGGATTTTCCAACTAGCTTATTCGGCCCCGACTAGTTTCGGATCAAGGTAGAGTGTCCTTACTCTTTGTCCCTAAGTATATGTAGATAAATCTCTACTCGTTTTTCCCTAGTATAACGTTAGTTACGTTTGCTTATGATAAGGCTAGAAAACGTATGATCATGACCAAAAGCTAATTCATTTCCTACAATGTTTGGATGCGTACTTGTTTGATTAATGGTGGTAATAACATGTTGATTAACGACCTTTATTTCAATAAACACGCGTTGTTTTAAACTTATGACAAGAGAAAAATGAATTTTTAAAGGAAATGTTCGTAGCTTAACTTTAAGTATTCGTATTGTGATCTTAGAATGATTATGACTTGTATACGTGTTTAACTGTCTTCCTTGTTGATATGTGTTTAAGCATAAGTGATTTATCACTCCAAAGGCGTCCGTACATGTGGCGTTATGCTTTAATGTGATCGAGCATGATTTCGTGATAATTTGAGCATGCTATCTAATATAGAGTTGGATGATCTTGCTAGTTTAGTTTCAAGATTTCTTAAATTGTGAAATGAACTATCGCGGAGTCATGGCATGCAAACGAGACACAAAAACCGAGAAAGCAGAACCATGACACCTAGGGTGTGGTTGATATGGATAAAATATTTTTGAAAGTACATAATGGCCGGACGTGGTAGTCATTATGTGGATGTGAAAACCTGCAAGGTGACTGGACTTGGTAGCCCTTTGTATGGACTTGCGAAAACCGCAATGTGGCCGGACTTGGTAGCCCATTGTGAAGATTGCCAATGGGGCCGGACGTGGTAGTCTCATTGATAGTATGGCTTGGTATCCGCGGGAAGGAGCCAATGCAAGATTTGAATGAATTGCGGAAACCGCAATGTGGCCGGACTTGGTAGCCCATTGTGTGCGGTGCCAATGGAGCCGGACTTGGTAGCCTCATTGGTAACGAGCGTTGAAAAGATATTCGAAATGTTGTTTTCGTAAAGTGAAATGGATGACACGGTCTACGAATTGTTGCGTAGGAGAGACACAGAGAATCATGACACCAACGTGAATAAGAAAGTGAATGTGGCTGCGTCATTGCTAATTATGTTGTTGAATGAGCATGTGTAATTGATTATGTTCTCTTCCTGTTATAAGTTAAGGGATAGTGGGTATGGTTTATTCTGCTGAGCTCTCGTAGCTCACGGTGTTACCTTTGGTGACCCTGGCATATTATATCGGTGGCGACGCTGGTATAATGTGTCAGACTTTGTAGATAATCAAGATAAACAGTACGCCTTGGAGGATTTTGGAGCTGAGGAGCTGGCTAGGATGGAGGAGCAAGCGGAGTTGTAGTTAGGAACCCTAGTTTTCCTTTCCTTTATGTAATGAAAGCACTCTGATGGGAATTACGATGTAATAATGAGCCAGACTCCATTTGATTTTATCAATGAAATGTTTATTTAACGTACCCGAAAATGGGGGCGTTACAGGGCCCCACACTTTGATCTGTGCACATTTGTTGTGCAAATAGTCGGGTTCCCAAACATTCTCTCTCCAAAGCAATATGCAAACGTTCATTTTCATCTTCATTTCTTCATTGAGAGTGAAAATAATTTCTTGAAAAAAAATTCAGAGTACGAAATAGTTTGTCTTCTCTTTATTTAAAAGTAGCTTTGAGAGAATTAGAGAAAGCCAATTCCAATCCAATAGTTTATTTCTATCTCCATTTTTTACTTGAAATGTCATACATTCACCACTTTCTCCGTACATGCTAGGATTTTTTTTCCTTAATTCATTTTTTTTGCCTTTATTAGTAGTTTTGCATCAAATTTTTTAGATTATTGGTTGATCTCGACGAAAGAAATAACAGATTAAAAAAAATGTGTGAACCAACTTTGAACAAAAAAACACAAGGCTAATCCAAAAAAACTATCTGTTTGGGATAATTTTTGTCTTTCGTGAATTTTATAAGGTTTTCAACATAATTTCTTACATTATATATTTCTCTGCTCAAGATAAACTAATAATCCACAAAAATCGACACAAAACTTTAAAAGAATTCTTTTTTAAAGAAAAAAATAATTGAAAATATTATTAAGCTGTTAAAAACTTACAAATGCAAATAGAGTTAAGGTGCTTTTTGAGCAATTTCAGCCATAATCTCTTTTTTAGACACTCCAAAGTTATTTTTTCTATTTTAAACGTGTTGATATTGGATTTCGCCCCATCGTCAAAGATTAAAGTTAATCAGAGATATTACGATTCTCTGGATCAAACAAGTCAGGTCCTCACATGTTGAGGTAAATCATGCCACAGAGGGAAGCGCAATTCTCGGTAAAGGTAAAACGGGCGTAGTAAGTGTCATACTGCTATATATAGTAAGCCATATAGACTTTCATTTTGATAAGCACCATAAAGCATATGCATGTATAGGGCCCGATTGGATGCGGAATAAGGATTTGGGGTATTATTTATGAAGGGGAATAAAATAGTATGGGGTATTGGTTAATAAGAGATGACCCACATTGATGTGATGTTTATGAAGGAATGATTAAATAGTACTTGGTTTGGATGAGGTATTAGAAATGGAGGATTAAATAGTACTTGGTTTAAATGGAGGATAAATGGAGTATAAGAAATGGTGGATGATGTAAAAAATTGTTAAATGACTCTTTTGCCCTTGTGTAGTATTAAATTAGTTTATTCATTAAATAATATATACAATTAAGAAATTCAACTTTAATTCTTTTTTTTCACACATAATTAATCATGAATTATTTAACTAATATAATAATTATATAAAATCGTTAAAGTATTAACATTTCGTTTTTTTAAGTGCTTTATTATGTTTCTGTTATAATTTTTAAAATTATGAAATTTTAAAATGTTAAATTACGTACCTATTTTTTAGATAAAATAAATTCAGTTTATCTTAAAAATGTTTAAACCGGATATTTGTTTGAAAATGCTTATTAAAAATACTTAAAATGGTCCCAAAAGGCCATCTAAATTTTGTTCTTAGTAAACGTTTTATTGCTAAAAACTTATGTCAACTACCAATAAATATGGTCTCCAAATGCCTTTCACTTTTAGGAACCAAATTACTAGAAAATTCAATAACCTCATAATTTTGTCACAAAAAAAATGCATTTGGTTGCTAAACAATACTCCTTCTACAATTGCCCATCCTAACCGCTATGAGCACAATCTGTCCACTCATTCTTTTTCAACATAAATGAGAATGGTGAACTAATAAATGAACTAAATGCAGCAATCTTCATTCTTATTTCACTTCCACATCGGTCGCAAAGTGTATATACAAACTAAGAAACACAATCCAAGATCCACTCTTACCTCACTTTAATAGCAGAAAAAAAGAGGAGTTTGAAAGCCTTGACATTCATTCTGTAACAAGGATCTTCACTCAAAGCCAAGAAAGCAACTAACAATTCACTGCCCTTTATGGCCACCAAATCGCGTGTAGGAGGGAGATAACAAAAACCCAAGCATCAATGGACTCGAAAATCAACCAAAACCAGTGATTCGAAGCCATACCTCAATTAATCGAAGAACAAATCGATTGCAGCCTCCAAATCGCCACAAAACCCCAGTTCTCTGCTCGAAAAAGAACCAAAACCAGTGGTAGCGACTGAATGGAAGCTGGGGTGGGGGAGGGGGTATTACCATGGGTGAAATCGTCAGATTTGAAGGGGGATTAGGGGGGGTAAGTTTTGAACACCTCAAACCCTAGCCGAAGATTAATCCGCCTCAGGTGGTCTTCGGTGGTGTTACAGAAGAAGGGGATAAACGAAAACCCTACCCAATTTCGGTTCCCAAACCAGGGAATAGCCATGGGCCCATAGCCTTATGGGGGGGAAACCTTATACCCCCTCACAAGCCCTCATCCAAACGAGCCCATATAACCTAAACATGAGGCACAACATTCTAGGACGAGTGTAGCACAATAGTTCAGACCCTAAAAGCCCGATTCTTGGCTAACCGGCCAACCTTGGGAGGTTTGGTCTTTGATCAATATTGAAAATTGTGCTTGATTTAACATTCCTGAAATCTAAAATTCGCATTAGAATAGGAGGACATTGGACCGTTGGATCTTATTAGATTTTGCCGTATAAAATCTAATGATTTGGACAAAAAAATCCCTGGCTATACCAATTCTATCCCGAACATCACCAAAAATCATAAAATAGTGGTTGTATGGTGTTTCCAATCCCCACGTCAAGTTTCAGGCAAAGCGAAGCTTATTTGCTACTCCCTCCGTCCCTTTTTAAATGTCCTGCTTCGTAACTCCAACTTATTAAAAAGACATCATCATTATACCTTTCACATCAACTTTTTCCTCCACTTTCCCTACTTACCAATCATCATTACACTTTTACTCACAAACTTTTCAAAATGGAATCTACTTATAGGGACAAAATAGATAATTCACCAACTTTTACCCATTAACTTTACAAAATGGACATTTATTAAGGGACAGCCCAAAATGGAATACTGGACTGTAATAAAGGGACGGAGGGAGTAGTATTTTTACAGACATGGTGATACCCGAAAAGCGTTGTATTTTGATCACGGATTTCAAGGTCAAATTTCTTCAAGCAGACTGTAGATACTCGTACTTATGATTAAGAAACTCTTGGTACAATATTAGGTCAATTAGATATTGTTTGGGTAGAATCGCAGGTATTGCTAAAAATAAACCTCTAGAAAGGGGAAGATAGTTTTTTTTTTTTTTTTCTATTTTCCTCTTGAAAAAAGAAAGAAAGTCATTTTCCTCATATTTTTCTTTCATTTTCTTTTGACAACCAAACAAGAAAAAATAATCCACTACTCCTTACATTTTCTCTTTATTTTCTTTTTTCTATCCCTTTGGTCAAGTTCCAAAGAAATTCTTACGCTAAAAAGACAACTTTTTGTTTTCTTCGAAATTTCCCCAGCGTTAAGCTATTCAATCGTGTGAGCCACAATGCCACAATGGAGGGATGCTGTGGCTAAATAATTGAGTTAGATTAGTTTTTTTTTTTCCTTATTCAAATTTTTTTGGTATTTATTGATGTTGTGTCAATTTTTGTGGATTATTGTTTCATATCGACGAGAGAAATCTAAAAGGTAAAGAATTATGAAACAAACTAATTTTTTTAATAAGGATAAAAATAATCCAAGAAGTCAATTTGTGTTGAATTATTTTTGGCTTCAGTGAACTTTTTTAAAATTTTGATCATTATTTTTTACTTTTTAAATTTCTCTCGTCAAGGCTATTGAATAATCCACAGTAAATCGACACACAATGTAACAACTCCGATTTTCAGTGAATAAAATCTCGTTACTTATTTTAATGACTCTATAATTTTCTTGATTTCTAATAATCCGTCATGATTAGATTTATTCAATTAAAAATCTAGTTTCTTCACGCCATGCAATATAGTCATTTTCTAAAGACAAGTGTGTTAGTATATTTTCCTAAGTTTCTGAATCAAGTCTTAGAATTCCTTTCTTGGCTGGAAATCCTACTTAGCAAGCCTAGTTAGCTTTTAACCTAATCCGTTGAGATAACCTTAATGAACCTTCGACCTTCCCGACCCATTTGAACCTTTCAAAACCCTAAACAAATCCTTTTGACCAAAGTCAACCTTTGATCTTTACCCATTGGACGATAAATACTAGGGAAGTCTTTATCCATTGGACAATAGGTTTCTACCTAGGATATTGTGACTAGATTGCTAGGTACACCTTTATATGTTTATATATTTCTTACCACCTTTATCCTTTGGATAATAAAAGTTAGGAGAATTGTTAACCATTGGACAATAGGTTAGTCTTTCCACCTAGTACAAGATCTATTAGTTTAAGTAGATTCACCATGAGTCATTGTACTAATATAGATAGATTATATAAGCATAGTACTTCCATCCATTAACCATTGGATAATAAAAGTTAGGGGAATTTTGGTCCATTGGTCAATAAGGCCAAGTCAAGCCATAGTACTAGGTTTATTTTAGTTAATTACTTACTATATATGATATGTACCTATTTACTTAAAGTATTAGATATGTATATGTCATCCTAAAGATTTTAAGTCCTAGAATATAGTTTATAAGTACATAGGTGACATTTAGGCTTATTCTATTAGGAATTTTGACTTGAAAATCCAAGGGAGATCACATAGTACATTGTCCTTTTAGTTGGTCATGCATATATGTATATATATTAACCAAGGGAGAAAGAGAGAGAGGGAGAGAGAGAGAGAGAATCCAGAGGGAGAGGGAGAGAGAGAGGCCGAGAGAGATAGAGAGATAGGAGAGAGAGAGAGAGAGAAAGATATGCTTGTGCTTCTTGACCTTTCTTCTACCAAATCCCATATATATGTATATATGTACAAGTACTAAGAAAAGAAGAAAGATATAAAGGACATGAGGTGGACTAAAAGGACTAGATTTTCCTTACCAAATCTCTTACAAACCTTACACCATGATCTTACTCTTTCACAAGGTCAACCACCAACCCTTGTCCTTTTATGCCTATGTGTACAAAGTGCCAAAGAGAGAGAGAGAGAGAGAGGGAGAGAGAGCCGAGAGAGATAGAGGGAGAGAGTGAGAGAAAGAGGCCGGATGAGGGAGAGAGAGAAGGAGTGATGTGTGTGCTAGTGTACTTCTCCACATCTAGTCAATCTCTTTGAATCAACTACTTACCTCATCCAAGTACAACAAAACCTAGTCTTTCTTACTCTTTCTATCCTATCCAATCTTCTAAGTACTAGACAAGACTAGGAGACCCTTAGAATTGCTTACACTTGTCCTAGATTGGAAGAAAGAACAAAGAAAGTCTTATAGTCTTTCAACCCTTGTACTTTAGTACATTGTACCATGGAGAGAGAGAGAGAGAGAGAGAGAGAGAATGGCCGAGAGAGAGAGGGAGGCCGGTTGAGAGAGGGAGAGAGAGTGTGATGTGTGTGACTAGTGTACTCCCATATCTAGCATTAGATCATCCTATTGCATCACCATTGTACCACCAAATCTAGGGTTTCTTGTTCTTTCTTGACCAAGGACAACAATATCTTATTTTCTACTCTTTCCAAGTACTAGATTAGACCTAAATCTCTATAGAAGAACATTAACCTTGTACTAGTTGAAAGAAGAAGATCAAGGTTGATGACATAAGCTTGACATGGCTTGATCTTGGAACAAAATCCATTGGACAAAGGGAGAGAGAGGGGCCGGCCAAGAGAGGAGGGGGGAGACCTTGCTTGCCTATAAATAGGACTTCAAACTCTTCATTCAACTCACACCTCTTCCAACCTCCAACTTCTCTCTAAAAAGTTAGTGTTCTTAGTTGTTCATTGCTTGTTCTTAAGTTGTTATTGAGGTTCTTCCTTAGTTCTTCAAGAAACTCTTCTAGTGCCACCACTAAACCACCATACAACCACCGTATCGATCCAAAAGTTCTACTAGTACTAGTCAAGACTTAGTTTCGAGAGAAACCTTTCTCTTTCGAAGCTACCGGAAGCCAACCTTACGACGTTACTCCGTCCAACCGCCGACGTACTTCCTTTCAAAATCCGTAGTCATCTCTACCGCTAAGAAGAACGGTAGGATTTTCCTACACCTCCTAAACTCTAAGTATACGTAGAAATATCAATAAACATATGTTGTTTTGAAATTTGAAAAGAAGCATGAGTTTTTGAAAGATAACTAGATTATATTCGTAATTGATCTTAGAATGATTATGAGCATGATTATGTGATTATTTGTCTACTTGTTGTTGATTAAGCATAAGTGGTTACCACTCCAAAGGTGTCCGTCCATGTGGCACTATGCTTAACTTTGTGTGATTAAATGTTGAGTATGATAATGTGATAAAGTGAGCATGCTATTGAATATAGAGTTGAATGATCTTGCTAGTTTAGTTTCAAGATTACTTAAAATGTGAAAAGAACTACCGCGGAGTCATGGCATGCGAACGAGACACAAAAATCGAGAAAGTTAGAAACATGGCACCTAGGGTGTGGATAAAGGAAATAGGTCGACTTGTATAAAATATTTTTGAAATTACATTGTGGCCGGACGGGGTAGCCCAATGTGAGTATGTTTTTTGAAAACCGTAATGAGGCCGGACTTGGTAGCCCATTGTGAAGATTACCAATGGGGCCGGACGTGGTAGTTTCATTGGTAGTATGGCTTGGTTATCCGAGGAGAGGAGCCAATGCAAGATTTGAAAGAAGAAGTTTTGAAAACCATGATATGGCCGGACTTGGTAGCCATCGTGTGTGTTGCTAATGGAGCCGGACTTGGTAGCCTCGTTAGTAGCAATTTGTTAATGAAATTTGGAAATATTGATTTAGTAAATAAAGGTGAAAAGGATGACACGGTCTATGACGAATCGCGTAGGAGAAACTCAAGAAAAGGCATGACACCAACGCTAGTAAGATAGTGAATGCGGTTGCGTAATTGTTAACTATGTTATTGAATGAGCATGTGTAATTGTTTATATTTCCCTTTCTGTTATAAGTTAAGGGTTAGTAGGTATGGATTATTCTATTGACCCTTTGTAGCTCACGATGTTACCTTTTGGTGACCCTGGCATATTATACTGGGGGCGACGCTGGTATAATGTGTCAGAGTTGATTGATGAGCAAGGTGAACAGTACACATTGGAGGCTTTTGGAGCCGAGGAGCTTGCTAGGATGGAGGAAGAAGCGGAGTAATAGAATGCCTTAGAATTCCCATCCTTTGTGTAATAAAAAGTACTCTAGTAGTATCTATGTTGTAATAATGAGCTTGACTCTTAGTCTTTTAATTCAATAAAATGTTTAATTAACGTACCCGAAAATGGGGGCGTTACACACAAAATTTGCAATATATATATATATGAAAATCCAAAAATGGGTTATTTATGCCAAAACACCAAGAAATACGAAAAATATTTGAATAAAAAAAATCCAAAAATGGGTTATTTATGCCAAAACACCACAGATACATCCTCTGACTAGGGGTTGTTTGATAACCAAAATTCAGCACTTAAAACTGAATCAATTAAGTAATAAGTGACGTAGGTTTGATAACCACATTGTACATTGCTTAACAAATTATGTGCCACTTAGAATGTAAGCTAAAGAGTAAAAAAAATTAAAGTAGCTTGGTTGAATTCTTATGTACTTGCATTCAACCACCATATTACCACCACAACCACTCTCACCACCACCACCGCTACTACTCCACTATTACTACCACTTCACCTCCATCACCATCAATCCACCACCACCACCACCGCCGCCGCCACTTCACCACTACCACCACTACACCACCACTACCACTCCAGACCAAGGTTCTGAATACCGAACCAGCCAGGGTACTGATTTTCCTACATGTACGGTACGTACCGGTACCGGTCAAATACCGGATACCGTTTCGAATTTACTGCAACTACAATATATATAATTATTATATATAATTATTATTCAAAAAAATCCCTCATACCATGCAATTCATCATAAAATACCTATATTAATGCAACAAAATTCACATAAAGTGACTTCAAATTAACAAGAAAAAGTTCCAACTTCCAAGAGCATCTGCAAAACATACGCAATGTCAAAGTTCAACCACTCAAACAGAGAGAGAGAGAGAGGCACCTGTAATTGTTGTCGTCGCAGTGGGTGAGATTCACTGATCGATGAGCCGATGAGGTGAAAAGGGTCAAAGTCTCCCTAATTCCTGATCGATGAGGCGTGAAAATATCGTTTAGGGTTATTAGATACATGGTTTTGAGGTGAAAATACGGTTTCAGGACGTCATTTGGAGATTATTACGAAATTACCCAGATCTGCAACATTCTGGATGAAATTACCAGTAACCTTGTCTCGGTCGGTATTTTCCAAAACGGCCAGTACCAAGCGGTAAGGACCGGTATTGGGGGGTTAGGGTACCGGTTACTTGTCAAAACGGTATGTACCGACCGGTATTCACAACATTGCTCCAGACCATCACCACGTTGCCACCACCACCACCACAACAAACACCACCATTGCACAACCATCACTCCATTGCCACCACTCACTGCCACCATTATACCACCATCACTCCACTGCCATCACCACCATTACACCACCACCGCCGCCACTCCAACACCACCACCACCACCACTCCCACTCCATTTCCACCCTCACCACGCCACCACCACCACCCTCATTCTATCACCACAAATCCACCACAATCACCACTCCACCATTAGTATAAGTACATTGTGACCATTAGTAAATTAAGAGAGAATCGAAATTAAAATTAATTCAGTGCTTAATATGTTTATCAAACAATTTTTTAGCTTAAAAAATTGTGCATTCAGTTTTCAATACTTAATTTTTCAGTTTTAAATTTTCAGTTTTATCAAACAGCTCCTAAACAACCCGACTAATTGCACAACAATTGTGCACAGATCATGGTGTGAAGCCCATTCAAGACTCCACAAAATGATCCGAGTCGTTCATTAAATGTAAAAAAAAATTTCGAGGGCTCCTGCGAAAAATTATCTTAATTTGATACATATAGATACTCGATTCAATCATCTAATTTCTTATCAGATTACAAAATCTTGAAAAGTTGAATGATTGAATTGAGCACTTATGTATATTGGATTGAGTTTATTTTTAGTGGGAGACCTCTAAAAAAATATTCTATATTTTATGAACAATTCAAATAATTTATGTGAGACCCGAAGTCAACCTCACATTGTGTGATCTTACTATTGCTGTGGTAGAGACAAAGAAAATGGGCGAAGAAAAGACCATTTTCTTCGCCCATTTTCTTTGCACTTAGCATTTCTCGGTCTGAAAAATAAAGTAGCAATACAGTTTCTGACATTTGTCACGATCACTGAAGCCAGAGTGAAGCTAGCTCACCCAACCACCTCCACAAAAAAATTAAACCCAAATTCGAGGAACCTTCGGGTCCGGACCAATCGCCTCTCATTCCTTTTTGACCACGCCAAACCATTTAGTCGACTCCACCCCCGCTCTCTCTCTCTCTCTTGATCCCTTCTCTCAAAATTCTCTCTCAACCCTATCTCAATTTCATCCCTTCGCCCGCCATCTCAACTCTCCTCTCGATCTAGGGTTTCCGAATCGGTTGAGAAAGGACTCTTCCGATTCTCACCCGATTCCTCCTCTTCCTCCAATCTTCTAACAATCGACGTCGTATATACAGAGAGATAGATACCATGGTGCTTGCAGCAGTTGTAGATGGAGATGATCAGCGTTGGCCGCCTGGGTTTCGATTCCACCCCACAGACGAGGAACTGGTGCTTTACTATCTCAAGAGGAAGATCTGTAGGCGGCGCCTGAAGCTCGACATCATCGCCGAGACTGACGTCTACAAGTGGGACCCAGAGGATTTGCCTGGTAATTAATTCACTCCATCTTTTTTTTTTCTTCAATTGTTCGTTTTTTAGATCGGATGATTGATTTGATTGATTGTTCTTCTGGGTATCATGTTTTCTGCTTGAGTAATTGGTTGGTTTTGGTTTCGTGCAGTTTTATTTGTAGATTTATATAATAATATGTGTTTGCATGTTATTCATTGGGTTATTGGGTAAGTGCTATCTATGTCCAGTTCATCGGTTCTTGATCGGAGTTTGAGTTGGGTTGAACTGCTGAAAGTCAACGTTTTTGTTTGGTTTGATCTGTTTAATTGGTGGGATTTGTGTTTGTATTGGGACTGAAATCCGTAGCTTTATTCAGTTCGTTGGTCAGGTCGACTGGTTCTTGTTTGGTTCGTTTAGGTTGAAATTTGTTGTTTTCACGTCGCAGTTCTTTTTGGTGTCTCAGTCTATCATGTGCTGAAGTCTGTTGCATTAGTCAAAATAATTGAAAGTTCAGATACCAATTTTCTATTTTTCTGGGTATGAATATGGTCCCAGTTGATGCTCTATTTGATTTTGGACGCAGGTCATTTACTTTTGGAATATAGTTGAGATGTTATATAGCTAATGAATCTAGTTTGAGATGTGGGATGGTTATTGTTGAAATATTGAGTCTTAAAACTCCAGTTTGATGGATGTGAATTTTAAAGGAGGAGTTTGGTGTTATTATCTTTTGATTTTTTTATGAAAACATCCCTCAAACTATCACCACTTTTTTTACTTCGTCCTCGAACTATCAAAATCTCCTACTTCGTCCTCAGACTATCCAAAACCCCACCTATTTTGTCCTCCCCCTAATGCCATCCACTCTTCTGGACGGTAGAAGACAGCATGTGCTGTGCATGTGGGTGTTTGAAGGGCAAAATGGGTTTTTAACTTTTCTCCCCCTCATTCTGGCGCCATACCAAATTGTTGTTCCCTCCGATTTGGGTTCTATATACCCCTTGACAGAGAGGGAAAAAACAGCGCTCTGGAGCTCTTCCCTGTCTCTCTTACCTGCATCCCCATCCATGGCTTCCAAAAACAGAGCCCTCCCCTTACCTCCATCCCCCAGCCCTCCATACAATTAATTAATCTGACACGTTGAACCAAGTAGTATGAGCTTGTTACATACTAAGATGAGGAGAGAAATGGATGACAACCCAGTAATGTCTTCTTCTTGAGATATGACTCCCTCTTTATATGGTTAATATTCATGGGTGCACGTATAGCTTTTGGAACAGTGGTAAATACAGTTCATGCCTTCAATTCTAGCAGCACAGATACCAAAGATGATGTAAAGCCACGAGGCATTATACCTAATACAGGCTGCAGAAATGATTTTGTCACCCCTCTCCATGAGAGAGAGAGAGAGAGAGAGAGAGAGAGAGTAGGGTTTATCAATTTTGGAAGTAATAGATGGGAAATACCAATTGTGCCCTTCAAAAGCTCACATGCACAGCATGTGCTGTGTTTTTTGGATGGCAAAGAGGATGGCGTTAGGGGGAGGACGAAATAGGTGGGGTTTTGGATAGTTCGAGGACGAAGTAGGAGATTTTGATAGTTCGAGGATGAAGTAAAAAAGTGGTGATAGATCGAGGGATGTTTTCATAAAAAATTCTTATCTTTTTGAAAAAGCTCTCATGGATTTACAAACATGTCTCATCTATTAGTAATCTTTCCATCACCATCTATCGTGAAAAGGACTTTACAGCCTACTATTTCGTTTGCCTGACTCAGGTGTCGCGAGAGTGTCCTGAGTGTGTCCATATGAAAATAATTGGGAAAAATATTGGACACTTATGATTAGAATGTCGGATTGGTGGCTAGAGAGTGTATGTGTTCAACAAGTGTGTCAAGCCGTTAAAAAGTGTCTGTGTGTCCATGTCTCATAGACACTTGATCAGTGATTTAAATACGCGAGGCGACAAAACCCTCATTGAAGCGAGGCGAGCGTTTAAAAAAAAAAAAAATCTAAACTACGTAAATGACCAATATTCACTCTTACCATCAAAACAAGAATAAATATCACCATATGGCATAATAACCAACTATCCAACATACGAAATACTAGTAAAATACGCTCATAAAATGTAACAATCCAAATATTCCAAACAAGACATCATTCTTTCATCACTCATCACCAATATCTTCATCTTCTTCATCATCATTTGACTTATATCCATCCACATCTTCCTCTTCTCCTTCATCTAAAACAATGTCGTCAAATTCTTCTTACCCAATCATCTACACGAAAACTTGATGCTTTTGAATGCTTCTTTGAAGTTGTTGGTTTATGAGTTGACCTAGTAACTTTGCTAGGTTCTTCAACTCCACTCGCCTCCGCAACAACATTCCAATCCAAATCTTCACCCTCAAATACAAGCTCATCCTCCAATTTCCCAATCAACCATCCATTGCTCTCATCAATGTTCTTCAAGGAAATCGGGTCAAATTTGCCGCGTTTTACATATCGATGCCTCAATGCTCTATTGTACTTAACAAACACCAAGTTGTTGAGGCGCTTTTGATCTAGCTTATTTCTTTTTTTGGTGTGAAGCTGCAAAATAAAGTTAAAGGGATTTAAGTTTATATCACACGATTCACACCTTAAAAACGACTAGAAAGCCTTTAATGTAATACTCACATGTTTGAACACACTCCAATTTCTCTCGCATCTGGAAGAACTGCAAGTAAGGCTAAGGATCTTGATGGCAAATTTTTGCAAATCTGGAGTTTCACGATCAAATGCCTTCCTCCACTCAACTGCACATTGCCAATTAGTTATATTGTAGCAAAGGATAAAGAACAAAGGGTGAGCATTTAAGCACAAGGAGTAAGAAATTGTGATCACCTGGTGACCTTGAAGCTCTTTGCCTAATTGCCATGTTATTTTTGAACATTCCGTCCTCTCTCTCATATTCTGCTAACTGATCGAGAATGTCATCTTGCATCTTCTTAGTTGGGACCAACCTTTGAATACAGTCTATCAAACCCCTCCTTCATGTTTGCCAATCACTCTATCTCATATGTTTGCCAAAATAAATGTCCAATCCTTCATTTGACATTCACATCTATCAAAATGGAGCCTTAGTGATTGGCTTAGAATTGAGATAGAGTTTGTCTGTTCGTTCATATTGCTGTTAATATGTTTGGCAGGTATTTTTTTTGGTTGATTTTAACTTATTAAGATTTGAGGCAAATATTCTGGGCAATTTATTCACTAAAGCTTTTGTTTTTCCTTTCTGGGTGGATACAGGGCTATCTAAATTGAAAACAGGGGACAGGCTATGGTTCTTCTTTAGTCCGAGAGATAGGAAGTATCCTAATGGAGCAAGGTCAAATAGGGCAACAAGGCAAGGGTATTGGAAAGCAACCGGAAAAGACCGGACTATAACATGTAATTCTCGCTCAGTTGGGGTGAAGAAAACACTGGTTTTTTACAAAGGCCGTGCCCCTAGTGGCGAACGCACAGATTGGGTGATGCATGAATATACTTTGGATGAGGAGGAGCTCAAAAGGTGCCCGACTGCACAGGATTATTATGCCCTCTATAAGGTGTACAAAAAGAGCGGACCTGGACCAAAAAATGGTGAGCAATACGGAGCTCCTTTCAGAGAAGAAGAGTGGGCTGATGATGAGAACACGAATTCTATTAATGGCTGTGCTGACATAGAGAAGTCTGCATATCAGGTTAATGATATTGCTGCGGTTGCGAATACAAGAACCAATGGTCAAGTGCAGCAGTCTCCATTTAACGACCTTGAAGAGTTCATGAACCGACTTGCAGCAGACGAAACACTTGCTGTAGATTATGGGTATGGACTGCAAGAAGGGTTTGGCGAGGAGGAAAATTTAAGTACTTTGGTGGATCAATCTTTAACCAAAACCAATTTGCATGAAATTAGGCAAAATGATGCACAGCCTAACTTTGAATTGACTCAGTCAGCTGCCTCACATTGGCAACATTATGAGATATCTGAGGTCACGTCTGCTCCAGTTATTTATAGACAAGAATCTCATGAAAGTGAGCTTGACGATTTTCTTGAAATAGATGATCTCATTGGCCCTGGACTTCCCACTGTTCCAAATACCGAGAGCAACCCTCTTTTTGAGAACCTGCATTTTGAAGATATTGATGGGTTGAGTGAGCTAGATCTATACCAGGATGCGGCTATGTTTCTGCGCGATATGGGTCCCATAAATTCAGAACCACCACACCCTCACTCATATTTCAACAACGAGACGGTTAACCAGTTGGGTTACCAGTTTCAACAGCATTCAAGTGATGGAAGTCAGATCACTAGTCAAGTGTGGATGCATGATCAACGCAGCATTGTTACACCTGCAGAATACAATCAGGAGTTTATTCCTCCCCCAACTCCAGGTATACCTTTTTGAAGACAGAGAAAGAAATTCAATTTCTTTCCAATTTACTGCAGAGACCAAGTTTGAATTTGTTGATGTAGAATTCGGAAATGTCACTGATTATACTTGAAATTGGTTTACACTCAGGCTTATTCTCACGTCTATATATTTTATTGTTTTAGTTTTTGCAAATACTATCTCTATGTTGGCTAACATTACGGAGCTCTTGATCAGATAGATGGCTTTGGTAGACAATGTCATCGTCTACATGGCAAGAACTCTTTTGTGCCCCAGTGGAAAAAAGGGGGAGTTTGAGCCAAGCTTCAAGAGCTCTCTTTCTCTATCTAACACAGTGCGGTGCGCTGTTTCCTAATATTATCAGTTTCTGGTCATTTTAGGTGTGGTATGTGATGGTAGTTCAAATCTTCCCGTGGTAGTAAATCAAAATCAAAGTGGCAAAGAGGACGATGGTGGAGACTCGTGGTTCTCTTCTGCTTTATGGGCCTTTGTGGAGTCTATACCAACAACTCCTGCATCGGCTTCTGAGAGTGCCGCTTTGGTGAATAAGGCTTTTGAACGGATGTCTAGCTTCAGTAGGATTGGTGTTGGAGCGAGAATAAGTGCTGGAGAGACAAGATTGGCTGCAGTTAACCCCACTGCAACTCGACCCAAATCCAGCAGTAAGTATAATAGGGGATTTTTGCTTTTTGCAGTTCTTGGTATTGTGTGTGCTATATGGTGGGTATTGACAGGAACATCTGTTAGAGTATTGGGTAGATATTTATCGTCGTGAATATGCACATGAGAACTATAAGTTTTGCTATTTTGGTTTCACTCTCAGCTGGAATCAATTGGAAACCTCAATGCCTTGAGCAATTAAAGGGGCTTAACTTTATTTGCCAGTGGTTATCATCCGTTGGTTTTCATTATGAGAATATAAGCAAGGTCTTTGAATGGCACACACATGTTTGTATCAAACAATGGGAAGGAAAAGACCTTCCAGAAAATTTGTATTATGTTAGATATCTGTTTTTGGTCATTTTGTATACCGAGATATTATTAGCATGACCAACTTGCTAAAACAATTGTAATCAAGGTCTTACGATTTGTTACATGATCCGACTGATGGGCCAAGGGGCAAAATAATTGTAATCAAGGTGATGTTTCCTTTCTGATAAAAAAAAAGAAGGTGATGTTTCCTTTGCTGGAATGATTTTTAGGACGAATGAAATATGATTATTCCCAGGCTTTCTGATGGAATGACCATTCAATGAAATTGGTGAAAGTATGATTTCATTTGTAATGCTTATTTTTTGGGGGGTAAATCTTGTAATGCTTATTTTGTTTCATTATTGTCTTGAATCTTACTCATTTTTGGAGTACAGGTTAGTGTTGAAAAAATATATCAACTATATGCTTTTAAATAACTTCCAGAAAGGGAGCATCATTCTAGACTTCTAGTGGGCGGTGGATCAAACCCTATCTTAAAAAGCACAGCAACGGAAGCATTTCAGATGTCTAAAATGATCATACTCTCTCCGTTTCTTTTTTAGAGTTTAGTATTTTATTTTGAGTTGTCTCTTAGTAAGTGTCTATTTTGTAAAGGGACGCGGGGCTCTGCTGTGCCATGAAGCACAGTAGACCCTACCCACACCCACAAACGGCACCGTTTTGGGAAAAAGACATCTTTACCTTTTCTATTTGCAATCCTATGGAGCAGAAAAATGATTATAATAACCTTAGTGATAAAATTTATTTATGCCGCTTTAGAATAATAAGATTTTTGCACTGGTTCAAACGGATTGAAAATTGGAGTAGTTAATTTTTTAATCATATTTCTAATATATAAACAGTCTAAAAAAATTAAGTACTCAAATTTTTAATCCGTTTGAATAAGTGCGAAGATCTTATTATTCTGATCATATTATTCTAAAGAGACATAATTAATTTTTGTCTTTAAGGCTCTAATAATCACGTTTCTGTTTCACGAGATCCTAAATAAAGAGCAGATACTTAATTATGAGAGTCTTAGAGATAAAAATTAATTATGATCCTTTAGAATAATATGTTTAGAATAATAAGATATTTGCACTTGTTCAAATGGATTAAAAATTGGAGTACTTAATTTTTTAGACTGTTTATATATATTAAAAATATGGTTAAAAAATTAATTGTTTCAATTTTTAATTCGTTTGAACCAGTGCGAAGATCTCATTATTGTGATCATATTATTCTAAAGAGACATAATTAAATTTTATCTCTAGGGCTATTGTAATCACGTTTCTGCTCCATAAGATTACAAATAGAAAAGGTAAGGATGTCTTTTTCCCCAAACGGTGTCGTTTGTGGGTGTGGGTAGGGGCTACTGTGCTTCATGGCACAGCAGAGCCCCCGCGTCCTTTGTAAAGTTAGTGGGTAAAAGTTGATACATTTTCTATTTTGTCCATAAAAGTAGAGTTCATTTTATAAAGTTATTGAATAAAAATGTATTGATGATGTCTTCATAAAGCGTAAGTAGAAAAAATAGAAGTAAAAATTGATGTGAAAAGTATAATAATGTCTTCTTAATAAATTAGAGTTATAAAATTAAACACTTTAAGAAGGACGGAAGGAGTACTATATCAAAGGCTGTTTCATTTGCCCCCAAAACGAAGTATCCCAAGGCTTTCATCTCAACTGCTACTTCATGATTATTTTTAAAAATATTTTAGTAATTTTACCCAGAAGAGTGAGAATCACGTGGAAAAAATTATTTTTGTCATAGGAAGAGGATAAAGAGCTCTTGTGTGACCATAACTCATGTGATGCAAAATAGCATTTGTTATAGTCCTTTTGGCTTTTGCGATTCGAGTGGTTTATTTTGTTGGGATCGATATGTATCTATTGTGTTTGTGTATGTCAAAAATTAGGTTGATTGATAAAGCTTGATTGCATTATACTGTATTTTAAGAGAAAGCTTGATTGCATTATATTGTATTTTAAGAGAAATAAGCGGTCAGAATATGATAGTTTATTAGTCTTGTGACAAATATACTTCTTTCAGATACAATTTGATTTTTTTGATTGCTTTCAGTCTTATGAGAAAGACACATGATTCGGGATAAAAAGAAATTTTTTGAACTAAATATACACTTGTTGAAGGTGAGGTTTGTAAATAAACCAATTCCTTTAAGTGGCAGGCGTATAAAAAGAAATTGATGTCGATATTCGATCAACTTGAACTTTTGCATGCATGGTGTACACATTGAGACCTATGAAATGAAGGATTTGATTTGTCAAATGAGACCGTGATGAGCTTTATTTTGGATTACATGAGGAAATAGAGCCGTTCACCGTAATAAAGATTAAGCAACAACGGGAACGGAACCTAATCACTGAATAATCAAAAGTGTATGATACACATAGTTTTGAAGGATGAGCTGCATATTTGGATGCGAACCTTTTTTTTTTTTTTTTTTGTGCATCACTTATTTTTCAGCTCGATCATTAGCTATATATGGAGTTTTGTAATATTAGTAACACAGTTTTTCTGGTAAAAGTTATGGATAGAGGTGAACATTAAATCCCAAAATAGATAAGCATTGTTTTGTACTTAAGGTTTTAATTACAAAAAGATTGGTTACCAAAATTTTTTGTAACCGAATTTTTTTTTACGGGGTTTACCAATACCATGGGCTTCTCATGTAATGAATCCTTCAGAAGTAGTTTTTCGCCTTTTTCTTTTGGGAAAAAAAGAGCAAGGATTCAAATGCTGGATTAAGTTATCTCATCTCTGGTTATTTTCCAAATTGGGTATGTTTGTCACCCGTTGAGGCCAAAATGTGAACATGATTTTAAAAAAATAAAATGACTTTTTTTTTTCCCTAATAAACTCCGTGCTAAAATGTGTATGCATCGCCAATCGAAACCTTCTTGTAGTGTCATTGCCAAAACAGTTAATTATTTATTTTTATTTTTTTTATAAGTCAGTCAACTTCATTTCAATACAAAGAGCCCATCGGGCAAATACAGGAATCCACCGAAAATACAGAGATATAGGCTAAACATGAACAACAGGTAGGAACCTAAACTCTACCACCGAGAAATAAGCACATATTGCAAAGCAGAGCCGACACACGAAGTTCGACCAATAGAGCCGTTCACCGTAATAAAGATTAAGCATCTACGGGAACGGAACCTAATCACTGAATAATCAAAAGTGTATGATACACATAGTTTTGAAGGATGAGCTGCATATTTGGATGCGAACCTTTTTTTTTTTTTTTTTTGTGCATCACTTATTTTTCAGCTCGATCATTAGCTATATATATGGAGTTTTGTAATATTAGTAACACAGTTTTTCTGGTAAAAGTTATGGATAGAGGTGAACATTAAATCCCAAAATAGATAAGCATTGTTTTGTACTTAAGGTTTTAATTACAAAAAGATTGGTTACCAAAATTTTTTGTAACCGAATTTTTTTTTACGGGGTTTACCAATACCATGGGCTTCTCATGTAATGAATCCTTCAGAAGTAGTTTTTCGCCTTTTTCTTTTGGGAAAAAAAGAGCAAGGATTCAAATGCTGGATTAAGTTATCTCATCTCTGGTTATTTTCCAAATTGGGTATGTTTGTCACCCGTTGAGGCCAAAATGTGAACATGATTTTAAAAAAATAAAATGACTTTTTTTTTTCCCTAATAAACTCCGTGCTAAAATGTGTATGCATCGCCAATCGAAACCTTCTTGTAGTGTCATTGCCAAAACAGTTAATTATTTATTTTTATTTTTTTTATAAGTCAGTCAACTTCATTTCAATACAAAGAGCCCATCGGGCAAATACAGGAATCCACCGAAAATACAGAGATATAGGCTAAACATGAACAACAGGTAGGAACCTAAACTCTACCACCGAGAAATAAGCACATATTGCAAAGCAGAGCCGACACACGAAGTTCGACCAATAGAGCCGTTCACCGTAATAAAGATTAAGCATCTACGGGAACGGAACCTAATCACTGAATAATCAAAAGTGTATGATACACATAGTTTTGAAGGATGAGCTGCATATTTGGATGCGAACCTTTTTTTTTTTTTTTTTTGTGCATCACTTATTTTTCAGCTCGATCATTAGCTATATATGGAGTTTTGTAATATTAGTAACACAGTTTTTCTGGTAAAAGTTATGGATAGAGGTGAACATTAAATCCCAAAATAGATAAGCATTGTTTTGGTATTGTTTTGTACTTAAGGTTTTAATTACAAAAAGATTGGTTACCAAAATTTTTTGTAACCGAATTTTTTTTTACGGGGTTTACCAATACCATGGGCTTCTCATGTAATGAATCCTTCAGAAGTAGTTTTTCGCCTTTTTCTTTTGGGAAAAAAAGAGCAAGGATTCAAATGCTGGATTAAGTTATCTCATCTCTGGTTATTTTCCAAATTGGGTATGTTTGTCACCCGTTGAGGCCAAAATGTGAACATGATTTTAAAAAAAAAAAATGACTTTTTTTTTTCCCTAATAAACTCCGTGCTAAAATGTGTATGCATCGCCAATCGAAACCTTCTTGTAGTGTCATTGCCAAAACAGTTAATTATTTATTTTTATTTTTTTTATAAGTCAGTCAACTTCATTTCAATACAAAGAGCCCATCGGGCAAATACAGGAATCCACCGAAAATACAGAGATATAGGCTAAACATGAACAACAGGTAGGAACCTAAACTCTACCACCGAGAAATAAGCACATATTGCAAAGCAGAGCCGACACACGAAGTTCGACCAATAGAGCCGTTCACCGTAATAAAGATTAAGCATCTACGGGAACGGAACCTAATCACTGAATAATCAAGAAAACAAGGGATCCATTTTCATCAAACCAAACTTAACCCCGAAAATAGTCATCGGAGCAAGAAGACCAAAATCAATCCACCATCATCGGACAATCCTCAATAGGTGCCGGATTATTCGCCCACCATCCCTTCCACACCGAATCTGAAAAATTAGACTGGTACCTACTCCGGACTGGGGAGACCAGCCGGAAAACCCAGAAGAACCGGTAAAAAAACAGAAAAAAACAAGAAAAAAAACCCTAACTCCATCACACCATTATTACCTCGCCGTCGGCCACTAACTGCCGGATCTGAGAAGACAAGGAGGGGTCCGGTCGAGTCAAGCCCATAGAACACCGGCCGGAGGTCCGATCATCTGAAGCTTTGTCGCCTGAAACACACCACCGCTCGCCATACCAGACCGGAGAGAGATACACCGGAGGGTCGAGAGAGACTGGAGGAGGAGAAAGGGAGAGGAGGGTGGAGGGGGGCGGTGCCCCCCCCAAGATCTGGATTTGGTGGGTTTAGTTTTTAGAGAGAGAAAGTAGAGAGAAGGAGGAGCAGATACACTTCTCGAACCTTTAATTCTCCCAAAACAGTCAATTAGATCAAGTTTGTCCAAGTGGAAATTTTTGATTGAGAGGGGCTGTTGGTAATTCGGTATGTTATCATTCACCCCAAATCTAGGATCAGGGTCCATTTTGGGATATTGTACGTCTCTATAAGCCCATTGTATTTCTGTTTAAAATTTCTCTTTAAATAGAAGGATATACACATACATATACAAGCAGTGCACGACAAAGCAATCATATAATATTCTGTTACGTTTAATAATATTAATCCTTCTATAATTTACAATTTAACATTAAATTTGGAGTTTTATTAAGACAAAATGTTTGAGAAATGCATGGGAAAATTCGAAGTTTTTTTTTTTTTTTACCTTCTTTCAAATGGAAAAACAAACAGAACAGGAAGACGAATATAAGCTGCTGAAGTGAATTTTTGTTAATGTACTTTGTTTTGTTCAAAATAGGAGACCACTTTGTGTCATATACATGTTTAGTACTCCTATAACGCATGGATGGATTGATAGATATATGCATAAGCACACGCACATACACACATGTTTTCTCATTTTATGATCTCACAAGAAATAAAGGCTTTTCTTCGTCAACTTTTTACATCAGGAATTAATGTTCATGTCGCAAGAAACTCTCTTATTGTCTCATGTTATTGCTAATGTATTCTCAAATATGTGCTGAGCATATCTCATTCTTGATATTTTCCCTATTAGGTGCTTGATGAAGAGGAAGGTGTGCAACGGTTGAGAAGATGAATTAAATATATATCATGGAGTCCACTTATTTTGTATTGTGGTGATGACGATGATAACCAATGCTATGGCTTCTTTAGGACCCGAAATGCTATCAAGCATTCCCTGTCAGGTGGGTGCCGAGCGGGCATCCGACCGTTCAGCGTGTGTTCAATGTACCATGCACTTGGTCTATTTATTTTGCTTAACACAGTATTGGAGTAGCTTTTAAGGCGTGTTTGCGGATAAAAAAAAAGTATTGGAGCAATGATATATGAATGTCTTGGAATTGAGTGAACGAATGAATGAATATATAATTACATGTTACTTTTCTATATGAATGTACCAGCGGAATCCCGTGCAATGCAAAACAAATGCAGAGACATAAAAGGGCCCCACTAATCTTCAAAGCTAATGGAAGATCCAATATTTTTATTCTCACTACAAGAAAAAACACCATTCTCGACTAACAGTTTAGTTGGCAAAAGGCCGGAATTTAGTCGGTAATGGCATTTCCCGACTAAAAAATTTGGTGGCAAGTTAGTTGGTATTTACCGACTAAACAAATTTAGTCGGCAAATGTTTACTTTTGCCGACTAAATTTTTGCTGACTAAACAAATTTAGTCGGCAAAAGTATTTAGTCGGCATAGGACAACTTTGCACGATTAAATGCTTAGTTGGCAAATGTCATATTTTCCCAACTAATTATTTAGTCGGCATACGACAACTTTGCCCGATTAACTTTTTAGTTGGCAAATGTCACATTTTCGTGGCATACTACAACTTTTTCGGACTCAATATTTAGTCGGCCAATGTTTATATTAAAATAATAGAAAATTAGAGGCCAGTCTCCCTTTTTAGGTTCGTTTTGATCCCAACCCTAAATATTATTTCCGAACCTAGATAGACTTAGTTATGAAACACCGTGACTTTGTTACCCCAAATCTACTCCTTGCAGTATTTCCTCTGATATTTTCCCTCTCTCTGAGATTGAAGCAGCGCCGACTCCACCTCCGTCGCCGTCTCCTCTCCGAGAATGTCGCCATCAACCACCACCGCTCTCTCTGATGTCATATGTTTCTGCTTCGCTGCTCTATCGCCGACTTTTTTGCTTTCGCGGTCCCCTCCCTCTCCTGCCTCGTCCCCATCTCCTTAGCCCGAAATAGAGGTGACGTTTCCGTCGATTTCAACTCTGGATGATGCTGCTGCCGATCTTACCCACGGAGGAAGACCCGGCCTCGTACTCACCATTTCCCAAACCGACCTTTTTCTCTCTCTATCTAAAATTGAAGCTTCAAAAGTAATGTTTGAATTACTGGAGAAGTCAATCAATTTGAGCCCATGAGGTGTGGAAAAGATGCGGTGGTTTGGGACTATAAGATAGAGAAACCGGAGAAAGGAAATGATAGAGATGGCTTGGTGTCCGTCGGATCTGTTCTACATCTCACAGGTTTGAACCGAGCAAAACAAAGATTGATTCACCAGTCCGGCGACGAAGAAAAAGTCTGATTCCGGCGATTCAAACACAAAGAGACGTGTTTTCGTTTTCAAATAGCGTCAAGATCTCACTAGTTTGAACCGAGCAAAATAAAGATCTCCCTTGTTTGATCAAATATTGGACGCTTAATCTGTGTTATCTGTTTTCGGAGGAATTTTTTTGTGTAATCTGGATTGTTTGATCCCGGTAGGCAATAGACAGGTGAGTCATTGAGTGCAAAGTCAAACAAAGTGATTGAATTAATTAGATTATTCTTTTGTCGGTTTAAATTTTTGCTCCTCCACTAGTATTTTTATATGGAGTATATAATAACGAAAAAATAAGCTGTGATATGGATGGATTTGTATTTGATTATTATTATTGTTTGTTCAATTTTTGTTCGAGTATGTATTTTCTATTGGAACTGTGTATTTTTCTATAAGAACTTGGTATTGTTCATGAGAACTGTGTATTTGTCTATGAGAACTATATATTTTCTATGAGAATTGTGTATTGTCCACGAGAACTGTCTATAAGAACTGTGTATTTTTTTATGAGAACTGTGTATTGTCCATGAGAACTGCATTTTCTATGAGAACTGTGTATTTTCTGGCAGTTCACATAGCTAGTTCTTATAGCTCAATTCACATAGCTAGTTCTCTATGAGAATTAACAGTTCTCATAGCCCATTCACATAGCTAAGGGTATTTTTGTTCGAAATAATATGGGTCAGGAATTGATTCTAAAAATATAAATTTTACTAAAAATGGACATGTACACAAAAAGTTAAGAAAAATGGGCAAAATAGTAAAAATACATGAAAAGTCAAGAGAAATGATGAAATAAAGAAGGAATATTTTTGTCAGGACTATTTGAAGTCCGAACCTAGAAAACGGGGCTGGCCTCTAAATTCCCCTTAAAACAATTAAATATAATTTCAAAACCTGCTATTTTTTTTTGAGATTCCCAATAAATTAAATCGAGCAACCAATAATTCCATACATCTATTCACCAACCTACTGTAACTAAGCACTAAAATTTAAGAA
The DNA here is from genome assembly GCA_018127125.1 of Rhododendron griersonianum. Taxonomy (NCBI): domain Eukaryota; kingdom Viridiplantae; phylum Streptophyta; class Magnoliopsida; order Ericales; family Ericaceae; genus Rhododendron; species Rhododendron griersonianum. Next base: position 19,226,946 of record CM030793.1, on the reverse strand, counting down.
TAATCCATTCATAACTTCCATAAATAAAGGGTGTTCACTAAATACTTAACAAACTGTATTCGAATTCGTAGAGCACAAAATAACAAAAAATCGTACCACAAAAAGTAGAAAATAAAAAATCCAAGCACAATGTTCATAAGTAGCATCAAGCAAATTATATCCAAGCCCTAGGAGCGCAAAATAACAGGAAAGTTCAACAGCGACAAAACTAGATCAAGGTAGAATCCACGGCAAAAATCTAACTTCTTCATATATACGCCATAACTAGATGCAGGATACTCCATTTGTGGAAAGAACAAAACACCATCATTATTTATAAATGATAATCTTAAACACATAGACAATGTAGTAGGCCGAGTCAAAAGGTTCGAACCCGCGTTCGGAAAGCACAGGGCCGAGGGTAGAGACGAAACAGGTGGCCGTCCTTACGCCCAAGTTCGGCCACTACAGAGCTGGATAGTGGACTATGAGGCACTCACCTGATGAGTGGTCCTTGGAGAGAGCCTTCGAGCTCGGCTACCTTTAAGCTAGGTGCCTTTGTCGATGTCTCCACCCTCTTATCTGCCCTCAGGCTCGGCTAGAAAGTGGAGCTTGGCTAGCTATGCTGACTCGTGCCTCCTCACGTGCTGAAGTAGTTATGCCAAAGGATAATGATGAACGCACATGGGGGTGCCAGCTCATACCAAAATGGTTACCAGATCTATTCAATGACATCACTATGACATCACCCAACCCGTGCCAGACACATGTCCGTACTTGGAGAGCAAGCCAATGAGACTCTATAAATACCGAAAGATAGCAACCCTAAGAGGTACACACACTCTTCTACACCTAAACCCTAGTCTCTTGCTTTACTCTCTGCACATTCTCATCCTCTCGCCGGAGGGCCTTGTCGGGCAACCCCGACCAGGTCTTAGTCGTGCGTTCACTGTGCAGGTTAGGGCGGGAAGGCTAGGAAACCTTTGAACCACCAGAGGAGGAACTCAGATCAAGAATCAAGGGCCAAATAATTGGTGAACCTGACGTGAATCACTTCTGATTCAAACGGCTCGCATTACCTTCAAACCACCTTCCTCCTCCCAAAAACAACTACAAAATTCAACCACCATGGGCGCAGATCTTACGGACGTTACCATTTCGGGGGCCAAGGATGCCGGCGGAAATGTAATCCTATCACCCCCGGAGAGGCTCATGTCAATCTCGATCCCCGCTAGCTCTGGACTATCACTAGCCACAGACGATGTAAAGGTGGCCTACATCCACCTGTTGCAGCGTCACGACGACGAAAGGGACAACGAACTGGTGGCTTTGAGGGCAGAAATGGCCCAAATGAAACAACACATGCAGCAAGGTGTTGCTCCAGCTACATCCGGGTCTACTGGAGGAGGGAGGCGGCGAAGGCAAACGCCGCCTCCTCCACCACCGCAGGAGTACCACCCCGAGACGGGCCACCGCGGCTCCGCGAAAGATCGCCTAGGCTACGCACCAGAAAAGGGCGATGCAAGGGAGATAATCCTCTACAAACGGCCAACAACCTCTGAGACGCACCGCTCAAGAAGCCACCAGGAGCGGAGCAGATCTAGGGACACCACCGGATCGTTCACAAGCACATACTCAACCGGTTGTGCGGAATTCTCCCGCACCACATCCCACCATAGCCGAGGCTCCCTCGAGACCAAGTGCCACGTATCTGAGCGTCTTGGAGAAATCCCGCCGGAGAACCTGGAAAACGAGACTCGATCTTGGCGAAATGGCAAAGGTGCCTGCATCGAAACTAAAGTCCGCAAAAGAGAGAAGTCTGTCGATGGGCCTCACCGAACAACAACTAACTTGAGGGATAAGCTTCGGCATCGAGACCATGAGAAAACCCTGGAAAAAGACTCCAAGGAAAGAGACTCCAAAAGGTCTCGAACAGATGGGCATGGCAAGTTGCCACGCCCAGGCTTTGAGCGGCAGCTGAAGGACCTTGGCGTCTCGCTCTTTACATCTCATATCATCAACACACCTCCCGAGCCCAACTTCCACTTGCCCAAATTTACCAAGTTCGATCCAACCACCTGCGAAGCTTACACCTACCTGATTCACTTCCGCCAAACTATCAAACTGTGTACCCTGAAAGACGAGGTTAAATGTAAGGTGTTCCCGTCTAGCCTCGGCTCCCTTGGACTCCAGTGGTTCAACAAATTGCCCGCTGGATCCATACGGAACTTGGCTGACCTTGAATGCGCATTTAATACTCGCTTTATCACCAGCAACAGGATGGCCAATGAGCCTGAATCCTTGTTTCAGATGAGCAAGCTCCCAGGTGAAACACTAAGATAGTACACCGAGCGCTACTGGCAACTGTTCAACGAGATCTCTGGAATTGATGAGTACTGGGCCGCATGCACCTTCAAGAATGGCTTGGAGTCTGGCAGCAAGATCCTGGACGAACTTATTTTCCGCCCACCACATGGCATGGGCGAGTTGATGCGTATCGTAGAGCGATTCTGCGCTCTTGAGGAATTTTACGCGGACCGAGCGACTCAAAGAAAACCCAACCCAACCACTCCCCTGCCCACGGTCGCACCCCAGCTGCCAGCACCAATCATTACCCAGCAATCCCAGCTGAAGAAACACATGAACAATATCAAGGAAGGAAAGAAGCGCCCGCCAAAGGTGCATGACTACGTGGCCGAAACAACAGTCTTCAAGGAACCCATCTGGTCCTTCCTCAAAGAGATCATGAGACAACCATGGTTCAAGTGGCCAACAGGCAAGCTCGGCACAGACACAGGCTAGCCAGATCAAAACCCACGGAAAAAGTGCTCCTACCACAATGAGCTCGGCCAGTACACAACTACCTGTGCCCCGTACAAGGCACTCCTGGAGCGCCTGGCAGCCCAAGGTCATCTCGACCAGTATATCGATCGAACCAAAACACCCGCCCGTCAACCTGTTGGAAATCCCAACCCGAATGAGTCGCGACCGACGATACATGTCATCTATAGGCCAGTAATGAAGGAACCTGAAACCACCCTTAAGGCCGATCTCGATCGTGCCTCAAGTTCAAAGCAGGTACTCGCAGTGGGACCTGGATCCAAGCATCCGCGTCCGCAGGAGTTACCAAAATGGACAATCACCTTCATCGAGCGCGACCTTGAAATGGTGCAAACCCCTTACTTCGACGCCCTTGTTGTTACCATCCAAATCGGCGTCCACGACGTCAAGCGCGTTCTCATCGATCAAGGAAGCTCGGTGGAAGTCATGTACTATGACCTTTTCAAAAAACTTGACCTCCCAGAGTCAGCATTGCAACCAGCCGAAGTTCCACTCATCGGCTTCAATGGAGCACCCGTCTGGCCATTTGGCCGAATCTTCCTTTCCGTCGTCGTCGACTCGAAGACGTTGTGCGTCGAATTCATCGTCGTCAATGTGCGGAGCCCATACAACGCAATACTTGGCTGAACTTGGCTTCACGGGATGCAAGCCATAGCCTCCACTTACCACCAAGTCGTCCGCTTTATTGGTGCGAACGAAAGATAGGAAGATCTACGTGGCGATCAGGTCGCCTCCAAAAAGTGTTACGTCTCGGCCGTCCACAACTCTACCAAGGCAAAACAAGTACAATGGGTTGAAGTCCCAGACATGGCGGTCATTGAAGACGTTGGCGAGAAGGCTGAGGACAAGGCAATAGAAGACCTCGTCTCAATGCCCATCAACAAGGATGGCTCTCGTTTCTTTTTACTCGGCTCTTCTCTTAGCGATGCCGAGCGCGAAGAAATGTTCTAGTTCCTCAAAGAAAATATTGAAGTTTTTGCATGGACTCCCAATGAAATGCCGGGGGTCGACCCCAACTTTATCAGCTACTCCCTCAACATCAAGAAGGATTCGAAACCAGTCGTCCAGAAGGCCCGACGCTCGGCACTCGAACACGCCGAAGCTGTCGTTAATGAAGTCAACCGCCTGCTGGAAGCTAATGCCATTCAGGAAGTTCAATACCCAACATGGTTGTCAGACACGGTTGTCGTTAAGAAGAAAAACGGCAAATGGTGTAGACACCCCAATTTGGCCTAACGATTATTTCAAGTCCCACCTTGAGGACCATCCCGATGATGAAATGGATACAGTGATTGCTGATTGACTTCTTGTGAACCCATGGACTTATGGTAAGAACTTTGAGCCACTTAGAGGACCCAATCCAGAGCCAAATAGCCTTTCAGACAGAAATATAGAATCCTAGGAGAATCCATCTATCGGCCGTAACATTGATCTCACGGCCTTAACATCATTTCTTCACCCGAGCAACCTGTTGCTTGAAAATCTCCCTGAGAGATCAATCCCTCAGCCGCAAGAACTATCCTTTGGCCGCAACATCCTTTCCTCGGCCGCCAGATCCTTTGCTTGGCCGCCAGATTGTCTATTTTCCAGACACTACCTCCCCGATGCGTTCGGGCTACGCTCAGAGATTACCACGAAGAGTTTGCATTGCATTGCAATCGTGCGTTTTGATTGGCCGGAGTGAGTCACCAATTGCCTATAAAGGGCTTTTGGGTTCTGAAAATAAGAGAACAAAAATCATCCAATTCGTATACTTTCACACCCTCTCAAGCCACGAAACTCTGCAAAAACACTCTCTCAAACCCCCTCTTCAAAAGCCCTAACCCCCCGAAAGCAGCCGTCAATCCGATGATCAAACCCTGAAATTCAAACCCTAACCCTAGGGTTTTCAAAGAAGCGATCAGTTAATCACCATCAATCCGAGGCAATCAAGCAACTAAGGGATCAAGGTGGTGAGGCCCAACGGCCTTTGGTTTGTTTTATTTACTGTATTCATGCTTAATCGTAGCGTTTTGATTATCTGCTAACTTTTCTGTCTGGTGTGAGGAAGAACACCGACCGGGGCTTCGATCCCTCGGCCGGTACATGAAACCAGGAGGATCCCTCGGCCGTGACATCCATTCACTGGCCGCGGGATCCATTTCCTTGAGACAGTTTGTTTTATATTCTACTTTCTGACGCATGCTTTACTTATCGCATTGGCTCACCTTATTTATTGTTTAAAGGCTTAATTAAATAGACTATGTGTTAGAATTAAACAAAGTATCTATATGTCTTATGTTGAACAACTATGGGCCAGCCTCACGGCTGGGCAGAGAGGGGTGCCTAACACCTTCCCCTTATTATACTCTTGGCTCCCGTACCCAGAATCTCCATTTGTTTTCCTAGTTTTAATAAACTGGGTGGCGACTCTGTTTTGATGATAACCGCTATCGTGTGGCGATGTTCCTAGCTATGGGAATGTCCACGATCTTGGTTTATGAAGCAAGCAACCAATCGAGCAACAAACAATCAATCTGTATGGCGATGCCCCGTTTAGGAGGTGTCTACAAATGGCGAGTTTGTGTTGATTACACCAATCTTAACAACGCCTATCCAAAGGATTGGTTCCCACTTCCCAAGATTGATCAAATGGTGGACGCTATAGCCAGCCACGCTCGGCTAAGCTTCCTAGATGCCTACTGCGGCTACCACCAGATCGCCATGGACCCAGAAGACATGGAGAAAACGGCCTTCATTACACCATACGTCATCTTTTGTTATCGAGTTATGCCCTTCGGGCTCAAAAACTCAGGTGCCACATTCACCCGAGCCGTCTACAAGATGCTGCACGCCCAGATTGGCCACACTGTGGAAGCTTACATTGACGACCTCGTCGTTAAAAGCTAGAAGGAATACAACCACCTCCAAGAGTTGGCCGAAGTCTTCGAAATTCTTAAAATCCACAAACTCCGTTTGAACGCAGAGAAATGCACGTTCGGCGTGAGCGGAGGAAAATTCATTGGACACTTGGTCACCAGGCGTGGCATCGAAGCTGACCCCAACCAAATCAAGGCCGTTGCAGACTTGCGACCACCCCGAACAATCAAAGAAGTCCAGAAGCTAATAGGCATGGCGGCAGCTCTGAATCGCTTTATTAGGAAATCCTCCGACAAGTGCCATGCCTTCTTCCATGCACTGAAAGGCAAGAGCCAACGCAATTTTGAGTGGACCCCGGGCTGCGACACGGCTTTGGCCGAACTCAAAGGTTACCTAAGCTCGACCCCACTAATGGTAAAACCTAAGGAATTTGAGCCTCTATACCTGTACCTCGCCGTCTCGGCCTTCTTCGCCTTGGCCAAGGCCTCGTTCCTCTCCTCCTCAAGTTGCTTAGCCTTGGCCTCGGCAACCTTCAGACTGCCCTTCAGGGTCTTAACCTTCTCACACTCTGTTTTAAGGTCATTGCGGTAGCGGGACCTCTCGACAGCTTCGAGTATGGCCTTGTTCGAAGCCTGTAGAAGAGCCTGGCTAGCCTGCAAAACAAACTACATTAAGCTCGGGAAAACAAGACAAGCGAAAGGGTACGGCTCGGACAAACCTGCACCAAGCAAGCACTTGCATGAACTAAGCTCGGCTGGAGATCCTGGGGCACCCTCTCCATATCCTTTGGTAGGGCGAGGCCTTGAAGCATGTTGACAGCGAGCCCAGGCTCGAGCTTGACGCTGTCATCCACGGTCTCCACCCTCCCTTTGACCAAAGCAAAGGAGGGTGCAAACTCTTGAACAACGACGTGACCGGCTGAGCCCACCAATTTCTGAACGACCTTCGAGCCACCTGCAGCTGATGACTCGATCTTATCCTTCTCCTACGGGTGAGGTGTCGGCGGCTTCGTGGGGAAGAAGTCATGGGTAACCTTCTGTCTCTTCTCCGGGGGAGTGCTCGGGTCAGTCCCACTCTGCCAAGCCAAGACGAGACGTTGTCCCTAAGGTTGACACGCACAATGTTTCTCCGTGACATGTCTTTGGCAAGATCAGGTACGATAGTCCTAAGAGGGATGTTGATGCCCGGAACCTCGGTCTGCCGACTCTCCTGAAACCATAATTCTGCTGGCTTCCTGAAGCTGGGAAACTTTACCCTTGGCTCCTTGCTTTTCTTCTGTTGATCCCCTCCTCTCTTTGAAGCACCCGCTTTCTTGCTTGGCACCCCAACTTCTTTCTCTTTCCTCTTAAGTTTGCCTTTGTACGAAGGAACGTAACTGAGCAACGTCGGTGCGTCTCGGCAAGCTTGCGACTTTAAAATGTGTAAGGACAAAATTCCGGAGTCTTTGTGTATTGGCAATTCCGTTTGACAAAACACATAATTTTTATCGAGTTGTAATTTTATTAATTATTTTTTATAGGCTAGTGTGTCTGTATAGGATTAGAGTGGAAGGAATCTATTTATTTGTAATTGAGTGAGAGTGAATCGAACGTCTAAAGGCAAAATGACTTCGCGAATGGAAAGGGGCTAAATCGAAACTGATTGATTGGGGTATCAATCCGATATTCATCGGAAGCTACTGACTAAATGAGGTGGAAGTTGGGGCTTGTGCATACTTTACAACTAATATAGATAGTTGTCTTATTTTGCTTTTAGGGTACGAAAAAAAGAGGCAGCCACAATATTCTACGAGAGCTTTATATACATATATGGTGAAATAGAAAAAAGGTGCGGCGGCTGTAAAGGAAAAAAGGGAGATGCAATTGGGTTCTTTGGAGACCTATTCCTAAGAGATTTTGATTAGTTTTGGAGGGCTTGTGGACTCAAGGCCGTTGGCGATCAAGATCACTGGGTGCGGTGTACGTGTGACTAGGCAAGTGGTACTTAGAACGCTGTGAGGATTTACTTCGTTTGGATAGGTATATCTGTAACTGCACAATGATTATAGTGATTTGATTCCTTCCCGTGGTTTTTATCCATTCTGGGGTTTTCCACGTATATCTCTGCGTTGTGTGATTGATTGCTTTGCGTAGTTTTTGCTAATAATTTTACTTAGTAATTCGTGTCCATACTGTTAGGGTTTTTTACGAATTATTAGGAAACCCTGATTTTTCAATTGGTATCGGAGCGGGCTGCTCTTTCCGTTAGGATTTATTTTCCTAGAGCAGATCTATTATGAGTATGAACATGAATCACATGTAAGAAATTTTTCTATACTTGATACTGATAATTTTTGTAAGTTTGAGACTAATCAATCTAATGATTCCGACAGTGATGATACATATGATATAAAAGCTATGGGTTTGATTTTGAAAAAATTTAAACCTTCTTTGAAGAAAAATAATAATTTAGAATTAACCACCAAGTTAAAACAGTGTGAGAAAGAGAGAACTGATTCACTACATGAACTTGACTTGCTTAAATGCAACAACATGAATCTTGAAAATGATATACATAATCTTTTTGAGACTAACAAGCTTCTTGAATCAAAAGTAGCAAAATTGCAAGTTGAACTTGACAATGCCAATGCTATTTTTAAGAAATTAAATGCAGGTTCACAAGTGTTAGATGAAATTTTGTCTTCTCAAAAGGTGTCATCCGATAAAGGTGGACTTGGGTATAAAATAAAAGAATCTTCAAAGTCAAAGGTAGGAGGAAAAATATTATTTGTCAAGCCGAATAGCAGTGTACTCACTCCTCCTATGGCCAACCAAGCCGAGTTGCCCGTTAAAGAAAATAATGTCAAACATGCTCGCACAAAGACTCCTAAGGCAAAGATGCGACGTGCAACGGTTCCAAAAACCACTATCAAGCATGGTGAGGTAAACGCTTTCAAGTTTAAGCCTTTTTGTCATCATTGTGGTCTTCAAGGTCATATTAGACCTCATTGTACGAAACTGCATGTGACACATAATTCGTACGCTCATTTGGGACATTCTCATAGGTATGTTAAAGATATTCCTACTTGCCATAATTGCGGAGTGATTGGCCACATAAGACCACATTGCAAGAAACTATATTTACCTAATAAAATAAAATTCTTTAAAGATGCCCATTTTATACCCATGTGTCATTTTTGTGGGATGAAAGGTCACATTCGGCCAAATTGTTTTAAACTCCACGGGTACCATAGGACTCCTCCCCACTATCATAATATGAATAATCAAAGGGAATATTTTCAAAGGCCTAGACGTAGGACACCTTCGCATTCTAGTTTTACAAAGGTAAATTCAAAGCCCATGACAAATAAAAAGACTCATATTGGAAAGGCCAAAACGAGACAGATTTGGGTTCGTAAAACTGAGTTGATTTCGGATGTTGATGATGACCTTGACTCTCTTGATGACTATAGTTCATTCGGAGAGGTTGACCTTGCCTTTTGAGACTAGATCGTGATTCCATAACCTAGGTTTAATTGTTCTTGCATATCTCATTGCCTAGAGTTATGGAGTTTCATAGTTTTATGTTTCTTTTGTTTTGTAGTTATTTTGTTTGTTTAAAAAAAAAATAAAATCAAATTGGTTGTTGTGGGGATTGAGCATGATAGTTTTTGGTGCGTAGTTGAATATCATTAAATTTTATCAACATGTTCATCCATATTTTCATTGCGCTTTCTTCATGGTATTCTCACTGCAAGTATGTTCGAATTTTAATAAATCATGAGTATTCGACATTCTGTACACTTATCCATGGGTTTTGATAAGTTTCTCGGTTAGGGACCACCATTCTCATATGCTTAGTTATATCTTGTGTCTTTTTAGAACTGGGACCACCTTTGTTTGGTTTTCGTTGATAGCGCCCTCGTTTATTCCAAAAAAAAAAAGGAATAGAGAAGAAAAGAAAAAGAAAATATATTTCTTGGATTTTGCTTATCCGGGCGTTCATTGATTAACCGGGCAATTGGGGTGAGATATTCTCCCTTTGTACGTTCGCGTCAAAAAATGGATAGACCTTGTGAAGGCACCCGTGTTGGACCATTTGCTTAGTAACCGGGTATTGGGTATAAGGTATTCTTACTCTCAATATTCGCGTCAAACAGCGGTGGGGTAAAAGTAAAAATACGGTATGAATTTCTATTGATTACTTATTAAACAATCGCTTGTTGTTGAGGGGGAGCTTGTGATTAATTATCTGTGACTTGTATGTCGATCCTAGAGAGGTGTATCTTATTGAGGGGGAGTCACTAGATAAACCTAAGCACTTGAGCATCTTGGCCCTATTTTGAGTTGCTGAATTTTTTGGTCATGGATGCACACACACACTTTCCTCTCATGTCGATGATCATGGTGTATTGCATTCCTTCTACCTTGCATGGTGTTATATCATTAAGTGGTGCCTTAAAATTTGGTTTTCTTTTTCATCTCATCTCATGATATAATACTTGCGCTAAAACTATCTCATGCTCGTATCTTCACATTTCTCATTTTCTTTTAGCATTTAGTTTATTTTTATTTTGTTGAATTTTGCGTGTCTGTTAGTTCTTCATTCTGCTTGATTTTAGCTGCCATGTTATTTATGCTATTATTTGCACTTCGATTAAATTTCTTATTTGGCTGCTTCTATTGGTCACTAATTGTGTAATTCTCTTCCATTCGCATTTATTGCTTTATTGTTTATCTTCTTCACCCTTTGTCATTCCATGTCAAAAAGGGGGAGAATGATGAAAGGGGGAGTAGGTTGCTTATTATTCTAACGTGTTTGGATGTTGAGTTCTGTTTGCAGCTTTTCTACAACTCGATCTTAATCGTTAGATTTTCATTGTATTGTGTTTTGTCATGGAAGTGCCAAAGGGGGAGATTGTAAGGACCAAATTCCGGAGTCTTTGTGTATTGGCAATTCCGTTTGACAAAACACATAATTTTTATCGAGTTGTAATTTTATTAATTATTTTTTATAGGCTAGTGTGTCTGTATAGGATTAGAGTGGAAGGAATCTATTTATTTGTAATTGAGTGAGAGTGAATCGAACGTCTAAAGGCAAAATGACTTTGCGAATGGAAAGGGGCTAAATTGGAACTGATTGATTGGGGTGTCAATCCGATATTCATCGGAAGCTACTGACTAAATGAGGTGGAAGTTGGGGCTTGTGCATACTTTACAACTAATATAAATAGTTGTCTTATTTTGCTTTTAGGGTACGAAAAAAAGAGGCAGCCACAATATTCTATGAGAGCTTTATATACATATATGGTGAAATAGAAAAAAGGTGTGGCGGCTGTAAAGAAAAAAAGGGAGATGCAATTGGGTTCTTTGGAGACCTATTCCTAAGAGATTTTGATTAGTTTTGGAGGGCTTGTGGACTCAAGGCCGTTGGCGATCAAGATCACTGGGTGCGGTGTACGTGTGACTCGGCAAGTGGTACTTAGAACGCTGTGAGGATTTACTTCGTTTGGATAGGTATATCTGTAACTGCACAATGATTATAGTGATTTGATTCCTTCCCGTGGTTTTTACCCATTCTGGGGTTTTCCACGTATATCTCTGCGTTGTGTGATTGATTGCTTTGCGTAGTTTTTGCTAATAATTTTACTTAGTGATTCGTGTTCATACTGTTAGGGTTTTTTACGGATTATTAGGAAACCCTGATTTTTCAAAATGTCAACATGCTTTTCCACGGCCAAAGATTGCTGTGTCTTCGTTATAGCTCGGTGATCTGTAGAAAGAAGAAAAACAATCAGCCCAAACAGAACAAATAAACAAAAGCGAATTGGGTTTGGCTTAATTAAGAAGAGATTTAACGACCTCTAAAATCCTTTATCTTCGGCACGCTATACCTACGCATCGTCTGGTCACCGAACTCATAATTACCGTTTACTTCCACATAGAAGTTTGCCCACTTGTCAGTGTCGGGCAAACCATCTATCAACGATTCCTTATCCCTGCGCGTCGATAAGTACCTACGCTCGGTACGACCGTGCTTGGACATTATATATGTATGGAAGAGATTGGCGACCGAGAATTCCAAGTCATGGAGCTCCTTCAGCGTGATCACCGACATCACGATCCTATAGTTATTGATGGCAAAAAAGTGGGGGACAAGGTTGAACCGAGCCAAGAGCTCCCTTAAGAACAGGTGAAGAGGGAACTGTAGCCCAGTTTCACAAATAGCCATCAGGGGAACGGTGATGTGTTCGGGATGGTGTTCTCTCTTGTCCCTAATCTGGTTACTTGCCACTTGGCTAACAACAACGTCGGCCGGAATATTATACTCTTGGCAAAAATTGTCGTACTCTCCCGGCTCTCCACTGAAGAAGTGGGCATGAGGACAAACCTGACCCCTCTCGTAAAGGTCAGCGACCTCTCTATCCTTGGACGGGGCTTCACTATTTCCAGATTGAGCAGAGGTGGTGGCTTCGGCTTGAGAACGGAATCGCGAGTTGGCCTCTGGTCCCCTCTGGGGCTCGGCCTCGGAGTGGGTAGATTGGGTGAAGGAGATTTCGGGCTCGGTGTTGAACTCGTCCCCACTGTACTCATAATCACACTCGACGTTTGAATCACTGGAGTCAACGGACATGTTTGAAGCAACGGAGGAGTTCTAGTGTCGGCCTCTACTCCTATTCAGCAATCTCGGATCAGCAAGCTACCGGAGTCGTCCCCTGAGCTTTTAGAGTCGGAAGAGATAACTATCACTAGGTGAGCCAGACCTAACAAAACACAAAGAAACAATGAGGAACCTCATCGTCGACCGAAAGACATGGGTCTCACTGCGTTCGGCTACCCTACTGGCCCACCCTGGTCTACCCTACGGGAACAGGCTCGGGAAATATTTAAAGTTGCGTTTTGGGGTTCGGCGTAATCAAGTGTCAGCTAAAGTCCACCAGCATCAGAGTTGGGGCTCGGAAGAACAAATTGAATACGGGGGTGATGTTCATCCCCATCAACATACTATTCCTACAGAACAAAAAAGCCCCAAAAAACCCAGAAAAACAATGCAGAATGGCATAAAAATTACAGAAACATGAAGAGAAGCACGAATCGGACTCATACCTAGAAACTTTGAGTGGATTCGATTGAAGAACTTGGATCTGGCGTGGAATATGAGAGTTCGAAGCTTGAGAAGCACTGGAAGTTCAAAGATCCTAGAGAGAGAAGGAGTTCGTAGCCTTTCTCTCTCCTCACATCGTCCTATATATAGAGGAGGGGTTAGGGTTTTGAGTTTCCCGCCCATTATGACACCGTCGAACCGGAAGCCAATCAGCACCTGACACGTGGCATTGATAGGACAGCCTGGCAGAATCCTTTCACATTCCGGATGTCCTTTAAATCCGCCGTACCCAAGCAAGAGGTGACACCTGGCACTCTCTCGCTGGGGCTCGGCTCCTGACCGTGTCGTTTTCGTATAAAAAATAATTAATAAAACAGAATAATTACTACTATCTAATAGATAGCGGTAAGTACTCCGAGTATCGTCCTCAGGGATTACGAAAGCTAAGTTGCGGTTGCTTCAACTAATTTCTAAATTAATTCAGAAAGAGATTTCATTGTGTGATTCCTAAAATATTTAAAGCTGAATAAAGATAAGCAATAGAAAGTGAGAGAGAGTTTATGAGAGAAAAGATCTAGGGTTTCGAATCCACTCGACTCGTTGTAACAATATTTTACGATGACAAAGGTTAATTACTCGAATCAATCCGGATACCGTAGGGGTTCGCAGGCCCTCACGGTATCACCTAAAGATTTCTATGAATCACCGAATAGCATGGGGTATCGCCGCCTAGCACAAACCACCATCTTACTAGTATGATCCGTCTCTATGGCACGGACCGTCTAATAGCACGGTGCGTCTTACGAAGCATAACCCATCTTACTCAATTATCACAAAACAATTAAGAATCGTTGTATGAACATGCATAAAACCCAGGAAATCATACACAAGATTTGATAGAGAAAATTAATTCTGCAAATAAATCTTCAAGTCATACAACCACGATTCGAATATTAAAACCCTAAAACAAAATATAAACATTGTTACTAGGAGTTCGAGCTTCATCGACTCCCTAGAAAAGGGATTAGCCGGACATCGGAGTCGGAGTCCGTGACCAACTTCTATTTTGTTCCAGCCGAACTGTTCTCTTTTTCCGTCCCCAAGGCTGACTGCCGAAGTCAGTAGGTTAACTTCTCATTTAATAGGGTTTAATTAAAGCATTAATTACCTTAGAGACATGGGACTTCATTTAATTATTAATCAACAATTCTTCTTTAAAGCTCTTTACACTTCAACCCCAATCTTCCATTAAATCTTCTTTTTATCCAATATTCTGAGCAACGAGCTCAATCAATCTGTAGACACAAAAAAAGGACAAAATAATCTAAAGTAACATAGATAAATGACTAACGAATGTAGTCTGGAGGGCCAAAATATCAATATTTCGGCACTTATCACACCCCCCAACTTACACTTTGCTAGTCCCTAGCAAAACAAAACAAATAATATAAATTTTAACTACGCCACTTTCGTAGAACTCACGATTGCACTTAGCTTGTGCAACAAGCCTTTTAAACCCCTAGGCGACCCCCAGAGGACGAATGGAGTCTCGTGAGGGTTTACAGCAATGAACACCCACAAACATTGTGAATTACTTTCCCCACATGAGACCCCAAAACATGTGAGACAGCTCAATGATATCTCAAGCAAGGAATATGAAGCCATCGCAAAGAGATAACGGCATAAGCAGTTCTAGATACTATCAAGTCATAAAAATGAGTCATGACACCTATATTTAGAGTGTGTGGACTTGGGCCTTGGTCACAAGTGAAAAATAACTAAAAGTTCTCCGGACCGAATTTCGACTTCAAATCTCACCGTGTCATGCACTCAACAAATGAAATCACTCGAAACAAGGTGCATATTAGATACTCTCAATATGTGCGGGTGGAAGTTTTTGTAAATGAAAGCAAAATACTCCGCACATGATGACACGAAAAGGAAGCTCTATATAGTGGATACACGATCTCATGAAAGGAATGCCAAGTATTGAAAACTCTCTCTATCTACCAATCCACAGCCCATTGCCCCTAGGATCAAATAGGACTTCAATTCCGGTTATAACGTCAGGTAAGGGAAAATATTTCAAGGTTAGGGTATAACATTTAAGCGTCCGAGAATAAGCTAATCAATAGCTCACATAGGGCAAATTTAACAATGCGTGCCCCTTTTCTATTTCTTTCTTTTCTTTTCAACTTCGTCACGTCTCTCTTTCCTACCTTTTAATGCAATCCCACATTAAGAACCAAGTATTTCTCCTTTCCACAATGATTTGGTGTCTTCCTTTTTTTCTCTTTTATTTTTATTTTTTTTGTATGGGAAAGATCACCAATCAAACATAATCTCAACTCCACTCATCCCCTTCTTTTCTCAATACTTCACCCTCTCATCATTAACTAACCTTTCTCAAGACACATAATAGATGGTGGAGCTCAACAAGAAAAAGGCTGTATGTATGAGGCTCAAATGGGCTCACAAGAAATAAATGTATGAAAGGAAGAAACGAACCGGCTCAAAATAGCAAAGATAACCTATAATCCTCTCCAAGGGAGGACAACACAACCATGAAACTTTCCAAACCCAAGAGATAAGTAGGCACTTTAAAACGTTCCCAACACTCGACAACAAAAATATTGAGATCAACAAAGAATTCGCTTTTTCGTGACAACAAGAGTTTATTTAACACCGCTCCAAGAAAACGTAAGGCCCTAAACTCACATAGGCATAAGTCTCCACTAAACTAGCCATCGAAAATAATTCAGTCATAATTCACAAGCAACCAAAGCCCAAATAACCGTGAAGTGCAAAGAAGCTAAAAATAACTGCCATGACAAATTTTTCGCGATAGACTAGCAAAAAGAACTACAATGCCACCACAATATTAGAACAATGACTATCACATCTCAAATTCAATCAATCAAGAGTCAATCTCAATAGCTCTCCAGTCTCATGCAAAAAGAATCCCACTATTTTTTATTTTTAAATTTTTTTTATTGTTTTTTTAACAATGTAAACAGAACAAAGTGATCCCTCCCCCCAATTTGAACTATTCAATGTCCGCATTGAAAGCATCAAAATAAAAAGATAGGACAGAAACGTAAAAGAGAGTAAAGGTATCACCTCGAAAAGGAGGAACATAGTAGATTAATATAGCAAGAGGGGGACCCCCCAACTTGGACTGAACAGTCTGCAAAATGTTAGCCTCCAAGAAACACACACATAAACAAGAAAAAAAATAGAAAGGAAAAAAAACTCAAAAAGAAATTAAAACTAACCTAACTAAAAAAAAAAAAAACTCAAAGAGGACACTAAATAAAGAATGACACTTGGATTGCCTCCCAAGAGGCGCTAAGTTTTATGTCCTCAGCCAGACGTCAATAAAGCTCAAACCAGTTTAAGTCGCTTCTTGTAGTTAACAATATATGGATCATGCCAAGAAAACTTATTTGACTCAAATAAAAGTCGTGTAATAAATTTTCCAAACAAGTGAGTCAAAATTTTATTCTTACTCAAAATTTGGACATGAACGGCATACCAAAGGTTTGTGTTCTTGACTAGCAGTGTCATTATACTCAGTTGAGTAGGAATCAAAGGATCGCATCCAAAAATAAAATCCCACCCAATTTTACTTTGAAAATCTAGACACTCTTCATCTACTCTCATCCCATTAGTTTGAGTCACATGTAAAGGAGTGACCATGTATAAAGTTTCTATCGGGCCCAGTACATACATAGATTCATGTGGTAGAACTTCCAATTCAAGGTTTGATATTTGGTCACTTGACATGGTCTCGAAATTAGGGCTCAATGAAGGAGGAGAGGAACTTACTCTCTACTTAGCTAACAACGCGTTTTCAACCCTAGAATCTTCGAAGGTTGGGATTGACTTTTCCGTACCCCATTTATCCTCCCCATACTCCTCATCTACTACATGCTCCATATCCACTACCTTTTCTACATCTTTCTCATGCTTAGTGTCTATTACTACCTGCTCATTATTCAATACTATTTTAAATTCTCCTCCCATCCACTAATTGCAATTTCTATTTGGTCTGCATAAGCCTCAATCTTTGATAAAGATTGGGTTTGTGAGTGAAGCAGTTGGGTACGCTCTTGTTTACAAGCCCTAAACTCTTCAAAAGCTTGCAACATATTCTCTTGAAAATCAAAAGAATATTTTTGAGTTGGAGGGGGAGCTTGGTGCTGATATGGCTGCTGCAGAGAAGTAGGGTAGCTAGCACACGGATCAAAAGAATTATGAAAGTTTGGCCTTGGGGATGGGGCATAATATTGGTTCAGAGCTTCTTGTGTCCATGTAAAATTGGGGCGACTTTCCCATCCGGAATTACAAGTGTTGGAGTAATAATCATAACTCGGTTTAGGGAACCATTGGGCAGAAGTAAATAGCTCTTGGACATACTCAGAATACTGGGGAGTATAAGCATATTCCATTTTTAAAATTTTTTTACAATGAAAGAAAAAAAAATCTCAAATGCACGCTACTCTACTAAAACAAGTGAAAAAAAAATAACAAAAAAAACTTACAGTGCTTTTGGGTCAAGGTTTAGTAACCGCACCTGACTTCCTTCGACACTAAACAACTGTTAGTTTCAGAATAATCTCGAGCAAAGTCAAGAAACCTGCAATAAAAAAAACTAATACAAAAACAAGAGGAATAATGATAGAAAGAAAAAAAAATCTAGGCTAAGAACTAAAATAAAAAATAATCGAAACAACGCAACCTTGCTTGTAATCCCCGGCAACGGCGCCAAAATTTGACCGTGTCGTTTCCGTATCAAAAATAATTAATAAAACAGAATAATTACTATTACCTAAAAGATAGCGGTAAATACTCCGAGTATCGTCCTCAGGGATTACGAAAGCTAAGTTGCGGTTGCTTCAACTAATTTCTAAATTAATTCAGAAAGAGATTTCATTGTGTGATTCCTAAAATATTTAAAGCTGAATAAAGATAAGCAATAGAAAGTGAGAGAGAGTTTATGAGAGAAAAGATCTAGGGTTTCGAATCCACTCGACCCGTTGTAACAATATTTATACGATGACAAAGGTTAATTACTCGAATCAATCCAGATACCGTAGGGGTTCGCAGGCCGTCACGGTATCGCCTAAAGATTTCTATGAATCACCAAATAGCATGGGGTATCGCCGCTTAGCACGAACCGTCTTACTAGTACAATCCGTCTCTATGGCACGGACCGTCTAATAGCACGGCGCGTCTTACGGAGCATAACCCATCTTACTCAATTATCACAAAACAATTAAGAATCGTTGTATGAACGTGCATAAAACCCAAGAAATCATACACAAGATTTGAAAGAGAAAATTAATACTGCAAATAAATCTTCAAGTCATACCACTACGATTCGAATAATAAAACCCTAAAACAAAACATAAGCATTGTTACTAGGAATTCGAGCTTCATCTACGCCCTAGAAAAGGGATTAGCCGGACATCAGAGTCGGAGTCAGTGACCAACTTCTATTCTGTTCCAGCCGAACTGTTCTCTTTTTCCATCCCCAAGGCTTACTGCCGAAGTCAGTAGGTTAACTTCTCATTATATAGGGTTTAATTAAAGCATTAATTACATTAGAGACATCGGACTTCATTTAATTACTAATCAACAATTCTTCTTTAAAGCTCTTTACACTTCAACCCCAGTCTTCCATTAAATCTTCTTTTTATCCAATATTCTGAGCAACGAGCTCGATCACCCTGTAGACACAAAAAAGGGACAAAATAATATGAGGTAACATAGATAAATGACTAACGAATGTAGTCTGGAGGGCCAGAATATCAATATTTCAGCACTTATCAGCTCCGTATGCTGCCCCTTCTTCGGAGAGATCTGTGATGTTGAAGCTCGGTCAAATTCTGTCCATGCCCGTGATAAACCAAGTTCGGCAACCTATGAGACTCGGCCAAGTTCATTATCAATCTCCACCACGCGATTAGCATCGGCAAAGATTGAGGGGCTATTGTAGTAGGCCGAGTCAAAAGGTTCGAACCCGCGTTCGGAAAGCACAGGGCCGAGGGTAGAGACGAAACGGGTGGCCGTCCTTACGCCCAAGTTCGGCCACTACAGAGGCTGGATAGTGGACTATGAGGCACTCACCTGATGAGTGGTCCTTGGAGAGAGCCTTCAGGCTCGGCTACCTTTAAGCTAGGCACCCTTGTCGGTGTCTCCACCCTCTTACCTACCCTCAGGCTCGGCTAGAAAGTGGAGCTCGGCTAGCTATGCTGACTCGTGCCTCCTCACGTGCTGAAGTAGTTACACCAAAGGATAATGATGAACGCACATGGGGGTGCCAGCTCATACCAAAACGGTTATCAGATCTATTCAATGGCATCACTATGATGTCACCCAACCCGTGCAAGGCACAAGCCCGTACTTGAAGAGCAAGCCAATGAGACTCTATAAATACCGAAGGATAGCAACCCTAAGAGGTATACACACTCTTCTACACCTAAACCCTAGTCTCTTGCTTTACTCTCTGCACATTCTCATCCTCTCGCCGGAGGGCCTTGCCGGGCAATCCCGACCAGGTCTTAGTCGTGCGTTCACTGTGCAGGTTAGGGCGGGAAGGCTAGGAAACCTTTGAACCACCAGAGGAGGAACTCAAATCAAGGATTACGGGCCATACAGACAAGAAGAATATTGAACATGAATGCAAATCAGAAGCAAGAACTAATAAAATGATTTTTTGATCATCATACCGAAGTCCACTTTAATACAGGAAAATAAAGGAAGATGACAACTGATATGTAACACAACTACATAAGAGAGAATATACGTAAACCATATCTACAAATGGGAGTTAGGAACTTGCACAAGACACTTCTCGAAAATTTTGTTCAAAAATGCAATTAAAAAATATTTTAAGCGGGTTGAAGTAACAAGAATCTAATTACAGTTTTAAGATAGTTATTTCGATCAATACTCAAAAGGTAGGTGTCTCTCTCCTATTGTCGTCCATGCAATTCCCACCATTGCCCGCGAAAAATCTAGGTTGGCGTCCCATTTTTGCCGACCAAAGTAGTTTAGTCGGCAATTGTCTTATATTTTGTAGACTAAATATTATTTAGTTGGTGATTGGCTTATATTTGCCAACTAAACAAAAAATTCTGTAGTTGGAAATTGTGTATTTTCTTATTGTTCTCCAGGCCTCGTTTGATTTGCGCGCGGATTAACTACGTGAGATATGACTAACTGTATCTAATACCTTAATCCCATATTTGGTTCCCGAAATGATTGGCGGGAAATGACTGACGGGATTATCAATATCCCTATATGGGGGTACTAAATAATCCCAGTATGGGGGTACTAAATAATCCCAGGGGGAGGTGGGATTGGGTAGGATTAACAAAGAATAGATTGTTTTTAAGAATATTCGGATGATATAGGAATTGTTCTCAAAAAGTATTTTCAAAATTAACTTTCGTAAAAATTTATATCAAAAAAATGTTTTCCAAAAATATTTTTAATAAAAAACTATTTTCATAATTTTTTCGGGAAACATCTTTAAAAAATTTCTATTTTCAAAAAAATAATTTGCAAAATTGTTTTCAAAACTTTATTTTTAAAAAAATTATTTTTCAACAACAATTTTTTTCAAAAAATCTGTTTTCAAAACTTTTCTTGAAAAACAAAATTCAAAACAAACAGAATTCAAAGACTATTTTTCAAAATATTGTAGACACCCCAATCTGGGCTTCCAGATTAGTTTACTTACGGTATTTGATTCTCCGATGATGAAACGGATCAAGAACACCCCGGGAATGTCGAGTGTTTGAACTTTAAGTGTTTGCAAAACCCTTGAACCTAACCTAGCCAAAACCACTTTAAAAAGCCAAAAGCCCAATTGGCACGTGTTGGTTGAGAACCAGCGTGCGCGGGTCAAATTGACAGGTGTTGGTCAATAGTCAAAGTTTGACTGTTGACCCACCCGTGCCAAATAAAGCCTGTCCCCATCACCTTTATGGGTTGGTAAGCTTAACCACCAAATAGCTCTCAGCCAGCCTCGTGGACTGGCTGAACTCCTCTCTTTGCCACCAGACCTAACTCCCTCTACTCATATAAATACCCCCTCACTCTTTCTTCCAAAGGGTTACAAAATTTTGCACCTAGGGTTCCTTGCTTCTATCAAGCTACCTTGTTCCCTTGTTTCTATTACTCATACACCCTCAAAAACATAGCTTGTTCTTCCACCTCAAATAACCTCAACTCAACTCAAAGTTCAAACATCTTTCAAACCCTTGAACCAAAAGTATAGCTTACCTTTGTTCTGTTCTCTGTTTTGATCCCTGAGGGGGACTAGCAGGGTCAAGGCTGGTAATCAATACCAGTCCTGGCCCAAAAAGCTAGCAAGATTTCAAAAACCGTAGTAGCAAGGACCAGGCGCGCCAATCGTCAGTACGCGCGTGCCACTATGTGGCAGCGCGCAGGTCTTGCGTGGGGATTGGTGCCTTGTTATTTTGTGTTTACTTTTGTATATAGGTCACTGTGAGCATGTAAATAACCAGTTTACTGCTTTCCTTTGTTAGAAATGCTAGTTGTATTTCAATATGCATATCTGCTGTTGTGGAATACTCCTGGGATCTTTCTGGACTTGTCCCAGAACCCAGGATGAACAAAACTAAACACTGGAAAGTTGGCTCATACCCGCGCGCGCTAGAGCGCAATACGCGCGCGCCGGTCAGTCCTTGACCAGTGAGTGGTCTTTGCTTTGGTAAATTGGCCTTAGGCCACTGTTTTGTCCCCACACTGTTTATGGGGTATTCTGTTAATTTGTAGGGCTTTTCAGCCTTTAAATTGTATATTATGCTTCCTGTAAACTGCTTGGTTTGTTTTGGGTGAGCACTGGTCCTTCCAGAGCCCAGAGGAGGATAAAAACAGAGGCTGTGGGGAAAAAAAACCCCTGCGCGCGTGTTGTCCATTGGCGCGCGCAGGTTGGAACTGCGTGCTGTGGCTTCGGTCAGTGCGGGCAAGTTCCTTCCTACGCACATCAAATTTGGAACAGTGTACTGGGTTTGCTCTTCTGAATAGAACCTGGTTTCATCCTATTTCCTGCTTTCGCATCCATGCCATCTATCACATCTTACAAACTGTTACAGCTTTATTCCCCATTAAACTGTTTCCCGGCCCTAATTGGCTAAAATTGATTAATAAAAGAAGAATCGCAAATATTTTCACAAAATGCCTAAGTAGAGACCGATCTCTGGATTGGGTGAGAGGGGTGCCTCAAAACCCTTCCCCTCTCGTAACCTGGCTCCCAAACCCAGATATGGTTATGACGGACTGGTGCATTCGCTTTTTCAAATCAAACAGCACGGTAGGTGCTTCGAAATACGGTTCCTTGGGTGTTGGACCTTCAAAACCCGTGTGACGACTCTGTATTCCGAGCGCTTGCTTCCCCGCTCGCACTCCCTCGATCCGGGCCCTTGCTTTGGAAAGGAATGGAATCCTTTTTAAGGGCATGCTGCCCACAAATATGTTTTTCAAAAAGTAGTTTTTGTAAACAAAATCTATCTTTTCGAAAAAAATTGTAATAAAACTGTTTTCGTTACTTATTTTGAAAAATTATTTGTTTCAAAAAATTGTTTTCAAAAGTTTCTTTTTTTCATTAAAAACTATTTTCAGAAACTATTTGTAAAACTTATTAAAAAAAAAAAACTGTTCCTTATCCCATATGTAATCCCTTCTTTCCAAATTAGTAGTGACCGTATCTTGATTGAACCATGAAGTGTTAGTTGTCAAGTCATGGTCTTGGCAGAGCTTCATTAAGTGGATTAGCAGATTCCGAAGCTATTTGATTTCTGTGGTGGCTTCGATTATTGGGTTCGGTATCCCCACCGAGCCACTGTGAACCGAGGTCCCAAATGGGAACCAGTCTTCACCCCGACACAAGCTGGGGAAGGCCCTGGTATGTTGCTCGGTTGGGCAGTCAGGGTGAAGACCTTGGTGGCGTCTCCATCAGGTTCCAGCGGCACAGAGCGTATCCAGTTCAGAACTCCCAAAGTCGCCCAAGGCAGGTAGTTATGACAGATGGGTCCCATGAGGATTGTGTAGCAAGCCTAATCATCGGGGTCACACCTGGTCATGTGCTCCGCAACCATCTTATCCCTTATCGTCATGTATGACATCACCCGAGGCGGTTACCCGAGCGTACCCACCACGCGCTAGCTTGGAGGCCAAGCAAACCAAGGTCTATAAATACAAAGGGATACTCACCTAAAGAGATATGCCATTCAACCCTAATCCTAGACCTACTAACTCTTCCCTAGATCTAACTTGATCGTTGGTGGGTCACTGGGCCGCTATGGCCCTAGTGACTTGTTGCAGGTCCGGCGGCGGGAGCTGGGAGCTGTGAAGGAAGGAACCGAACCCCAACCACGGTTAAGATCCCATCAAATTGAACCCCTACAATTGGTGACTCTGTTGGGGATCTAGCTGCCTTCTCTAGCGTTCATCTCCTTCTTTCCCAAGAGCTCCGCTCAAGCTTCCTGAACCAGACATGGTGGAGGTTGAAGATCCACATCCCAGGGAAACCACCCTCGGGCTTGGCCCTCTCAGAGACCACAACCTGGCCTCCGGTGGAGCTAATGCCCTGGGGAAAGCCCACATGTCCATCGGAGTCGGAGCCTCGACACAAGACGTGGGTTCAGAGGCGGGTTTGTCCTCCGAACTCCACACATACATACGTCATTTGGAGCGGAAGATCGATGACTTCATGACGGTCATGGAACGGGACAAGCATGTCTTGGACGAGTTGGCAAAGATCAAGCACCTTCTCCAGATCTCCCCATCCCATTCCTCCGGAAGCCGTGGTGGACGAAGAAGCCATCACAGCCCCCCTCGAAGTCGCGGAGCAGGCCACTTGCTGGAGCACCAATCCCGACCCTCAGTCAAAGACTGTCTCGAACCACCAGAGGAGGGTGGCCGTACTGAAAAGGGTGCGTGGTGTAAGTAGCGTTCCCATTCCCCTAACCCCAAAAGACTTCGGGGGAAGCCGTCTGCCTTCGAAAGGCTCGGAGCCGGAAGCGTCTCTGCCTCTTCCACTCATTTTGTCAGAATCGAGAAGGGGCAACACGAGCCCACCCCTAGTTTCACTAGGGCCGCCAAAGAAGACGATGGCCTCTTGGAGTTCCAAACCAAAGGGTATCGCGAGCGTCTGAAAAACGCACGAGCGAAAAGCCCGATCATATCACACCCTAAAGGCAATCGCAACAGAAGCCCAGCCACCGAGTGTCTTGAGCCTTATCCTCGAGATAACTACAAGAACTATCGGCACAAACGCTCCCCCCAGAAGTTGGGAAGCGTCTTGCCGAAGAAGTGTACTGCGACCGAGCGTCCAGACGGTCCTGACCGTTAGATTCGACCTCATCGCGATGCCCGACTCGAGAGACTCACGACCTCTCCATTCATAAGAGAGATCGACTTGATCACCCCCGCCAAAAGGATTCACCCAACCCAAGTTCGCCAAGTATGATGGCAAGACCGAGGCATACACCCATTTGGTGCAATACAAACTTGTCATGTCCCTGTTCCTCTGAAACGAACCCTCGGACGATGCCTTCCTATGCAAGGTCTTCCCCGCAAGCCTCGGGAACCTAGGACTTACCTGGTTCAACCTACTCCCCGCTCGATCAATCTCCTCGTTCGATTCCCTTTGCGACACCTTCATGGCTCGGTTTGTTACAAGCAACAAACATGAAAAGGAGATCGACTTCCTCCTCGCACTTCGTAAACGCAACGATGAGATGCTCCGCCAGTACGCCGGTCGCTATTGGGAATTATTCAATGAAATCGAGGGCTGCGACGGAGTCATCTCGGCCTGCGGTTTTAAGCTTGGCCTCACTTCACAAGACGAGCAAGTGTACGACAACTTGGCCCAGCATAAGCCTAGCTCCATGAAAGACCTCATGACCCGTATTGAAGGATGGTGCTAGTTAATCGAGTCCAAAGCCGAACGGGGCATCGGAAAACCAACCAACCTCAAAGTCACAGCCGTCTCGGCGGTCGTTCCAGCCGCCGCACATCCCCCTACTCCCAAAAAGCAAGTTAACAACATCAAGCAATCTCCAAGGAAGGGACCGAGCCGAGCGACTTCAACGCCGAGAAAACCGTCTTTACCGTCCCCATCTATCGGATCATCGACCAAGTCAAGGATCAGCCCTTCTTCTCCTTCCCGAACTAGAAGCTTGACACCGAGAACGGGAAGATCAAGAATCCAATCTTCCGATGCAGTTACCACAATGAGCAAGGCCATTTTACCACTGCATGCGCCTTCAAGGCTTACTTGGAGCATCTTGTTGTAGGAGGACACCTCGGTAATCTCATCGATCACGACAAGACCAGGGCTCGGGCGTAGCGCGCCGAGGCCCACCCCGAAGAAAAAGTTCAAACAATCCATGTTATCCACGGTCCTCTGAACGTCGAAGCTGCTCGTGTCTCCCGTGCTGAGCTGAATGATACCTCCTCTTCCAAACAGGTCATGTTAGTCAGGCCCAACCCCAAGCGCGCCCGAACCGACGACGACTACAAATGGACTATCACATTTACCGAAAGAGACCTCGACCGTGTCCAACTCCCGCATAATGATGCCCTCGTGGTCACGCTACGCATTGGAACCTTTAACGTCCAGTGCGTCCTCGTTGACCAGGGCAGCTCGGCCGAGGTTATGTACTACTCCCTCTTCAAAGACTTGAAGCTCTCCGAGACTGACCTCCATCCCTCCGAAGTCCCCCTCATCGATTTCAATGGGGCTCCGGTGTGGCCCCTTGGCATGATCACCCTCCCCGTTCGTGCTGGGTCGGTACTTCTCGATATGAAATTTGTTGTTGTGGACGTCCCTAGCCCTTATAACGCCATCGTCGGCTGCACCTCGCTCCATAAGATGAAGGCTATTGCCTCCACTTATCACCAGGTGGTCTGCATCATAGGTGCCTACGGACGTTAGAAAGACCTCTATGGAGACCAGACCACTGCCAAATGGTGTTACGTCAACGCGGTCCGAAGCAGTAAGCAGACATCTTGGGTCAACCTCATTGAGGTCCCCGATGCCTCGGTTCTTGAAGACGTCGGTAGACGGGCCGACGAGAAAGCAGTAGAAGACCTCGTCACCATCCCCATCACCGAGGACGGCTCCCGTTTTTTCCTTGTTGGTTCCTCACTTAGTGATACCGAGCGGAATGAGATGGTTGACTTCCTCAAGCACAACATCGAAGTATTCGCCTGGACCCCGTACGAGATGCCCGGGGTTGACCCCTCGTTCATCTGCCACGAGCTCAACATTGACAGAGCCAAGCGCCCAATTGTGCAGAGAACAAGGCGATCCTCCCCGGTCCGTTCCGAAGTTGTCATTGAAGAGGTTAACCGGCTCCTAAATGCTAATGCCATCCGAGAGGTTTAGTACCCCAAATGGTTAGCCAACACCGTGGTGGTTAAGAAAAAGAATGGCAAGTGGTGGATTTGCGTCGACTACTCCAATCTCAATGATGCCTACCCGAAGGACTTATTCCCCCTTCCGCGGATTGACTAGCTCGTCGACACCACAGCCAGCCATGACCGACTCAGTTTCATGGACGCCTACCAGGGCTACCATCAGATTGCCATGAGCGAAGGAGATGTGGAGAACATGGCCTTCAACACCCCCCACGGAATCTTCGGTTACCTCGTTATGCCTTTCAGTTTGAAAAACACCGGGGCTACTTTCCACCGTATGATAACCAAGATGTTCAAGCGTTTACTGGGAGACACCATGATGGCTTACATTGACGACATGGTGGTGAAAAGCATGTTGGCTGGTGATTACCTGGCCCATCTCGCAGAAGCCTTCGAAATTCTCAAAGCTCACAAGCTCCGTCTCAATGCCGAAAAGTGTGCCTTCGGCGTTAGCTCTGGCAAGTTTCTTGGCCATCTCGTCTCCCGACACGGTATTGAAGTCGACCCTATTCAACTCCTCGCCATCGAGAAGCTCTCGGCTCCCCACAATAAGAAGGATGTTCAACGTCTAACGGGCATGGCCGCCGCCCTCAACTGATTCATCAGTCGCTCCTCCGACAAGTGCCAGCCATTCTTCACCCTCCCTGAAGGGCAGCCGACGCAGTTTTTAATTGGACGGAGGAATGTCACCGAGCTCTCCAACAGTTGAAGACTTACCTCTCCGAGGCCGTGCTCCTCGTCACGCCTCTGGACCAGGAGGATTTGTTCCTATACCTAGCCGTCTCTCCGCACGCTATAAGTTCGGTGCTCGTTTGATAGGAAGGACGGGACCACCAGCCCATCTACTACTCCAGTAAGATGATGACTCCTGCCGAGATGCATTTTTTACCCTTGGAAAAGCTTGTTCTCGCCCTCGTCTCGGCCTCCAGGAAGCTCGCTCCCTATTTCCAGTCCCATCGAATCATTGTTCTTACCGAGTATCCTCTCAAGTCTCTCCTCCGGAAGGTGGATCTCTCCAACCGAATCTCTTAGTGGGCTGTAGAGCTTGCAAACTACGAAATCCACTACCAGCCTTGGACGGTGATCAAAGCCCAGGTCCTTGCTGACTTCATTGCTGAGCTTACACCAATCGACTCCTCCGCCTCGACTCCAGACCTCAGCCCCGAAGAAGTGCTCCAAGCGAACCCTAGCATCGCCTGGAAGCTGTTCCATGGTGATGTTTGGAAAATGTACGTTGACGGAGCCTTCAACAACCGAGGCGCCGGGGTTGGGATTGCGCTCCTCTCTCCTTTTGGCATATTGCATGAAAGCTCCATCTCGATCAACTTCCCCGCCTCCAATAACGAGGCCGAGTACGAAGCCAAAATCTCAGGACTTAAGACCGGCGAAGCTTTAGGCATCAAAGAGCTCGTCGTTTATAGTGACTCCCAGTTAGTCGTCAGCCAGCTTACCGAGGAGTATGAAGCTCGGGACGACCGGATGCGTACTTATCTCAGCTCCGCCCTCCGCCTCACCAAAAATTTCAAGGCCATTCGGGTCGAACACATCTCAAGAGAACAGAATGCACATGCCGACACCCTCGCGGGACTTGCTTCGGCTTGTTCGGCCTCGGGACACTGCACCATTTCCTTTGGTTCCATCGACAAGCCTAGCTTCGAGCTTGACATCCTGAACCACGAGGTGCTCAACATCGATCTTGGTCCGAGTTGGATGGATGAGATAGTTGGCTACCTACGAGATAACATACTTCCCTCCGATAAAAAGGAAGCTCACCAACTCCGCAATAAGGCTGCTCTTTTTTGGCTCAATCCAAATGGTAAGCTTTACTGAAGGTCTTTCACCGGTCCCTATCTGCTGGTAGTGCACCCCCACCAAGTACCAGGGATCATCGAAGAACTCCATGCTGGTGACAGCGGTTGTCACTCAGGTGGACGTTCCCTCGCGCATCGAGCCCTTACTCAGGGTTATTGGTTGCCAACAATGAAGAAGGATTCCGAAGAGTTTGTCAAGCGTTGCCGGAAGTACTGGATGTTCTCCCCCATCATCCACCAACTGGCCCGAGACCTTAGCCCCCTCACTAGCCCATGGCTGTTCTCCCAGTGGGGCATGGATATCGTCGGTAAGCTCCCCGTCACTCCCGGAGGCTTCAAGTTTCTCCTAACTGCCACTGACTATTTCTCCAAATGGGTCGAGGCCGAGCCCTTGGTAACCATTGAAGAGGCTGATGTCATTCGTTTCGTCTGGCGAAATATCATCTCTCGCTTCAGCGTACCCTTCGCCATCATTACGGACAATGGGAAGCAGTCCACCGGGCAGAAATACTGGTCCCACCTTGACGAATGTGGCATCAAGTGGGACACATCTACTCCGACATACCACCAGGGAAATGGACAGGCCGAGGCTGCTAATAACGATATATCCTTTGGCCTCAATCGCCGACTTGAGTCACGCCGGGGCAAATGGGCCAAAGAGCTACCCAGAGTACTATGGACCTACCAAACAACCCCTCAGTGGTCCACTGGTCGCACACCTTTTTCCTTGGCATTCGGAATGGAGGCTGTCATTCCCCTCCAGGTTGGGCTCCCAACAATCCGCACTGAAAACTTTGACGAGTTGGTCAATAATGACACCATCGCTTCAGACCTTGACCTAGCCATGGAGGACTGTGAGAATGCAAGGATAAGGCTCGCCTCGTATCAGCAGGAGGTTGCCAAGGGCTACAACCGTAGTGTCCATCTTAGGTCGTTCAAGCCTGATGACCTCGTCTGGAAGAATGTGGTGGAGAAGTCCAAGAAGAGAAAACTAATGCCCAATTGGGAGGGTCCCTACCGAGTCCTCAAGCACCTCGGCTCAGGCAATTACACGTTGGAGAAGCTGGATGGTTCTCCTAATGCTAAGTCCTGGAAAGCCAACAACCTGAAGAAGTTCTATGGCTAGCAGCGCCTCGGCCCCGGAACCCCATAATTTTTTTTTCTTTTTCCTATGAGCCTTTATTTTCCAAGTTACTTTGTTTTGAGATCAACTTGGCTATGTAATGACAATACCCGATCAAGTATCAATGAGAATCTCCCCTTTTTGCGAACACTTGTTCTTACTTTCCCTGTTGTTTATTTTTTATCACTCGGTTTATCATCGCTCAAACTGTTTTATCTCGACTTCGGGGATTATGTCCCTCCCGGGGTATCCCCCTCGGCCGATTTCCCACTAAGTCGTCCCGGCCTACTCGGTCGTTTGGGCTTTCGATTGATCGCCTTAAGGATACTCGGCTTTTTCCCGAGCCCTTTATTCCGATCCACCATAAAGCCACCAACTGCTCGGATTCGCTGTGTCCCGAACTCCTGGCCAACGCCAGCCCCCCTACGGGACCCCAGCCCATATCCTGCTAGACCCACATTATCACGCGACATCGTTTGTGTGGGCTACCACAGTCCCGGGTGAGATCGGGGCGACCCAATTTGGAAAATTGCGCGCCTCGTGCCGTTTTGA
Source organism: Rhododendron griersonianum (assembly GCA_018127125.1). NCBI lineage: Eukaryota > Viridiplantae > Streptophyta > Magnoliopsida > Ericales > Ericaceae > Rhododendron > Rhododendron griersonianum. The sequence goes on along the minus strand of CM030793.1, from coordinate 19,197,237 downwards.
AATCGATTCGAAAAATCGTTTGATTTGATTTGAAGAGTCGCCACCCGGATTTGTGGTATATCACCCGAGAAACTGTTTTGTTTGAAAACCAGAGATCATTTTGAGGGTCCGGAAGCCATGTTACGAGGGGGGAAGGGTTTGACGGCACCCCCCTCGCCCGATTCGAAATCGGTCTTTACTAAACGTTTGTGGGATTTTTAAAAGGGATTTCGTTTCATTTTAACCAGCTAGCAAGTATTCACAGTTATATCACATAGGAAGTGCATGCATGTGCACGTGTACAGGGGGGATGAAATAGCCATGCATAATATACAAGATGACTGAAAATGAAATCCTGTCACTGCATTTACTCTCGAGCGCTCGGGAGTGGTCCCGAGCGCTTGGGAGTGCTGACACTCTCAACCTGCAAAACTTGTTAGCACAGACAGAATACAATGCTAAAATGGGAACTGAAATGTTTATTAAGTACACTACTAGCTCAGTAGAGGACTTGAAAGACTGAGCTAAGCCTTCAATCTTTCAGATCATGCATCCCTGCCTCAACAAGACTAGATCTACAACTTTAAAGAGCAACAGGCTACACTTATGCATGCAGAAGTCAGAGAACACAACAGACTGGGAAAATGGAAAGCAATGGCATGCATGAACTCCCGAGCGCTCGGGAATGGTTCGGAGCGCTTGGGAGTGAGCTGCATGTCAGCTTGCTCTCAAATGGAAAATGAAATCATTTTATCATGCAGTCACACTTGCCTAGGTCTTTAACAAGAGAAAATCTTATTTTTAACTTTAGAAAACCTTGTTCTTACATGAAATTTGCAAGAACCACTTCTGTTTGAGGGGAAAATGACTTTCTGTGCATGCATGCCAAAATAAAACCATTTCACTTAAGAGTGCACCTCGTTCCCAGCCTACCGTATGACAAAGAACCATGCATGAAACTAGGAACAGTTTCGAGCGCTCGGGAGCACTCTCGAGCGCTCGAGAGTATTTCCAGTAAGGGTTTTGATAAAACATTTTTTTTTGTACCCCATTGCTCTTGTTTTTACACTGAGGTCCCCCAACCTTGCACCCAGTATTGAAGACTGGGTCAGGCTGAAAGACCCCCCTCGGAAGGGAAGAACCGCCTCTTTGTTTGATCAAAGGTAAAGATTTCTACCTTTTGTTTGGACTTAGCTCCTTGAAAAGCTTTAGAAAAGAGGATGCAGAAAGTAGACCAGATACCAGAAGCTTGTAGTATTCTGGATTTCTGTTCTTTTGCTTGGTGATCTTTCAAAACCTTTGAAGTTTGGCAAAATGAGTTTGAGTTTGGAAAACCCTTGCCTTGGACAAGAGAGAGAAGAGTGGTTCTAGAGAGAGGGAATTTTTGTAGCCTAGCCCCCTTGCCTCAGCTGAAATCAGTTGTATATATAGGCCAAGATAACCTATAGTTTGCAACATGAAATGAATTTGAACTAAAACATTTGGTTGGGGGAAAATCTGCTGGCTTTGACTCATTCTGACTGAGGTTGAGTGTTGACTCAAGCCTCAGCCGGCTCATGGCGACTGCAATGATGGATTGCATGGGTAGTGGGGAGCCCTGCCAACCATTGGGCAGCACAGAAGACTCGAGCGCTCGAGAGAAGTCTCGAGCGCTTGGGAGTGAGCCAGGCCAGAGGTTTTGGAAAATGGTTTGGAGTGCTTGGGACTGCTCCCAAGCGCTTGGAAATGATTTTGACCATTTTATTTCCCATTTCAAATCCTTCAAGGAGCAAAGTTTCACTTGGTACGAGGCTTGTTTCGATCCATATTCATCATCGGGGAGCCTCCGGGCCACAAATCAAGGAAATTCGAGAAGTCCAAATTGGGGTGTCTACAGTTTGCCCATCACACAAATAATTTCCAACTGTGTAGTCGAGACACCCTAATCCGAAGTAGAGACTCAAGAAATTCAAAAAATTCTTCTACCTACTTGCTTCCATTTAGGTCACTCGGCTCCGTAAAAGCATGCCAGCGGCAATGGGCTTCAGAAATTAATTCTTCTGCTTCGGTGCCATCCTTGCCTGTCTAAACAGTAAGCCCGCCCAAAGCAGAGGGCACCAAATGAATCAATTTTGTCGAACACCTGAAATCTTTGAGTATGCTCCGGTTTGTACTTCGGTTAAAACTTGTTTTACTATTCTACAAGCTTAACCGAAGCAGGGGGCACGACACCCTAGCAACAACCATAAATACATACAAGCATCTCAATGATAAAACACAAGTGTTTGGGAAAGGAAAACATTCATTTACCAAGAACTACGAAGCGAATGTACGGTGCAAGATAAAATCCTACCGAGGATCTGGCTAGGGCCAATTGTTCAGTGCCAGTCCTACTTAACTATTACAGGTGACCTGGCTTAGGCCAACTGTTCGGCGCCAGTCATAGCAAAAATTAGTTACAAGCCCCTGGAATGGCAAACTACAAATGTCCGGAGCCGTCGAGTAAAAAAGTATGTAAAAAATTCAAGTGTTTCCCACAAAAGGGTGGAATTATCCTAAGCATTTGCCGGAGCAGTGGTGTTTGTAGACACCCCCTGGAGCGGGGCATCGCCATACAGATTGATCGTTTGTTGCTCGATTGGTTGCTTGCTTTATGAACCAAGACCGTGGACATTCCCATGGCTAGGAACATCGCCACATGGTAGTGGTTATCATCAAAACAGAGTCGCCACCCAGTTTATTAAAACTAGGAAAATAGATAGAGATTCTGGGTACGGGAGTCAAAAGTACAGTAAGGGGAAGGTGTTAGGCACCCCTTTTTGCCCAGCCGGGAGGCTGGCCCATAGTTGTTCAACATAAGACATGTACTTGCTTTATTTAATTCTAACACGTAGTCTGTTTAATTAAGCCTTTAAACAGTTGATATGGTGAACCAATGCGATAATTAAAGCATGCATCAGAAAGTAGAACAAAACAAAGCTGTCCCAGGAAATCGATTACTCGGCCGGTGAAGGGATGTCACGGCCGAGTAATCATACTGGTTTTATGTACCGGCTGAGGGATCGAAGCCCCGGTCGGTGTTCTTCCTCACACCAGACAGAAAAGTTAGCAGATAATCAAAACGCTACGATTAAAGCGTATGGACAGAAAATAAATCAAACCAGAGGCCGTTGGGCCTCACCACCTTGATCCCTTAGTTGCTTGATTGCTTTGGATTGAATGGGATTGACTGATTACTTCTTGAGAACCCTAGGGTTTGGGTTTGAACTTCGGGGTTTGATCGTCGAATTGGTGGCTGCCTTCGGGAGGTTAGGGCTTTTGTAGAGGAGGTTTGAGAGTGTATTTCTACAGGGTTTTGTGGCTTGAGAGGGTGCAAAAGTATATAAATCTGATCTTATTTTTGGAACGGCCCTTTATATAGGCAATTGGTGACTCACTCCGGCCAATCAAAACGCACGATTGCAATTGCAATTGCAATGCAATACAAACTCTTTGTGGTGATCTCTGAGCGTAGCTCGAATGCATCGGGGAGGTATCGTAGTTGGATCAAACAATCGATAGAACGTTCCAGAGTCTGGAAAATAGACAATCTGGCGGCCGAGGAAATGATGTTGCGGCGAAGGATAGATCTTACGGCCGTGGGATTGATCTCTCAGGAAGATTTTCAAGCAACAGGTTGCTCAGGTGAAGAAATGATGTTAAGCCCGTGAGATCAATGTCACGGCCGACAGATGGATTCTCCTAGGATTCTGTATTTTCTGTTTAAAAGGCTATATGGCTCTGGATTGGGTCCTCTAAGTGGCTCAAAGTTCTTACCGAAAGTCTTAAGGTTCACAAGAAGGCAATCAGCAATCACTGTATCCATTTCATCATCGGGATGGTCCCCAAGGTGGGACTTGAAATAATCGTTAGGCCAAATTGGGGTGTCTACAGATGCCCCTCTTTGACTGAGCTCAGACGAATCGCGAGACATGTTTGAGTAAGAGTCAAAGCTGTAAAAGCAACTCAATTTGGTCCAACCACTATTCCAAGGGGTATTCGAAAAAGGTTTTTGTTATGGTTGGGCCGGGAGGCTGCCTACGTATTCCATAGGGGAAATTCAGACCAACCGTAGTTCGGGAGGGCAGTAAAGAAAAAGAAAAAGTTTGGAGGGTTAGAAACAAAAGACGTACCTTCGGGCTTAAAAAGCCGTACTGTGACGTACCTAGGCTGAGCCAGGGTTTTGGCGGAGAGTAGTTGAAGGAGCGCAGGGCTGCCAGGGAAGTTTTTTACGGAGAGCATCCTTAATATTTTGGGGTAGATCAGTACACGGCAGGTGCGTTTGCTTTTCTTAACCATCCTTACTTTGATTGAGGGGAGCTCGGTAGAGTAGCCTATCCTCGTGAATGAGCTGGAAGGAATTGATGTAATGTGGTGGAATCCAAGTCATCTGCTAGGGATGAATCGGACGCCTTTTTGAGATATGGGTGGAACCCAAGCCATCTTCTGGAGACGAGTTGGATGCCGGTTTGCGATATGAGGGGCACAAGGCCGGTAACTGGAGCACGGAGCGTTGGGATGAGGGAATCGAGGCGCGGAGCCGGTTGTAATTATGAGGCGAGAGCCTGACATGAAGGAACTGAGGCACGGAGCCAGTTGTAGTCACAAGGCGAGAGCCTAAGGTGATAGAATCGAGGCGTAGAGCCTGCTGTGGTCATGAGGCGAGGGCTTGCGGAGATTGGAGCTATGAGCTTGATAGAACCGAAGTGCGGAGCTGGTATTGATCATAAGGCGAAAGCCTGAGGTGTCGAAGCTTAGAGCTTGACGTAATTTGAACCGAGGCGTAGAGCCGGTTGCATTCTAATGGTCTGTGCACGGAGCTTTCTCATCATAAGTTTTGGCGTAGAGCCAAAGGATCGAGGCGCTGGACCGATCAATAAAACCGAGGCGTAGAGCCGGTTGATTTGCAGGATTGACCTGTTGAATGAGAGATAGATATGCAAAGTGTGTATATGTGATGATGTTGGTTAGATATGAACAGATATGATGATGCAGACTCGATGTGATAATGGTGATGTAATTGATGCAAATGTGCACGGGCTCGTGCGTGTGTGTTTGATTTAAGCTTAGAGATTCTATCAAGTTCTGGACTTGAGCATTTAGAGCGTAGAGCTCAAGCATTCGGACGGCAGAATCCGAGCATTCAAAGTACAGGCTTTGAGCATCCAGTACGCAATGGTTGGGCATTCAAGCGTAGAGCTTGAGCATTCAAGTGTAGAACTTGAGCATCCAGTACACAGTGGTTGGGCATTCGAAGAGCTTCGAGCATTCAAAATGTTGGATTTTGAGCATTCAAGCGTAGAGCTTGAGAACTGATGATGTTTTGTTGATTGAGGCGGTGTAGAGCCTGTTGAGATAGTCGTTACGGCTTCGAGCCAGTTGAGATAGTGGGCATGGAGCCGCTGAGATTACTTGAGTTGGTGAGTGCGGGCGTAGAGCCACTGACCTTGCTTGATAGCAATAGGCGTAGAGCCGTTTGGCGGTCTTAGAGTCGCTGAGTGATAGAGATGGTGAATACAGGCATAGAGCCGCTGAGTAATGGGCATAGAGGTTATTGAGGTAGCGAGCGTAGAGCCGCTGAATAATAGTGGGTGCGGGAGTAGAGCCGTTGAGGTAGCGAGCGTAGAGTTGCTGAGTTGAGAGCTTGGAGCCGCTGAGTTGGCTGGCGTGGGGCCTGTTGAGATATGGGCTTGTAGCCGCTGAGATAATGGGCGTGGAGCCGCTGAGTGAGCATAGGGTTGCTGGTAGTGGATATGGGCGTAGAGATGCTGATAGTGATTGGGCTTAGAGCCTGTTGAGTTTGTTTAAGCTTGGAGCTACTGAGTGAGCTTAGAGCTGCTGGGATAACGGGCTTGGAGCCGCTGAATTAATTGGCGAAGCTTGTTGAGTAATAAGCTTGGGGCTGCTGAGTTGATAGGCTTAGAGCCGCTGAGTGGTGGGCGTAGAGCCACTGAGTGGTGAGATAGTGAGTGCGAGGCTATTGTATGGCTTGATGGTAGTGATCATGGAGCTTGAACACGGAGAAGGTGGGCACGGGGCTATTGAGTTGAGCGTAGAGTTGCTAAATGTACTTCCGGAGCACAATTATTTGGGCATAGAGCCTGAGTTGGATGTATCAAGAGTCCTTTGATTTTGTGAGCGAGAGCTCGGATTCGACAATCTTCAGTGGTCAAGCGACCAGCAATTTGTGGAGAGAGTGCTTCCTTACGCTTAGGTGTGCTTCCAAGACTAGTTCTGACAATATTGCTTTTGCTTGGGAATGCCCCCAAGGCTGATTTGATTTTGCTTCTGTTGGTCATGAACCCAGTGCTTCATAATGGCTCGAGTTAGTGCACTTGAGCAAGATCTGATGCTGCTGTGGGAGATTGATTAGGGGGCCAGGAAATCGATCCAGCGGCCGAATAATGGATATCTCGGCCGAATGATCGTAGTCTCAGCCGTGTAATCGCTTTATTTCCAGGGGCCTATAAAAGACCACGGCCTCGACTGTGTCATCTTATTTCTCTCTCTTTCTTTTCTCCTCCTCTGCGTCCGAGAGTTCTACCGAAAGCCCTTTTGCTTCTCCCTCATCCTCGTTCGGCACGGGCCATGGGGGATGTGCGGTAAGCGATCGCAGAGGGAGTCCGCGATGTTCTCGGTCTTGTCTTGATGCTTGATTAGGGACCCTCGCATGGGTGGCTTGCTTCCGTGACGCGGAACTCCTGGGATGGTGCTTGTACATGATATGGTGGTTTTTTTGTGCCATCCGGTGTCTTTCTTGCACCGCAGTGTTTCTTTGGTACACACCGTCCTGGGGGTGTCCTCTTCTTTTTTACAGCTGGCCTCTGGTGTTCGAACCACTAGAGGATTCGGCATCCTCTTCTCCTTCTTATTTGTTTTTGTTTTCCTCTTCCTGCATAGGTTAGTTTGACAGGAAACTGGTGTATAGTTTGTTTAAGAAATGTGGGATGATCCACCTTGTGATGTAAAAAACTTTCGTTATATGAACCAAACCCTTTTGCTCTGTCATGTGATTGTGTATGCTTTTGTTTGCACCGTTTGTGTATGATAAAATTGCTAATCTGATGAAAATCCAATGAAATGAACAAAACCATGGAAACGCTCTGTAAAATAGCCGTTCTGGCAGCCGACCTACCGATTATGCGGCCGAGCCTTGGATCTGGCGGCCGAAGGATCGTTTCATCTGCCTGGGTTTGGCATTTAGGTCAACCCTGATTTTCACAGGCCGATGGACTGATTCTTCGGCCGTTATATCGAAGTGCCGGCCGAGAGACCGACTCTATTAATGTGATTTTAGAATCCGATTCCAATTCGAACTAGGACTCGACTTAGCCTATAAGTATGCGTTCTATGAACTCGATAGCGTTTGTCAGCAACACATGGCACAACCAGTTCTTGATCAGTGGTTGAATTCCTTTAATGGCTTCGACCGCTTGCACTTCAAGTCCTTCGGTATGAACATTATTTTCTCTCTTCGTCAAATTCCTGTGAATTTTGCTTTCCTTAGGGCAGCCACCAGTTTGTGGGATCCTCCTTTTCATGTCTTTCGATTTAGGAGAGAGGAATTGTGTCCTACCATTGAGGAGTTTGCGGCCATCATGGGTCATTCGGATAGAGAAGGCCTCATTGTTCCTAACCCTTTGTTTAATCGAGGCAATCTCTTGAAAGATTTGCTCCAAGTTCAGAAACATGAACTTAGGTTCTTCATGGTGAATGGAAAGTTGTTAAACCTGCAGCTTGTTCAGCGTTTTGGTACAACTGAAGGTCATCGTCAAGTTCTTCAACAGAAAGCGTGCTTTCATGCGCTGTGAATCTGTCTTCTCCATTACTACTTGCTTGGCCCTTCCTCTGGTCGTGCTGATTCCATGCTGCTTGATTTTGCTCAACAGATTGGAAACCGTGTAGGTTTTGCTAGCTTAGTGTTGGCCGAAACCTTGATGGGTCTTGATGCGATGAAGGGTGATCCTACAACCCAGTTCTTACGCAGTCCTTTGCTACTACAGGTTCGCTCTTTGTTTGTTTATTTGTCAAGTTATCTTTTCACTCATCACTCTTTTGTTTTGACTCACGTGTTCTCACAACTAACAATTTTCCCTTGTTCTTTAGGTATGATTATTTGAGAAGCTAAGGGTGTCACACCCCGCCCCACAAATGGCACCCAAAGTGGGCCCGAGTCGACGCGGCCACGTGGCATTCCCCACTGTGGGCTACCACAGTCCCGGGTGAGATCGGGGCGGCCCAATTTGGAAAATCGCGCGCCTCGTGCCGTTTTGAAATCGATTCGAAAAATAGTTTGATTTGAAGGATTGAAGAGTCGCCACCCGGATTTGTGGTATATCACCCGAGAAACCGTTTTGTTTGAAAATGGTCGATTTGAATTGAAAACCAGAGATCATTTGAGGGTCCGGAAGCCATGTTACGAGGGGGGAAGGGTTTTACGGCACCCCCCTCGCCCGACGCGACGTCGGTCTCTATTAAATATTTGTGGGATTTTTAAAAGGGATTTTGTTTCATTTAACAACTAGCAGGTATCCACAGTTATACCAAATAAGAGGTGTATACTGGTGCATGTGTACAGTAGAGGGTGAAGTGGCCATGCAAAATACAAGATAACTGAAAATGCAGCCCTGTTACTGTATTCACTCTCGAGCGCTCGGGAGTGGTCCCGAGCGCTTGCGAGTGGTCCCGAGCGCTTGGGAGTGCTGACATTCTCAACCTGCAAAACTTTGTTAGCACAGACAGAATATAATGTAAAACTGGAAACTGAACTGCTGTTAAGTACACTACTAGCTCAGCAGAGGACTTGAAAGACTGAGCTAAGCTTTCAATCTTTCAGATCATGCATCCCTGCCTTGACAAGATTAGATCTACAACTTTTAAAGAGCAAATGGCTACACCTATGTATGCAGAAATCAGAGAACACAGCAGACTGGGAAAATGGAATGCCATAGCATGCATGCACTCCCGAGCGCTCCGGAATGGTTCGGAGCGCTTGGGAGTGAGCTGCATGTCAGTTGGGTTCAAATAGGAAATGATACTGACTCGACATGCAAACACCCTTGTTTTGATATTTCCCAAGAGGAAATCCTTTTTTAACTTTGGAAAAACCTTATTTCACATGAAAACTTGTAAAAAATGCCTCTGTTTCAGGGGAAAACGATTTTCTGTGCATGCATGCCAAAATGAAACCACTTCACTTAAGAATACACCTCATTCCCAGCCTGCTGTATGAAAAAGAACCATGCATGAAACTGGGAACAGTCCCGAGCGCTCGGGAGCACTCTCGAGCGCTCGAGAGTGTTTCCAATAAGGGTTTTGATAAAACATTTTTTGTACCCCATTGCTCTTGCTTTTACACTAAGGTCTCTCAACCATGCACCCAGTATTGAAGACTGGGTCAGGCTGAGAGACCCCCCCTCAGAAGGGAAAAACAGCCTCTTTGGTTTGTGATCAAAGTAGAGAAATTTCCACCTTTAGTGAGTGCTTTGCTTCTTGACTGGCTTTTGAAAAGTGGATGAAGGAAGGAGAATACAAGAAATCAGAAGCTAGGAGTGTTTTGGATTTCTTGCATTTTCCTTGATGATCTTTTGAAAGCTTTTGAGGTTTGAAGTTGGAGTTTGAGTTTGGGAAGTTCTTGCTTTGAACAAGAGAGAGAGAGAGTAGAGAAGGGGGTTCCTAGAGAGAGGAAATTTCGCAGCCTAGCCCCCTTGCCTCAGCTGAAATCAGTTGTATATATAGGCCAAGATAACCTATAGTTTGCAACATGAAATGAATTTGAACTAAAACATTTGGTTGGGGGAAAATCTACTGGCTCTGACTCCTTCTGACTGAGGTTGAGTGTTGACTCAAGCCTCAGCCGGCTCATGGTGACTGCAATGATGGATTGCATGGGTAGTGGGGAGCCCTGCCAACCATTGGGCAGCACAGAAGACTCGAGCGCTCGAGAGAAGTCTCGAGCGCTTGGGACCTCACTCTCGAGCGCTCGGGAGTGAGCCAGGCCAGAGGTTTCGGAAAATGGTTTGGAGCTCTTGGGACTGCTCCCAAGCGCTTGGAAATGATTTTGACCATTTTATTTCCCATTTCAAATCCTTTAAGGAGCAAAGTTTCACTTGGTATGAGGCTTGTTTCGATCCAAATTCATCATCGGGGAGCCTCCGGGCCAGAAATCAAGGAAATTCGAGAAGTCCAAATTGGGGTGCCTATAGTTGCCCCTCTTTGGGCGACGCTCGGCATCATGTCTGGATGCGAGTGGCGTCCAAAGATTAAGACAGCCCAATTCGAGCCAAATCAAATCCTCAATTCAAAATCAAATGCAAGTAAAGATGTACAAGCATTCGAAACATGAGGTCGTGCTCTTTCGAGCTGCCTACGTACCCTTTTCTGCAGGGATCAGACCAGCGTAGTTCTTTGGGGCAAATGCAGACATGCAGACATGCAAGTAAATGATGGAAAGGTGTCCCTCAGGAAGGTGCCAGATCTATGGCGGGGTATGAAGGTGTCCCTCAGGATGGTGCCAAATCTATGGCGGGTGGAAAGGTGGTGCCAAATCTATGGCAGGAAAGAAGGGTGCCAAATCTATGGCGGAAAAGAAGGGTGCCAAATATATGGCGGGAAAGAAGAGTGCCAAACCTATGGCCGGAAAGAAGGGTGCCAAATCTATGACAGCGGATGATAGAAGGGGGTGTCCCTCAGGACAATGCCAAATCTATGACAGTGGATGATAGAAGGGGGTGTCCCTCAGGACAATGCCAAATCTATGACAGCGGATAGCGGTTAGAAGATGTCCCTCAAGACGGTGCCAAATCTATGACGAAAAGCGGTTCGAAGATGTCCCTCAGGACGGTGCCAAATCTATGACGAAAAGCGATTAGAAGATGTCCCTCAGGAGGGTGCCAAATCTACCGTTTGTACCATTATTGGGGCAACTGTAAACACGTGTAATGCATGCACAAGAAAAGCATCGACAAGACTTTGATGAGAAAAGTGCATGAGGAATCCCCCTGTTGCTCTGTTTGGCGGACACTACAAGGCTTCTGGGCAAATCCACCTGTTGCTCTGTTCGGAGGACACCACAAGGCTTCTGGGCAAATCCACTTGTTGCTCTGTTTGGCAGACAATCCACCTGTTGCTCTGTTTGGCGAACAGCACACGGCTTCGGGACAAATCCACCTGTTGCTCTGTTTGGCGGACAGCACAAGGCTAAAACCTTCTGCGAATGAAATGATTAGACGATTTCGACATAAAGTATCAATTTTCAAGCATGACCCAATTGTGGATTACCGAAAGAAGTTCGCGATCAATTGCTCTGTATGATACGAACGAAAATTAGGACTGAGATTGATCTTGTAAAAAGCCTCGACATTGCAATTATCGACAAAAAGTGGAATGAACAGGGGATCGAATATTTCGGCACATCGTCTGAAAAACAGAGTGGAGCGCTTGGGACCACTCTCGAGCGCTTGGGAGTGGTGTCGAGTGCTCGGGACCACGATTGGGGCCCGCCACTCCTTCGTCTTCCTTTTCCAGATCTGGGGTTCAAAACCCAATCTCGAGCCCTCGAGAGCCAGACAGTCAACAGTTTCTGATAATCTCTGGTCCTAGACGATCTCTCTCTCTCTCACTTCCCAGAATCTCTCTCTCTCGAAAACCACGGATCGATTTCAAAGCCTCAATATCTTGTCGATCTTCCACTGGGCAATCGTGTGCCAGGAGGTTCGAATTTGGAAGAAGAAGAAGCTTCAGGAAGAGGAAAGGAGGGCGATGGCTAGCACCGAGGAGAGGGTGATGGTGGTAGAGGCCGGCGGGGCTGCTGCTATGCTTGGCGACGGCGTAGCGGCGGCTGCAGTCGCCGCGGCGGCGATGGGCGAAACAGGTGGTGGAGTAGGCGACCCTACAGCAGCAGTAGAGGAGAGGGGGGCGACGGTGGGCCAAGCCCACGGTGGTGCGGCTGATGACGCAGCCGTGGCTGCCATGACGGCAATGAGGGAGGGTGGTGATGGTACAGTTGCGCAGGGAGGCGACAGCAGCCGGGTGACGAGTGGTGGGGAAGCCACGGGCAGTGGAGCGGGTGCTGGGGGCAGCAGCGGAGGTGCCTCAAGCACTCCTCCCACTCCTACTATGGAGGAGTTGTTCGCGGCCGCAGATCGGGCCCGCGACGAGGGACAGGTTGACGAGGCGGTGGTGGGTGGTCGCGTTACGGCCACTCCCGCTTTGAGGTCGACGGCGGCGCTACCGAGGAGGGAGGATAGCAGGATTGGGGCTTCACGCCACATTCCCTTCGCGGAGGGTGACTTCCTGGACTCTGCGGAGCCACAGGATATACTAGGCGCTCTTGGTCTAGGCTCGGAGGTTGAGACCGTGCTGAGAGGTGCTGAGACTCCGGAGGACCGGGCCGCGGCGCTCCTGCTGGGGGCTTTGCTGAGCGGTGCAGGGGCGTCGGACGCAGGAGGAGACAGAAGCAGCAGATGAATCCCACACCACAAACATAAATATAGCATTATCCCTAATATTTCCATAACGTCCACTGGTATTAACACCCATATCTTTGAAAGAGGTCACAATACGATTACGACCATTGAACTTCAAGAACCGCTTCAGAGTAAACATGGTGCCAGAAACATTCTCATTAACATACTTCCGCTCCCTGACTAGAACTTTAAATCTGCTTAATTGATCAACACGAACATGTTGATCCAATCTCGAACCATCACTATTTGGTAATTCACCGAAGACATCGGAGAAGCTTGGAACACCAGTCGGTATAGGCATACGATCTAAAATAACAAAGATACCAACGTATCCTTCAATATTTTCAACCATAGGGTTCTGATCCTCCCCCATCGTTTGATCAATATTCCGAATTTGAAATCGACCATCCAGATTCATAGACCATACTTTTACACGATTTGTATGTCTGGAATCAACACCTTGACCAAGACTTGGCAAATTAAAATAATCACTGTAATCACTACCATTAACAACACCATCTTTTGGTCTAAGTACCTCATCCTTAATAGCTCTACTTGCGAAATTACGTTTACCATAACTGGATACCCCATAATTCCGAAGACGTCTCACACCCCAGTTTTTTAAACTTGAATATCGTTTATTACCAAACGTCTTATACCTTTTGTAATTTCCCTTATAAGAGAGAAATATCACAGAAGAACGTTTTTGCCCAACTCGAAACATGTTTCTGCAATCCTTAACAATTAAGTAACTACTTTATAAAGAATAGAGGGAAAACTGTTTGAATTGTATGAACAGTCGCCAGGAAAGTGCTAAATGTATAGTGGGGTCCACAGTAATCATTATGCAACATATAAGGCTCAGGGCAAGCTCCTCAGTGCACCACGTGTCCCACTAACCCGACAAAAGTACACATGTGGGGCCCACAATTCAAATTAAAGGGTACGGAAAAATCGGCCCGCACGGTAATATTATATACGTGCGGGCCCCGGTGAGCAAGTGGGAAGAGAGAGAAGGAATAGAACTTCTAGTCCACCCATATATATTGCATACCGTTCCACCATTTGACTTAGCTCAAGTTTGAGAGCTCATTTCCTCTTGCGTTCCACCATTCATAACAGCCGTTCGATGACTTCTCTCTCTAGATTTAAAAGGACACGTGGTTACATCTACAGCGCACACGTATGATGAATGGCATCTTCGTAAATATTTGAAGATACTATTTCTTATCTTGTCGTATTGGTTCCACCATTCATAACAACCGTTAGATCGAGATGCTTACGTCATACACAATCCTTCACCGTAGATTATCTACTAACTAATAAACAAGCCTTACAACAAACAAATAGCCCTAAAAAACATATCTGTATCAATAAATATTCTAAAACTTTACCGACCCATCTCGAAACCAAACAATATTCTCTCTTATAAATATCATTCAAAGTACTCAATTTTTGCAAATGGGTCGCACAATATTAATTATAACATCCCATCCGACAATAGCCATTGTAATAGCATGTATGATGGCTTTAACCCTATTTTCACTTATTAGACTGCTATTTAGATGGTACATGCTTCGAACAGACCCAAATGCTATAAACAATACATAGCAGTATAAAACCCATATTCACAAAGCAACCCAGATTCAAACTCATCCCAATAGTCCCAACATCACTTCAACCCATGGAGATAGAAATCAACCCAGAAGTCGAAGGATCATTCCAATCCAGGACCGTAGAAGCACAGGCATCCACACAACTCCAACCAATTCAACTGACGTTCCCATCAAGGAAAGACGAGGCATTATCATCTATAATACACAGACGTCGGCTCTCCATGATCGTCGATAGATGCATAATCGACTACCGTCCACAATGTCCAATTAACTCAACAGGAAGGGTTAGGGTATACGTCTACGACACACGTCTAGACGGCCCTGATCAAGAACAGGCCCAATACGTGTTCCCAGTCAACTATCCAATTGAACTCTATTACTATGGAACATCATATGCATCATTACAAGATGATGTCTGCCCATGGATAGCGAAGTACAAATTGGAAGAATCGAACATCAGAAAAGATGTCCGACATTGCAAAATTAAAGCATACGTGAAGCTGTGCACGTCGAAGAACCCAGAAGAAATTGAATTCCGACCACCGTCTTTCAAAATAAAATCTAACAAGTTCAACGAGGAAGACGTGGACTGTTCTCACGTAGCATGTGCACCCAAACAACCCAAGTTGTGCAGGACTAGAAGCTCAGTAACAACGACTGAAAGGAACAGGCCACTGCTGTTACCAGGCCTAACATTTCAACAGGCCCGTTCGTCAGTAAAATGCAAATATATAAACAAAAATAAAGAGGAAACAGAAAATAGAGTATTTGTCTTGGGATTGCTTTAATTAAAAGGGCATTGGAAACTTATAATAACATTGGAATGACTCATATTATTAATGATATTGGCACCGCAGGTGAGATTACAAATATAAAACAACGGTAATTAAACTTTGGGCTTTTCTTCGGGCTGTGCCGATGTTGAGGCCTTCATTGCTTGTGCTACCGCTGAGCCCACTATGTTTGCGAGTTCATTGGGCTCTAAAACTATTGTGTTTGAAGTGTTAGAGCCCACTTCAGATATTTATGGGCCTGGATCTTGGACCTGACTGAATATGGACTGAATTGGAGTGGGCTCAATTGGTTAACTTACTGACGAACGGGCCTGTTGGAATGTTAGGCCTGGTAACAGCAGTGGCCTGTTCCTTTCAGTCGTTGTTACTGAGCTTCTAGTCCTGCACAACTTGGGTTGTTTGAGTGCACGTGCTACGTGAGAACAGTCCACGTCTTCCTCGTTGAACTTGTTAGATTTTATTTTGAAAGACGGTGGTCGGAATTCAATTTCTTCTGGGTTCTTCGACGTGCACAGCTTCACGTATGCTTTAATTTTGCAATATCGGACATCTTTTCTGATGTTCGATTCTTCCAATTTGTACTTTGTTATCCATGGGCAGACATCGTCTTGTAATGATGCATATGATGTTCCATAGTAATAGAGTTCAATTGGACAGTTGACTGGGAACATGTATTGGGCCTGTTCTTGATCAGGGCCGTCTAGACGTGTGTCGTAGACGTATACCCTAACCCTTCCTGTTGAGTTAATTGGACATTGTGGACGGTAGTCGATTATGCATCTATCGACGATCATGGAGAGCCGACGTCTGTGTATTATAGATGATAATGCCTGGTCTTTCCTTGATGGGAACGTCGCCGTGCTTACGGCGTTGACCGAGAGGTGATGGGATACCACGAACACCTTCCACCTTCGGTTCGGGGAGATGACGCTGACACCGCTGGACTTCGCAGCGATCACAAGACTGAGAGTGGGAGGAGAGCCAATCCCCTACGACTCGAGCTTGGTACTAGACGACGCAGCTTTGCGGTGGTTCCTCGGGCGGGTTCCACGGCATAGCGGAGGGATGGCGACTTACGGGCAGTTCGTGGAGTACTGGGACCACGAGCCCGCAGACGACGAGGAGGCGACGAGGATGGCTCGGGCGTACCTGCTCTACCTTTTTGAGGCTTCTCTGTACCCGACTAGGCGGTCGCGAGTGCACCTCTGCTACCTGGCAGGCCTGGTCGACCTGAGGACCGCTGGACGGTTCGACTGGGGAGGGGGTACCTTGTGCACCCTCTACTGCTTTCTGGGAGCTGCCTCACGCGGAGTGGGCAACACAGTCGGCGGCTACTGGCGGATCGTCGAGGTATGGTTCAAATTATTGCTTTAATATTACTATTGACCGCTTATTGATTTGAAATGTATACTTGAACTTGAATCGACTTGAACTTGACCATATGCAGCTCTGGGCTTACGAGGTTCTCGGGATGTTCCCGCCTGAGAACACCTGCCGAGATCCTGGTTTGCTTCCTCGCGGGCTCGCGTGGAGCAAGGCTTACAGGAGGACGAAGGAGAGGAGAGGGGAGGTGATGACCTTCCAACGCTGGTTAGATACCCTGACTGGAGTCGCGGTATGATTTGCTCCTATTCCGTTTCTCTTTCCTGATTCAACGTATGCTTTTATTGATGTTTTAAAATCTGAAATGCAGGTGCACTGGGATCGTTGGTCGAGGGTGGAGGCCGACTTCCTTCCGAGGAGTCGCGAGGTGACACGGAGCAGGGTGCTGTTGGAGTGCCCACTGGGTTGGCAGTGGTACCTGGGAGATCGAGTGACTCGGCAATCGCTCGGTCTTCCAGCGTTCGCAGTGCCCGGACTGCTCCCTCCACGCATGCAGAGGATTGAGACGTACACTCGTGCGGAGCTGGAGCTATACACAGTGCCTGACACAGACTTGGAGCGGCACCTACGACGCGGTCTGGACTACGTAGCTTACGTAAGTCAGTACTTGGCCACGAGCCTAGGGGTGGAGGCGGAGCTAGAGAGGAGGGTAGCTGAGGGAGGGCGAGGCCCTGGTGCCGGAGGAGAGGTTAGAGCGCGGGGCCGTGGCGGCCGGTCTGCACGAGGTAGTGGTCGAGGTGGTAGGCGGCCTGCAGGCGGTCGAGACGGCAGCCCACCTGGCAGAGGAGAGGGTGACGCGAGGGTCTCGGAGACAGCGGAGGCGTCAGGCTCGACGGTGCTACCCACGCTGGAGTGGACGATAGGAGCGACAGACCCTTCGGGGGCACGGGCGTTGATAGACGTCCCGCGCCTTCCGCAGCCGCCGATGCGGCTTCCTGCTCAGGTATAAACGAATTCGAACCTCTTATGCTCTGAATGATTACTGTTTGCACAATTCTGATGCTTGAACTTTTCAGGTACCGCGAGAGTGGGCCGAGACAGCCATAATGCTGATGGTGGGGATGCGCCACCTGTTGAAGGGTTGTGCGAGAGGGAGGGTCCTGCCGACCAGACCTGTCCCTGAGCCTGTTTCTCCTGTTGTTCCAGAGGTATGACAATGCATGGTATAGAACTTTACTGTATCAATTGAATTTTGAAATATGCATAGAATGATCGCATGTTTGTGATATGCAGGTGTAGCCACGACGCTCAGCTAGGGCACGACCTCAGGCTACCACGAGCTCTCCGGCTTCTGCCAGCACACGGGGACGAGGGACACAGGGAGTGTCGCGGCCCGCTGCGGAGGCTAGACAGTTCGAGGTTTTACCTAGGGCGGGGTCCCAGCGGAGACTCGCTCGCGTGGAGACAGAGGAGGAGGACGAGTCAGAGGAGTCCTCTGAGTCGCGTGTCTTAGGGTCGACGGACTCAGAGACTGCTTCTGGTTCTCCTAGCGCAGACGACGGTGACAACGGTGACGAGAGTGAGAGCACAGAGCCCGAGGGCCACTAGCAGAAGAGGACTCGTCGCGTCTGAGTCTTAGGCTTTTGCTTTGCTAGCTTTCTTGTACATGGGCCTATGTGCCAAGGTAGTTGTAGCTTCTAGGCCTGCGTGCCTTGATTTTGTTTGGGCCTGCATGCCCCGGTAGTTAGGATCGGGCGTGTGTTTGCCCCAGCTTTTGTGCTCCCTTCCTTACTCATTGTAAATACCGTATTTCATTTATGAGATTTTGCACTTCGTTCTTTTGCATTCATTTCGCACTCCCTTTAAGAATTTTATTTTATGAAATATGTTCGTCTAGCTTGAAAGAAAGTAAAGAGCAAGCAAATTTCAACCGATACTCTCGAACTCGACATTTGACACACGATAGCAAACTTTAGAGAACTTGACGATGAAAACTAGACTTAAGGGTTTTTGACCGCAACAAAGCGCACTGTGCAGTTGACATTGAGTGTCGTGACCTGCGAGAACCGCTAGAATTACAAAGACCGACCCTCACTTGTGCTTTGAAAATGATGATTTCGGGACGCTTGAATGGCAAAAACTTGAATTAAGAACGTTAACGCGCATTTGATCATGCCATACAGTCACTAATGCACAATATGACTTATACGCATCGCCGGACTCAATCAAATACGCTTAACGTGGAATTTGACAAACTCACGGAATGAAAATCTTGGAAACTTTCGTATTTTTGAGAAAAATGGATGAATACTCAAGAAAATACATAACGAGAACTGCTGTATCCCCAGAGTACAAGTTGGGAATCTTCTGATCTAAGCTGCATGCATTTGCGAGGTTGAACTGAGGCTGGAAAGCTGGGATCAGAACCTACTGCAAAACAGCAGAACTCTCGAGCGCTTGGGTCTTCACTCCCGAGCGCTCGGGACTACTGATGTCTGCAGTCCCCTGTTGGTTGAAAGGAGTCTCGCAGGGCGACGCCGAATCTATGGCAGCATGTCAAGCAGTCAAGTTGTTAAATATGATAGATGAAGGTGACCATAAGAGGTTGAGACTAGAAAGTGAGACCCGTGTTTCGACGTTTGACAACAACGATGATTTTTTTTTTTTTAATTTTTGAAAAACAAAGGACCTGTCCGAGTATCCTTTCTGCTTTACTGTTTTTGATCAACGGGCTGGTACCTTCAGGACCTTGGGATTCGAGATGGAATCTGTCTTCGGATGGAAATTGGGTTTGAGCTGGAGCTGGTTTGAGGTTGACTTTGATCAAGGCTTGAGTTTTGAGCATTCATGCCCCAGTCTTGAGGTCGGCTATATGCTTGCAGTGATTGATGGCATTGGGCTGATGTGCCCCAGTGAGTAACAGACCTTAGTTCTGATTCTTTTCCTTGATTCCACTGATGGTTTCGGCGACCAGTTTTGTCATGAGCACAAGTGCGGGTTCTTCTATGTATTGGAGTTTCTCTCACGAGTTGGGGCCTCAATGACCTTGTGTGAATTTGGACAAGGCCCAGATGACTCAAAAGATAAGAAAGACCCTTTATCCGAGGACTGACTCAATGATGAACCAGACTGAACGAGGAGTTTGATTTGACCGGACGAGTGGCTTGATTACTTGGGGATTTGATGTTTGAAATTGTCATGATAAAATCAAGTTTCGATGATTTTCCCATTTGGGGCTTTGAAATTGATCTTGCTTTATCAAAACACGAGGATTTTACCAAGAACCATACCCCAGGTTGAAATTTTGCAAGATTCACAAAATGTATTGGCGCTCCTTCTTGTTTTCTCCTATTGTCTAGGATTTTTGTTATCAAGTTGTGTTTTTCAATCTGACAGGACTTTATTCGGGTTGTAACGTGGCCAAGGTTTGGCTTAACAAAGAAAGGATAATCGGCCCAAAAATTTTCATTTTCCTTGGGTTTCGAGAGCTAGCAGCCATCTTGAATATTTTTATGCCCTTTTTGCTTTTGATGGGCGCCTTCTTTCACTTGGTTTGCTTTGCCTTTTGTTGTGCCAATGTGTTTGGTACTTTTGTTGATTTTGAGTTTTCTTCGATGTTTTGCATCTCACTGTACCCATGTATTTGGCACTTTCACGCTTTGAATTCTGATGCGCCGATGATGACTAGGTGTTTGACACATTTGTCCTCCTCATTTCACCCCAGTGTGGGGGATAGCTGCCTAGCTGGGTTCTTTCAAATAAATTGATTTAGGCTCAAAGGGGGTTATCAATGGATATGTATCTTCAAGCGTTTGATAAAAGAAGAGAATGCCTTTCTTCGTTTTGAATTGCACAACTCGATAATTGAATCCTAGATGCAAGTTAAGAGATTTATGTGCTCTAACTTTTGCCTAGATCATGTTTTGATGTTTTGATCTAGCGAGCTTTTTCTCGAGCCAAGGCGTTGCTTCTTGACGGCGTCAGGGAGTGGTCCCATGAAATTCTCCTTCTTGCAAGGGCAAAGTATCTCGTGTTTTAATTTCTCAATTGATGGTGAAAAACAATTTCCAAGTTAAGGGATTATCACAAAATACGAGTTTATTATCACAATTTCGACACAAGCTTGGGATTGATTTCGAAAGACGGGACGGACCGAATTTTGGGATCGACTCGAATGAACATGACCGGGCCTCAGGATGAGGCTGCCTACGTATCCTTCTTGCAAAGGAATCAGGCCATAACGTAGTTCAGGCCTACGAAACTGACACTCTTTTTGGTTTTTTTCTTTTTTGACTACAAACTTGAATTTGAAAACATACAGACACGAAAGCATGAAAGACTCAAAGTACAAACTGACTCGAAATTGAAAGACAAAGACTTGACTCGAAACTCAAAAGCTTTCCAAACTCGTGAGAAATTCCATCCATGCGGCTGCACTGCATTCGCCATTCTTCTTCAGATCTGAGGTCTGGCGTTGGGATGGTTCCAGTCCTTTCACACTATTTCAGACATCATTCGGATTTTGATCCACCCTCAGATTCTGCGTCGGCTTGGAGCTTATAGCTAAGGCACTGAGCATATTAGGGGTTGGAACAACGGGCTCTGGCAGCCAATTGTCGATAATGCACTGGAGGGGATGGATTTTGATGCCATTGCTGTTGACGGTTTGGTTGCTCAGAAGTCGCCCAAAGGAAGCATGTCCCATCGAGTCATTGACCTGGCCAACCTTGAACCCCTCAAAGGTCAGAGGATAGTTTCCCACAGCAGAACTTGGGTTTGAAAGTGGAGGTGAGATGGTTCCATCATCGATGAGATCTTGGATTTTGTGGCGGAGACGGAAGCAGCTATTAGTGGAATGGCCGGCACATTGGTGATAGGTACAATAGGCGTCTGGGTTGTGGGACGACAAGAGCTTCTGAGGTAGGGGAGTTGGAGGGAGCGGCTGGATGAGACCGGCTTCGAGGAGTCTCTCATAAACCAAAGACAAAGGGACAGGAAAGCGGGAGAGGAACCTTGGTGGGACTTTGCCGCTGGGTTGGGGGTTCATAGTGGTGCCAAGTGGGCCTCTGGCGAAGACACTGCTTGCTTCGACACTGCATGATGCTTTCTTGCCTTTGGGGTTGTGCACATCCTGCCTTTTAGCACTAGTTTTAGGCAAGGATCTAGTACCTTCCTTTGAGCGATTCTTGGCGTCATGGAATTCGACCAAGTCTTTGAGCATGTGAGAGAGCTTCACTTCTGATCGTGGCTTGATTCCGGCGGTTGGAGGGTGGTAGGTTTGTGGAGTGTCTTTGATCCTGGCCTTACCAGCATTCAGTCCCAGATCTGGATTCAACATGGCGGAAAGGTCAATCAGCCCTTGCAATAGAGCCGTCTGCTCATCCATTTTCTGATTCATTTCCTCTACAGCCTTTTTCAGCTCAACCAGCTCTTTTTGCCCTGTCATTTTGAGGTTGTCGGAGAAGGTGGTATGGCTTTGTGTAGGATGGGTGGCCCAGTGCTGACAGTAAAGCAAAAAAGTGGACTCAGAACGTGCCCATGTTATGATTTATTGAAAAATGTGTATGAATAAAAGAATTGTTATTCGCGTGTTGTCATCGTCGACTCAAGGGATCAAACTTCACGAATAGTTCCAACAGTCACGGGTAGGTCGATGTCAGGCAGGTTTAATTCCTCACGTTGGGAATCAGAGCCAATCTCCTTATCTAAGACCATCCGAGACAGAGCAATAAGACTGCCGGAAGATGCACTTAAGGCTAGACTGAACTAGAGGGAGCCGTTCGGGCACGGCGAACACCAGAGTTATCCCAAACTCCATGGATTTATGGTCTCCTAGACCCTGACTCAAGAAATGACATCCTATGAAGGATTGCCTTAGTCCTCAGAGACTCTTTTGAATGTGTATCCTTTGATTAGGAACGACAAGATTTGGGAGGTATCAAGACAAATTAAGTCTTTAACATTTTTTAGCCGAAATTTCTGTTCTGGTTTCAAAAATCGTTTAGAGTAAATGACATGATACCGTAACCGGGGCGGCGTAAGTGGCAGGGCGCCATTAGCCTAAGCGGTGTAAAGTGACTTCGCACTATAACCTGGGTGGTGTGGGTATCATGGCATTGTAGCCTAATTGTTTTGTTAATTTTCATTGAATCCATGATCGAAAAATGTATTGAAGACTTAATGAATTTCGATATCCCTAAAACCTCGTCATTCCAAGGACTAATTAATTTCCACAACGTGCCTTTAAAAAGCACGACTCGTCATCGGTCAAGGCAATCCTAAACCAACTGCGCAAGCAAGTCTAAGAGTTCTATACGCGATACGAAAGCGAACGGACGGCATAAGATGCAAGGTGCGATGTGCAAGCGGGATAAGGTCACGGTCCTTCGAAGGTTGCCTCATTCCTCAGAATTTCTTTTAGGGTGTATCCTTTGTTTAGAACGCCAAGTTCTAAGAGATGTCAAAATGAACTAAGTATTCAACTAGTCCTCGTTCGAAGTTTCAATTTTGAACTTGGAATAACTTAGTATAGACGACGTGATACCACAACCAGAGTGGTGTCAGTGACATGGTGCCATTAGCCAGAGTGGTGTAAGTAAAGTGGCATCACGGCGTCGTTTCCCTGTTATTCCTTATTCTCCATTGAATCTTCGATTAGGCGTTAGTCAAGGACTTAGTATATTCTGATTTCCCAAAGACTCATTGTTCTAAGGACTCATGTAGTTTAGATAACGTACACCGGGGTGCACGACTCATCATCGGGCTTCGGCAAACTATTCCAGACCGTGCGATCGAGTCTAAGAAAACACAACGCTTGAAATTGAACAGACAGCATGATGGCGTGACATGGATGAGATGCATGGTGAGATGCAGAAAGCAGTAACATGTAGGCAGGATATAACACATAGCCCTACGTTGCGGGTCCATGTCCTAGTTTGGAAGGTTCTATTGCTTTCTACCCACGTATAGAGGCCGGTTTTGGCTTGAAGAGGGTTCCCCGGACTAGAGTCAAAGTATACCTCCCACTATTGAGCGTACACCCAATAATGGTAAAAACGGAAGGGATGACTCATCACGGTCGAGGGTTGCTGAGCATTCCGGGATTTCCCATCACCGGCAAGCCGGGTAGGATTGCCGAAACACAACAGCGAGGTTGCACAAGATATATACACAAGAAATAGACAATGAAACAAAATCCCATTTGAAAATCCCACAAACGTTTTTCAAGCTTGGCTCACAAGTTTAATTGATATTCAAGGAAAGCGGGCCGTTTTATCAACATACCAACTTTTTCTCAAGTATCAATTAAAAGTCCCCAGCAGAGTCGCCACTGTGGGCTACCACAGTCCCGGGTGAGATCGGGGCGGCCCAATTTGGAAAATCGCGCGCCTCGTGCCATTTTTAAATTGATTCGAAAAATGATTTGATTTGAAGGATTGAAGAGTCGCCACCCGGATTTGTGGTATATCACCCGAGAAACCATTTTGTTTGAAAATGGTCGATTTGAATTGAAAATCAGAGATCATTTGAGGGTCTGGAAGCCATGTTACGAGGGGGGAAGGGTTTTACGGCACCCCCCTCGCCCGATGCGACGTCGGTCTCTATTAAATGTTTGTGGGATTTTTAAAAGGGATTTTGTTTCATTTAACAACTAGCAGGTATCCACAGTTATACCAAATAAGAGGTGTATACTGGTGCATGTGTACAGTAGAGGGTGAAGTGGCCATGCAAAATACAAGATAACTGAAAATGTAGCCCTGTTACTGTATTCACTCTCGAGCGCTCGGGAGTGGTCCCGAGCGCTTGGGAGTGCTGACATTCTCAACCTGCAAAACTTTGTTAGCACAGACAGAATATAATGTAAAACTGGAAACTGAACTGCTGTTAAGTACACTACTAGCTCAGCAGAGGACTTGAAAGGCTGAGCTAAGCCTTCAATCTTTCAGATCATGCATCCCTGCCTTGACAAGATTAGATCTACAACTTTTAAAGAGCAAATGGCTACACCTATGCATGCAGAAATCAGAGAACACAGCAGACTGGGAAAATGGAATGCCATAGCATGCATGCACTCCCGAGCGCTCCGGAATGGTTCGGAGTGCTTGGGAGTGAGCTGCATGTCAGTTTGGTTCAAATAGGAAATGATACTGACTCGACATGCAAACACCCTTGTTTTGATATTTCCCAAGAGGAAATCCTCTTTTAACTTTGGGAAAACCTTATTTCACATGAAAACTTGTAAGAAATGCCTCTGTTTTAGGGGAAAACGATTTTCTGTGCATGCATGCCAAAATGAAACCACTTCACTTAAGAATACACCTCATTCCCAGCCTGCTGTATGAAAAAGAACCATGCATGAAACTGGGAACAGTCCCGAGTGCTCGGGAGCACTCTCGAGCGCTCGAGAGTGTTTCCAGTAAGGGTATTGTTAAAACGTTTTTTTGTACCCCATTGCTCTTGCTTTTACACTAAGGTCTCTCAACCATGCACCCAGTATTGAAGACTGGGTCAGGCTGAGAGACCCCCCCTCAGAAGGGAAAAACAGCCTCTTTGGTTTGTGATCAAAGTAGAGAAATTTCTACCTTTAGTGAGTGCTTTGCTTCTTGACTGGCTTTTGAAAAGTGGATGAAGGAAGGAGAATACAAGAAATCAGAAGCTAGGAGTGTTCTGGATTTCCTGCATTTTCCTTGATGATCTTTTGAAAGCTTTTGAGGTTTGAAGTTGGAGTTTGAGTTTGGGAAGTTCTTGCTTTGAACAAGAGAGAGAGAGAGAGAGAGAGAGAGAGAGAGCAGAGAAGAGGGTTCCTAGAGAGAGGAAATTTCGCAGCCTAACCCCCTTGCCTCAGCTGAAATCAGTTGTATATATAGGCCAAGATAACCTATAGTTTGCAACATGAAATGAATTTGAACTAAAACATTTGGTTGGGGGAAAATCTGCTGGCTCTGACTCCTTCTGACTGAGGTTGAGTGTTGACTCAAGCCTCAGCCGGCTCATGGTGACTGCAATGATGGATTGCATGGGTAGTGGGGAGCCCTGCCAACCATTGGGCAGCACAGAAGACTCGAGCGCTCGAGAGAAGTCTCGAGCGCTTGGGACCTCACTCTCGAGCGCTCGGGAGTGAGCCAGGCCAGAGGTTTTGGAAAATGGTTTGGAGCGCTTGGGACTGCTCCCAAGCACTTGGAAATGATTTTGACCATTTTATTTCCCATTTCAAATCCTTCAAGGAGCAAAGTTTCACTTGGTACAAGGCTTGTTTCGATCCAAATTCATCATCGGGGAGCCTCCGGGCCACAAATCAAGGAAATTTGAGAAGTCCAAATTGGGGTGTCTACACCCACAGAAGGCCAAAACACACCTCACAACCTGTCAGATATAAACACCCAGCGGAAGACTTATCACCTTAACATAAAAAATGAGTCAACGTGTCAACCAACCAACTACAATCTCGATTTAAAACACTTTAGAAAATTTCATACTTCAACATGTCCACCGACAACTTAAACAAAATAACTTCTTCTTCAACTACCCACAACAAGCTCGACCATCCACAACATCCAAGGCTAGCCCAAACACTCCTCAACACGATGACCGGTAGTGGACCCACTCTAAGCAACCTGCTACCTGGCAGACCAAAAAGGAAAGCTAGAGTGTGTGAGATATAGAAGTGCTCAACATAATACCACAATATCCGAAGGAATATCAACATGAACACACATCACCAAGGTAACTGAAATACTATAATGTATACAACAGTTATAACCAACATATCCACCCAACTGGGCAATAAAAATCAATGCACAACAATATGAATGTAATCACATCACATGTAGTGGCATGTCTGCCACATCCCATGTACCCAAGACGAGGTGTCCCACATACCATGCTCCCATCCACCGACAATTAGTCGGCATGGCATACGACATGGTATGCCTCACACACTAACCTTCGGCGGTTCAATCAACACCCATCAACATGCATATTCATCTAACACGCATATCATACCAAATCTCGTGTCCCACACACCATGCTCCCAACCATCGTCCATTGAACGATATGGCTTACGACATGGTGCGCCTCACACGCACACATTCACAATATATCAAAGCTAAATCACAATAGCATGACCACTGCAACAATATCTCATAAAGATAACCAAATCGAAAGCTAACTACGATTTGCAAGATATACACCCATCACCACGACAGTACTATATGGAGAAGAACCATATCAAACACACTCACCTTTGCATCGACCGAGGTACGCTAAACTTACGGTTTTGGCACCTCCCAATTGACCGGCTTGACACCTAACCACAAGTTAACCATATCAATTTATTGAACGCTTAAACGCCAAAACCAGCTCCTAACAACAATCTATAACACCAAAAATAGATTAAAGATGCTTAACACGTACTAGCATGTCCATCTCAAAGGTTTAGAAGTGTCCCCTAAACAAACATAACACTTAAACACCATATAACCCCTACATTTGATTTAAAATCTACGACCAACCTGTCGTATTCTGCCTACGACTTCTTATAGTGTTAAAACCAGATCGCGAGACCACCACCATTAGAAAGTAAAGTTTCGGTACATGAATTTTGATATAAAATTTGTTAAAAACGGAGTCCGAACGACAAAGTTATGCTCGTCCGAAATTACACAATAACCTGTCCAAAATCACAGATTCTGCACGTCTATCAACTCCAAATCAAAAACTGATTTAACTTGCTACAAAATAAGGCACAACCCTTACATATTCCGAAAGACATACGAGTCTAGTTTTAGAATCAAAAACCCGTGTGCAAACCCGATACCCGAGTTGAGAGATATGACCATTTTTCCAAAATGTGTCAGTGCAGCAAATACAAAACTCAGCAGGAACACACCAATTTATAAAATCCGTCAAACTTAGACCGTACAACAAAATGACCTGAAATTTGGTAGAGATCATAAAAACATCTCAAAGTTTATCCCTGATTTTTCTCAGATTTTTCACAATAAAGGAACCTAGTCAAAATCACCCCCAAACTCAGAAATTTTGTGCAGCGAAGCACAATTTCCAGCAGAACAGTTTGTGTTCGAAAATTCATTAAAAATCAAATACTCAATACTTTTTAGTGATTCTAACACCAAAGCATCACCAACTTATCAATCTTTCAAACTCATATGGACCCATAGTCAGGAGGATTGCTTAACTATAAAAAAATGGATGAAAGACGCAGCTCTGTAAGCTGCCAGCTAAAAAATAGGATCTTGACCACAGTTAGGTTTATGATTTTTATCTTTTTCTACACTTCTCAGAAAATTCTGAACATTTAACATGATACAATAGACACACTAATGAATCTTCAGTAAAAATACCAGAAATTAACAAGTTTTCTAGGTACCTTGAATAAATTCGTGAAGAGCAGCTCTGCACCTATTTTCTTCTTCTTCTTTCTCTTCTCCTCTTCTCATCCATCTCTCTCTCTCTCTCTAGTGTCGGCAGAAATGAAAGGAAAGAGAAAAATATCTGTATAAATCTCCTCTAGAGAAATTATAAGGTGTAGCCACACCACCCTCCACTTATGCAACCACCCAAAACACACGCAAGGCCCTCAAACTTCTAATGCATGCAATCTAACCCCGAATCATATAATTCAAATAAAAAGTGAATTAAATATTCTAAATATCCGGAACGGGTATTACAAAGGGTATGGGATGTGCCAGAGCGACTTCCCTATAGTTCAGACCACTGTACGAAGCGTCGTGTGATTAGGCAGTTTCCAACTGAGGCTGCTTGGGAGGCATGGATGAAGACTCGCAGGGGCGATCGGATTCGATGGGTTTGCTCCTGGTATGGTGTTGAGAGTATGACCGTGAGTACCATGAACCATTTTGGTGTAGCAGTGATCGGTATCACTCGAGTCATCTTCTATTTTCCTGCTCGCTTTCAAGGCAGTTCGGGGCTGAACAAACTACAATCCTGGGTGACCCAGAGTACGCTGTTTCCAAGGTTCACGATGCCAGCTTTCGTCGCAATGTGCTGCATCTTTGGCCGAATAGGGTGATGCAGAAGGTTGCTGAGAACTTTGCTGACAAGCTATCAGGTTCTTATAAGCGCTTGCTGAAGAAAAACCTCTTGGAGGACAAAAGTGCAAAGAGAAGGAAGACCTAGAGATTGACACTTTTTTCAAAAGATGTTTTTTGATTCTAGCTTTCATAGATTGAGAATTGTTTAAGTGCTTTTCCTTTTTCTTTGGAAATAATAAAATATTTGACCGTTTTATTTGAAGATGTTATTGCCATGGTTTGATAGTGAACATACTTTAGGATAGACCTAGAAATTTTGGAAGTGATGATGATGATAGCAGTGGCCGAATATCAATTTAGAGATTGCCTACGTATCTCATGGAGGGAATCAGGCCATAAACGTAGTTCCAACAAACAAGATTTGTTTTGTTTTAGCCAGGGTCCACTCGGGTATTTTCCTCTCATTCTGTGCTTTTAATTTTGCCTAAAACCGCCCTTGCGGGTTTTTGGTCTAGCGAGCGTTTTATTTATGCCTTAGTTTTTGCCTAAGCCGCCCTTGCGGGTTTTCGACCTAGCAGGCTGCTCTAATTTTTGCTTGGGTCCACCTACCCTTGTGGTTTTCGGCCCAACGAGCATCTCTCAGGGGTAATACTTCCTCAGCTTGTCAATGTTGACTGGCGTTGCGAATTCCATTCCATCTAAGTCTGCAATGTATGCTGCTCCTCCAGAAAGTATGCGTTTGATAAGGTAGGGGCCTCCCCAGTTTGGTCTAAACTTGCCCATCAGGTCTGAAACGTGGCGACGGATTGCTTTGAGCACCATGTCTCCTACTTCAATGTCTCTTGGCTTTACCTTTTTGTTGAATGCTCGTGCAATGCGGTGTTGATACCCTTGCACATGGTATAACGCTCTCAGCCTCCTTTCGTCTAGTAATGCTAACTCGTCGTAGCGGTTTTGAACACAGTCCTCTTCGATCATTCCAGTTAGGGGTGTCAAACGTGTGTGCCGTGCCGTGCCGTGCCATTCAACTTCTGTGCCAACCGTGTAACGTGCCGTGTCGTGCCGTGCCCATTTACTTAAATCGTGGCGTGCCGTGCCGTGCCATTTTCAATCGTGTCGTACCGTACCGTGCCCATTTACTTAAATCGTGTCGTTCGTGCCGTGTCATTTTTCAATCGTGTCGGGCCGTGCTGGGCCCATTTACTTAAATCGTGTCGGGCCGTGCCGTGCCTTTTTTAAATCGTGTCGTGTCGTGCCGTGCCCGATTAATTAATCGTGCCCCGTCGTGCCGTGCCTTTTTTGTCGGGTCGGGTCGTGCCATGCCCTTTTTTGTCGGGTCGTGCCGGGTCGTGCTTGTCGGGTTGGGTCGTGCCGTGCCGTGCCGGTCCTTATTCGTGTGTCGTGCCGTGCCATGTGCCATGTCGTGCCATGCTCATTCTCGACCAGATCAAAAGCTATTTGAAATGCGAGCAGACTCA
The DNA here is from genome assembly GCA_018127125.1 of Rhododendron griersonianum. Taxonomy (NCBI): domain Eukaryota; kingdom Viridiplantae; phylum Streptophyta; class Magnoliopsida; order Ericales; family Ericaceae; genus Rhododendron; species Rhododendron griersonianum. The sequence continues at coordinate 19,167,548 of CM030793.1, read as the reverse complement.
GCAGAGCATCATCAAATTGCAGACATACAATTTAACATGGTAACAACAACAAGAAGAAGACTATGGGTTTTGTAGACATCGAAGAGAAGCCTTCTGCTAGACATAGGAGAGAGAGAGAGAGAGAGAGAGCAATTTAACATGGCATTCTCTGACCTATATAAGTTATAAGAGTAAGTCCAACGAGCCTTTGCCAAATTTTAAACCAAGTTAGATACTCCACAGTCAGTTTTCTATTTTAGCTAATTACTCCTTTCATTCTATTTTGTTGGTTCCTTATTTCATTGACCCCGACTATCAACATAGATTTTATACACACAGATTCTACACAAATCGTGACGTGGGGCTCACTATGGATCCCACAAAAACGAACCAAGTCGTTCACTAAATTTAAAATATTTTTTCAAGTGGCCTGCTAAAAAATAAGTTCAATACGATTGCTCGATCCAATCTTCTAACTTTCCATTCAGATTTTAGACCCCTAAATACCCAAATTACTCGACTAATTTTCCTTAACCCTTTTTACACCTCATTAAAATAGCAGGAGCTGAAAGTTGTCGTATGACTCGCATTACATAGTAGTAGTACATAGACAAACGCCCTTGTTATAAAAACTAGAGGTCCTTTGAGTTAAAGAAGATAAAGATATTATGAAAGAACTCCACATCAGTACTGGATCATCATCAATTTCAGACATACAATTTCAGCAAACAGATAAGATAGCTTCTGAAATGCTTATCGAGCACTAGAATTTGATCAATTGCTAAAAAGAGTATATTGCTAATTTGAATCTATAAGATGACGTTACACTAGCTAATTGACTTGCACTCTAGCTTTTGCAAAAATCTCATTTTTACTCGGTTACAAGATGACTACAAATTTGTGAAATATGAAACCTATATCACAAATATGAAATCATAGAGTGAGAAGACATGTGAATTCACGTGCTTTGGCTGTGATTGTTTACAATTTTACATCCATGGGAGAAGATAAATAGCACTATTTTTTTTTTAATTGACAAACAAAACATAACAGGCAAAAAACAAAACTAAGGAGGCCTATCCTTCACAAGGAGCCTCTCCATCCCTGGCAGAATACAACCTGGATTGAAAACAAAATTCCTATCTAAACTATTCGAGGCCAACCAGTGAAATTTCCCAAGGGCACTTGTAATCCTTCTTCGTAAGACAATCAATAATCTCCTTGCAATCCGTCTCAAAAACTGCTGTAGTAATCCCCATCTCTATTGCCATACCACAAGCGATGCGGAGTGCCCGTGCTTCTGTGAGCAACACCGAAGAAGCTACCACTTTCCCAGACCTCCAAAAAAGAGCTAGTCCACCACTTAAATAGCACTATTTCATTCAACTTAAACAACCACAAGTGCAGAAGATATAACTGTATTTACAGAACGATGAAAATTGAGTGACCAATTAAATCACTCATTTAGTATCCCAGCACAAATGTACAGACCCAATTATAGTATGTCCAAAATTCGGACACAGTTTGGACATAGCTTGGACACACACTGTCCAGTGGCCAGCAAAACACATGCGTCCCCGAGCGTCCCCGGTAGTGGATAAGGCCCTAAGGTAAACATATGAAGTTAGACAACCAATCTCAAGAAGTAATTTCAGAATCTGCAATTTTATCAACTTCAACTTAAAATCTGACTTTGCACAAGAATAACTAGGACACAATCTTTATGCATTTTTTTAGGTCTATGAGTCTAGTTTCAAAATCAGAAATCGGATCACACTTTCGTTACACGAGCTAAAAATTATGGCCGTTTCCCCAACACGTGTCTGTGCAGTCAGCACAGTCCGAAATTGCGTGCTTCTAGGTTACGAATTTCTACAGAATTTAATACTTCGAATCTGATCCCGAAATTTTTACCATAGACAATAGACTCATAGAGGAACTCTCTATAAAAATCTCGTAATTTTTGGAGTTCAGGAACTGCCTCAAAAAAATTCCCCAAAAACAGGTCAGACAGAAGGTTTCTCAAACCTGCAGATTTTCCAGAAATTTCATCTCCTGTTCTTCCTGCGATTTTAAACTCTTAAACCCTTCCAAACTACTTCTAACTCACATCAAACCTCACTAATCATGCTCAACCTCATAGATATAGAAGAGCTACTTCAAAAACACCAAATTCACATCAAACCTCACTAATCATGCTCAACCTCACACACTTGGGCTCAGAATAACATCATAGCAAAGGCCCAAACGGCCAAAAGTATTCATGGCTGGCTGCAAACAAAAGTTACCCCGCCATGGCCATTAACAGATATTTCAATAAGAAACAGACCACCATCACATATTTCAATACGAAACAGACCATATCCAGCAATATATGTCAAAGAATTCTGTCCTTAGGCTCAGTAAATGACCAAATGCCCAGTAACAACAGTAAATGTGCCACAGAAACAACCAAGATGCCCAGAAAACTGTAACCAACCCAGAACACACACACACACTTGCACCAACTAGCCATGCCATTGCCTGCTTATAATAATATACACACACTTGGGCTCAGAATAAAGAATGCCACATGGAGGCAAGTGGCAACGTTAAGTTGCCATTAAGGCCTTCATAAGTTGCCTAACCGTACCCTTCAAATGTTAGTTTTTTTTTTATCATCATAGCCGATAAATGGTTACAGTTTCCTGGGCATTTGGTAACTATACACACACAAACACACACACGTTGACTGGTGTATAAAGAATAGCACAACCTGGAAGCTGCAGCAACGTTAAGTTGCCATTAAGGCCATCATAAGTTACCAGCAACATCACATCAGTAATGCATCTCCCCTAATCATCACCATCTAGATCAGAGTCTGAAAAATAATCTCTTAATTCATCTTTGGCTGATCTTTTTTGAATTCCAAGACGTGCATCCTCCCAATCTTTTAAGCATAGGAAACAATTCAAAATGTCTGGAGCTAGTCTATTCCTCTTCTCATCCAACACTCTCTTACCTGCACTAAAAGCAGATTCCGATGCAACTGAAGAGACATGAGCTGTTAGTACATCACGTGCCATGATGGAAAGAATGGGAAATGTCCTATCATTTTTTTTCCACCAGTCTAAGATATCAAAATTTTGTAAGTCGTCATTTTCGGTAAGATGCTCTATCTCTAAATATTTAACAAGTTCAGAGCGTGCACTTGCACTTTTACCTTTCTTGGAAATGAGAGACCAGAATGGGTCATTACAACTTGTAGATGGTAAAGGAACAGTAGTAGTACTCGTAGTCGTAGTAGTGCTTGCAAACTTAGACTCATAAGAAGCATATAAATTAGTCAATAGCGATTCCACTTCAGTACGAGAAGGTAATGCAATCATTAAGTTATCAGAAATTCCTTCTAAGAGCATATGAACAGCTTCTAACTTAATCCTTGGGTCCATTATTGTAGCTACAATAAATATGTTTGGCATTTTCTCGAAATATTTCCTGAATTTTTTTTCCATTTCAATGCAAGCAACTACAAAATTTGTTTCAGTTCAAAAAGTATTAAAATTGAAACTGATATTATACAAGTGATTAAGCACAAGATAAGAAGTAGGATAACGAACACCCGAAAGAGCACAGGTAGCAACATAAAATACTTTCAAAAATTTCATGAACTCAAAAGCAATTATCCAATCAGAATGAGTTAAACCACAATTAGACCTGGCGTTAACAAAAGCAGTAATCACAGCAGTGTGTTTCCTACAAGATTTTAACATAAGATAGGTTGAATTCCAACGAATTTTCATATCAGGTTTTATTCTTTTTGGTTTAACGTTGTAAACTTTACACAATGCCTCAAATTCTTGTTGCCTAGCTCTGGAAGCAATAAAAAGAAGAGCATTTCTAATGTTTTTTAGTTGTGGTGCTATAGATTCCAAACCATCTTGCACAACCAAGTTAATGATATGGCATACACATCGCATATGAAATTGACTAGAACGCAAGTTTGTCATATTTACCTTGAACAATTCAATTGCAGCGGTATTAGCAGTATGATTATCAAAAGTAATACTGAAAACTTTATCAACAATTTCAAACTCCCTAAAAACCCCACTTATACATTGAAAAATCTGATTAGCATTATGAGGGTGCTCCATTAAACGAAAAGCAATAATTCTTTTATTCAAAATCCAACTAGAGTCTATATAATGAGCAGTCACACAAATATAACCAAGATCATTTATACCAGACCACATATCAGAAGTAAAAGAGATTGTACTATCAAATTTTTTAATTTCAGTTATCATTTCTTTTCTAGTATTTCCAAAAGCTCCCAAACAATCACTTGTAGTTGTATTTCTAGAAACCTTAGAAAATTCAGGATTAAGATAATTCTTCACAAAATATTCAAATCTAATATCATCACCAAAAGTAAATGGTTGTTCTACAGCAGCTACGTAACGGGCCAATCCCACTCTCATTTTACGTTTCGAATATACAAATTTCGACAAACTACCACTACTGCCTAGTCTGCCTTCTTCTAGATCTTTTTTATGTTTCTTTCTAAAATGTCTATCAGTAGAACCTGTGCCATGGTTACTATTGCAGCTAAAATCACTTCCACAATAATTGCATACAGCTCTCCATCCTTTATCAATACCATAATATCTTTGAAATTTTTAACTTTATGGAAATGCTCCCATACATATGAAGTGAGGGTCCTTTTTACCCCACGATTACCTGTAAAAGCAGAACCTGCTGCAACAGTGTTTGAAGCAGCTTCACCTACAGAACCCATTTGCGGGGGTGAAATTGAAGGACTTGCTCCTCCATGTTCATCATGAGATGAGTCAGACGACTCAGAGACAGAGTGATCACGTCCCCCAGAGACAGAGTGATCACGTCCCCCTAAATGTAAATGTTCAGGATCCATCTGTAAAAAAACACAAAAAAAACAAAGGAAATGAGTACACCACCAGTTATTTAGTAGAGGATAAGAAAGCCATACTGGAGTTACATATTCAAGCCATCGTTTAAGAGAGAGAGAGAGAGAGAGAGAGAGATACCGATAAAAAGACGCCTGAATCGCTGGTCGGAGTTAGATCTAGGTTTGGACCCCTGAACGGCAACGGCAACGGCAAACTCAGATGAAGTCAAATCTAGTTCTGGATCTAGATTCTAGGGTTTCACTTGAGTCGGGTCGGTATTGACCGTTTGAGTCTTTATGATGGAGCTCTAGACCAGTCACTGTCGCACCGACTCACCGCCGGAGACGTTGAGAGGGAGGAGAGGGATAGAGAGAGAGAGAGAGAGGCAGAGAGCCGTTGAGGTCTCAGTCTCTCAAAGAGGCGTTGTGAGAGAGAGACTGAGAGAGAGAGAGAGAGAGAGAGAGAGAGAGTCAGAGAGTGAGAGGCGACTCAGGCGAGAGAGTTGTGCTGCCCTAGCAGCCGATTACTTTCTATATATACCCCAGATGTGGGTGTGATTGTGTGCATATGTCACACCCCAATCTGTGTGCACCATGTCACCAAATAGCGGAAAATTCTCGTAAAGTCCTATAATGCATCACTCGAGGGCCGCCCAAGCTATTTTTTGAAAATCGGAACCATCTACCTTTTATGTGGGAGTGATTATATTATTCGTGCAAAAAATGAAATAAATTGGTTATCATTATATACTTGATCGCATGTAACCAAAAATTTCCTATTAATGAATCTACGTCCCGATGAAAGGGCTTCCAAAATCCGATAGATCCGAAATTTTGTGAGAGTGATTAAAACACCAATAAAAACAAAATGAACGGTATGGATCGTCATAACTGTGTCACAATCGTGTGGCTAGCGTACATTGGACTATAGCGGAATACATTGGTTTATAACCAAATAAGTTTGATGTATAGATTTGAAAGGTAGCTGCAAACTCATTTATTCGAATGTTCGATCTAAACCGTTACGATTTAAGATCTTATCAAATTTATCATTCTCCCCTAAATAGGTGATAATCGGATGTCGGAAACCACGTGATTGGAACACATTTGGTGCTTTCAAAGGCGTTAAAGTCCTATAATGCACCACTTGAGGGCCGCCCGAGCTATTTTTTGAAAATCAGAACCGTCTACCTTTTATGTGGAAGTGATTATATCATTTGTGAAAAAAATAAAGTAAATTGGTTAACGTTATATACTCGATCGCACATAACAAAAAATTCCCTATTAATGAATTTACGTCTCGATGAAAGAGCTTCCAAACCCCAATAGACCCGAAATTTTGCGAGAGTGATTAAAACACCTAGAACAACAAAATGAATGGTATGGATCGTCATAACTGTGTTGAAATTGTGTGGCTACCGTATAAGAGGCCCGTTTTTTTAGAATATAATTATATCATATATATTAGTTTTTTCAATTATGAGCACAACAAGATTGTTGGCCTTGGTGGTTTGAGATGTGTGTCAAGTCCTGAAGGTCTTGGGTTCGAATCTCATAGAGATTATTTTTTTAAAACCAATTTTGTTTCTTATTTATTATTAGTCGTAAAACCAATTTTGTTTCTTTTTTATTATTAGATGTTCCTAGTAAAAACATAAAACCAATTGTGATGTGTGACAAGTTCCATAGGAGTTGGGTTTGAATCACATGGAGGTTTTTTTTGTTTAAAATTAGTTTTTTCCCTTATTTATTGTTAGTTGTTCCAATTTAAAAGCTTATTTTTTTAATAAATTATGAAACTAAAATGCCTTGTTTTGTAATTAAAATAATTGTTAATTAATCACATTATATTTATGAGTCACAAGTCAAATTATTTAATAATTTTTCCCATGCCTTGTGTCGTGCCCTTTCGTGCCCGTCAACCCGTGTCGTGCCCGGCTAGAATCGTGTCGTGCCGTGCCCATGCTCGTGCCGTGCCTGGCTAGAACTGTGTCGTGTCGTGCCTGTATCGTGCCTGGCTAGAACCGTGTCGTGTCGTGCCTGGCTAGAACCGTGTCGTGCCCGTTCAACTACCGTGTCGTGCCCGTGCCCGTGTCCAGCTAAACCGTGTCGTGCCGTGCCGTGCCAGGCCAACTTCCGTGCCGTGCCTGCCCACTTTCGTGCCCCGTGCCAGTGCACGTGCCCACTAAAACCGTGCCGTGTCGTGCCGTGCCACGCCAAGACCGTGCCCGTGCCCGTGCCCGTGCCCGTCCACGTGCTCACTAAGACCGTGCCGTGTCGTGCCGTGCCAAGGCACGACCGTGCCCGTGCCCGTCCCGTGCCACATTTAACCGTGTCGTGCCGTGCCGACCCGGCACGTTTGACACCCCTAATTCCAGTCTCAGCCAGAACCCTTAGTGAGGGTAGTTCTAGTTCGATAGGCAAGACGGCTTCCATCCCATAGACCAAGGAGTAGGGAGTGGCCCCAGTTGAAGTCCTTTCAGTTGTTCGATAACCCTATAGTGCCAAAGGTAGCATTTCTGGCCAATTCGTGTAGGTGACGGTAGTCTTCCGCAGAATCCTCTTGATGTTATTGTTTGCAGCCTCAATTGCTCCATTAGTTTGAGGTCGATAAGTAGATGACCGATGATTCTGTATCCCAAATTCAGCAAACAGCTTCTTTGTTGCTCCCTTGAAGTGCGATCCATTATCATAGATGAACTCGTGGGGTACACCATACCGATAGATGATATTGGTGTGGATAAACTTGGCCACATGAGTGGCTTTGAGAGTAGCATAAGAAGCTGCTTCTACCCACTTGGTGAAGTAGTCGATAGCCACTAGAATGAATTGATGCTTGAATTTTCCCTTTGGATTTATACTTCCAATGACGTCTATCCCCTAAGTGGAGAATGGCCAAAGGGATGTCATGCTATATAATTCCGTAGGGGGAATACGCATGCGATCAGCATGAGTTTGGCATTTGTAACATCGGCGGACATAGTCAGCACAATCGGCCTCCATTATGGTCCAATAATATCCCTGACGCAGGATCTTCTTTGCCATTGTTGCCCCATTCATGTGTGGCCCACAAATTCCTTCGTGTGTTTCCTCCATTATCTTGCGGCTGTCCTCCGCTGTGACGCAAAGTTGACTTGGACCCAAGTATGCCCTTAGATATAATGCTCCTCCGCAGATTACAAATCGGGCGGCAAACTTCCGCAGAGCCATTTTGTCCTTTGAGGTGGCCTCGGATGGGTATTCTCCTTCTTCCAGGAATTTCTTCACGTCTTCGTACCATGGCTTGCCATCGTCTTCACCTTCTTCAGTGAAGGTACACTCGCATGCTGGTTTGACCTTTTGTTCGATCATAAGAGGCCGCATTTGTGAACCCCAGGGGTATTTCGACCATAGACGCCAATGTTGCCACTGCATCTACAAATCTATTGCTCACTCGGGGAGTATGCGTGAAGATAACAGAATCGAATTGTGGAATTAGATCTTCCAGCACAGAGTGATATAGTTTCATTGTGTCTTCCTTGACCTTCCAGTTTCCTCTTGCTTGAGATACCACTAGGTTTGAATCCCCAATGACCTCTACCCATTTTGCCCCTAGTTCCAGGGCTGCCTCCATTCCAGCAATGCAGACCTCGTATTCAGCTTGGTTGTTGGTGACCTCAAACCTTAGTTTATATGACAAAGGGATATGAGAGTTGTTTGGGGAAACTAGCAATACCCATATGCCATATCCACATTGGTTTGATGCTCCATCGAAATAGAGCTGCCAAGTGTCATCTAGGAGACACAAGATGTCTTCGTCGGGGAACATGAAGTCCTCTGCTTCGACCTCTGTCACAGGGTGATCTGCCAAGAATTCTGCCACAGCCCTTCCTTTTACTGATTTCCTTGTCATGTATCTGAGATCGAATTCTGCTAGCAGCAGTAACCACCTAGCTAGCTTTTCGATAAGTGCTGGCGTCTCAAAAAGATATTTGATTGGGTATAAACGAGAAACCAACACTACCGGGTGTGCTAATAGGTAGTGCCTTAGTTTCTCTGTGGCCCATACTAGCCCCCAGCAGGTTTTCTCGAGAGGAGTGTACCTTGTTTCATAGTCCATCATCTTCTTGCTGAGGTAGTATATGGCGCACTCAACTTTGGCATCATTTTCCTGTGCTAGCATGCATCCCATGGATGTGTTTGTTACTGAGAGATACAAAATCAATGGCTTCTCAGGGATGGGTGGTGACAGCACAGGTGGATTATGAAGATATTCTTTGATGGCCTCGAACGCTTGCTGACAGTCTTGGCTCCATTCAAAATCAGCACCTTTCTTTAAAAGCTTGAAAAGAGGTTCATAGGTGGCTGTGAGTTTGGAGATGAAACTGCTAATGAATTGTACATTCCCCAAAAAGCTACTTACTTCCTTTTCTGTCTTTGGTGGTGATATCTCCACGATGGCCTGTATCTTGGAAGGGTCTACCTCAATTCCTCTTTGAGTGATGAGAAATCCCAACATTTTACTAGCCGTTACCCCAAAAGTGCATTTTTTAGGGTTAAGATGTAGCTTGTATTGCCTAATCCTCTTAAAGAACTTCTGAAGTGCTTTATAGTGTCCTTCCCTTTCCTTTGATTTGACTATCATATCGTCAACATACACCTCGACTTCTTTATGTATCATGTCGTGCAGTAGTGTTGTCGCCATCCTTGGTAAATGGCTCCAGCTTTCTTCAACCCAAATGGCATTACTCGGTAGCAATAGGTTCCCCATGGCGTAGTGAAGGTGGTCTTCTCTCTATCCTCAGGAGACATAAGAATTTGATTATACCCAGAAAACCCATCCATAAAGGATAACAATGCATGGCCTGCGGTGTTGTCTACTAGCTCGTCTATGTGGGGTAATGGGAAGTCATCCTTTGGACTGGCTTTGTTGAGATCTTGGAAATCTACACAGACCCTGATTCCTCCAGTTTTCTTTGGTACAGGAACGATGTTAGCTACCCATTGTGGATATTCGGTGACTATGAAAAAACCGGCGTTGATTTGCTTAGTGACTTCTTCTTTTATCTTTAAGACCCAATCGGGGCGCATACGTCTTAGCTTTTGTTTAACAGGTTTTGCATCTGGGTGGAGGGGAATTTTATGCTGAACAATTTCAGGGTCTATTCCAGGCATGTCCTCGTAAGACCAAGCAAAAACATCTTTGTATTCTTTTAGAAAAAGGATTAGTTTTTCACTTTCTTGAGAAGATAGTGTTGTGCCAATTTTAATCATTTTGGGCTCGTCTTCAGAGCCTATGTTTGCTGTGATTATTTCCTCAGAAAAAGGTTTAGCGTGCCTTTCTTCTTCTCTCTCGATGAATTCTAGAAATTCTTTTAGAATTTCTTCCTCGAAATTTGGATTGTCGGAATCCTCACAGTTGATCATAGGCAAAGTGAAATACTCTAAATCCTCCTTCTTATTGCTAAAATTATCAAAAGATATTTCAGAATCGAATTCAAAATAAATGTTATGCCTTGGTGCTTTGACCAGGCTTTCCTCACTAGACCCAGTGGTTTGAAAAGATGAAAAGCTTGACTCGAACTGAGTCGACTCGGAGTCGGAATCGGAACTAAGATCAGAATTATCACTTTTCATTTTGTATTTTAGAGTATGTTCCACGGTCCAGTTAGGGTAAGCCCCTTTTTCAGCATCCACAATCAGCTCAGAGCAGTCTTTTTCATCACCAAGGTTGATCATCAGCACTTTATTGTCACTTTGATTCGTACTTTCATCATTGTCACCCTACAAGTCTTGGAGGGCCATTTGATTTGCTATTGCTGTCATCTCTTCCAATTGAGCTTCAATCTTTGCTTCGTTGCTGTTGTCGACTCTTCGTGTGCCAACAAAGCCCCACCAATTACCAAAGCTATCTGTGATGGGGTGTATCACCCTTATTTCATTGTTGGTAACCCCCTCATCAAAGAGTAGGTTTGGTGATATTTCGTCTAGTGGATCATTGTCAGTAGACTCTTCTTCCTTTGCTTCTTCAGTTTCGAGGTTATTGACCTCGTCTATTGGCCAATAGTCGTCGGTAGGTGCATAGGGGTCATAAAAATAGATTGGGACCCTGCGAAGCCATTCTTCTTCAATTATGTCTTCTACTTTTTCTTCATAGACTGTTCTTGCGAACATGACATGGTTGTCTTCAATGATAGTCACCATAGGCTTAGGTTGATCTACCGGAGTGATGTATTTTGACGGGTTGAAATTTTCAGCAGCAAAGTGGAGCGGGCTAGACAGCTTGGTGACAACTTGAAAGTGCAAATCAAATGTGAACAATGATTAGTGTTCTAAATGGCGGCCGCCGAGGCCACCTAGGCGCTTGGAGGTATCCCACCGCCACACCAATACCCCTTGGCATTTGATTTGGCGTCCAGGGAGGTTTGGCGGCCGCCTAGGCGGCGTCGTTGGCGCCTTTGGAGGCCTAAAATGTATAGTATTAAACTAAAAGGACTTATTACGTAATTTTGACAATATATATATATATATAACAATTACATAATTACAATCCACACCCATTCTCATTTCTCACTCAAGAAGAACAAGAAGTGAAGAACGAGCCCTTGCCGAATTGCTTATTCAACTTTGAACTTGGCATTAGGGATCTCCGATCTCGTTTATTTCTACTTATTGTCTTATTCAACTTATTTGCTAGTTGCTACTACTTAATTTCATTTGGGTTTGTACTTTGAAGTTTGAACATTAAACTTTGCATTATGGTTATTTCTACTTATTGTCTTATTCAACTTATTTGCTAGTTGCTACCACTTAATTTCATTTGGGTTTGTACTTTGAAGTTTGAACTTGCATTATGGATACATGGAATATAGTTTGATTAGATAATGATTTGTTTAAATAAAAAAAAACCCCGCCGAATTGATTGGCGCCGCCTAGGCGGCTTGGCGCTTGGAGGTGGGTCTCCGACCGACTACCACCAAGCGCCATTTAGAACATTGACAATGATGAAGTCATTTTTCCTGAAAGTTTTTGCTTTAGTTAGATTGGTTTAGCTTACCCACTTCCATTTGATCTAGAAAGGCCCCTAAGGTTTAACCTGCAAAAGAAAATTTTACAACATACATATGTACAATAGGTGTGAGGAAGAACTTTTGCAAGCAAATGCAAGTAGGTTCCTAGCATGTAGGTTCCTGTCTTAGTTTTATAGGTTCTATGGCTTTCTAACACATGCAAGGTTTAGGTAGTCTCAAGGTGCTCCGTTATCAAAGGATCCCAATCCTTTCACCAGCCCATCATAGGCGGTGATTGGGTGATTTCCTTTTTGATATACCACTAGGTACAAGTGACTGTGGAGTTTGCTGGAACCCCTAACATAGCCCGTGTCATGCCGGGGTATCAGGTGAACTCGACGAGGTTGCCCGCTTGATGCATATGATAAATAAATTAAACAAAGCATGTATTAGTCTTATGTTGAACTTTCTGGTTATGGCTCTCGTGTCCCCCAGCAGAGTCGCCAAAAACTGTAGACATCTCCCTGGAGCGGGGCATCGCCATACAGATTGATCGTTTGTTGCTCGATTGGTTGCTTGCTTTATAAACCAAGACCGTGGACATTCCCATGGCTAGGAACATCGCCATACGGTAGTGGTTATCATCAAAACAGAGTCGCCACCCAGTTTATTAAAACTAGGAAAATAGATAGAGATTCTGGGTACGAGAGTCAAAAGTAAGTAAGGGGAAGGTGTTAGGCACCCCTTTCTGTCCAGCCGTGAGACTGGCCCATAGTTGTTCAACATAAGACATGTACTTGCTTTATTTAATTCTAACGCGTAGTCTGTTTAATTAAGCCTTTAAACAGTTGATATGGTGAGCCAGTGCGATAATTAAAGCATGCATCAGAAAGCAGAACAAAACAAAGCTGTCCCAGGAAATTGATTACTCGGCCGGTGAATGGATGTCACGGCCGAGTAATCATACTGGTTTTATGTACCGGCCAAGGGATCGAAGCCCCGGTCGGTGTTCTTCCTCACACCAGACCAAAAAGTTAGTAGATATTCAAAACGCTATGATTAAAGTATATGGACAGAAAATAAATCAAACCAGAGGCCGTTGGGCCTCACCACCTTGATCCCTCAGTTGCTTGATTGCTTTGGATTGAATGGGATTGACTGATTGCTTCTTGAGAACCCTAGGGTTAGGGTTTGAACTTCGAGGTTTGATCGTCGGATTGGTGGCTGCTTTCGGAGGTTAGGGCTTTTGTAGAGGAGGTTTGAGAGTGTATTTTTGCAGGGTTTCGTGGCTTGAGAGGGTGTGAAAGTATATGAATTTGATCTTATTTTCGGAACCTAAAGGCCCTTATATAGGCAATTGGTGACTCACTCCGGCCAATCAAAACGCACAATTGCAATTGCAATTGTAATGCAATACAAACTCTTTGTGGTGATCTTTGAGCGTAGCTCGAACGCATCGGGGAGGTATCGTAGTTGGATCAAACAATCGACAGAACGTTCCAGAGTCTGGAAAATAGACAATCTGGCGGCCGAGGAAATGATGTTGCGGCCGAAGGATAGATCTTGCGGCCGTGGGATTGATCTCTCAGGGAGATTCTCAAGCAACAGGTTGCTCGGGTGAAGAAATGATGTTAAGGCCATGAGATCAATGTCACGGCCGACAGATGGATTCTCCTAGGATTCTGTATTTTCTGTCTAAAAGGATATATGGCTCTGGATTAGGTCCTCTAAGTGGCTCAAAGTTCTTACCGAAAGTCCTAAGGTTCACAAGAAGGCAATCAGCAATCACTGTATCCATTTCATCATCGGGATGGTCCCCAAGGTGGGATTTGAAATAATCGTTAGGCCAAATTGGGGTGTCTACAGTGTTGGGATCAGCCTGGTCCTCGAGGGTTGGCTCGGCCTCTGCGTTCGGCACTACCTCATCTTCCTCCTCGGGCAAGACGAGCTCCTCGGGAGGCGGCTGGGGGATGGCTCAGAGTTCTGAATCTTTCGGGAGATCGAGTTTGCTTAGCAGGGTTTCGTGGCCGTAGTGTAGTCCATCCAAGAAGCGCTCCCTAAGCAGCTTGGCCTTAATCTCCCGAACCTACTTCTTGTACTCCACTCCGGCCGCGTTCTAGCCCTCATCATAGCCCCTGTCTCTCGCAGAATCAACTTCTCGGGCTCGGGTGACCCTGAGAGTGGTAGCATCCTCCTCGGCGTTGGTAGCTCGGGCTTCGGCAAGCACCCTCTCCTTACCACACCTCTAGAAGTCTCCCAGGTAGAGATCGCAAGTCTCCCGAGCCATCCTTAGATCATCCTCCTTCGTTGCAAGGGCCTGCTTCAATTCTTTGATCTCCCGCTCCTGTCTTTTGCACCTTTCATTGATCGCCAAAGCCCGAGCGCCGGCCTGCCAACAAGAATCAAATGAAAATTATAAGAAACCAGTATTCTGCCGAAAGGAAATTACTGAAGAGTAAGAGCATACGTTCAGAAGTGCCTGTGCTATCTCCCTCGTAAGGTCTTCGGTGCACCCTTCTACGGCTCTGGCATCCCTCAGAAGGATGCAGGACCGGAGTACTCCGAACGCTGTCCCAAGATTACTAACACTGTCGCCGTGGTGGATCAGGTGTCCGGCGTAGTGGCGGAACTTGGGCGCCCATGGGACCTCCCTCGCTCGAGTCCTGGTCTCGGTGTCGGTCTCCCCCTTGCCGGTCCCACCTCCCAGCTCTTTGTCCTCTTCAGGGATCAAAATCGTTTCCTTCTCCTTCCCCCGGCTATTGTCACCTTCCTCTTGCCGAGCTCTCTTCTCCGGGGGTCCCTCAGGAGAGGCAGGGGCGACCCTCGAAGCTTCCAGCACCTTGCACTCTGGGAGGGGAACCGATACCTCGGTCTCTGCCCTCTGAGGTTTAGCACCACCCTTGTGCCTCGGCCCGACATTTCACCACTAAGGCCGGTCCGTTCAGGAGTCTCTCAGTCGATTTCTTCGCGTATGGTGGCCCGAGGTCCCGAGTTGCTTCCCTCTGCTTCTGATGTGCCAATGCCTCATTCACTTCCTTATCTTCCTCCTCTTCCTTCTTCTCTTTCTCTACCTCTTCCTCTACCTTGCCCTCGGCCTGCCCTCGGACTCCCTTGTTGTCTCGGCTTCTTCTTCAGATAGCTCGCGTAGGTCGGCACGTATCCGAGCAAATCTGGGGCAAATCGGCTAGTGAGCGGGATGGCGTAAGCAGCAGTGATGTGAGCTCGGGTTGCCCTTTCTCGAAGGTCCTGCACGACCCCTTCAGCTGCAAGGTAGCGTCAAAAGGAGAACAGATCAGTATATGCAAAGTAAGAATGGAGAAAACGTGCAATATTCAGAGGAAAGGTATATACCGACCAGGAGAACTGGTCCCGAACTGAACCGTGGTTGTAGTATCAATGTTTTCTTCGGGACCAAACATGAAGTACCCGGAGACCGAGACATATATGCTCGCCCACTCTTTGGAGTCAGGTAGACGGTCGATCAAAAACTCGTCGTACCCCGTCTGCAAGAAAGATAGTACCGGTTGTTTTTTCGGTTGACCCCCACCAGGTACACCCCAAAGAGTTCCTCCAACCCGAACGTCTGGTTGTATTGTCTCCTTAGCTCTATGATGCTCGTGATGATTCGGTAAGAATTGATCGTGAGCTGAGAGGAGGTAAGAGACAAGGTTCGGAGCACCCGACGGACGAACTGGTGGAGGGGAAACCTAATCCCACCCTCGGTGATAGCCATGAGGGGGAAGATCAGCTCTCTCAGGACATGCCGAAGATCACGCGGGTTGGTAGCAGCCGAACCTCGACGTCGGGTTGGATGCTGTAGACTCTCTTGAACTCAGCATAGGTGCCCGGCGTGCCACCAAAGTACTGGTTTTGATAGGGGCACGGCCTCATAGGCCTCCTGCACCCCTGAACCTCCTTTGGGGCATTTGCAAAAGGCCCCGGCCCTTGGTTCGAAGTACTAGGGGCTTCCATCTCCCTAGGGTCAAAAGAGGTCACCGGTCGCGGAGCTTTGAGAGGGTCAAAGGGCTCAATATAGTCGACTAGAGTTCAGTAGAATGCTCGGATCCGAAGCGCTTCACGGATTTCCTCGGGGATGAAAGGAGAAGAAGCAGAGCTACTGGAACTGTCCGAGGAGACCTCAACGACCATTCGCCCCTACCTAGCAAAAAGAATGCGCAAGATCCGTTAGCTACATGCCTAAGGGAAGCAAAAAGATCGAATGCTCGGGACAGAGTGGTCGACGCTCCTCGAAATCTAGGTCTCGGTCAAATATCGGGATACCTTTCCTCGGGAAGAGCACCTGGGGCCTGTAATTATCTTATGACCTCGGGAAGAAGATACGCCTCGGGAAGGAGATGGACGTCGTCGGGAAGAACATGAACAGTGCTGGGAAAGACCAGCACCGCCATGAACCAGACGCCGGCGAGCAGCATCTCCGCCACAATGTGTGCTAAAAATGTCAAAAAACTTGGAAAAAATGATCAAGAGTTGAAGATTAATGTATGGAGATCAACATACCTGAGTTTCGTGAGAAGATCTGCTTCTTAAACGCTCGAAATCTCAATTGAAAACGGGGAGCAACAGCGGTAGAGATTCGACTTGGAGAGAGAGAAGTTGCCGTTCTCTCTCCAGCCGCCCTTTTATAATGGAAGATTCGAAGGGCTGTGCAGGAAACGAAGTATCGTGCACCGAGCTGTTAAATCCTTGACACGTGGCATCGTCTACCGGTCAATACCGAAAGGTTTGTAAGGGAGTTGAAGCGCCGAATCACCGAGCCACTGAGGAGCAGACACGTGTCCCCGAAAGGACATTTTGTACTAATTAACTGACACAGCATGTGCCAAGATAGCTATTAGCGCCAGACACCTCGGCGATGATCGACACGTGGCTCCTAGGGCTGGGCCTAGCAATCTAACAATTACCGAAGTCGCTTGTCACCTTGGTTGCCTGAGGATTGGGGACTCAAGTGTAGCGGTTCACGAGAGGAATCAACTCCCTCAAGCTTAAAGGAAACGCTCCAGTGAGTTGAGGGGCTATTGTGGTGGCTTCGGTTATTGGGTTCGGTATCCCCACCGAGCCACCGTGAACCGAGGTCCCAAATGGGAACCAGTCTTCACCCCGACACAAGCTGGGGAAGGCCCTGGTATGTTGCTTAGTTGGGCAGTTGGGGTAAAGACCTCAGTGGTGTCTCCATCAGGTTCCAGCGGCACGGAGCGTATCCAGTCCGGAACTCCCGAAGTCACCCAAGGCAGGAAGTTATGACAAATGGGTCCCATGAGGATTGTGTAGCAAGCGTAATCATCAGGATCACACCTGGCCATGTGCTCCATAACTGTCTTATCCCTTTTTGTCATATATGACGTCACCCGAGGCGGTTACCCGAGCGTACCCACCACGTGTTAGCTTGGAGGCCAAGCAAACTAAGGTCTATAAATACAAAGGGATACTCACCTAAAGAGGTATGCCAGTCAACCCTAATCCTAGACTTACTCACTCTTCCCTAGATCTAACTTGATCGTCGGAGGGTCACTGGGCCACTATAGCCCTAGTGACTTGTTGCAGGTCCAGCGGCGGGAGCTGGGAGCTGCGAAGGAAGGAATCGGACCCGAACCACGGTTAAGATTCCGTCAAATCGAACCCCCACAATTTCTTTGGCATGGGATCTGCTTTTAGTCAAGATGATTTTTTTTTTATCCTTCTTTTAGTCAAGATGATTGCATTCATATTCTGGTATATATGTTGGTAAGCATGGACATAACATGTGCCGGAACCAATGGATATTTGCGCCTCCACGATTTTGTTATACCGTTTCAGGAAAAAGTTGCATCGTTTTATGAAGCTTCGAGTTCCAGATTTGCTAATCTTGCTCTAGGGTGTGAACCAATGCCGAGCGAGCAAAAGGTCACAACTGATCTTCAGCAGGAAGCTCTTATGGTGAGGCAGTTTGCTCGTTTGGTTGCAAGTATTGAAGGAAATGGTTTAGAGCCTGAGAAGAAGTGGGCAATTACTAGTAGGAAGACGCAACTGGTTGTGGCATGGACGCGGTGAAGGTGTCGATTGAGAGGGATTTTGAGCCCGTTGAGGTTGGGAATTAAGTTAGATCTTGGATCCCTGTGTTTGGTATCCGTGTTTAAATGAATTGCGCCCTTATGTTACTAGTATTGTGTTTGTCCCTGTGGTTGTATTGATCTAGAGTCTTAAATTGTCTGGTTGGAGAAATAAAATTGCCTACTGTAACTTTTTTGATGCCCATAATAAGGATTGGAGTGTTGCCTGAGCTTCTGCTTCTTCTGTGAGGAGTTTGCTGGATAAAAAGGTGAAAATGAAGTATGAAGTTATGAAGCGACAAATATTGTGTTATTTAGTAGTAATTTAATTTATGATCGTTAGTAGAGATTATGGACCTTTGTTGCTTATATTCCTTCCTATTTAAGATGTTATTTCTGCAATAAATCTGTTGGTTTTCAGGTGGTTTTGTGTTTGAATGGGAGTTATAAGATGGGGTAAATGAAAGAGAGTAGTAGATCAAGAGAGTTTCAAGAGTAATTATCTTACCTTCACCTGAAATTTTTGAACAGTTAACATGTAAAGGAGTAGAACAGAAACCATATGCATAATCAAAACAAATACTCCCTCCGCCCCACTTTGTTGTGCCCTTATTCCTTTTTGGGATGTCCCAAAATGATTAGCTTGTTTCAAAAATTTCTAATTTTGGATGTTCATATTACCATTTTACCCCTCATTTATCCCTCCCAAATTCAAATTTTAAACTTGATTTGAAAGGAAAGTGGAGCAAATTAATGACATGACAAGAAAGTTGACAAAAAGTCATAAGTTACAAATGGGTAAAATGGTAAAATTGACACAAAGTCAATGTAATTATGATCTTTCTTTAAATTACATGGAAGCGCAACAAATTGGGACGGAGGGAGTAAGAAACTGTGACACAAGATTAATTAGAATTACTTGTGATTTTGTACTGCATTACTTATCTAGCTTAGATCTAGACAATTGATACACAACTTTCATATTCTTGTACCATCTTAACATACTCTTACCAATAAAATTTTGGCGAATATGGATGAAAAGCGAGCACGTTTTGGAAGGAATCATGGGCTGCGCCAACATTTGCGCGTAAGAAGTGTCGTGCCATTGCACTCCCACCAAACTCCACCCTCCATGCCATAGGAAGTCGTTTGTTCGACAAGGCATCAATATTTGCAGTAGAAAACGGTTTTTCAGGAAAAATCTATGGTACCTATGAGGCACTTCTTGACGACCCTGATGTTGACGTCGTGTACATGCCTCTCTCCACGACCCTGCACGTCCAGTGGGCTGTCTTGGCTGCGAAAAAGAGGAAGCACGTGCTGTTGGAGAAGCCAGCAACTTTGAACCTGTTAGCGCCGGATGAGATTCTTGATGTGTGTGAATCTAATGGTGTTCAACTCATGGATGCCACCATGTGGATGCATCACCATCGGACTGATGAGATGAGAGCACTTCTTCTGTCCGATGTCCAGCGTTTTGGCCAACTCAAGAAGGTACTCTTGGACTCAACAGTTAAACACCTATGGTGGAAAAGAAAATTGATTCATAATCATGTTAGAGCATTAGTTGTTCGGGTTATATATTAGTTTTTTTATGTACTATAACGTATTGTTTCCATTCGATTGCTAGGGAAAAAAAAGACACTGAAAAGCTTGAACAACTCACCGTCTTTATTTGTGTGTGAAACAGTTATTGAAAACTCAAAAGTCATCTTGTTGGTTTTTCCTAAAAATTGGTTGTTTTAAGAAGTGTTCGTAAATAAACTATTTTTGGAAACGTATTTCACGAGTTTTATATGCTTCCTGAAAATGAAAATAGAAAATTTGGAAACAAGATTCCATAGTTTTTTGCAGGAGTATCTGCATATTGAAACTGATATCTAAGGTTGAATGCTTGTGCCATTCTAGATCCACAGTTGCTTCACGTACGAAGCGGACCACGATTTTCTTCACAACAACATTCGAGTAAAACCTGACTTGGACGCCCTCGGTGCCTTAGGCGACATTGGGTGGTACTGCATCGAAGCAATCCTTTGGGCTACCAACTACGAACTGCAAGAAACCATAACAGCTTGGCGAGAGCCCGAGTTCAATGAAGCCGGGATGATTCTATCTTGTGGCTCTTGTTTGTGTTGGAAAGATGGGAAAATCGCAACGTTCTATTGCTCTTTCCTCACCAACATGACTATGGACCTATCTGTTCTCAGAACAAAGGGAAATTTGCACATTTACGACTTTGCTGTTCCTTTTCAGGATTATAGTGCGTCTTACTATAGTGGTTCGCAGTTTAGAATATTACCGATACTAAGTGAGCACACTGTTGAGAATGATTGACATCTCGGTAACCGGGCTACATATCCCAAACCGGTTGCAAAGATCCGGACCGCGGTCCTATAACGAAGTCCTCTTCGGTACCCGCCTCGGGGACAGGTCGGTCTTCGGTTGTATCCGGTCTCGTAGCTATCAGCATCCTCCCTATTGCATCGGTGCTTCCAGAAATATTAGGAGAAACGGTTACTGCAAGTGGGACCCGTGAGGGTCATGCTCCTCACGCAGCTGGCATAATCATTGGGATCTGGCCCATGTTCTCCGTAACCGTCTCGCCCCCTACGTCATACGTGACGTAACCCGAGGCAGTTACCCGAGCGTACCCTCCACGCGCTGGCTTGGAGATCAAGTAAACCTAGGTCTATAAATACAAAGAGATACACACCTGAAAGAGGTACGCAATACTTTCCTAACCCTAGACCTAAACACTACCCCTGAGATCTAACTTGATCGTCGGAGGGTCACAGGGCAGTACAAGCCCTAGTGACTTGTTGCAGGTCAGGCGGAGGAAGCAACGGAGCAGCGGAGGAAGGAGCCCAACTAGAACCACGGTCAAGGTCCCGATAAATCGAACCCCTTCAATTGGCGACTCTGCTGGGGACCTAGCTGTTCTTCATCCAATCACTTTCTTCCTCACAAAAGCTCCGTTCAAAGCTCTCCAACCTAACCATGGTGGAAGTCGACGATCCACATCGTAGCGAGACCACCTACGGCCTCGGCAATCTCGGGGACATGGCCGCCGGCGGACCAGGCTCCCTTGGAAAGGCCCACATGTCCGTCGGAATCGGGGTAGGAACTTCGACTCAGGAGGCAGGGGCTCCCGCCGAACTCCAGACCTACATTCGCCACCTGGAGCGGAAGATCGACGACCTGGCGACGGTCGTGGAGCGCGATAGGAACGTCCGGGACGAGTTGGCGGAGATCAAACACCTCCTCCAAATCTCCCCATCTCATTCCTCCGGAAGCCGCGGCAGAAGAAGAAGCCATCACAGCCCTCCCCGAAGCCGCGACGGAGGCCACCTGGTCGAACACCGATCCTGCCCCTCAGCTAAGGACCGCCTCGAACCACCAGGGGAGAGTCGTAACGAAAAGGATGCTGAACGAAGGGAACTCTCCCGCTCCCCTAATCCAAGGGGCCCTCGCGGGAAGCGATCCGCCTTCGAGAGGCTTGGTGGCGGAAGCGTCTCCGCCTCCTCCACCCACCCAATCAGATCCAAGGAACACCGCCGTGAGCCCACCCCAAGTTTTGCCAATGAGGACAACGCTCTCCTAGAATTCCAAACAAAAGGGTACCGTGAGCGCCTTAGGGGCGCTCGGTCAAAAAGTCCATTCGTCCAGCATCCTAAAGAAAAAGGTGGCGGAAGTCAGGTCACTGAGCGCCTCGAGCCTTACGCTCGAGATAGCTACAAGAAGCACCGGTACGAGCGATCTCCTCAATGGTCAGGGAACTCCCAACCGAAGAGGAAGGAGTATGAAAGACCGGACTGATCGTTGCCGAAGAAGCGTACCACGACCGGGGGTCCAGACGGTCTTGACCGTTCGATCCGACCCCACCGAGACGCCCGACTCGAGAGACTCACGACCTCCCCATTTACTAGGGAGTTCGACTCGATAACCCCCCCAAAGGGCTTCACCCAACCCAAATTTGCAAAGTACGACGGTAAAACCGAGGCTTACACTCATTTGGTCCAGTACAAACTCGTTATGTATCTCTTCTGTCGCAACGAGCCTTCGGATGACGCTTTCCTCTGTAAGGTCTTCCCCGCGAGCCTCGGCAACCTAGGCCTAACTTGGTTCAACCAACTTCCCGCCAGGTCAATCTCCTCTTTCGATTCTCTCTGCGACGCTTTCATGGCTCGGTTTGTCACGAGCAACAAGCACGAGAAGGAGATCGACTCTCCTCTTGCTCTACGCAAGCGGCCCGACGAAACGCTCCGCCAATACGCCGGTCGCTATTGGGAACTGTTCAACGAAATCGAAGGTTGCGACGGTGTCATCTCCGCCCGCAGTTTCAAGCTCGGTCTCACCGCCCAAGACGAGCAAGTTTACGACGATCTCGCTCGACACAAGCCCAATTCCATGAAGGACCTCATGACTCGCATCGAGGGATGGTGCCAGCTTATTGAAACCAAAGCAGAAAGGGGCATGGGGAAGCCTACGAGCTCCAAGACTCCGTCCACCTAGGTGTCTGCTTCGGCTCCCGCCTCGGGCTCAACACCGAAGAAGCAGGTCAACCACATCAAACAGTCTCCGAGGAAAGGACCAAAGCCTGGAGACTTCAACGCCGAGAAGACTGTCTTCACCGTCCCTATCTACAGGATTATCGACCAAGTGAAGGACCAACCCTTTTTCTCCTTCCCCAATCAAAAGCTCGGTACCGAGAATGGGAAAATCAAAAACCCGATAGTCCGATGTAGCTACCACAACGAGCAGGGACACTTTACAACCGCCTGCAGGCCCTTCAAGGCCTACTTGGAGCAGCTCGTCGCCGGTGGCCATCTCAACAACCTCATCGACCATGAAAAAATAAGGGCTCGGGCACAGAATGCCGAAACCAGAACCGAAGAGGAAATCCAGACGATTAATGTCATCCACGGCCCTCTCAACCCCGAAGCCGCCCGTATAATCCGCGCCGAATTAAACGACGCTTCCTCTTCTAAGCAGGTCATGCTGGTCGGTCCTGAAGCCTAACGCCCTCGGACTGACGATGGATCCAAATGGACAATCACATTCACCGAAAAGGACCTCGCACGCGTCCAACTACCTCACAACGACGCCCTCGTGGTCACGCTGCGCATCGGTACCTTCAACGTCCGACGCGTCCTCGTGGATCAGGGGAACTCAGTCGAGGTCATGTACTACTCTTTGTTTAAAGATTTAAAGCTCTCAGACGATGATCTTCGTCCCTCCAAAGTCCCCCTCATAGGCTTCAACGGGGTTCCGGTCTGGCCCCTAGGTTTGATCACCCTTCCCGTCCGCTCCGGATCGGTCGTACTCAACATGGAATTCGTCGTGGTCGATGTCCCAAGCCCCTATAACGCCATCGTTGGCCGCACCTGGCTCCATAAGTTAAAAGCCATAGCCTCTACTTATCACCAGGTGGTCCGGTTCATCGGTGCTAGCGGACGCCAGGAGGACCTGTACGGAGACCAGACCGCCGCCAAACGCTGTTACATCAATGCGGTCTGGAGCAGCAAACAGACGTCCAGGGTGAACTTCATCGAGGTACCGGAGGCTCCGGTTCTTGAAGACGTCGGTAGGCCAGCCGACGAGAAGGCGATTGAGGATCTTGTCACCGTCCCTATAACCGAAGATGGCTCCCATTTCTTCCTTGTCGGTTCCTCACTTTGTGAGACCGAACGGAATGACATGGTAAACTTCCTGAAGAACAACATAGAGGTTTTCGCGTGGACCCCTTACGAAATGCCCGGGGTCGATCCGAAGTTCATTTGCCACGAGCTCAACATCGACAAAACCAAGCGCCCGGTCGTACAGAAGGCAAGGCGGTCCTCCCCGGTCCATTCCGAGGCCGTCATCGAAGAGGCCAACCGACTCTTAAACGCAGAAGCCATACGGGAAGTTCAGTACCCTAAATGGTTGGCCAACACTGTAGTAGTCCAAAAAGAAGAATGGTAAATGGCGGGTTTGTGTTGACTATTCTAACCTCAACAACGCCTGCCCGAAGGATTTCTTCCCCCTCCCTCGAATAGACCAGCTCGTAGACGCCACAGCTGGCCACGACCGACTCAGCTTCATGGATGCTTACCGAGGCTACCATCAAATCGCTATGAGCGACGGCGACGTGGAAAATACGGCTTTCATCACCCCCCACGGTATCTTCGGTTATCTCGTCATGCCCTTCGGCCTCAAAAACGCCGGAGCAACCTTTCAGCGAATGATAACTTAGATGTTTGAGCGTCTGTTGGGGGACACCATGATGGCCTATATCGATGACATGGTGGTCAAGAGCATGATGGTCGGCGACCATCTCACTCACCTCGCCGAGGCCTTCGAGATTCTCAAGAAACACAAGCTTCGCCTCAATGCCGAGAAATGCGCCTTCGGGGTAAGCTCCGGGAAGTTCCTCGGACAACTCGTCTCCCGACGCGGCATTGAAGCCGACCCTGCGCAGCTCGTGGCGATCGAAAAACTCACGGCCCCTCACAACAAAAAGGATGTCCAACGGCTAACCGGCATGGCCGCTGCCCTAAACAGATTCATCAGTCGCTCCTCCGACAAGTGCAAGCCGTTCTTTGCCCTCCTCAAAGGGAGCCGACGCAGTTTCAACTGGACCGAAGAGTGTGACCGAGCCCTACAGCAGCTGAAGGCCTACCTCTCCGAGGCCCCTCTCCTCGTCACACCTCGGGATTAGGAGGACCTGTTCATATATCTCGCCGTGTCCCCTCATGCAATTAGTTCGGTCCTCCTCCAGCAGGAGGGACGTGACCATCAGCCCATTTACTACTCCAGCAAAATAATGACGCCTGCCAAGACGCGCTATCTTCCTCTGGAAAAGCTCGTTCTCGCCCTCGTCTCCACATCTCGGAAGCTTGCCCCATACTTCCAATCTCATCGCATCATTGTGCTAACCGAGTACCCCTTCAAGTCACTCCTCCAGAAGGCGGACCTCTCCAACCGAATCTCCCAGTGGGCCGTCGAGCTCGCCAACTATGAAATTCACTATCAACCGAGGATGGCGATAAAAGCCCACGCCCTTGCCGACTTCATCGCCGAGCTCACTCCGACCGACGTCCTCCCTTCAACTCCAGCCCCCCGCCCCGAAGCCGTTCTCCAAGCAAACCCCAGCACTGCCTGGAAACTCTTCCATGGCGATGTGTGAAAGATGTACGTTGATGGCGCCTCAAATAGCCCAGGCGCCGGGGCTGGGATCGTACTTCTCTCTCCCTCCGGTGTCTTACACGAAAGCTCCCTCTCTATCAACTTCCCGGCCTCAAACAACGAGGCTGAATATGAGGCACTCATCTCCGGACTCAAAACCGCCGAACCACTCGGTATCGAGGAACTTGTTATCTACAGCGACTCTCAGTTGGTGGTCAATCAGCTCTCCGAGGAGTATGAGGCTCGGGACGACCGAATGCGCACCTACCTAAGCTCCGCTGTCCGGCTTCTCAAGAGCTTCAGGGCCATTCGCGTCGAACACATTCCGAGAGAGCAGAACGCTCACGCTGACGCCCTCGCCGGACTTACTTCAGTCTGTGCTGCTTCGGAGCATCGCTCTATCTCCTTTAGCTCCATTGACAAACCTAGCTTTGAGCTTGAGGTATTAAGCCATGAGATACTAAATGTGGAGCTCGGTCCAAGCTAGATGGATGAGATCATTGGTTACCTACGAGATGACACACTTCCAACCGATAAAAAGGAAGCCCACCGACTCCGCAACAAGGCCGCCCTTTTCTAGCTCAATCCAAACGGGAAGCTTTACCGAAGGTCGTTCACCGGCCTATACTTATTGGTTGCACACCCCCACCAGGTCCCTGGGATCATTGAAGAGCTCCACGCCGGTGATAGCGGTTGCCACTCCGGTGGACGCTCCCTCGCCCACCGAGCCATTACTCAAGGATATTGGTGGCCAACGATGAAGAAAGACTCCGAAGAGTTCGTGAAGCGTTGTCGGAAATGTCAAATGTTCGCTCCCATCATTCATCAGCCGGCTCGGGACCTCAGCCCCCTCACTAGCCCATGGCCTTTCTCTCAGTGGGGCATGGATATCGTCGGTAAGCTCCCCGTCGCTCCAGGAGGATTTAAATTCCTCCTAACCACCACAGACTATTTCTCTAAATGGGTCAAGGCCGAACCACTGGTTACCGTTGAGGAATCGGACATTATTCGGTTTGTTTGGTGAAATATAATTTCTCGCTTCGGTGTCCCCTTCGCCATCATTACTGACAACGGCAGCCAGTTTACCGGACAAAGATACCAGGCACTCTTGGACGAGTTTGGCATCAAATGGGACACTTCTACTCCGTACTACCCCCAGGGCAACGGGCAACCCGAAGCTGCAAACAAAGCAATCTCATCAGGACTAAAGCGTCGGCTCGAATCACGAAGGGGCAAGTGGGCCGAAGAGCTTCCTTGGGTGCTCTGGGGCTACCGAACAACGCCTCGGCGGTCCACCGGCCGAACCCCATTCTCCTTGGCATTTGGAATGGAAGCTGTAATCCCCCTACAGGTCGGGCTCCCGACAATCCGAACAGAAAATTACGACGAGTCGGTGAACGATGAGAATATTGCTGCAGACCTCGATCTGGCCGAGGAAGAGCGGGAGAATGCAAAAATTAGGCTGGCATCCTATCAGCAGGAGGTTGCCAAAGGTTACAACCGAAGCGTCCGTCTTCGGTCATTCAAACCAAACGACCTTGTCTGGAAGAAGGTGGTGGACAAGTCCAAGAAGAGGAAACTGATGCCTAATTGGGAAGGCCCTTTCAGAGTCCTAAAGCATCTCGGCTCGGGAAACTATAAGCTGGAGAAATTATATGGTTCCCCAATTGCCAAGACCTGGAATGCTAATAACCTGAAGAAGTTTTATGGGTAGCCAGGCTTCGGCCTTTTGGACTTGTTTATTTGCAAGGTTTTCATTTTTGGCAAAGAATTTGATGGAAACCAACCTACTTTTGTAATGACTTGATTCCACCCCAGTTTTAATGAGAATTTCTTGTTTATCACTCCTGTCTAATCTTGTCATTTATTCTTCGCACTCGGTTAGCTGTTGCCTGAGCCGTTTTATCCTGACTTCAGGGACTGTCCTCCACGGGAGATTCCCCAGGCAGATCCCTCACCAAGTCACCACGACCTTCTTGGTTGTTCGGACTTTCGGACGCCGGCGTTAAGGACACTCGGTATCTTTCCCGAGCCCCTTACACCGACCTTTCGATAAGTCATATACTATTTAGATTCGCTACGTCCCAAAGACATGGCCGACGCCATCTCCACTTCAGGACCCTAGCCCTAATCTAAACAGCCACCTTACCACTTCGAGTTCACTTCGGTCTACTCCTTAAGGTTTGGAGTAAATTAAACCAAAGCAGGGGCATGCAAAATTCAAAAATTGCTAACTACTTCGCTTCGTTTTCACTTACTCGATCCTATATGTCTTAACTTACTCTCCTAGGTTTGGAGTAGATTTTTGGGATCTCCTCGGTTAGTGCTTCGGTTAAAACCTGTCGATATTTCACAGCATTTCAACAGAAGCAGGGGCAAGAGGCACCTTCCGGTTACAAGCATAAAGCCATCCAAGCATCTCAAAAAATAAACAAGGCATGAATTGGAAGAAACTATTCATTCAAGAAACAACGAAACGAATCGCAAAGTTTTTTTTGCTCGGCAAAGAACATTTTATATAAAGAAGACTTGAAAGGGATACAACAAGTCGGGGAGAGGGGGAGGGGACTCCAACCGAAGTTGAAGGAATTAAAACCACCTAAACGGGCCAAGCCCAAACACCCAAAACACCTAAACGGGCCAAGCCCAAACTCCTAAACAACAAACGAAAACAAACCAAGCCCAAGCCCAACCGACACAGCCCAAACCAGTCCGAAAAAGACTGAAGAACCAGCCGCCGCCCAACAGCAGACCCACCACCATAGTAACCCCAACACCGCCACCATCGAGAAGAGGACGTCACCTCCAGGCTTGCCGGAAACCACCAGATCTGATCGATCAACCACAAGGTCAACCGATATTCATCGGCAACACCACAACAACAAATAATGACGATCCGCGGTCTTGAAACAATATCAGCAGCCAGACAACACCAGAACTCCACCCACCAACCACCGCCCCACACAAACCTCCAACCGAACCCGCTCCAGGACAAAAGATGCGACGAGAAGCCCGGGGAAAAGCCCCCTGTTGATTACCCTCCACCGCCACCAAAAGCCCGCCCAAAACCCATCAAACCTCACAAGCTCCCGACGGGAAACCCCCCCAAATCCGCGTTCCAGCGGCCGTTAGGCCAAAAATACAGGGACCAACCAGCATTGAGACCCAGGTGGAACACGATCAAGCCGACATGCCGTTAGGCTTTCCGGCGCACCCAACAGTGCGGCGGCGTCGGGAGGCATTGGGGTGGGCTGAGGAAGAGGGGATCGGGATGGAGACGAGAACCCACCCGCCGACCACACCCACACTGGATCTGCAAACAAAGAGCAAGGGAGAAACCACAAATCCTGCAAAAAAAAAAAACGTTAGAACAGGCAGCTACAGTACTCCACAACTACGACCACACCACCGTCCACCACCACCACACCGCCGGCCGAGATCTACAACACCACCCACCAGCACCCACAGCCTCTGATCATCCGGACCACCCACCACCGCTAAGCTCCCGGAGGAACCAAGAGACCTCCGGCCGGAGGAAGCCGGGCACAAGCCCAACCACCACACCCTCCCACACCGAGGAGGGTGGAGGCCCAAAAAAACACAGACGAAAGGGGAAAATGGAAGGGATTTCGATCTGGGAAGAAGAGGGATAGAGAGGAGATAGCAGGCGCAGAGCAGAAAGAGGAGCCCGGGGGAGGAGGGAGGGAGGCGCCTCCCCCCCAGGCGGCGGCGGCGGCCAAAATGAAACCCTAGCAGAGGAGGGTTAGAGAGAGAGAGTCTCGTTTGGGTGGGGCAACGAATCGCAAAGTTAAACTCCTAGGTTAAACTGTTACTTCTAATCAGGCTTCGGTTATGTGTTCGATGCAACCGTTTACAAACCCTGGAACGGTAAATTCCAAATGTTCGGGGGGATGAGGGGTCTGGGCCACATCTCCGGTTGAAGCGACGGCAACAGGAGCGGTCTGAATACCCGCCTCAGGATTTGGCTTCTGCTCGTCCTCCTCTTCCTCCTCGGGCATAACAGTCTCCTCGGGCGGCACCTCGGGCAGGACCCGGAGTTCAGAATCGGCTGGGAGATCAAACTTTTTCAAAAGAGCCTTATGGCCAAACCGAAGCCCATCCAGGAAGCGATCCCTGTACAGCTCGGCTTCAATCTCCCGAACCTGCTTCTTATACTCCACCCTGGCTGCGGCCCAGCCGTCATTAAAGCCCTTGTTCACAGCAGCCTCAACCTCACGAGCCCGAGTGGCCCTTAGGGTGGTTACGTTCTCCTCGGCTTTTGCAGCTCGGGCTTCGGCAGCCACCCTCTCCCTGTTGCACCTCTGGAAATCCGCAAGGTAAAGATCGCAGGTTTCCTGAGCCATCTTCAAATCATCCTCCTTCAGCTCAAGGGTCTTCTTCAGCTCCTCAATCTCTTGCTCCTGAGCTTTGCATCGATCGTTGACGACTAAAGCCCGAGCACCAGCCTGCAAGCAGCAAACCGAAGAAGAATCACGAGTGTGGACTCCTAGCTAATGACAATAGGTGGAAAGTAACAACTTACAGTAAAAAGGGCCTGCGCTATCTCCCCGGTGATGTCCTCGGTCAACCCCTGGACAGCCTTGGCGTCCTTAGGAAGAACACAGCCTTGGAGCATCCTGAACGCTGTACCGAGGTTCGACACGCTGTCTGTATGGTGAATCAGGCGGCCAGCATAGTGGCGAAATTTCGGGGTCCAAGGAAGATCCTTCGGATGGACCCAGGTCCCCTCTTCTCTCTCCGCAAACTCTTGGTCCTGCTCCTCCACTCTCTCCTCCTCCTCGGTGATCCGAATTGTTTCATTCTCCTTACCTCAGGCGTCTCCTTCCCCCTCATGCCGAGTCCTTTTCTCCGGGGGCTCCTGCGGAGAAATAGGGATCACCCCCGAGGTCCTAGCACCAGGTGTACCGGTAACTGAGCCTCGGCCTCGGCCTTTCGGCCTCCGACGTCTGAGATTCAGTACCTCGCGAACTCTAGGGTCTGTCATTTCCTCGCTCAGTTCGGTCCTCTCGGGCGTCTCTCGGTCAATTGCCTCTCTTAAAACACCTTGAGGCTCGGAGTTGCTTCCCTCGGTGCCAAGAGCGCTTCCTCTGCCTCCTCTCCCCGCTCCTCCGCCTCCCCTTTGACCTCCTCCTCTGCCTTTTCGTCTTGCCCTCGGGACCCGTTGCTTCCTCGGTTTCTTCTTTAGGTAGCTGGTATACGAGAGGACGTAACCGAGAAGCTGAGGGGCGTACCGGCTGGTGATTGGGATTGCGTAGGCGACGGTTATCCGAGCTCGGATGGCCCTTTCCCGAAGCTCTTGAACGTTGCCTTCGCCTGCAGAGAAGTATCAAAACAAGAAAATCAATGCAAGTACACGAGGTATAGCATAAATCTACCGAAGAACAAGTTACCGACCAGTAGCTCCAGTCCCAAATGGGACTCTGGTGGTTGTATCTATGCTCTCCCCAGGCCCAAACATGAAGTTCCCGGTGACCGAGACATAGATACTCGCCCACTCCTCGGAATCTGGCAGATGGTCAATCAAGAACGTGTCATACCCCGACCGGCAGGAGAGATAGTACTGGTCGCTCTCTCGGTTAACCCCTACCAGGTAGACTCCGAAGAGCTCTTCAAGCCCGAAGATCAGGTTAAACTGTCTTCTCAATTTAATAATGCTGGTGATGATTCAGTAAGAGTTCACCATGAGCTGAGAAGAGGTAAGGTTGAGGGCCCGAAGCACCCGACGGACAAACTGGTGAAGCGGAAATTGAACTCCACCTTCGGTGATAGCCATCAGGGGGAAGATCAACTCCCTTGGGCGGGGCGAAAGATTTTTGGGGTCGGAATCTGGGAGCAACCGGACATCGACGTCAGGAGGGATACTGTAAACCCTCTTGAACTCGGCATAGGCGGTCGGGGCTCCAGTAAAATACTTGTTTCGATAGGAGCAGGGCCTCATTGGTCTTCGGCGCCCCCTCACCTCCTCGGGCGAATTTGCAAACGGCCCCGGTCCATGCTCCGAAGTACTTGGGCCATCCATTTCCCCAGGATCAAGTGAAGTAATCTCTCCCCGGGCTCCTCTTTCTGCTCTGCGCCTGCTATCTCCTCTCTATCCCTCTTCTTCCCAGATCAAAATCCCTTCCATTTTCCCCTTTCGTCTGTGTTTTTTTGGGCCTCCACCCTCCTCGGTGTGGGAGGGTGTGGTGGTTGGGCTTGTGCCCGGCTTCCTCCGGCCGGAGGTCTCTTGGTTCCTCCGGGAGCTTAGCGGTGGTGGGTGGTCCGGATGATTAGAGGCTGTGGGTGCTGGTGGGTGGTGTTGTAGATCTCGGCCGGCGGTGTGGTGGTGGTGGACGGTGGTGTGGTCGTAGTTGTGGAGTACTGTAGCTGCCTGTTCTAACGTTTTTTTTTTTTTGCAGGATTTGTGGTTTCTCCCTTGCTCTTTGTTTGCAGATCCAGTGTGGGTGTGGTCGGCGGGTGGGTTCTCGTCTCCATCCCGATCCCCTCTTCCTCAGCCCACCCCAATACCTGAGCTTTCTAAAAACTCATCAATTCAACACCTAACCTTTCTTAAATTTCATATAAACACCTGAACTTTTGAAAAATTCATCCATTCAACACCTGCCGTCACCCCCATGTCTAAAACCAAACGGAATGGCTGAGGTGCTCCAAGCAAAATAAGTTAAGTGCTCTAATTTTTAATTTGTTTGAACTAGTGCAAATATTTTATTTTTTCTGATCATTTTATTCTAAAGGGTCATAATTAATTTTTGACTCTAAGGCTATCGTTAGTTAATCCTAAAAGGTAGTATTTGATTTTACGACTTTCTCAGAGCTGAATAACTAGAACTTTAGAGTTAAAAATTAATTATGGTCCTTTAGGATAAAATGATCAAAAAAATAAGATCTTCGCACTGGTTCAAACAAATTAAAAATTGGAGCACTTAACTTTTTTTTGCTTGGAGCACCTCAGTCATTCCGTTTAGTTTTAGACGGAGGGATGACGGCAGGTGTTGAATTGATGAGTTTTTAGAAAACTCAGGTGTTTATATGAAATTTAAGAAAGGTCAGGTGTTGAATTGATGAGTTTTTAGAAAGCTCAGGTGTTTATATGAAATTTAAGAAAGGCCGGGTGTTTATGTGTGATTTGTGTGAAAGGTCAGGTGTCTACGTGAAATTTTCCCTATTTATTATTATTAGCATTTCTAAATGACTTTTTCCTACTTTCTTCTATAATTAATTTCGAGCATGGTGAATTTCCGACGTACCAAAAAAAAAATAAAAATTCAAGCATGGTATTCGTTATGTATAGAGTGCGTGAAGCAAGATCACGTTCAAGTTTAATCCGCAGTAAAATCAATATTTACTGTTACTTGCTATGGAATAAACACAATATAACACCAGAGAAGGTCCTAGGCAAGGGAACTTCTCTCTCTAGAGAAGTTCTCCTCCACCGCCTATCCCACTTCCGGCCACCTCTGGTCCGGCCAAACCACAGCCGGCCACCTCTAGTCCGGCCAACCGACAGCCGGCAGCAGCCACAAGGCTGGCCCGTACAGGCCAGATCTAGATCTGGGTCAGCAACAACAAGGCAGCAGCAGGCCGCCGGGCTCCCACCTCCGGACAGCAGCAGCAGCAGCAAGACGGCAAGGGAACAACCCTTCTTAGGGAGTGCTCTCCTCCATCGCCACCCACAAGCAGCAACCTCAGGCCGTACCAAAAGCTCCGGCCAGATCGGGTTCGACCATCCTCTATCTGGTCCGGCCTCCATCTGGACTGGGCAACAACAACCCGTGGCTCCACCACTGAGGGACTTCGTTTCCATCCCCAGCAGCAGCCCCGGCCACCGGCCAACAGCAGCAGCAGCTACGGGCAAGCCAGATCTGTTTGAGCAGCCACCACAGGGCCGGCTCTCCTCGAGCAGTATGGTCCGGCCTCCCTCTGGTCCGGCCACCATCCACGACTCCAACACCGCCGTGGCTTTACCAGCCCTGGCCGCCGGGTAGCTCCATGGGCCGGCCACCAACAGCAACAACAACGGGCAGATCTAGCCCGCTCCCCACTACTGCCCGGTCACCGCCTAGCCTTGGGCGTAGCTTTGGTCCGTAACCATGGATCGAAGCTACGATTTGTTCTTGCTCTACCAAGCCTCGCCGGAGATGATGGCATGTTGCTTCAATTTGTGCTCGTACAGTGGCACAGCAACATCGCTTCACTACCACTGAGGTCTAGAAGAGCAGATCTAAACAGCCCGGGAAGTGGCGCAGGTCGTGGCTAACCCACCGTGGCCATGGCCACCATCTCCAGCTCAACCCAGCCGTCGTGTTTTTTCCGGCAGCGGCAGCAGGCAGCAGCCCGCCCGATGGCAGGTTGGGCCTAAATTTCTTTCAAAAAAAAAAAAAAAAGTGGCACGGATTCCAAACATAATTCCAAGTCCAATATTGGTTTATTGTCAATCTGTTGCTGGACGAACGGGCCAGTCTGATGGTGTTATTAACCCCCGATAGGCGGTCATCTGTTGGACTGAAATCGGGGGTCGGGCTTATGGTCGAGCCTTTTATATCCCTAGAACCAGTTTTTTTGCTCTAAGGTTGAGTGTAGTATTCATGTGGTCGTAGCTATTTTTGATTAGATTGAACTCCTTCCTAGTTAGGGGTAGCCTGCAGTAGCAGCAGCTGCAGGAGCCGATGATTAGATTATGGTTGGAGTTTGATTGAGCAGGGTAGTTGTCGGAGCTGTCATTGACTAGATTGGTGGATCCTCAATGATCGAAAGGGGTTGCTGTGCAGTCTGATTCTGATTAGATTTAGTGGTGTGCACTGATCGAAAAGAGCAGCTTGGTCCACTTGAGGTTCGAGTGGCTACTTTTGGTGGCCTCTCTTTCTGTTCCGCTTTGAGTCGTTAGCGAGCCTAGGGGATTTGGGCGAGGTTGTAGTAGTCAGGGTGGAATGGGTGTGGTGTGCAGGGTACTTAGCAGGGTAGCCTTGTCGGATGCCGTCATCCCCTGGTCGAGCCTCTCTCAGTCCGAGTTCCTTTGTAGTAGTTGACTTCTGTTGAGCGGATATTATACTTGCTTTGGGGTGATGGAAGCCTCGGGTCTTGGTTTTCTTAGCCCAGCCTAGGAGGAGGAGGATCTCTCCTCAGCGCTGGTTATCATGTGGTCCATGTTGACCATGACTATCTACTTCAATTATCTTATTTCCTAGCCTGGCGGGTTGTGCCAGGAATAGCTCAATTTCATTTCAGTACATTTCATGGTTCTTTTCAGATCCATTTGTATCACATATGTCATTTTATTTTACTCTCCATGCGGGTTGTGCATGGTTACCGTACTTTTATCATTCTTGTTTTTTTCTTTTCTTTTTCCTCCTGGGGTATGCCCCTTGTAGGCTGTACATTCGATTAACCTTTTTTAATTTCAAGCTAAATTACCCAAAAAAAAAAAAAATAAACACAATATCTTTGGAATATAACATTCTGCAAATAAACTTTGATTTCTGAAGTTTGAGGAATTTACAAAAGATTCAGCAATGTGGCATATCCGGCGGTGGTGGCAGCAAAGTTGTATTGGAGTCCCTGCCATTCTTCACAATGAGCACCATCTCCATCCCCCATGAGGCGTGACGCTCAAAATGACAATGCATAAACCAAACTCCTTCATATTAAAAATACAATTAACCAAGTAAGGCAACATTATGATGGTAATAAATAAAGCCACAGTATGCGTTGCTCTTAATTGTGTTGATAAGGGTTTTTAGACCGTTTAGGGTGTTTGGGCTTTGTCCAATATGGGTGTCCTGAATTGGTTTCTTGCCAATTTTAGGTCTGGGTCTCAGATTGGATTGATTGTTCTTATGAACAAGACGTTGTTTCCTTGCTTCTATTAGTCTTATACTCCCTCCGTCCCTTTATTACAGTTCAGTATTCCATTTTGGGCTGTCCCTTAATAAGTGTCCATTTTGTAAAGTTAGTGGGTAAAAGTTAGTGAATTGTCTATTTTGTCCCTAAAAGTAGATTCCATTTTAAAAAGTTGAGTAAAAGTGTAATGATAATAGGTAAGTAGGGAAAGTGGAGGAAAAAGTTCATGTGAAAGGTATAATGATGATGTCTTTTTAATAAGTTGGAGTTACGAAATAGGACATTTAAAAATGGACGGAGGGAGTAACAATTTCAAGATCGCTGTTCAAAAATAAAAAATAAATTCAAGATTAATGAAATTTTTTCGCCGTTCAAAAAAAAAAAAAAAGGCCACAGTATGCATAATTATAACGTTAATCCTATCGGTTAAGAAGAAGTCTTTTTTTTGTTTTTGTTGTCCAAGGCCTCACTGCGTAGTAATCAGGGATTTTGGATTTTGGGGAAGTAATAACTAGTTAGCTTAGGGGTTGATATATAGACTCTCCTGTGACCTAAAATCTAACCCGTTATGGTACTTTCAGTAACCGAGTCATTCTCTTTACAAGTCTCGATTTGCTGGTCATTCATACTCAAATCAAATTGATCGGGTATCGATATTCATGTGAACAAAATATAATTGTAAGGAGATAAATGGACGATTTAGATCGTCAAACGC
Organism: Rhododendron griersonianum; assembly: GCA_018127125.1. NCBI lineage: Eukaryota > Viridiplantae > Streptophyta > Magnoliopsida > Ericales > Ericaceae > Rhododendron > Rhododendron griersonianum. The sequence goes on along the minus strand of CM030793.1, from coordinate 19,131,893 downwards.
GACCATAAAAAAATGTCACATGATTAAGTTTTAGATGAGAGGATTATTGACAAGGCGGACCCCACTAAAAGGTGATGTATTTCAAGATAAATGTTTTTCAATACCATATCAAGAGAGATTACTACGTCGTGAACAAGTAATATTGGTAACTCTACTCAATTCTAGAAATAGAAGTCAGGCAATTACCTGGATTGTTTGCCCTGAATCTAATGGTTGTCCAGCCATTCTTTGGCACAGCAATTGTATCCTGGAGCGGCGGGTCGACCAAGTTATACGTTAACGGGTCCTTATCTGTGTCATAGTTTCCAAAACCTGACCCGACCACATAAAAACTGTACCCATGGAGATGCATCGGATGCTCTATACCTGCAACCAAACTCGTACCTTGCAAAACAAGCTCAACCGTGGACTCATAATCCAGTACTAGCACTTCCGTGCCTCTATTCGGTACCACCAAAATCAACGGCTGATAATCGGCCGTGAAATTGAAAATAAATGGAGGAAGATGCGGAAACTGATCTCCAAACACCCCGCTAATGTTACTATAATAAGCTTGTAGTATGTCAATTGATGGGGTCACGAAGCTTATGTTGTTCATGCTCGCAGATAATCGGGTCCCGTTTGGTCCATCACATGAATTATCAGCGCAAGGGATTGTATTCACGGAAACGGTTGAAATCAATTTTGTGGTCACGTTTAATGGAACATCAATCGGGTGGCTTTCACTAGCCAAGCTTCGAAGGCTCCTACTGAAATTAAAATATGCAAATGTGTCGTTGTAACTGGGGAGATATGGTAAGGAAGGCGGTTGAAGAGGGTAGTATTGTCCGTAGTACTGAACAACAGCGGTAGTGGTGGTGTTATCGAAAGAGACGTTGACACTGCTAGCATAAGCTCTAGCGGCAATGTAGTAGCGATCGGGTTGTTGGTCTGCGAGTAACAAGGCGTCAATGGTTTGGCCGGGAGAGATTGTAATGTAATTTGTCGTGGATGGCTTGGTGTAGCTGGCGCCGGTTCCTACAATTGTGAGACTGTGGTTTGCCACAGAGAGGAAAAGGATGTCGCTCATGGCAGCGTTAATTATGCGGAGGAGGTAGGTCGCACCCTGAACCACATTTAGCTTGAATGTTCCTGCATTAATGATAACGGCTGGTTGAGAGAATAATTTAGTGAAGCAATTGGAGGGACTAGATTGCTAACTCTGGCAAAATAGCTGGGGAGAAATGTAAGAAAAGAAAGTAACTAACCGGGTTTGGAGCATGGGTAGAGGTCACCGGGTTGACCGTTGATGGTAAAAGCATCAGATATATTTGGGTCTCCTCCGGTTGCAAGAGCCTCCGTTATAACCTCCATCACATCCTTCTTCCACCACTCCCCTGATTCAAGGCCCAAAAAAAGAAGAAAGTAATTAAAACTAAGATGAGGATTCGTATATCAATTTGTTTTTGGGATAGAAAACGAATTGGCATAACTTAAGAAATAATAGGTCTGGGGTAAAGCACCCCTACAACATCTTCATAAAATTGAAAAACAAGAAATAAAAGACAGAACTAAAGATAATTAATCCGGCTTGGTTGTTGAAAGCCGCCTTATCAATGAGATTTGCACACCGATTTGCTTGTTGAAATACATGGTGTATTGAGCTTGACCAAAAATTTACTAAGCAATAACCTGCAATCCGAGATATCATCGTAACTTACGATTCTTAAGGTCAGAAATTATTCCCTTGTGATTTTAGGTTATTTGCCCATCCCTTGATATTGCAGTTGGTATTTATCTCACCAATGGGGTAATCCAACTGCAGCTTGCAATTTGGCCCATTTGCGGGTTCGTGCACGTTCTATTTTGATGATCTAAATCTTTCACTTTGTAAAAGTTTGTTGAAAACTTCAATCTTGTGCGCATAAACCAACTTCATCGGATATTATTGTTATCTATTTTGGGACACATTTTCTTTGAGAAAACGGATTACAATGTATTCGATCCAACGTCTTGGAGTTTGTTTTTCTCAATAGAAATGTTTTCTGAAAAGATATCGATCAGAATCTGAAGAGCATGATTTTTTGCAAAAATTAAAGTAGTGAAAGAGTTCCATGAAGTGAACGGTTTAGATCATTAAAATGAAAACTACTTGCATCCGCAAATGGGTGAATTGCACGCTGCATTTTAGAAACCCAACTGCCGATATGGGTCCATACTGGTCCGCTGCCACTAAAAAAAAATGAGCGATACTAACAAAACAGTTGTCACTAAAAGTGTATTGCTAAAAAATTTTAGTGACATGTTTTCACCTATAATGACAGCTAATTTTTGTCACTGTTGCTCTTTCTTTTTTTTGTAGTGTGCCCACCCAACGTGGTTTTTTTTTTTGGGTTTGGGATATATATAAGGGAAAATGACGGCCAATGACGTGTTTTGCTAATTAATACCCGCCAAGGACATTTTTAGCATTAACAAATGTTCTTAGCTTGTCCTTGGCGGGTATTAATTATCAAAACACATCCTGGGCCGTCATTTTCCCTATATATAAAGAGGCTCATATGATTGGACTAGGTGGAGTTTGTAAGCCCGTTTAGTTAATGGGATGGGCTTGGGAATATCCCTTACAATCAAGCCCGTCCCGACCCCTTATAAAATACTACTACTAGTGATGTGCATCATATATTTACACTACCAAAACATATTAAAGTGCCGTTTCGCTTTCTTTTTAAACCTTTTTTTTAAAAATAAGGTAATTTCAAGCTCAAATATAATGAAAATGAAAAATAATTTTTTAATTTTTTTTGCACCGTTTAAAAGATCTCAATGAGAATTATTAAACAAGATCCATATTGGTAGGAAAATTATTTACGTAAACACATGATTTTTGAGCTTGAAATTACCTTCATTTTCTAAAAGTTCCTTTTTTTAAAAACCGGAACACCCCATAAGTCTATGAATTACAAAGAAAAAAAAGCTGTATATACACGTAATATATACCATATATATATATATAGCTTCTAACGAGGGCGCCCTTATTTTCGTTATTTGCGAACTTTTGTTATCAGCCGTTGGATCGTGATTTCATTGGTCCGGATATGCTGATGGTTTATGACCGGTCACAATTAACTTTTCTCCGGAAAAGTTTCATTAAAATGTGGACCATTGAAATCACGATCCAACGGCTGCCAGTGACGTCCACATTTAACTCTAATAAGGGCACCCTCATTAAAAGCACCCTATATATATATCGGGACGGTTCCAGGGACATTTAAAAAAAACATCTAAAAAAACACTTCAAATCTCAATCTCATAGTTTCCGATCAAATTTTGATGATCCGAGCCGCTCAATGTGTACAGAATGTGATTTTAAGGGTATTCGCGAGAAATTGGCAAAAAATATTATCGGGAAGTGCTTATTTTGAGCAGTTTTTAATTGAACCGTTCAATAAAAAACTGTTCGGAACTTTTCGGATCAAGCCCTTCTCGGTCATTTTTTTTTGCTGATTTCTCACGAGTACCCTTAAAATCACGTTCTAATCACATTGAGCGGCTCGGATCATTAAAATTTGATCGAAAATTATGAAGTATTTTTTTAGATGTTTTAATAAATGTCCCTGGAACCGCTCCGTATATATATACATACATACATACATACATACATTTAAAAAAATACTCCAAATCTCAATCTCATAGTTCCTGATCAAATTTTGATGATCCGAGCTGCTCAATGTGTGCAGAATGTGATTTTAAGGGTACCCGCGAGAAGTCGGCAAAAAAAATTACCGGAAAGTGCTTGTTTTGAGCAGTTTTTAATTGAACCGTTCAATAAAAAACTATTCGGATCAAGCCCTTCCCGGTCATTTTTTTTTTGATTTCTCACGGGTACCCTTAAAATCACGTTCTGATAACATTGAGCGGCTCGGATCATTAAAATTTGATCGGGAATTATGAAGTGTTTTTATAGATGTTTTTATAAATGTTTCCGGAACCGCCCCCGTATACAGAACGTGATTTTAAGGGTATCCGCGAGAAATCAACAAAATAAAATAACCGGGAAGGGCTTGATCTGAGCAATTTTTAGCTCAGATTTGATGAACTGTTCAATTAAAAACTGCTCAAAATAAGCATTTCTCGGTCATATTTTTGCTAATCTTTCGTGGACACCCTTAAAATTACATTCTGCACATATTTAACTGTTTGGATCATAAAAATTTGATCTGGAATTATGAGATTTAGATTTGGGGTGTTTTTCAGATGTTTTTATAGGTGTCCCCAGAACCGTGTATGTGTGTGTATATATATACAGTTCTTTTCAGGTCCAGTCGCCCAGATTTTCTTATGATCCGGATTTGTGTCTTAGCTCCCATTTCCCGATCGATTTACGATGATATGAGCCGCTCAATGTGTTCAAAACGTGATTTTAAGGGTAACCGCGAGAAATCAGCAAAAAAATGACCGGGAAGAGCTTGATCTAAGCAGTTTTTTTCTGAACCGTTCAATTAAAAAACTGCTCGGATCAAGCTCTTACCGGTCATTTTTTTTGCTGATTTCTTGCGGGTACCCTTATAGTCACGTTCTGATCACATTGAGCGGCTCGGATCATTGAAATTCGATCGGAAAATGAGAGGTCTGGACCGTAAGGCGTCCGGACCTGAACACAACTGTGTGTGTGTGTGTGTGTATATATATATATATATGTATATATATTCTCGTTGATCTTCGTAAACTATAATTATAAGGGTGTAAAAGGCATATATGTATCGGGAACAAACTTATTTTGAAACGCAATACCCAAGAGAAAACTACTCCAAGAAATTAAATGGCCTCACCACTTTAATTAATGTTGATACATATATAGTTCTCTACGATCATTGACGAAGCCAGCAAGAAATTCAAGAGGGGCAAGACAACTAGACATATTTACAGTAATACTTGGGCGTAACAAGATCATCTGGGTCATGTTTGGACGGTGGTTAGGGGCGAGTTATTCAAAAAATGTTCTAAAATGCACATGGCATGAACACACACACACACACACGTCTGTTAATATTGTTATATTTTCCCCTATTTTCCAATCATTTTACATAGTACTGTAGTAATTAATATTGGTTACCTGTCGATCGGCTACTGTTTGGCATTTCGGAGATAATATACATTTCTAAATCTAATGTTACGATGTATTTCCATCTCAATTATTGTTTCTGTTTTGGAAAAATTAAATTGAACGGCGAAACAAAAATCTTGTTCTTTTGAAGTTTCAAATTTTCATAAATCCCCATTGACTTTTTAATGTTTCAAAAAGCCAAGTGGTAAAAGAGGAACTGCTTTGCATATAAGACATTTAGTTTTCAAAATAGACAGATATCTGAAGATAATGAAAAGTCAAAAAGTAAACAATTAAATTGGGACCGACCAAGTTAAAAATTTAAAAAAAAAAAAAAACACTGCGTTCATATATCCAATGCACAAAATTGATGTTTTGGGAGGGATTCCGTTCAAATGATCAAGAGGCATGCAATAAAATAATTTTTTTTAAAAAGTTTGATTTTATAAATCTCCAGAAATTCAAAAGGTTATCCCTTCATCAATTACTCAAAAAGTTGAGGTGGGCTCTGGACCATCCTATTCACTTGGTCCTCCTTTATATGACGTTTAAAAAAGAATTGCTAAGACTTTTCGTACCTAATTGTATGAGCACTTCTTCGAAAGGCAGGGGGAAAGGGTAGCCAGTCCCGTGCTTGGGATAGACAATAATAGCACCGTGTACGGTTGCTCGTGACCAATCGCTATGAGCGTGCCACCAAAGAGTTCCTTCCTCTGTCGAAAATATAACCTTTTGGCTGAAATTAGAACCCGGTTGAATTGGACATTGAGTGATGTATTCCGGGCCATCTGACCATGGAAATCTTGGTTGTTTCACACCATGCCTGGAAATTTAAGTTTAAACGATTGAATGAAACATTTAATTAACGTGACATTGTGGAAAACACAGAAAATTGAGATCAAAGATATCTGCATTGCGTTAATTTGAGATACCAGTGAAGAGTGATGTTGTAATTTCCCATGTTATAGACATCAACAACAATTGTCTCTCCTTTGTGCACATGGATAGTTGGTCCAGGGTATTGTCCATTCACTGTCAATATCTTCTTTGTTTCACAGAGTCTTGTGTAGGGAGTTTCTCTAACCTGAACAATTTAAGAATTTGATGCCACTTAAAGGCCATAACCATGGAGGATCATATTATACAAATAAGCATAGAACACACACACACACAACTATGCACGTGTGTGAGCATGACGGTGAGTGTGAAAGCGTCTTTTGAAAATTTTCCAGCAACAAAAACAAAGATTGTGGGCAAGACCGAAGGGTTCTCTTGAAGGATTACGTGACCTAGGTCATGACCATCTACCCATAGCTTTACTTTAGGAATTTAAGAGTACTCACAACGAAACGGTAGTGCCGAAACCAAGCTCTGCAATGAAGGATGGTATCATCAAAAAGTAGAAACCCCAAAATGAAATGGACGAAAATCTTGTAGCCAAACATCGTTTTTACCATATAGAAATCCCTCTTTTCTCCCTCTAAAACTTATTCGTTGGAGGATTAGAAACTTATTTATAGAATGATACGTAAGCAGAGAAAAGGGAAATTTAATGTTGCAGGGATGTGAAAGGCTATATTTCTTTGGGCATGAAAACATAGGCCAAGTAGCAGCAATTAAAAGGGAGCTTGACAAAAGTTTGTAGTGATAAACGAATTTTAGATATCTTATAGCAGAGGTTTTTGCTTTCTGTCGTACCTTTTCCTCTTGAGTTAATCCATAAATGCTCTCCTTTACTGTATTTTGATATGGGATATCAACTTTGGGTTTGGCTTGCTTTCTTCAATTTTCTTTTTTTTACCTTTCCTTTCTACTATTGTAAGACTTGGTTCTAGAATAGATTTAGGCAATCTCCTTGAAAATTTTTAGACATGTTACTCCCCTGGCTAAGCCCCAATTCATTGGTTTTATTGAACTTTCAGTTCCCCTCTTTTCTCATTGACCAGAGTTTGCTTGAGGCTGACATTTACGCTCTATCCTATCTAATCCTCAATGATTACTCCACAATTTCACTCATTGATTAAATTACTACTAGCGGATTGTCCGTGCCTAAATACACTCCCGACATATTTGTTTTATATCTTCGCATTATTCGCATGCATGGACACATTGGTTTCTAAATTGACATTAACTTTTACATCTGCTAAAATACCTAGATCAAAATTTTCCCATGCCCAACGTTAAATCCACATAAAGGCCTACCCCAAAAATATATACATAAATAGTAAAAAAAACTTTAGAAAATTAGAGGCCGGTCCTCCTTTTTAGGTTCGGTTTCATCCCAACCCTAATATATTTTACCGAAGCTGAATGGCTTGGTTATGTAGTGTGATGGACCTTTTTGCCCCAAATCCCAACAAACGAATTAAAAGCACTCGCAACTCAGACGAAGACATAATCCCCCCCCGGCTGAAAAGCTGCCTGATGCGCAACCACGTAACATTCCAGAAAACAATTTCATTTCCAGAAAACAATTTCATTTCCAATGATAAAATTACAAGAATAAATCGAATTACAAGATACAAAACAATTTACAGAATATGAAGAACGAGATACAAACTGAATTCGAGAATATCGAACCGAGGCCTGTGTAATACCACAGTCTCCTTAAGAAAGATTCGCCCCTACCGTGGGTGTTGTAGGTTGTGTCGGCGACTTCCTCCCAGGGTTGGCTCGGTTGAACCGCAAGTCGTCGGAACACCACCGTCGACCGCCTTGGCGAATTGATACTGCCTGCCTCTCTCTCATAAGAACGAATTTTAGAATAAGCTGGAAGGTTGTGAATTTGCTTGTGATCCTCCAAAACGTGATGCACCAATTTATAGGCAAATGGAGATCTTCACAAATGCTGAAGAATAATGCTGTCATTCAATATGAGTAACCCCCAAATGAATTCAGCCATGAATAGGTAGAATATTGCAGCCATCATGGTGAGGAATAATGCTGCCATCAAGGTGGAGGGGTTACGGGAGTTACATAATCCACACATCAATACGTCTATTGATTGTGGTGAGTCCGGATACAACGAACCCGGTACCGGTTGCCTCGGGAGACCCTCCAAAGATCCCGGTTTCATTCATCCGAAATTCTGTAAATTTCCAACAATCCCCCCCATGAATGAAATTGGCAGGCATACTGATGCAGAGTACAAAGCTGATCCGAGAGTGCGACAACGGATAATTCCTGCACAGGATAGGTGGCTTTTGGCCTGGAACCTTCCCTTGTGATAGCCTATCGAGTTTACTGGCAGACCAGTGTGCGGTCCCGCTTTGAACTGTTCCGCCGCCTATGTAAACCGAGACAACAGACGTCACACAGGACTTCTCCTGACGTAGTTCAGTTCTCACTGTTGGGTTCATTTCGGCCATGACACCCCCTTCCTGGTTCTGCGAGTATTTTCTCGAGAATTTTGCCACAATTCTCAAAAAAGCGGCCCCACTTCATACTAACATAGGTGACCTTCCTGTAAGGGTATCTTGCTATACCCTGCCTGGCAGCCCAGCGCATAGGAGTCATTAAAAGCAATGCTTAACCTCTTTCCATTCGCAGGTATCACTGTTCTACACCATAGGAATGGGCAGGAGACCAAGTCTCCTCAGTGATCATTCTCGGCTACTCGCGAAAGATAGTCTCATTGAACCTAGATCTTGGGATCTCCAGTCAACTAGGTTGGCTACCCCCACGATAACTATGAGCGTAGTGGCTTTAGCCCCATCCCTTTCGATGCTTGCTCAACTAACTCTCGGTTTAACCCTTTGGTTAGCGGATCCGCAATATTGTCCTTTGACCTCACATAGTCAATAGCGACAACCCCATTTGAGAGTTGTTGCCTAATGGTATTATGTCTACGTCGAATATGTCTAGACTTACCATTATACATATTACTGTGTGCCCTACCAATTGCAGATTGACTATCGCAATAGATACTAATCGGTGGCACAGGTTTCGGCCATCTTGGAATATCCTCCAAAAACTAACGGAGCCACTCGGCCTCTTCAGACGCTTTATCTAAAGCGATAAACTCTGATTCCATCGTTGAACGTGCTATACACGTCTGTTTGGAGGATTTCCAAGAAACAGCTGCACCACCAAGTATAAAGACATATCCACTTATGGATTTAGAGTCCTTCATATCTGATTACCAGTTCGCATCACAATACCCTTCTAGTACTGCTGGATATCTTGTGTAGTGCAACCCCAAGTCACGAGTATACCTCAAATAGTACAGAACCCTGACTATTTCCTTTCAGTGATCACGGCCTGGATTACTCGTGTATCTGCTCAGTCTGCTGATTGAGTAAGCTATATCGGGCCTTGTACAACTCATTAAGTACATCAGGCTCCCAATTATCCGAGAATACTCTAATTGAGATATGCCTTCCCCCCCATTCTTGGATAAATGCATACTCAAATCCACAGGGGTTCTTGCGATACTTGAATCAGACGAGTTGAACTTCTCAAGGATCTTGTCAACATAGTGTGTCTGAGACAACACAAATCCGACAGATGTTTTGGTGATCTTGACACCCAGAATGACATCTGCAAGGCCCATATCCTTCATGTCAAACTTCGAGTTTAACATATTCTTGGTAGACTGAATGACCCTTTCATTGCTACCAACAATGAGCATGTCATTAACGTAAAGACACAAAATGACATACCCTTTGTCTGTGTCTTTGACATAAACACACTTGTCACATTCGTTGATCTTGAAACCACTTGACAACATAGCATTGTCAAATTTCTCGTGCCATTGTTTTGGTGCTTGCTTGAGCCCATACAAGGACCTAACAAGCCTACATACTTTCCTTTCTTGGCTCGGCGCGAAAAAACCCTCGGGTTGTTCCATGTAGATCTCTTCATCTAAATCGCCGTTCAGGAAAGCTGTTTTGACATCCATTTGATGTATCTCAAGGTTACGTAAAGCTGCGATCGCGATGATCATCCGGATGGAAGTAATCCTTGAGACTGGTGAGTAAGTATCAAAGTAATCTAGGCCTTCTTTTTGTCAATATCCTTTGATAACAAGCCTAGCATTGTACTTATCAATTGACCCATCTGCTTTCATCTTCCTTTTGAAGATCCATTTGTAGCCGAAAGGCTTACTGCCTGGTGGCAAATCCACCAGTTCCTACGTATGGTTTTGTAGTATGGAGTCAATCTCACTCTTAATGGCCTCTTTCCACAAAGGACCCTCAGGGCAGCTTACAGCTCTCTGGTATGTCCGAGGCTTATTTTCTACCAGATAAGTCATAAAATCTGGACCAAAAGATGTTGATGTTCTAGCTCGGTTGCTACGTCATGGTTCAACATCAACTTCCTCTTCTTGGCCTTGTCTGCTTTCATTAGCCGGATGCAAAGTCCGTTTAGCAGAACTTGACTCTCCAATGGATCTATAAGGAAATATATGTTCAAAGAACACTGCATTCCTAGACTCCATGAGAGTATTCTTGTGAATATCTTGTATATCTGACTCATACACAAGAAAACGATAGGCACTACTATCGTCTGCATAATCGATGAAAACACAATCAACGATTTTAGGGCCTATCTTCTCCTTCGTAGGAGGAGGTACAGCCACCTTCGCTAGACAACCCCATGTTCGTAAGAATGCATAGGTAGGCTTCCTACCTTTAAACAATTCATACGGGGTTTTACCAACGTCTTTGCGAGGTATTTTATTGAGGATGTAATTAGCGGTGAGAACAGCATCTACCCACATATTTTGAGGCAACCCAGAACTGATCAACATAGCGTTCATCATATCCTTCAATGTATGATTCTTGCGCTCAGCAATTCCGTTAGTCTGAGGCGAATAAGGTGCTGTGGTTTCATAGATTATTCCGTGTTGGGCACAGAATTCTCCAAACGGTGACTGAAATTCACCACCACGATCACTTCTGACCACCTTAATCTTTCTGCTCAGTTGATTCTCAACCTGAGTCTTGTAATGAACAAATTTGTCCAGGGCTTCATCCTTACTTTTCAACAAATACATATAGCAAAACCAAGTGCTATCATCGATAAAAGTAATGAAGTACTTGTTACCGGCCTGAGTTTGGACATATTTCAGATCATACACATCAGTGTGGATTAAACCCAAAGGTTCTGTGCTTCTTTCTACTGCTTTGAAAGATGCTCTGGGCATTTTAGCCTCTTCACAGGTCTCACACTTGTGTTTTTTTTATCAATTTGGAAAGCTGGAATATGGTCCAAGTTAATTAATCTACGCATAGAATCGTAATTAACATGACCTAGTCTACCATGCCACAAAAAGGAAGACTCATGCACATAAGCAACATGGGATTTCTTTTTATTGATAGTAGGAATAACAGTCATTACATTCATCTTAAAAAGACCATCGGTCATGTAACCTTTCCCTACATACATTCCAGCTTTAGTCAGAGTGACCCTATCAGCCTCGAAAACCAGGCGGAAACCGTGCTTGCTCAACAGTGAACCAGAAACCAAATTCTTGCGAATATCTGGCACGAACAGCATATTATTCAGAGTCACCTCTTTTCCCGAAGTCATCTTCAGGACCACTTTCCCCTGCCCTGCAACATTCGAGGAGGCTTAATTCCCCATAAACAGCTTTTCACCGTTTGCAACCGGCTCAAAGGTAGTGAACAACTGCCTATCACAACAGATATGACGAGTAGCCCCAGTATCTACCCACCATTCCTGCGGGTTTGAACCAACCTTGTTTACTTCAGATACCATAGCCGAGAGGTTGATATCGGACACTGCTAGTGACGGTAGTTTTCCCTTGCACAGTAGTCATGTTTTCCTGAAATTAGGAACAACCACATATAACAGAACAAATCTCAATATCAAAATGACAAGCTATACATGCATAGATTAACAATCTATCAAACAAGCTAAGTCTGACATCCCCACAATACCATGTAACCTGGGGGTCCCAGGGGGCGCGCCCCTTGGCAGGGATCCTGGGGGCAGCGCCCCCGGGCGGGAGTCTGAGGGCTGGCCCTCAACGGGGATAAACGATATACACAATCTGCTACCAGCAAAAGTGTGTCCATCCACCTTCCCCTTCTGGTTTTGGAGTCCAGTCCATGTACTGATGTATACCACTTGCCGTGCACAAGGGCTGAGCATTCACACCGTCCACTGGTTGAGTACTTCAGGCCAAGAGCAACCCAGGCGTCAAGCACATGAACTGCACACCGGGCAGATCATAAACACTGGATCAAGGCTAGATGATGTCAAGGCAGAAGCCAAGTAGATCACCCCAGAGGCCAACAAAATTGATCCAAGGCCAAGCTGCGCACGACTGCCTTAGGCCGTAGCCTTTCTATTCGCAACATGATCGAGTCACGCATGACTGATCTTGGCCGAAGCCAAACAGATCTGATTCATTCTCATATCAATCTCCAAACAATCTGTTGAACAGATTGATAACTCGTCTTACACCAGCTATACACCATCATGAAAACTAATCTGTTTTGAATCTGTCCTTGCAACTCAAACGTTAGTCCAAAACAGAAATTGTTTTCTGGAATCCGTTGCCGATCAGTGATCAAAAAATCTTTCTTAAGCTTGTTGGGAAAATTTCGGCAGCCACGTAACATTCCAGAGAACAATTTCATTTCCAATGATAAAATTACAAGAATAAATGGAATTACAAGATACAAAACAATTTACAGAATATGAAGAACGAGATACAAACTGAATTCGAGAATATCGAACCGAGGCCTGTGTAATACCACAGTCTCCTTAAGAAAGATTCGCCCCTACTGTGGGTGTTGTAGGTTGTATCGGCGACTTCCTCCCAGGGTTGGCTCGGCTGAACCGCAAGCCGTCGGAACACCACCGTCGACCGCCTTGGCGAACTGACTACTGCCTGCCTCTCTCGCACAAGAATGAATTTTAGAATAAGCTGGAAGGTTGTGAATTTGCTTGTGATCCTCCAAAACGCGATGCACCAATTTATAGGCAAATGGAGATCTTCACAAATGCTGAAGAATAATGCTGTCATTCAATATGAGTAACCCCCAAATGAATTCAGCCATGAATAGGTAGAATATTGCAGCCATCATGGTGAGGAATAATGCTGCCATCAAGGTGGAGGGGTTACAGGAGTTACGGAATCCACACATCAATACGTCTATTGATTGTGGTGTGTCCGGATACAACGAACTTGGTACCGGTTGCCTCGGGAGACCCTCCAAAGATCCCGGTTTCATTCATCCGAAATTCCGTAAATTTCCAACAGTCGTCAATGGAGTCCTCCGATTTCTTCGTCTGAAACTTCGATTTCTTGGAATAAACCCGACAATGTACGACGAAGATATGGACGAAGAGATGCCTCAGCCACCGTAATCTTCGGCTTCGCCTTATTCGCTGCCTCCACACCGCCACCATCTTCCCCGCCGCTTAAACATTCGAAGTCGCTGCCGTCATACTCGCCGCAGTTCAATTTGGCATCTCCTCTTCCTGCGGTGGCCATGCCGACTTCCCTCTAAGCTTTCGAACAACTGTGGCGGCGTTCCTCAGATTGCTGCTCAATCGACCGAAACATATCGCCGGAGCAAACGTAGGACGTCGTTTGGTCGGAAAAGGTCTCGGGAGGCTAATTAGTGGACGCCTGCTTCCTTTTGTTTTGCTTCTGGTAGGACAACTTTTCTGACCTGTACTCGGTCGGCGTCATCATCATGGTTATGATGATAGTATTATTTTGAAAAGGAGTGTGTACATACTATAATGTGTTTGTGAGAAATGAAAAATTCAAATCCACCTAAATCTGTACTTGATGAGCTTTGAAATCTCAATTTCGTAACGAGGTTAGAACTGTGTATTTTGAAAATGAACGAATTTCTATGAGAATTGTGTAATTTTTATGAGAACTGTGTATTTTTCTATGAGAACTGTCTATGAAAACTATGTATTTTCTATGAGAATTGTGTTTTTTCTGTGCGAATTGTGAATTTTCTATGATCGAGAACTGTGTTTTTTCAATGGGAACTATGTATTTTTCTATGAGAACTGTGTGTTGTTCATGAGAACTGTATATTTTTCTATGAGAACTGCGTATTTTTTATGAGAACTGTGTATTGTCTATTAAAACCGTGTATTTTTTATGGGAACTATATATTTTTTATGAGAACTGTGTATTTTAGTGTGTGTTAAGACTATGTGAACTGTGTATTTTTCAGTTCACATAGCCAGTTCACATCGTCCAGTTCTCATATTCACAAAACTAGTTCTCTATGAGAATAGTCACTTCTCATAACCACTTCTCATAGAACTGATTTTGAAAACTGACAGTTCTCATCGAACTGATTATGAGAATTGACAGTTCACATAGCCAGTTCTCATAGCTCAGTTCACATAGCCAATAGTATTTTTGTTTGAAATAATATGATTCAGGAATTAATTCTAAAAATATAGCTTTCATAGTCTCAATTCTCATAGCCATAGTTCAGAGGTATTTTTGTCCAAAATGATAAGTTAACTCGGGCTATGTGAATTGGCGGAGATATTTTTGTTCGAAATATTATGTTAACTGGCTATGAGAATTGACAATTCTCGTAGCCAGTTCACATAGCTAATGGTATTTTTGTCCGAAATAATATGGGTCAGGAGTTGATTATAAAAATATAAATTTTACTAAAAATAGACATATATATAAAAAGTTAAGAATGGACAAAATAGTAAAAATGCATAAAAAATTAAAAAAAGGATTGAAATAAAGAAGAAATATTTTTGTTAGGACTAAATTAAGTCCGAACCTACTTTTTGGGGCCGGCCTAAAAATTCCCCCAAAAACTTACCATAAACATTCAAAAATATTGTCATAGACTTTAGCTGTGTAAGAATTACTTGTGTTTATGGGTAGTGCAGAAAAGAGATTGAGAGAACGTTGTTAACTCGGGTTGATGAGAACGTGTATTGATGGGTAATGCAAATTAAAACGTGCCGGATAGCGAGTTTTCAAATATTTTGTACATTTTTTTTCCCTAACAAATTTGTAGAGGAAAAGGAAAACACCCAAAATTGAGGAGAGAGAGAGAACACATGTTACCAAAGAGATGATGAGAGAGGGGAAGATTCGGTAGAGAAAGTAGTGATTTAAGTTTTGAGCAAAGCTGTCAACACAATTTAAAAAGAGGAAAGTCCACTTTCACCCCCTGTGGTTATCGGCATGTGCGGATACCCCCCTCATGGTTTAAAAGTGAGCACATAACCCCCCTGTGGTTTCAAAAAGGGGGTTTTTCGCTTACGCCGTTAACGGTAGAAATGAAATGTCAAAAAAGCCCTTGTATATATAGCTATACACACTAGGGTTCCACCTTACATAAAATTCGAACGACTCAGAGAGTAAGAGAGAGAGAGAGAGAAAAAGAGAGGCGACTTAGGGTTTCCCCTCCTCCATCTGTTGATCGACGAAAAAGGCGACGAGGTTAAGATTTATGCTTCACAGCGCTAGAAAGGTAAACGCTAGGATTTCCTCCATCTCGATCTTCGAGTATTCACGTTTTGTTTGGAAAACCCCTTTGACGTAAAGTATTCCTTTTGTTTTGAATATCGTTTTCACTTTTGAATTTGATAAATCTGTGCTTTTCAAACATGGATACTTTATGGCATTTTTAAAATGTTTGTTGTTTGGGTTTTTATTTGTTTATTTGTTCCGTATTTGAAAAATCTGTGCTTCTCGAAGATGGAGTCTTTATGGCATTTGAAAATGTTTGTTGTTAGGTTTTTTTTTTGTGTATTTGTTCCACACTTTTTGTGTTTCCCACATCTGATTACGTAATGACCTTGTATTTTTCTGCTTCTTTGTCTTCATTATTCACAGAATGGCAGACACAGAAATTAGTTTGCAAATGTACCATGGGGGCCACTTTGAATGGGAGCCACATGTATCCTACAAGTGTGGGCAGGTTAGTTTAGTTCCCATTGACCCTGATATGCTGTCATATTTTGAGTTAAGCGACATTTATAATGAGTTGGTAGGTGTGCAAGACAAGTCAAACGTTGACTTGTATTATAGGTTGCCTGGGTTCACTTTGGCTGAAGGCCTGACTAAAATTAATGATGATAAGGATGTAACAAAAATGAAAGAGACCTATGAGGGTCTGACTGTAATGGTTATTTATGGACAAAAGATAACAGAACCATTGTCTGCACTTGAGATAACTGAACCTGATATAAACTTGTCTGATATAGAGATAATCTTTGAAAATGGTGAGGGTGAAAATGGTGAGGTAGTGCAAATTGGGGATGGGGATGAGGAGCTGGAAAATGGGGATGAGGAGGTGCAAAATGACAGTGATTCTGAAGATTCTGACTATGAAATGGAGTGTGAACCTACATCAGACAGTGATTCTGATTCTGAAAGTGATGATGCTAGTTGGTTATATGAAGGCTTGGAGGGCCCAGATGATGATATATTTGACATTAACTCACATAACAGAGTTAATGAACAACCTAGGTCCAATGTACAACAAGTAGATGAGGAGGCAAACTGGTACTCTGAACCTGAAAATGATGATGAATTGAAAAGTCTAAAAGGGTCTGATGATGATGAATCACATGAACAAGTGGAGTTCAATGAGAAAGTACATACGAAGAACCCTGAACTAATTTGTGGCATGAAATTTCCTACTGTACAGACATTTAGGAAATATTTGAAAGAATGGAATGTGGTACATGGTTATGACATTGAGTTTGACAAGAATGAGTCAAATAGGATAACTGCCAAGTGTAGACTGGGTTGTACATGGAGGATTCATGCCTCTAAGGTTGGGAAAGAAGCTACCTTCGCAATCAAAACTATTAAGGGTACACATGAGTGTGGAAGGCAGTACAGTAACAAACAAGCAGACTCTAGGTATTTGGGAAAGAAACTTATGGATGAGGTGAAGGACAACCCAGGAATTGATATTCCTTCTCTGCAAAAGAAGATTAGGAGGAATATCATGATTGATGCTAGCAGATTTCAAGTATACAGAGCCAAGAGGAATGCTTGGAATCTGATTGCAGGGGATATGCAAGAACAATACTTGAGGATATGGGACTATGCAGAGACTATTAGAAAGCAAAATCCAGGCAGTCACATCATCATCAAAACAGATCCAGATTGTATTGAGCCCACATTTCAAAGGATGTATTATAGGCTTTCTTCAATGAAAGATGGATTTTTAGCTGGTTGTAGGCCCATCATAGGTCTAGATGGCTGTCATTTGAAAGGGATTTATGGAGGGCAATTGCTAACTGCTATTGGGAGGGATGGGAATGAGAACTTGTTCCCAATTGCTATGGCTTTAGTTGATATTGAGAGTAAGGATTCCTGGATGTGGTTCATGAGGATATTGGTAGAGGATAATGGATATGGTTCTTGGACATTCATATCAGATAGGCAGAAGGGGTTGGTTGAAACATTTCAGGAACTCTTGCCTACAGCTGATCACAGATATTGCCTCAGACATATGTATAGCAACTTCAAGTTGCAGTTTCCTGGGACTTTGATGAAGGAATTATTTTGGAGGGCTGCTTCTACATACAATGTGAATGCATTCCATTACTGGATGAAGAAGATAGAAGAGGCAGACCCTAAACTCACACCCAACCAGAAGACAGCTGCAGATTGGTTAAGGAAAACAGATGCCAGGTTCTGGGCTAGATCTCATTTCTCTACAAACTCTAAATGTGATGTGTTGGTGAACAATTTTACTGAATCATTCAACTCCTACATCCTCCAAGCTAGAGATTTGCCTATCATATCTATGTTTGAGTGGATTAGGAAGAAGTTGATGGAAAGGATACAAGTGAAGAAAGCTGGGATGGAAAAGTACACTCGTCAGATATGTCCAAACATTGTGGATAAGGTGGAAAGTATCAAAGTTGAGAGTAGGGATTGTGTGGCTAGGTGGTGTGGTGAGAGAGAGTTTGAGGTGGATCAATTTGATAGGTGTTACATAGTTCATCTAGGCAACAAAAGTTGTAGCTGCAGAAAGTGGGACATGACTGGTATTCCTTGTTGCCATGGTGTTGCAGCTATCCAGAAGGACCGTAGTAAGATTGAAGACTATGTGCACCCATATTATACTAGAGATGGGTACTTGGCAGCATATTCATACATGATTCATCCGGTGCCTGATATTTATGAGTATGTGCAAACTGGTTTACAACCACTTAATCCACCCCTTGCAAAAAAATTGGGGGGTAGACCTAAAAAAGCAAGGAACAAGCAAGCAGATGAGCCATCTGCCAAGAAGAAAGGAGATGAGCAGATAGCATCTAGGAAAAACTTGAATGTGACATGTGGTAAGTGCTTGCAAGTTGGACACAACAAAAGGACATGCAAGAACAGGCTCCACCCCAAATCCAAGATGATGAAGGTCACTTTATGCTTTATTTTTTTGCTTTATGCTTTATTGTTTTGCTTTATACTTTACTTTTTTACCTTTGTCTCCTGCAATGACTTGTACCTTCTGAATTTTTCTGGCAGAGGTCAGGACATGCTTGTGTTGGAGCATCTTCTTCCCAACCAACTCCAAGACAAGCTGCACCTGTAGCATCTTCTGGTCAAAGACTACTGACTCAGGTGAGGTCTATTTATTCACTCACATGCACCTTGTCATTTAGTTGCATATGTACAATGAATGCACCATAACAACCATCTGTAATTGTAGCCACCTAAGCTACCCACATATGGAGGAAAGGGAAAGGGTGTTGCTACATCTGCAAGTGGTAGTGGACAAGGAAGGGGTGTTGGAGTGCCTACAAGTGGGAGGGGACAAGGAAGAGGTGTTGGCATGGCTGCTGGAATGGCAACATCTGCAAGTGGGAGGGGACAAGGAAGAGGTGCTGGAGTGGCTGGAAGTGGAAGGGGGCAAGGAAGAGGTGTTGGAGTGGCTGGAAGTGGAAGGGGACAAGGAAGATGTGTTGGCATGGCTGCTGGAATGGCAACATCTACAAGTGGGAGGGGACAAGGAAGAGGTGTTGGAGTGGCTACAGGTGGGAGGGGAAGAGGAAGGGGTGCTACGGCTTCACTGAGTCAGGTGCTTGAGAATATCAGAGCAAGAAAGAGGGGCCAAGTTGAATGACTCTATGGAAATATTTAACAAGACTTAAAACTTCGACTTTATGTATTTAACTACTGGTACTTGAGCACAACTTTAGGTTGAATGGTTGGCCAATCACTTTTTGTGTCTTATTTTGTGTTGGCCAAAGTCAAGCTGAATGGTTGGCCAACCACTTTTTGTGTTGCCAAAGTCAGTATTTTGTTGTGGCAACTTGGAGTATTATCTGCAGTGCATCTCTTGGGATATGTATTTGACTATTTTGGGATATGTATTTGACTGTTTTGGGATATGGAAAGGGGATGTATTGACTGTTTTGTGGCTTGTGTTTGTTTTGGAATATAGAATGTTAGTACATGGATGGCATGCTGCTGATATAGATTGTTACATGCATATTTGCTGCTCAGATTCATTTAGGCACCAAAACGCATTGAAATTCATTTCTTCAAACTACAAAAGGGTGCAAACTCATTACAGACACCAAATTCCTACCCAGACACAAGCAAACTCCTACCACTAAAAATGGTGCTAATACAGGGGGTCAAAAAAACACCAAACTAATGCCAACCGTTCACTTGACCATAAGCACCAAAATGGTGCAAAACAAAGCGAACACTGTGACCCAGAAGCTCCACTTCATCATCAGCATCATGCCATCTATGTTAGCTTCAACCTTCATCAATCGAAGCATGACCTGATCTTCATCAAACCCAGAATGCACAACCCTCTCCTCAACAAACCCAGAAGCTACAGACATAGGCCTCTCTTCAACAAACCTAGGAGCCACAACCCTAGGACTCTCTTCAACGGTTTGCTCTCTTCCCAGACATTTGATCCAAATTGGTTTACACCAAGCCCAGAACTCGCAGCCATGGGGCCGTTTCTCACAAACCCAATAAAGTTGGCCTTTTGATGGCTTCTTTGAGTCAACAATCTTCAAGTCCGCTTTGCGACCACAATTGCACAAACGATAAGCATACCTAACATCCACGGAGTCCCCACCAGTTTTGCTGCTGTGAGATGAACTTGCCATTGCGGCAAAATCGTGATGGAGAGGAAGACAGGAAGGAGAGAGAGAGAGAGAGGGGGGGATGGAATTAGGTCTGTGGGTGGAGAAGAGAGAGTGTGAGTTTTGTTAAACATTTGAGGGCAAAATGGTCATAAATCTGTGCCTCACACGCTTATCAATCGCGTGTTTCTCACTTAGCGTCAAAATGGACGGAAAAGGGGCTATCTGCTCATTTTTTGAAACCACAGGGGGGTTATGTGCTCACTTTTAAACCATGAGGGGGGTATCCGCACATGGCGAAAACCACAGGGGGTGAAAGTGGACTTTCCTCATTTAAAAACATAACTCTGGACACAATTATTTTCGGAGCCATTTGATACACATGAATTCATATGTATCGAATGGCTCCGGACACGAATACTATAAAGTTGTATTTTTATGCCTTTTGTTAAGTTTTTCCTATTTTTTCCCCCAAATCGTTTTGCTACAACTTGAACAAGAAGTAATCAAAGGGTTGCAGCGGTTGATCTAGTTTGTATGTCCACACATTTTCAAAAGGAGAATAAATTCTATCCGGATTAGCTCGAAAACTCCCCTTTTCCGCCCCACCAATCAAGGCTTGCCAACTCAGCAAATGCTTTCTTCTCTCCCACGACTTCCCTGGCTTGGAATCCTATGTTCCATCTCTATGTTCCTGCTCCCTGTCCCAGTGCTAAAAACACTACACGTGTCCACCACCTTAAAACAGAAAATTACCTCTAAGTACAGAAAAGTGACACTTAATTCCCATTAAGGAGAGATGAAATACTTAATTACCACTAAGTCCATTTTTACAAAAATACATTTATCATTAATGAAAGTGTCACTCTAGGGTTTTAGGGTATGCTAGGGTTTTATGGTACCCTAGTACCCTTGGGTACCCTAAAATCTTAGGGTACCTTAGGATTTTAGGGTTTTAGGGTACCTTAAGATTTTAGGTTTTAGGATACCCTAGGGTTTAAGGTACCCTAGGGTTTAGGTTTGGGCGCTTTCATAGAGCCCTAGGGTTTAGGTTTAGGCACTTTCATAGGAGTTTTAGGGTGCACTTTCCTATTATAGGGTTTTAGCGATTTAGGAACTTTCATTAGGTACCCTAGGGTTTTAGGCACTTTTATAGGGTACCCTGAGGTTTAGGCACTTTCATAGGGTGCCCTAGGGGTTAGGCACTTTTAGTATTTGGGGTTTTAGGCACTTTTATAAGGTTTTAGTGTTTCGTTAATTAGAGGATACTTGGTGGGAATTACTTTCTTTTTTCTGGACCTAGAGGTAAATTGCCCAAAAACAAACCAAGTACAAGCCACACCCAATCCTCCCACCGTCATCTCCCCTGGATCTCTCGATTGGATCTCACCGACAGCAACCATCAGAAGAACACCACCATCACTCTACTCTACGAAATTTTTTTCAGTGCCGAGCGGGTACCACGTGGTGCCCGCTCGAGCATCCGAACCGTCCATTTTATTTTTGAACGGTTCAGATTTGGAGAGAGAAAAGGAGAGAGAAAGTGTTTGGGGGAGAGGAGAGAGAGTATTTTAATCCGAGCCGTCCAAAAGTGTATTAGACGGCTCGGATTCGCCGAGCGGGTGCCACGTGGGCAATACCCGCTCGGCACTGAAAAATTCCTCCAAGGAATTATATATGGCACACACACAAATGTGTGTATCTGTAAATTCATCTCACACTCTGAAAGATAAATAGTGTTTTATTGTATTTCATTTTGACTTGTTTTCAAAATCGGAGTTTAACGAATTAACAATCCACTATTAAATTCTGAACAATTCGGTCGGCTGTGTTTGGGTTAGGTCAAAAGGAGGATTTTCCAGCTGAGATGGGAGAGAAGAAGGAATTTGCTGAGTTGGCGAGCCTTGATTGGTGGGGCAGAAAAGGAGGATTTTCCTGCTGTTCCGGATAAAATTTATTCTCTTTCAAAAGAATTTGCTCCGTTAATTAATTATATAGATTCTTGCACGCTGTTTTACTCTCTCCATCTGCCTTTAGTTTTCCGACGAGAACGTGCATTTTTGCGGGAAAATTAAAGTATATTTGCGTCGATAATTTTTTTTTTGAAATTTCGCTATGGTGTTTAAAAGATTTTGTTGAGCTCTTTCGATTGGTATAAAGGGCTTCAAAATCATCTACGGGAACAATTTTTATTTTTTGGTTCGCAAAAGTAAAAGTCCTTCGGTAATTGATGAAGCAGTTTTGAATCCGGCACAGACCTGATCCTGCAAAACAAAGCTGAAGTGAAAGTCACCGGTGTGGCGGCTTGCCAACCACCCTCCGATGCCTAAGTCAGTATTGAAGTTGCTATTTGGTAGGAGAATTGGGATTCTCGGTTATCAGTGAGGGTACCTTTATTGGAGTTCTACCGTCGTTTTTTATAGGCATTTGATGGGAGGTTGAGTCCTAGTAGGACTGCATTCCGGAGATATCTGGATTGCTTTTAGCGGGGTGAGTAGTGTCCTACCTTAGCTGGAACTCCACGAGCACCCTGCTTTAGCATGGAATCCTTATCCGATGTTTATTGGTGATTAGGATAAGCATAATGTGCTTATCTTACTGGTTCTTCACCCTTATCCCGTAGAAGTTGGGTTTAGTCGTATAATATACTCGGTGGCTTGGGTCAGCTTCGTGTCATAGCTGGTCCTAAATCCGACTAGCTTTGTGTCGTAGCCGGTCCTTAGGTTCGGCTCCAGCTCTGCCTTTCAGGCGTAGTTGGGGCCCTCTTTACTTGTTGCAGGTGTTGTTCTCCTGGGCAGCTTGGGCAAGGCTGATACTTACTCCCCAGGTCCGTGCCTTTGGCAGAGCTGGCCATACCAGATTTTATCCTACTTACCAGGTACTCCCCTGTTTCTAAGCTTCAACCCTTAGCTGGAGGTTAGAAACATAGTTCAGACCTGAATGGCGGTTGCCGCTTTTCCTCTCCTCTTGAGGTTTTAAATGTAATGTTGGATCGTGGGACAGGTGTCGATATCCTTGCTATCCTGGTGCTTAGAGGTGGACGACGAAGATTTAGGAGCATTTATCGGGATTTGTGTTGTGACGCTTATGCTGGTTCAAAAAGCTCTGATCAAGATTTCTGTGTTTGGATCATCTCAGGCGATTTTTCTGCACGAAAACCCTTCTTCTTCGTTCTTCCTTTGTCGTCTTCTCTAGAGCCCGTCTCTCATAGGTACGTTCCTTCTCCCTTGCTGTTCTTGTCTTCTTTTCATGTTAGATTTCCCTTTTCTAGGTACAGAAAATCCGAGCCCAGAGTGGGCTGTTCTTGGGAGGTTTGTTCGTGCTAGACTAGCGTATTTTGCCTCCTTTAACCCTAGTCCTGTTGTTATAGAGGATTTTGCCCCATACTCTGTCGTTCTTCAAGACAGGGTCTTTCGTGACCTCTTTAGTTCTTTGACTTCTTTTCACCCTCGATCAATTGTTATAGAACCAATGTCGGGGGACGCTCTTGATTTCTCCTCGATTCTTCAAGGGGAAGAGTCGTCGGTTGATGAGGAGGTCCCATTGCATCGTAGCAATGTGGGTAAGGCCTCTTTGCATGCAAGTCGTCCTGGTAGTGTTAAGCCCTCTTCACCTCCGTCGTCATCGACAGGTCCCACTAGGGTTCCAAAATTTTTAGATTCTTTGATTCCTTCGACGATTACGAGTGAGGAGTTAGCCGTGGCTAGGGTTAGATTTTCAATTCCATCTTCCGTGACTCTCAGAAAGCCTTTGGGGTCTGAGCGAGCCTGTTCTGTTGTTGAGAACGAGACGTGTGTTTACGTCGGGGCTTTAGAAGTGGGGCTTCGACTGCCCTTCCCCACCGTGGTTAGGGAAGTATTGAGTTTTCTGGGTTTGGCTCCTGGCCAAATCGTTCCCAACTCTTGGCGTTTACTGATCGGCTGTGCTGCTCTTTGGGGAGCCATGTCGGATGGTCTTACGCCTCTAACGAAGGGGCCCTTTCTAAACTAGTTCCAAGTAAAGGAGGCTCCTGGGGGTGTAGGATGGTATTACTTTGCTAAGAGACCTGGCGGAGGAGAATTGATCACTGATCTTCCTCACGTCCATAGAAACTGGAAGGATAAGTTTTTCTTTGTTGGTGGAGATGGATGGGAAGTTTTGGACTGGGAAATTGGGTCTTATACGCAGCATGCTCCCTCTAGATGGGGGGAGCCCATTGCCAGTTGTAAGCTGTGGCTTTCTTTTATCTCTCTTCGGAACTTACTTTTAACACTTCCTTGTTTTTAAAGATCTCTGTTCTATGCTTTTATGCAGCTCGTGCCTCATATCCCTCGACCCCAGCTATAGAAGCAGAACTGAATTTAGCTCGAAGCTACGAAATTCATAGCTGGGATTTGCTTGTCACTCCGGAATCTTTGGCCACCTATTTGCTGGGTCCCGAAACATCTAGTGAGGCTTTAGCTCTTTTGAGAGGTATTCCCATTTTCTGTTTAGGCATTTTAGATTGCCTGCTGACTTTTCTTATTATTCTCCCTTGATTCCTTTTCAGAGGAAGAAGGAGAGGATATAGGGATGGCACCAAAAATGGACAAGAGTTTGCTGGCTCAACTAAAGGCTGAGAGGGTAAAGCAGTCGCCTGGAGGTGGAGCTCCAAAAAGGAAGAGCTCGCGTCTCCAGAAGGAGCTGAATGTTGAAAGTTTCTTGGATGCTGACTTCTCAAGAGATCCCTCTCTTGACTTAGTGGTTGAGCTGCTTAAGGTGGATGGTGGTGATGTTTCAAAGAGGAAGGCAAAGGGTACGACCGTGGAGGGTACCCCTGCTTCCAAGAAGATGAAAGCTGTTGCTGGTCCTTTTACTTTGGCGAATTTTCAAGAGGCCTTGGAGCGTGCTTCTGGGTTGCTCTGTGATGCTGACAAGGATTCAATGGCGGAGATGTCTCTCCAAGCTGTGGGGGAGCTTATGTTGGTTGAGATGGCCATGGTAGGCCTCTCTGCTTTTTGTCAGCTAGCTTTTCCAGGTGTTTCTTTGCTTAATTCTGTCTTCCTCTTTTTGCAGGCTACGGCTCGTGGTCGTTTTCTGGTTTCCCAAATCCTTGGTTTGGGGAAACAAATGGCTGCACTTTCTGAGACCAACAGTAAGCTTTCCAAGCAGAGTGCTGCCATGATTGCAGAGCTTCGGAAATTGACAACTGAGAGGGACAGTGCCCTGAAGTCAAAGAGAGGTTTGGAGGAGGGGAGAGATACTGCTGTGGCTACTGCTCGGAGTTTGGAGCTAAAAATCCTTGGTTGGGATAAGGAAAAAGAGAGGTATAAGTCCACAAGTTTGGGGATGTTAGAGAAGGTAAAGAATACCCGTAGAGATGCCATTGAACTCTTCCTTTAGTCCCCTGAATACCGTCAAGATGTTACCTAACCATATTTTGATGGGTTTGAAGCCATGAGGAGCCAGGCAGCCTTGGCTTTCCCAAACTTGGATTTCTCCAAGTTTGAGGTTGATGATGAAGAAGGGCCCTCATGTCTTGACGGGGGACAGAAAGGAGGAGAGGAAGGCGATGAGGTGGTATCCAAAGATACATCAATTCCGAGCTCTTCGATTGCATCCTTTCTCAGCACTCCGGAAAAAGTCTCTCTTCCTCTTGAAACTCCAATTCAGGCGGTAACAGCGGTAACACCTCCTGGCCCATCATCTGGTGATGGGCAGGCTATTAACAGTTCCACCCCGAGCCTTTGAATGGCTCCTTCAAACTTTAACTTCATTTGGGTTTGTAACACACTTAAATACTTTTCGTACTTTGTGTTTTTGGGAGTGGCCTTGAGTTTGGCCCGAATACTTTTCTGACGGTTGTTGAGGATGATCTTTAAAGGATCATGTCTTGGGGGCCTCCTACAGGCTCGTTTTAACAGGTGCAGGTACTCGTTTGAAGAGATAAAAGATACTTTTATCTTATGGTATGGCATTTTCATATAGTCTTTTATCTAGACATTTTGATTTTGCCAATTCCTGTCCTTGTTATTGCTGTGCTGAGTGCTAGTATTGTTTGCAAGTGGTATGCCTTTTGCTGTACCAATTTGCTTGCTCAGAATTTTGTTCTGAGCTTTTTGTTTGATTTAGATAGACATTTAATGTCTAAATTGGGAGCTTTTTGCTTTGTCGTAGTGCATCGTAGTATAGTTGCTTGTCGCAGTGCGGTTATACTACGTCTCTTACTCCCCTAAGTGGGTTAAATGCTTGCGTCCAAGCAATTAAGACACTTATTCAAGTTTACCCTTAGGTTTATTTGGGGGAGTTGCTTTTAAATATCGTGTGGCTATTAATGCATAGCTGTGCTACGTCGTTTGAGCTTTCAAAAATTTATCTAAGCTGTTAAATCAATGCATAGCTTGTGCTACGTCGTTTGAGCTTCGAAAATTTATCTGAGCTGTTAAATCAATGCATAGCTGTGCTACGTCGTTTGAGCTTTCAAAAATTTATCTAAGCTGTTAAATCAATGCATAGCTTGTGCTACGTCGTTTGAGCTTCGAAAATTTATCTGTGCTGATAAATCAATGCATAGTTGTGCTACGTCGTTTGAGCTTCGAGCTTTTTGCTTCTTTACTTGTCGCAGTGCAGTTACACTACGTCTCTTACTCCCCTAAGTGGGTTAAATGCTTGCGTTCAAGCAATTAAGACACTTATTTATCCCTTAGGTTATCTGGGTGAGTTGCTTTTTAAATAACGCGTGGCTATCAATGCATAGCTTGTGCTACGTCGTTTGAGCTTCGAAAATTTATCTGCGCTGATAAATCAATGCATAGCTGTGCTACGTCGTTTGAGCTTCGAAAATTTATCTAAGCTGTTAAATCAATGCATAGCTGTGCTACGTCGTTTGAGCTTCGAAAATTTATCTAAGCTTTTAAATCAATGCATAGCTGTGCTACGTCGTTTGAGCTTCGAAAATTTATCTAAGCTGTTAAATCAATGCATAGCTGTGCTACTCTGTTGGGTATCCCTTAGGTTGGATGATTACCATAACTCCCCATGCTATGAGAGATTGAGCTGCAGAGTTCAAGCCGCCTACATTTAATTGTTTGGATATCGTTTCATCTGCTCGAGGTGGTGGGGTGTGTAACTGCCCATTATCCCAAGCAGTTGAGGCTGCGGTTTTAATTTCAATCGTGCTGATTGGTTCAGCAAGCGGTTAATGAACCGCACAATTTGGCTATAAATATCAGTGGATTGCAAGGGATGACTCCCCATTCCAATTCTAACTTCGAATTTGCTAATGGGGAGTAACGATCGTATCACTGAGTTATGCCAAGAGTTGCAAAACCTGAAGATGGCCATTACTGGGCTGACCTCGAAGATGGAGGCCATGGCGGATTCTATCTCTGTTATGGAGAAGACGGTCCGCATGGTGCTGATAGACTGGGACCAGTTGGAGGCTTTTCGAGGGCAACCGGCGCCACCAGTTCCTTCCCCTCCAAGGGAGGGTGGTAGTGATTAGGTTGCAACTCTGTGGGTTTGTCCACAGAGTTTTTTATGTAAAAGCTGTCCACATCCCTTGGGATGTGGATTATAAATAAAATTTTGATAATTTTATCTTCTGTCTCTCTTATTTTATGCTCAGAAAAAATTAAATCACATGTAGTGAGAATTTGAAACGATATCCCTCGTGAGGAATTTTACTGGCCACTTGGGCAGATAAACAAAAAGAACACATGGTTCTAACTAAAACAACTGGTTTACTAAAGTTTTATTGAACACATAGAGTTTCCTAAAAAAACAGAAATAAATCTCCCAAAACTGGAACAAATTCGGGCTGCAAGTACCTACTTGTAGTACTTCTTCAGATGTTCTGCATTCCATGAGTTTGGTAACTCTTTTCCCCTTAGGGTTGCGAGTCTATATGCTCCAGCTTTGATATGGTGGAGGACCTGGTAGGGTCCTTCCCAGTTTGGGCCTAGTTTGCCCACTTTCTTCCCCGTAGGATCAACCTTTCTTAGGACCAGATCACCAGCTCGAAAATCTCTTGGCCTAACCTGTGCCTCATGGTACTTAACCATTCTCTGTTGGTAAAGGGCCAGTTTGGCCATGGATGTTTCCCTTGTTTCTTCCAGGAGGTCTAGCTCTGCCCTGAGAGCTTCTTGGTTATCCTGGGGGTCTGGGCTCGCAGTCCTGTAGTTGAGGAGTTCGACTTCAATTGGGACTACTGCCTCGGCCCCGAATGCAAGAGAATATGGGGTTTCTCCGGTTGCTGTTCGGGGCGTTGTACGATATGCCCATAGCACATTGTAAAGCTCGTCTGGCCAAGCTCCTTTGGCCTCTCGAAGCCTTTTCTTGATTCCTTTCTTGATTGTCCGATTTGTAACCTCTACCTGGCCGTTTGCCTTTGGATGAGCTTTGGAGGCGTAATGTACGTGTATTCCTTTGAAAATACAGTATTCTTTGAGCTGGGCGTTGTCAAATTGCTTTCCTCGATCCGTAACTATCACCCTCGGCAGTCCAAAACGACTTATAATGAATTTCCATAGGAAGTCGATTGCTACCTCTGCTGTGATTGTGGCCAGTGCCTTGGCTTCGACCCACTTCGTAAAGTAATCGACAGCTACGATGGCATGTTGGACCTGGCCTGCTGCCATTGGAAGTGGGCCAATTAGGTCTACTCCCCACTGGGCAAATGGCCAGGGTCCTCTCATAGGTGTTAAGACAGTGGGGGGCCCGTGGATAATGTTTGCAAAGCGTTGGCACTTCTCACATTTTTGGACCATGGACTTGCAATCTTTCTGCATACTTGGCCAGTAATATCCTAGCCTGAGGAGTTTGTAGGACAACATTCGGCCACCTTGGTGATCCCACATATTCCTTGGTGAACTTCTTCCATAGCCCTTGTAGACTCTGGTGGGATTAAGCACCTAAGGTATGGTAGTGAGAAGCTCCTCCTGTAAAGCACGTCTCCCATCATCAGGTACTTTGCTGCTCTGATTTTCAGTTGCCTAGCTTTGACATTGTCATCTGGTAATGTTCCATTCTGAATATAGTCGGTTATGGGGCCTGTCCATGAGTTGCTGTAGTCGACAGCTTGTACCTGTACGTCCATGGCAAAGATGCTAGGTAACTCCAAGTATCGTATAGGTGCGTTTGGTGGGATAGCACTTTCCCTGGCCGTGGCCAGCTTTAACAGATAGTCGGCTTCGATGTTCTTCTCCCTTGGGATTCGAACAATGCTGAAGCTTTGCAGCTTCGCAATTTGGGCTTTCACTTTATTCAAGTACTTCTGCATTACTTCTTCCTTCACCGCGTATTCTCCTAGGACTTGTCCTACTACCAGTTGTGAGTCACTCTTTGCCATCACATGGTTGGCACCGACGGCCTTAGCCAGATCCAATCCAACCACGAGAGCTTCATATTCGGCCTCGTTGTTGGTTGCTTTGAATTCGAACCTGAGCGCGTAGCTTAGGCGTTGCCCTTTTAGGGAGGTCAGCACCAACCCAGCCCCGCTTGCTTCTCTGGTTGTTGATCCATCAACCTGTAGGATCCACGGTTTTGGTTCTTCCTTGGGGAGCTCCTCTGGTTCTGGATACGTATATTCCGCAAGGAAATCTGCAAGCACCTGAGCTTTGACAGCGATACGGGGTTTGTATTCTATGTCAAACTCACCAAGCTCTATTGACCATTGAATTAAGCGGCCTGAAGTTTCTGGGCAATGGAGGATCCTTCGGAGTGGCTGATCTGTTAGTACTTTGATTGAATGAGCTTGGAAATATGGTCGTAACCTTCTAGCCGCTATTACCATGGCAAAAGCCATTTTTTCGGCTCTGGGATATCTCAGCTCTGCTCCTCGCAAGGCCCTGCTGATGTAGTATACCGGAAGCTGTGTTCCCTGCTCCTCTCTTAGTAAGACTGCACTGACAGCGTGGGGTGAGACAGCAAGGTATAGAAACAGGATCTCTCCTTCTTGGGTCCTGCTGAGCAAGGGCGGGGATGTCAAGTACTCCTTTAGCTGGTCAAAAGCTGTTTCTTCCGTAGAAGTCCACTCAAAGGCCTTTTTCAAGACTTTAAAGAACGTTTGGCACTTGTCAGTTGAGCGGGAGATGAACCTGCTTAAGGCTGCAACTCGTCCGGTTAGTTTCTGGACCTCCTTTATGTTCTGGGGTGACTTCATGGTAAGTATGGCCTGGATCTTCTCGGGGTTTGCTTCGATTCCTCTTTGAGAGACCATAAAACCCAAGAATTTCCCTGAGGAGATTCCAAAAGCACATTTTGTTGAGTTGAGCTTCATCTTATATCTTCTAAGGACATGGAATGTTTCTTCCAAATCTGCTATGTGGTCCCGTGCCTTGGCACTTTTGACCAACATATCGTCCACATAGACCTCTACGTTGCGCCCAATCTGTTGCTTGAACATCTTGTTAACCAGCCTTTGGTACGTTGCCCCTGCATTCTTGAGACCGAAGGGCATCACTTTGTAGCAATATAGCCCTCGATCAGTGATGAATGAAGTCTTCTCCTGGTCTTGTTCATGCATCTGGATTTGGTTATACCCTGAGAACGCGTCCATGAAGGTGAGGAGCTCGTGCCCAGCTGTAGAATCTACCAAGGAGTCAATCCTAGGTAGCGGGAAGCTGTCTTTTGGGCATGCTTTATTGAGATCCGTAAAGTCTACACACATTCTCCAGTTTCCATTGGCCTTTTTCACCATAACTACGTTGGCTAGCCAGTCTGGGTAGAGGACTTCGCGGATGGATTTTGCTTGTACGAGCTTCTCAACTTCTTTGGCCACAGCTTCGTTTCGGTCTGGAGCGAAAATTCTCTTCTTCTGCTTAACAGGTCGAATGGTAGGATCCACGTTGAGCTTGTGAGATATGATCCTTGGGTCAATCCCAGGTATGTCTTCATGGGACCATGCAAAGACGTCTCTGTTTTCCCTCAAGAATTGCAACAGCTCCGTTCTTGCTACTGAGCTCAAACCTGTTCCGATCCTAACCGTTTTCCCAGGTCTTCCTGGCTCCAGGAGCTCCTCCACTAGTTCCTCTACTGGTTCTCCGTGTTGGAGCTTTTCCTCGTCTCGAGTATCCAGATTTTCTATGTTCATGGTAAGGTTTGCCCCCCTCAGTGAGGTGACGTAACATTCCCGTGCTGCCTTCTGATCTCCTCTAATGCTAACCACTCCTTCTGGTGTTGGGAATTTCATCATCAAATGATGTGTGGAGATTATCGCTCCAATTTTATTCAAAGTTGTTCTCCCCAATATCGCGTTATACGCTGAAGGACAATTAACCACTATGAAATCCACCATGCGTGTGATTTGACTTCCTTCTTCTCCCATGGTGATAGGTAGGGCTATTTGTCCAGCTGGATAAACGGGCGTGCCTGCAAATCCGACTAGTGGAGACGTCATGGGCCTTAGCCTTTCTCGCCCTACTTTCAATTGGTCGTACGCGTGGAGATAGAGGATGTCAGCTGAGCTCCCACTGTCAATCAGTACCCTATGTGTAAGGTAATTTGCTATGACAATGGTGATAACCAGTGGGTCATCGTGAGGAACCTGGACGCCCTTGATGTCTTCTTTTGAGAAAATAATGGGTACCTCCTCCTTTTTCTGGAATTTGTTTGGACGGCCAACTGTGTTGACCTCTAAGTATTCTTCCGTTCTTAGTTTTCTGAGGTGCACTTTTCTAGCGTTGCTAGACTCGCCACCTCCCGCAAATCCTCCGTGGATGACCTTGATCTCTCCAATGTGACCTGATCGGGATGTTGTAGTATTTTTGCCTTCTTTGTTGGCATCCTCCCTTCTGGGTGGTTTTTGGTGCTTTTTCGTTACAAAACATTGGAGCCTCCCTCTCTGAATCAGGTCTTCGATTTGCTGCTTTAAATCGATACAATCGTCGGTATTGTGACCGTGGTCTTTGTGGAATCTGCAGTATTTGTCCTTAGCTCTTCTGTTGGGATCAGTCCTCAACTTCCCAGGCCATTTGAGGTCTGGGTCGTCCTGTAAATTGCTAAGGATCTGCTCTGCCGTAGCTATGAGCGGTGTGAACTGCTTGTACCGACCTTGAGGTGGTCCTCCTGCCCCTCCTCGTTTCGGGGAAGATCTTGAATCTACTTTCTTGGTCTTTGGTTCCCCTCCGGCTTTGCGAGGGGGTTCCCTCCTCTTTCTGTCGGGAGGAGGAAATTCACCGATGTGTGACGGCCCTGTTTGGGAATCAAAGCTATCACGTGTGCGTCTTGCATAAACAGCCTCTTCTGCATTCATATGTTTCTGTGCTCTGAGCATAAGCTCTGCCAAAGTTTTGGGTGGCTCTTGTGATAAGAGGTATAGAAACTGTCCTGAATACAGTCTAGCGATGTACGCTGTTATGCTCACGCTGTCATCAGCTTCGTCAATCTGGACTACCTCCTTGTTGAACCTGGTGGTGTATTCTCTCAAGGATTCCCACCTTCCTTGTTTCACAGTCAATAGATGCGTAGCTGGTTTGCCGTAGCGTTGACCAGCAATGACGTAGCTTACGAAGCTTGTGCTAAGCTCTTTAAAACTACTGATACTTCCTGGAGGGAGTTTATTAAACCATGCTCGAGCACTTCCCTTAAGGGTGACAGGGAATGCTCGACACATCACCTCGTCTGGCACTGCTTGTAGATGCATTAAGGACTTATATGTCTCTAGATGATCCAATGGGTCCGTGGAACCATTGAATGTTTCCAGATGGGGCATCTTAAATTTCCTGGGAAGTGGCTGCCCCATGACGTCAGATGTGAAGGGTGAATCTGTGTTTTTCACCAACTCTTCCACCGTGGCGGGAGTTTGTGCTTTAACATGTTTTATTAACCCGTCAATCTGATCCTGCATTTTGTTCAAAGCCTCTAGGTCATGGGAATTCCTTTCCATGGGTGGCTTTCCGCCTTTCCTTCGATTCTGGCTTTCCTTTTCACTGGATTCGTCTTTTTCTTCGTCATCCTCTTCGCCTTGTCGATTGTGTCGTGAATTTAAAATGCTTGGTTCAGAGATTTGCTTTCGCAAGTCCGCGTTTCCTGCATCGCAGTTTGCAACCCTTGGGTTAACGTCCTTATCTGCTCCTGCATTTGGGCAAATGCCTCGGGGGTCATCTGATCACCCCCACTTCTAAGTGCTGCGGCGGCTTTGGCTGCTTCCGCCGCCTTGGCGGCTTTGTCGGCGGCTTTGGCGGCTTTTGCGGCCTTGGCCGTTTCGGCTGCCTTGGCAGCTTTGGCTGCAGCGGCGGTCTTGGTGGCGTCGTCGACGCCCTGTTGTGGGGGGTCTGAAGCCATCGTCGTCTTGTTTGATCGAGTCTCTACCATACAAAACTGTTCACCGTAAGGAAAAAGTCATTTCCCACAGACGGCGCCAGCTGATGAAGCAGTTTTGAATCCGGCACAGACCTGATCCTGCAAAACAAAGCTGAAGTGAAAGTCACCGGTGTGGCGGCTTGCCAACCACCCTCCGATGCCTAAGTCAGTATTGAAGTTGCTATTTGGTAGGAGAATTGGGATTCTCGGTTATCAGTGAGCGTACCTTTATTGGAGTTCTACTGTCGTTTTTTATAGGCTTTTGATGGGAGGTTGAGTCCTAGTAGGATTGCATTCCGGAGATATCTGGATTGCTTTTAGCGGGGTGAGTAGAGTCCTACCTTAGCTGGAACTCCACGAGCACCCTGCTTTAGCATGGAATCCTTATCCGATGTTTATTGGTGATTAGGATAAGCATAATGTGCTTATCTTACTGGTTCTTCACCCTTATCCCGTAGAAGTTGGGTTTAGTCGTATAATATACTCGGTGGCTTGGGTCAGCTTCGTGCATAGCTGGTCCTAATCCGACTAGCTTTGTGTCGTAGCCGGTCCTTAGGTTCGGCTCCAGCTCTGCCTTTCAGGCGTAGCTGGGGCCCTCTTTACTTGTTGCAGGTGTTGTTCTCCTGGGCAGCTTGGGCAAGGCTGATACTTACTCCCCAAGTCCGTGCCTTTGGCAGAGCTGGCCATACCAGATTTTATCCTACTTACCAGTAATTATATGCAAATCAAATCCATGACGATTTCTCTGCGCTCTCTCTCAAAAAGTAAAACCCTATCCGCAGCCAACAATTTCTCTCCTCCCCTCCCTCCCCCTAGGGTTTCTACCCTAATCGGGGCTGCGGGAGGGGGGGTTCTTCCCCCTCCCCCCCTCTCTCTCTCTGTTGATTGATTTGTTTTCTCTGTTTGAGTGAAACCCCAAAATCCAAATTGTAAGGACCAAATTCTGGGGCCTTAATTGTATTGGCAATTTCGTTCGACAAAACATATATTTTATATCGAGTTGTAATTTTATTATTTTTAATAAGCTAGTGAGTCAGTATAGAATTAGAGTGGAAGGAATTATTATTATTTGTAATCGAGAGTGAGCGTATTGGATAAAAGGAAGTCGGCTATAGCAAGATTTTTTTGGCAAAGACGGATCAACCCGGTTATCAATCAGCACCAACTGTTCTAATTGAAAAGCATTGTAAAAAAAAAAGGGGTCTATTTATAGACATGTGCTTTTCCTCCTAGGGTTTGACTAAGCCATATAAAAAGGAAAAAGGGGCAGTAAGATTGGGATAGGCCACACACTGCATATACACATTCATTGGCAAAAGAAAGGTGCGGCGGCAGTAAGGTAAAAGGGACATGCAACTGGGTTCTTTGGAGACCCATTCCTAAAGGAGATTTTGATTAGGTTTTGGAAGGCTTGTGGACTCATGGTCGTTGACAATCAAGATCACTGGGTGCGGTGTACGTGTGACGTGGCAGGTGATACTTAGAACGTTGTGAGGATTTACTACGTTTGGATAAGTATATCTGTAACTGCACAATGATTATAGTGATTTAATTCATTCCCATGGTTTTTACCCATTCTGGGGTTTTCCACGTATATCTCTGCGTTGTGCGATTGATTGCTTTGCGTAGTTTTTGTTGATAATTTAGTGATTCGCATTCATACTGTTAGGGTTTTTTTACGGATTATTAGGGAACCCTGATTTTTCAATTGGTATCAGAGCAGGCTGCTCCTTCCGTTAGGTTTAATTTTTCCTAGAGCTGATCCATCATGAATATGAACATGAATCACATGTTTAGAAATTTTCCTATACTTGATGCTGAAAATTTTGATTACTGGAAATCTAGAATGAGGGCTATAATGAGATCAGCCGGTGAGGAAATTTGGGACTCGTGTATTGTGGGGTACACTCGACCCGTGAAAACTGTAGACGACAAGTCGGTTCAAAAAACTCAGTCTGAGTTATCGGACAAAGAAAAAGCTTTACTTCAGGCTAACAATCGTGCACTTGATTTTTTATTTGCTGCTGTTGATATAAATGAGCACAGGAAAATAGCTAACTGTGAAATTGCGAAAGAGGCCTGGGATATTCTGGTTACTTGCCATGAGGGGACAAATGTTGTTAAGCAGTCTAAGCTGCAAAGGCTTACCATGGAATTTGAGACCATCAGAATGCAGGAGGAAGAGACCTTCCATCGATTCTACTCCAAGCTCATCGCCATCGTTAATAGCTGCGAGAACTTGGGTGAGCCAATTCCTTCTTTTTGTATTATTAAGAAAATTTTGCGCTCCTTACCTCCTAGATTTAAAATTCAAGTTACTATGCTAGAGGGTAAGAAAAAGGTAAAAGAAAAATTTGTTCATGAAATAGTTGGGATTTTCCAAACTTATGAGGCTGACCTATTGCAATCGAACCTGTTAAACCCAAAGTAAAACCTTTGGAGACTCCGATTGCTTTTAAAAGTACTCAAAAATATGAGAAAGGTTCAGATAGTGATAGTGATGTCAATCTTGAGGAGATGAAAGCTTTTTTCAAACAATTTAAAAATAGTACGAAAAAGAAAAATGATAAAGGAAAAGGATAACTTTCTGGAAAAAATAAAAGGGAGGGAAAAGGACCATCTGAGGGACCACAATGTTTTGAGTGCTATGGTTTTGGTCATTACGCCTAAGAGTGTGTAAATAAAATGAAAAAGGAGGCTCTCGTCACTAAAATGTGGGATGATAGCGATTCTGATGAATCGAATGAAGAACAAGGGGCCGATAAAAATGATAAAGGAAACTTTTTGGCTTTTGGAGTAACTTTAAATTCACATGGTCGTTCCGAATCGAGTGGTTCTGAAACAGATAATAGCGAGGTAGATAGTTGTGATGACATAGATGAGGTCAGAGAGAAGTACAACACACTCCATGTTTTTAGTAAAAAATTAATAGAGGCGAGTGAAAAGCTCTCTGATAAGGTTAAGAAGTTAGAGAATATTTTGAATGAACGCACTCAAGAGAGGGATGAGAGAAATAAAGAAATTGAGCTCCTTCTTAAGAAAAACAAAATTTTAACTGCTAGAGACAAATCTAAGGATAAATCAGAGGATGACACACAGACAGGGACCAAGGTGTTAGATCATATTTTGTCCATCCAACGGTGACCTGGCGATCATTCAGGGCTTGGTTATCATGCAACGTCTTCAACTCCATCGATAGGGAGAAACAAAACTAAACGTCAAGATAAGAAGACTAATGCGAATGACATGCAGAATATAATTAATTCTCCTACGACAAAGAAGCAAATGGCAACAGAGGTAAGAGGACATCCCAAGTGCAAGGAGGTAAAACCTAAGGTTATTAATACTGATAAGTCTCACATTTTTACTCATGCCGTTAAATTTGTTCCTACTTGTCATTATTGTGGTATGACTGGCCATATTAGACCGCATTGTAGGAAGATGCATGAGTCATACACTTCACATGCACATGTAGCTCAACCTTATGATCATAATTATTTTGTGCCCACTTGTCATAACTGTGGAATTATAGGACATATTCGTCCACACTGTTTTGCCATTTATGGCTACCATAGGACTCCTCCCAGCTACGATAACGTGAATAATCATAGGGAATATTTTCAAGGGCCTAAACGTAGGATGCCTTTGCATGTCAATTTTACAAAGGAAAATTCAAAGTCCATGACAAATAAAAAGACTCATATTGGAAAGGCCAAAACGAGACAGATTTGGGTTCGTAAAATTGATTTGGTTTCTGAAGCTGATGATGACCTTGACTCTCTAGATGAATATAGTTCTTCCGGAGAGGTTGACCTTGCCTTTTGAGGCTAGGTCATGGTTTCATAACTTAGGTTTAATTGTTGTTACATATCTAATTACCTAGAGTTATGGAGTTTCATATTTTGTTATTGTTTTTATTTTGTAATATTTATTGAGTTATTAAATTAAAAAAATAATAAAAAGATTTTTTTGGGTGTCGTGTAGAATGAGCATGATAGTGTTTGATGCGTAGTTGAATATCATTGGATTTTATGAACATGTTCATCCATAGTTTTGTTGCACTTCTTTCATGATATTCTCACTGCAAGTATGTTCGAATGTTAATAAATCATGAGTATTCGACATTGTAGACACCTCCCAAACGGGGCATTGCCATACAGATTGATCACGTTTGTTTGCTCGATTGGTTGCTTGCTTCGTAAACCAAAATCATGGACATTCCCATGGCTAGGAACATCACCACATGATAGCGGTTATCATCAAAATAGAGTCGCCACCCAGTTTATTAAAACTGAGAAAGTAGATAGAGATTCTGGACACGGGAGCCAAAAGTACAATAAGGGGAAGGTGTTAGGCACCCCTCTTTGCCCAGTCGTGAGACTGGCCCATAATCGTTCAACATAAGACATGTACATGCTTTGTTTAATTCTAACACGTAGTTTGTTTTTAACCTTTAAGCAAAAAAGGGTGAGCCAATGCGATAAATAAAGCATGCGTCAGGAAAGAAGAACAAAACAAAGTTGTCCCAAGGAAATGGATCCCGCGGCCGGTGAATGGATGTCACGGCCGATGGATCCTCCTGGTTTGATTTATCGGCCGAGGGATCGAAACCCCAGTCGATGTTCTTCCTCACACCAGACAGAAAGATTAACAGATGATCAAAATGTTATGGTTAGTCATAAATGCGATAAGTAAAACAAATCAGAGGCCGTTGGGCCTCACCACCTTGATCCCTCAGTTGCTTGATTGCTTTGGATTGGGTGTGATTGACTGATTGCTCCTCGGAAAACCCTAGGGTTAGGGTTTGAACTTCGGGGTTTGATTGCTGGATCGGCGGCTGCCTTCGGGAGGTTAGGGCTTTTGAAGAGAGGTTTGGAGAGAGTATTTTGACAAAGTTTCGTGGCTGATTGTGGTATGCTCTGTTATTAATTTCGTGGTTCTATTTTCGGAGTCCAAAGGCCCTTTATATAGGCAATTGGTGACTCACTCTGGCCAATCAAATGGCACGATTGCAATTGCAATGCAATTCAAACTCTACGTCGTAATCTCTGAACGTGGCCCGAACGCATCGGAGAGGTAGTGTAGTTGGATCAAACAGTTGACAGAACGTTCCAGAGTCTGGAAAAAGGATGATCTGGCGGCCGAGTAATAGATTACACGGCCGAGGAATGGATGTCTCGGCCGAAGGATAGATCTTGCGGTCGAGGGATTGATCTCTCAGGGAGATTTTGCTAGCAACAGGTTGCTCGGGTGAGGAAATGATGTTAAGGCCGTGAGATCGATGTTACGGCCGACAGATGGATTCTCCTAGGCTTCTGTATTTTCTGTCTGAAAGGCTGTATGGCTCTGATTGGGTCCTCTAAGTGGCTCAAAACTCTTACCGAAAGTCCTAAGGTTCTCAAGAAAGTAATCAGCAATCACTGTATCCGTTTCATCATCGGGATGGTCCCAATGTGGGACTTGAAATAATCGTTAGGCCAAATTGGGGTGTCTACGATGCCCCTCTTTGACTGAGCTCAGACGGATCGCGAGACATGTTTGAGTAAGAGTCAAAGCTGTAAAAAGCAACTCAATTTGGTCCAACCACTATTCCAAGGGTTTTCGAAAAAGGTTTTTGTTATGGTCGGGCCGGGAGGCTGCCTACGTATTCCACAAGGGAAATTCAGACCAATCGTAGTTCGGGCAATAAATAAAAAGTTTGGAGGGTTAGAGACAGAAGACGTACCTTGGGGCTTGAAAAGCCGTAGTGTGACGTACCTAGACTGAGCCAGGGTTTTGGCGAAGAGTAGTTGAAGGAGGGCGGGGCTGCTGGGGGAATTTTTGCGGAGAGCTTCCTTAGTATTTTGGGGTAGATCGGTACATGGCAGGTGCGTTTGCTTTTCTTGATCATCCTTACTTTGACTGAGAGGAGCTCGGTAGAGTAGCCTATCCTTGCGAATGAGCTGGAAGGAATTGATGTAATGGGGTGGAATCCAAACCATCTGCTGGGGATGAATTGGATGCCGGTTTGTTTTCGAGATATGGGGGGCACAGGGCCAGTAACTGGAGCACGGAGCTTTGAAGATGAGGGAACCGAGGCACGGAGCCGGTAGTAATCATGAGGCAAGAGTCTGGGGTGATGAAGTTGAGGCGTGGAGCCTGCTGTGGTCATGAGGCAAGGGCCTAAGATGATGGTATTGAGGCGTGAAGCCTATTGCAGTCTTGAGGCGAGGGCCGGAGGTGATAGAAACGAGGCGTAGAGCCTGCTGTGGTCATTGAGGCGAGAGCGTGAGGAGATTGAAGCTTTGAGCTTGATAAGACCGAAGCGCGGAGCTGGTATTGAACACAAGGCGAGAGCCTGAGGTGTCGGAGCGTTGAGCTTGATAGGACCGAAGCGCGGAGCTGGTATTGAACACAAGGCGAGAGCCTGAGGTGTCGGAGCTTTGAGCTTGATAGGACCGAAGCGCGGAGCTGGTATTGAACACAAGGCGAGAGCCTAGGGTGTCGGAGCTTAGAGCTTGACATGATTTGAACCGAAGCGTAGAGCTGGTTGTATTCTGATGGTCTGTGCATGGAGCTTTCCCATCATAAGTGTTGGCGTAGAGCCAAAGGATCGAGGTGCTGGACCGATCAATAAAACCGAGGCATAGAGCCGGTTGATTGCAGGGTTGACCTGTTTCATGAGAGATATGCAGAGTGTATATGTATGATGTTTGTTAGATGTGAATAGATATGATTGTGCAGACTCGATGTGAAAATATTGATGCATTTGATGATGCAATATGTGCACGGGCCCGTGCGTGTGTGTTAATTTAAGCTTAGAGCTTCTATCAAGTTCCGGACTAGAGCATTCAGAGCGTAGAGCTCGAGCATTCGGACGGCAGAATCCGAGCATTCAAAGTACAGGCTTTGAGTGTCCAGTACGCAGTGGTTGGGCATCCAAGCGTAGAGCTTGAGCATTCAAGTGTATAACTTAAGCATCCAGTACACAGTGGTTGGGCATTCGAAAAGCTTCGAGCATTCAAAATGTCAGATTTTGAGCATTCAGGCATAGAGCCTGAGAACAGATGATGTCTTGATTGTTGGGGCGGCCTAGAGCCTGTTGAGATAGCCATGGCTTCGAGCCAGTTGAAATAATGGGCGTAGAGCCGCTGAGATAGTTGCTATGGCTTCGAGCCAGCTGAAATAATGGGCGTAGAGCCGCTGAGATAGTTGCTATGGCTTTGAGCCAGTTGAGATGGTAGATATAGGCTTCGAGCCTGAGTGACTTGATGACAAGGGTAGAGCTACTGAATGTTTTGAGATGGACTTTGAGCCACTGAGATGGCGAACATAGGCTTCGAGCCTGTTAGGATAGTGGGCTTGGAGCCGCTAAGTTGAAGGGTGTAGAGCTTGTTGCTGTGATAGCGAGCATAGAGCTACTGAGTCGAGGGCTTGGAGCCGCTGAGTGAGTGAATACGGGCGTAGAGCCGTTGAGTTGAGTGCTTACAGGCGTAGAGCCTGTTGATAATGGGTTTGGGGCGTAGAGCCACTTAGTTGGTGAATACGGGCATAGAGCCGTTATGATAATGGTCTTTAAGCCGCTGAGTGATGGGCGTAGTGCCGCTGAGATAATAGGCCTTTAAGCCGCTGAGGTGGTAGACATAGGCTTCGAGCTTGTTGAGGTAATGGGCTTCGAGCCGCTGAGATAGCAAGCTTAGAGCCTGTTGAGTTGATGGATTGGTGAGCGTAGAGCTACTGAATGTCTTGGTTCGCTTCGGCCAGCAGTTTGTGGAGAGAGAGAGAGGGATCTTCGATGCTCGGGCATGCCCCCAAGGCTAGTTTTGATCACATCGTGTTGGCTCGGGGATGCCCCCAAGTTTATTCTGTTGGTCGAGGACCCAGAATCCATGATGACTTGAATTGGTGCACTGAGCATGATCTGATGTTGCCGAAGGAAATTGACTGAAGGGCCAGGAGATCGATCTCTCGGCCGAAGGATTGATGTCTCGGCCGAATGATTGATGAACCGGCCGTGAGATGCTTTAATTCCAGAGGTCTATTTAAAGGCCCCGATCAACATCTCATTTCTCCTACCTTTTTCAACAATCGAGGACTCCTCTTGCCCTCTCTGCCTTCGAAGACTTCTCCTGCTTCCTTTGGCATTTTCGTCGGGCCCGAGCAATGGGCAGCGTGCAGTCAGCAGCCGCGGAGGGAGGCCGCGCTTTTCTTGGTCTTGTCTTGATGCTTGATTAGGGACCCTTGCATGGGTGGCTTACTTCCGTGATGCGGAGCTCCTGGCGTGGCGGTGGTACACGGTGTGGTGATTTTTCTGGGCCGTGTGGTGATTCTCTTGAGCCACGTGGTGTCCCTTCTGCACCGTAGTGCTCCCCTGGTATACATCGCCCCAGGGGCTTCCTCTTCTTTTCTGCAGCTGGTCTCTGGTGTTCGGACCACCAGAGGGTTCAGCATCCTCTTCTGCTTCCTTTTTTTGTTTTTCTGTTTCTCTTCCTGCATAAGTTAGTTCGACAGGAAATCGATGTATAGTTCGTTTAGGAAATGTGGGATGATCCACCTTGTGATGTAAAAAGCTTTCATTATATGAAACAAAAATCTTCTGCTCTGTTATGCGATTTTTATATGCTAGATTTACGTTTGTTTGTACGTAATAACTTGTTAATCTAGTGAAACAAACTGAACCGTGGAAGCAGTTTGTAAAACAGCTGTTCTGGCGGCCGATCTAATGATTACGCGGCCGAAGGATCGTTTTGTCTGCCTGGGTTTGACTTGCAGTCAACCCTGATTTTCACGGGCCGATGGATAGATCCTACGGCTGTCATATCGAAGTGTCGGCGGAGAGACCGACTGAAATTCCGAGGATTAAGAATCCGATTCCGATTCGAACTAAGACTCGACTTAGTTCTATAAATACGCATTCTACAAACCCGATAGCATTGTCAGCAGCAGTTCTTTGCACATGGCACAACCAGTCCTTGATCAGTGGTTGGATTCCTTTAATGGCCTCGACCGTTTACACTTTAAGTCCTTTGGCATGGACTTTCTCTTTTCCTTTCGTCAAATTCCTATGAATTTTGCTTTCCTTAGGGCGGCCACTAGCTTGTGGGATCCTGTTTTTCATGTCTTTCGATCTAGGAGAGAGGAATTGTGTCCCACTATCGAGGAGTTTGCGGCGATTATGGGTCATTCGGATAGAGAGGGTTTCGTTGTCCCTAATCCTTTGTTCAACCGAGGTGATCTCTTGAAGGATTTACTCCAAGTTCAGAAACATGAAGTTAGATTCTTCCTAGTGAAGGGAAAGCTAGAGATTCTTCAGTTTATCCAGCGCTTTGGTACAGCTGAGGCTCAT
The DNA here is from genome assembly GCA_018127125.1 of Rhododendron griersonianum. Lineage (NCBI taxonomy): Eukaryota > Viridiplantae > Streptophyta > Magnoliopsida > Ericales > Ericaceae > Rhododendron > Rhododendron griersonianum. Next base: position 19,089,165 of record CM030793.1, on the reverse strand, counting down.
CGCCAAGTTTCTCAACAGAAAGCATGCTTTCATGCGTTGTGCATTTGTCTCCTTCATTATTACTTGCTTGGCCCTTCCTCTGGTCATGCTGATCCCATACTGCTTAACATTGCTCAACAGATTGGAAACCGTTTAAGTTTCGCGGGCTTAGTGTTGGCAGAGACCTTGATGAGTCTAGACATGATGAGGGGTAGTCTTACAGCTCAGTTCTCAAGCAGTCCTTTGCTATTGCAGGTTCGCTCTTTGTTTGTTTGTTTGTCAAGTTTATCTTTTCACTCATCACTCTTTTGTTTTGTCTCACGTGTTCTCTCAACTCACAATTTTCCCTTGTTCTCTAGGTGTGGTTGTTTGAGAAGCTAAAGGTGTGGGATGTGCCAGAGCGACTTCCTTATAATCCAGACCAATGCACGGAGCGTCGCATGATTAAACAGTTTCCAACCGAGGCTGCTTGGGAAGCATGGATGAAGACTTGCAGAGGCGATTGGATTCAATGGGTTTGTCCTTGGTACGGTGTTGAGAGCATGACTGTGAGTACCATGAACCACTTTGGTGTAGCAGTGATTGGTATTACTCGAGTCGTCTTCTACTTTCCTGCTCGCTTTCAAAGGCAGTTCGGGGCTGAACAAACCGCAATCCTAGGTGACCCTGAGTACATTGTTTCTAAGGTCCATGATGCCAACTTTCGTCGCAATATGCTGTGTTTTTGGCCGAATAGAGTGATGCAGGAGGTTGCTGAGAACTTTGTTGTCAAGCTATCAGGTTCTTACAAACGCTGGTTGAAGAAAAACCTTTTGGAGGATAGTAGTGCAAAGAGAAGGAAGACCTAGAGATTGACACTTTGCTTATGTTTTTCAAAAGATGTTTGTTTGATTCTAGCTTTCATGAATTAAGAAGTGTTTAGGTTTGCTTTGTCCTTTTCCTTTAGAAATAATAAAACATTTGGTCGTTTTATTTGAAGATGTTATTGCTATGATTTGATAGTGAACATGCTTTAGGATAGACCTAGAAATTTCGGAAGTGATGATGATAGTAGTGGCCGGATCTCAAACTTAGAGATTGCCTATGTATCCCATAGAGGGAATCAGGCCATAAACGTAGTTCCAAGATCATCACCTTTGAGGTTGGGTTTTCGCTTTTGGTTTTTCTTCTCACATGCTCTTGATTTTGCCTAGGTTACCTAGTGGAGGTTGAGTCCCTAGCGAGCTTTTCTTTGAATGCCTTAACTTTTGCCTAGGCTGCGTTTTTGCATTTTCTTGCCCTAGCAGGCTTTGCTCTTACTTTTGCTTGGGTTTTCAGGTTATCCAATGAGCACTTCTCTCAAGAGAGTTTCTGCGTTTCGGAGAGGAATTTGATGGAGATATTTTTCTAAATCTCCCTTGTGTTTGTACCTTCATAATGGGCAAGCTAACCCTAAGTGTTCTCACGGAGATAGTGTCTTCTTTCTAAGTTTTGACAAAACCTAATTTCTTAAGCAACTAAAGTTCATCCTTTCCTTCCTTTTTGTCAGCGACACAAGGAACTTGATTCCTTGAAATTTCCTTTGTTTGGCAAAGAGAATATAGTGTTTGGCAATTGCAATTTAGGAAGTAAATCATTGAATAAGCATAGTCTAGAGGATGAAACAGGAATTCACTTAGCAGAAATTAAAAGCCCAAGCAGGGGCTCAAAACATGTTTTAGTTTGATAAAAGCAATGTTTAATGTTCTTTGTCATGTTGTGACTTCTTAGCTACTGTAGCATTTCGAGGTCGTTTTCAAAACCTTTGCCTTTCGCAACTTTATACTCTTTTCCACCATCTTCTTTGCCAAACAGGGCCTTTGAACTAGATCCATCTTCACCGCTTGCATGGTGTCTACCTCTTTGAGACATGAGTAGTCCCCAAATGAAAATGTCAGTCTGGATTTTCATCACCTCTTTTTCCTCCTCGTTGATTATGCAGTCATAAGAGAGATTAGTTACTTCCATTTGGCCGAATAGTAATGTTAAGGAGATTCCATCGAGTGGATCATCGTGTTCTCCTTCCGTTTCGTCAGAGTCACTTTCCCCTTCGCTTGTTCTTCTTTATTACTTTTGTCAGACATGTCGGGATCGATCACTTCCTCCGATTGATCGGACATTGTTTTCTTTCTCCTCCATCATTAAACATTCATCCTCCTCTGGGAAGGTAAAGGTTGGCTTGGCTTGGTTGTTTTGGACAATGTATTGGCTAGGATTGTATGTGGGGTTATGAGATAGGCTTATAAGATTGATGTTTCGGGGTGATGGTTCAGCATTGTGAGTAGGGAGTGGATTGACTTGCACATCAGGTTTTAGAGGTTTTATAGTTCGGCTATCAATGAGATCTTGAATGTCATGGCGGAGACGCATGCGGTTATCTGTTTCATGCCTAGGGTGTTGGTGGTAGGCGCATTGTTTGTTAGGATCATGGTTTGGGCCATAGAGTGGCTGAGGAAGTAGTTTGTTTAAAGGTTTGAGATGCCTCTAACGGCTCAGAATGGCTGAGGCTTGAGATGAGGTCATATAGAGAGGGTCAAAGTTGCGACCGGGGCGATTTGAGCTTCGGGATGAGCTAATTTGAAAAGGGTCTTATGGTAAGGTTAAGTTAAGGGTGTTGACGGAGGCAGGAGATGTACGGGTTGGGAAGGTTTTCTTGGGTGGAGGAGTTTATTCTTTCCCAATGAGGCCTAGCTTGATCCCCTCTTCAATCTGCAGCCCAGTAGCACGCAGGCGCTTGAAATCAGTGATAGCCTGAGTGCAAATGTGCGTGAGGTACTTGGGCTGCAAACTCTTGACGACTATTCTCACTTGATCTTCATCAGAGGGGCAGTTCTTGGCAGCTTTTTCTCTCCATCTAGCCACAAAGGTTGCAAAGTCTTTTTTTGATTCCTGCTTAGTCATTTCCAAATTTCGAGTTGTTAACTCAATTTGAAAGTTGTATGCATATTGCTTGACCAGAAAGTTCAACATAGGACTAATACATGCTTTATCTAATTCATTTATCATATGCATTGAGCGGGCAACCTCATTGAGTTCACTTAATACCCCGGCATGTCACGTGCTATGCTAGGGGTTCCAGCAAACTCCACAGTCACTTGTACCTAGTGGTATATCAAAAAGGAAATCATCTGATCGCCGCCTATGATGGGCTGGCAGAAGGCTTGGTGGCCTTTGACAACGGAGCACCCTTGAGACTACCCAAACCTTACATGTTAGAGAGCCATAGAACTTATCAAAATTAGACAGGAACCTACAGGCCAGGAACCTACTTGCATTTGTTTGTAAAAGTTCTTCCTCACACCCATTGTACATATGTCAGATGTAAAGTTCTCTTTTGCAGGTTAACCTTAGGGACTTTTTAAACCAAGGAGAAAGGGGTAAGCTAAATCAAACCTAACTAAAGGAAAATTTTCAGGTAAAAATGGCTGCATCACTGTTCACATTTGATTCACACTTTCAAATTGTCACCAAGCAGTTTGGCCTGTTCCATCTCGCTGGCAAGGTTCGTGATCCTTCCAAGTACATCACTCCGGTGGATCAACCGAAGCCTATAGTGACTATCCCTGAAGATAACCACATCATGTTCACAAGAATTGTCGACGATGAAGAAGTAGAAGACATAATTGAAGAAGAAGGACTTCGCAGGGTCCCAATCTATTTTTATGACCCCAACGCACCTACTGACGACTACTGGCCAATAGACGAGGTGTACAACCTCGAGGTTGAAGAAGCAAAAGAAGAAGAGCCTGTTGACAATGAGCCACTAGATGAAATATCGCTAAACCTACTCTTTGATGAGGGAGTTACCAACAACGAAATAAGGGTAATCCACCCCATCACGGATAGGTTTGGCAATTGGTGGGGATTTGTTAACACACGGAAAGTTGACAACAGCGACCAAGCAGAAATTGAAGCTCAACTGGAAGAAATAACAGCAATGGTAGACCAAATGGCCCTCCAAGACTTGCAGGGTGACAATAACGAAAGTGTGAATCAAAATGACAATGAAGTGCTGATGATCAACCTTGGTGAAGAAAAAGATTGCTCTGAGCTGATTGTGGACGTTGAAAAGGGGGCTTACCCAAACTAGACCGTGGAACACACTCTAAAATAAAAAATAAAAAATGCTGACTCCGATCTTAGTTCCAATTCTGATTCTGACTCTGAGTCAACTCAGTCCGAGTCTAGCTTTTCATCTTTTCAAACTACTGAGTCTAGTGAGGAAAGTCCGATCAAAGCACCAAGGCATAACATCTATTTTGAATTTGACTCCGAAATGTCTTTTGACAATTTTAGCAATGAGAAGGAAGATTTTGAGTATTTCACTTAGCCTATGATTAACTGTGTGGATTCTAACAATCCAATTTTTAAGGAAGAAATTCCGAAAGAAATTCTAGAATTCATCGAGAGAGAAGAAGAGAGGCACGCCAAACCTTTATCCGAGGAAATAATCACAGCAAATATAGGCTCTGAAAACGAGCCCAAATTGGTTAAAATTAGTGCAACACTATCTTCTCAAGAAAGTGAAAAACTAATCCTTTTGCTAAAAGCATACAAAGATGTTTTTGCTTGGTCTTATGAGGACATGCCTGGAATAGACCCTGAAATTGTTCAGCAAAAAATTCCCCTCCATCCTGCTGCGAAGCCAGTTAAACAAAAGCTAAGGCGTATGTGCCCTGATTGGGTCTTAAAGATAAAAGAAAAAGTCACTAAGCAAATCAATGCCGGTTTTCTCATAGTCACTGAATATACTCAGTGGGTAGCCAACATCGTTCCAGTACCAAAGAAAACTGGGGGAATCAGGATCTGTGTAGATTTCTGAGATCTCAACAAGGCCAGCCCAAAGGATGACTTTCCATTGCCACACATAGATGAGCTGGTGGACAACAACGCAGGTCATGCACTGCTGTCTTTCATGGATGGGTTTTCTGGGTATAATCAAATTCTGATGTCTCTTGAAGATAGAGAGAAGACCACCTTCACCACGCCATGGGGAACCTACTGCTACTAAGTGATGCCATTCGGGTTGAAGAATGCTGGTGTAACAACTCCGATTTTTAGTAAATAAAAATCTCGTTGTTTTTTTCGAAAATCCTCTATGAAATCTTAGACCGCTTTATAAATTCCTTTAATCCGTCATAATTAGATTCAAGACTTACAAAATTGGATTTCATCACGCCAGACAATATAGTCATTTTCTAAAGACAAGTATGCCGTAAAAGCACTTGTGTATTTTTCTAGCATATAAAGTCTTCAATTATCTTTCTTGGCTAGAAATCCTACTTGGCAAGCAGAGTTAACTTCCAACCAATTAGTTAGAGAAACCGAACTACCATTTCACTTAGTTACATGTTCCTAACCCTAGATGAACCTTTTTGAACCTTTCAAACCTTAATGGAACCTTTTGACCTAGGTAATTGTTATTATATACATATACATATACATACACATATAGATATGTATCCATTGACTAGTAAATCCAAGTCATACTTGTCACCTTTAACCTTTAACCATTGGACAATAGACTTTCCATCAAAGATATTTTATTAGATTTGTTAAAGTACACATATATAGTTATATATAGACTTATATTCACATGCCTAAAGGACATATGGTCATTTCAAAGTCTTATTCAATTATATCTTTTCTCACCTCTTTAACCATTGGTCAATAAATGCTAGGGAAAATATTACCCATTAGGTAATAAAGTTAGTCTTACTAACAAGTACTAGGATAAATAAAATAAGGTACATCTTAGATCTCCCATGTGCTTATATACTTAAAGATATGTACATGTACCATATAAATTTATTACCCTAAGATTCTCTAAGTACATAAATATAATAATGTAATAGGAACATGTGCTTATTAGATTAGTTTATTAGGAAATCTTGATACTTGAAAATTTATTAGATTACATAGTACCTTGTGTACTTCAATATATATATATATATATATATATATATATATATACTTATACAAAGTGCAAGGGAGAGAGAGAGAGAGGGAGAGAGAGAGAGAATGCCGAGAGGAGAGAGAGAGAGGCCGAGAGAGAGGAGAGATTTGGAGAGAGATGGTGAGATATGGGGGAGATTTGAAGTGTACCTTGACATGATCCTCTCATCCCATTGTTATACACTTCTCCAAGTCAAATCTACCCACCATTGTCCTTGTATATACATTTACCAACTAAATCTTGGAACCATCCTTTCCTTCTTCCATCAAATCTTCCTAAAACCTAACCCAAAGTACAAAATCTAGTCTTTCAAGCCTAGCCATGCTTAGTGTTACACATCCATATATATATAAATACCTATATAGCCACATGAGGAATAGAAAGAGAGAGAGAGAGAGAGAGAGAGAGAGAGAAAGGCCGAATGAGAGAGAGAGAGTGATGTGTGTGCATGTGTTTGCTCACTCAAACAAATCATCTTTATGGCTACTCTCACACTCAATCAAAGTACTACATGACAACCATATCTAGGCTTTCTTTTGCCCTTCCATGCAAGCAAGATCTCCTAGTACAAGACTAGACCAAAACCCCCTTTTTACAATCTAAAGTTTGTCCTAGAATGGAAGTACAAGTGAGGGGAAGACTTGGCATGCTTTCAAGCTTGATTGGACAACTCAATGGAGCAATATCCATGGGATAAAAGAGAGAGGGAGGAGCCGGCCATGAGAGAGAGAGGAAGAGCCCAAACTTTGGCTATAAATAGGACCTCATTCTTGCCATTCAACTCACACCTTCCATCCTTCAACTTCTCCCTCTAGAAAGCTTGGGTTTTGTTCTTGTTCTTGGTGTTCTTGAGTTCTTCTTGTGTTCTTCAACAAACTCATCCAAGACCACAACTAGACCGCCACTCGACCACCCTTTCAATCCAAAAGTTTAGTAGTTTAGTCAAGAACTAGTTTCGAGAGAAACCTTTTTCTTTCGAAACTACCGGAAGCTTACCGTAGGAAGTCACTCCGTCCGTTAGCCGACGGACTTACTTTTTCCGTAGCCACCCTACCGCCAAGAAGAACGGTAGAATGTCCTTACTTTCTAATTCTAAGTATAAGTAGATTTTCCCGTACCTACTTTCTCTAAATATAGAAAGCTATATGTATTGATTGAAATACACGTAGAGTCCCTTGTCCACTAATTCAACGTATAAAAGTAGAATCGTATGTTTGAATGTATATTATGTCAAAATGCATGAGAAATTGAAAAGTATTTTACTAAAGTTTGAAAAGGAAGGGGAGTATGTTGAATATCCCGATTTTATTTTCCGGAAAAACATGAGTTGTTTTGAACTTCCCTAAAAAGAAGAAAGAACGGATTTTGAAATATAGGCCAAATGAAAGCATTCGTATTTCGATCTTAAAGATGGTTATGAGCATGTATACGTGTTTACTTGAATTACTTGTTTGATGTGTGATAAAGCATAAGTGGTTTTCCACTCCAAAGGTGTCCGTCCATGTGACACTATGCTTTATATTGTGTGTTAAATGTTGAGCATTATTATGTGATAATATAAGCAGGCTAAGTAATATAGAGTTGGATGATCTTGCTAGTTTATGTTTCAAGATTACAATGAATGATTTATGATCCCATGCGTGAAAAGTCCTACCGCGGAGTCTGTGCATGCTACGAGACACAAAAACGAGAAAGTAGAAACATGACACCTAGGGTGTGGTGAATGAGAGGATATGGTTTAAAACTCGCAATGTGGCCGGACTTGGTAGCCCATTGTGAAGATTGCCAATGGGGTCGGACGTGGTAGTCTCATTGGTAATATGGCTTGGTTATCCGCGGAAAGGAGCCAATGCAAGATTTGAATGAATTGTGAAAACCGCAATGTGGCCGGACGTGGTAGCCCATTGTGTGCATTGCCAATGGAGCCGGACGTGGTAGCCTCATTGGTAGCGAGATATGGAATACTTTTTCGAAATGATGAATTGGTATATGAAAAGTGGAAATGGTGACACGGTTTACGAAATGCTACGTAGGAGAAACTCAGATGTCACGGACACCAACGATAGTTGAATAGGGAATGTGGATGTGTCATTGTTGATAGTTGTTGAATACGCATGTGCTAATTAAACAACGTTAAAAATCTATGACTTGTGTTGTGTAAGTTATGGGTTAGCGGGTATGGGATTACTCTGCTGAGCTTTTGTAGCTCATGGTGTTACCTTTGGTGACCTTGACATATTATATCGGTGGCGACGCTGGTATAATGTGTCAGACTTTGTAGATGATTAGGGTGAGCTGTACACCTTGAAGGCTTTTGGAGCTGAAGAGCTGGCTAGGATGGAGGAGCAGGCGGAGCTGTAGATAGGAACCCTAGATTTTCCTTCCCTTATGTAATGAAAGCACTCTGATGGGAGTTATGATGTAATAAAGAGCCAGACTCTATTTAGAAATTCAATGAAAATGTCTATTTAACGTACCCAAAAATCGGGGCGTTACAGCTGGAGCCACTTACCAAAGGATGGCAACAACACTGCTGCACGACATGATGCACAAAGAAGTAGAGGTATACGACGACGATATGATAGTCAATCAAAGGAAAGGGAAGGACACTATGAAGCACTCCGAAAGTTCTTTGAGAGGATTAGGCAATACAAGCTATGTCTTAATCCTCAAAAATACACTTTTGGGGTAACCAATGGGAAAATGCTAGGATTTCGTATCACTTAAAGAGGAATTGAAGTGGACCCTTCCAAGATACAGGCTATCATGGAGATATCACCACCAAAGTCAGAAAAGGAAGTAAGGAGCTTTCTAGGAAATGTGCAGTTCATCAGCAGATTCATTTCCAAACTCACAGCTACTTGCGAACCTCTCTTCAAGCTTTTGAAGAAAGATACCAATTTTGAGTGGAGCCAAGACTGCCAACAAGCATTCGAGGCCATCAAAGAGTATCTTCAGAATCCACCTGTGTTATCACCGCCCATCCCTGGAAAACCATTGATTCTGTATCTCTCAGTAACAGACACATCCATGGGGTGTATGCTAGCACAAGAAAACGACGCCAAAGTAGAGTGCGCCATATACTACCATAGCAAAAAGATGATGGACTATGAAACAAGGTACACTCCCTTGGAGAAAACCTGTTGGGGGCTAGTATGGGCCACGAAGAAATTAAGGCATTACCTGTTAGAACATCCAGTAGTTCTGGTTTCTCGTTTAGACCCAATCAAATATCTTTTCGAGAAACCAACACTTATTGGAAGGCAGGCTAGGTGGTTATTGCTTCTAGCAGAGTTCGACCTCAAATACATGACAAGGAAGTCAGTGAAAGGAAGAGCCGTGGTAGAGTTCTTGGCAGATCACCCTGTAACAAAGGCCGAGGCAGAAGACTTCATGTTCCCAAACGAAGACATCTTATGTCTCCTAGATGACACCTGGCAGCTTTATTTCGATGGAGCTTCAAACCAATGTGGATATGGCATAGGGGTACTGCTAGTTTCCCCAAACGACTCCCATATCCCTTTGTCATATAAACTGAGGTTTGAAGTCACTAACAACCAAGCTAAGTATGAAGCCTGCATTGCTGGAATAGAGGCAGCCCTAGAACTGGGGGCAAAAAGAGTAGAGGTCATTGGAGATTCAAACCTGGTGGTGTCCCAAGCAAGAGGAGACTAGAAGGTTAAAGAAGACACGCTGAAACTATACCACTCTGTGCTGGAAGCTCTAATTCCACAATTCGACTCTGTTATCTTCACACACATTCCAAGAGTAAGTAACAGGTTTGCCGATGCATTGGCAACATTAGCCTCAATGGTTGAGATACCCCAGGGATTCACAATGCAACCTCTCATGATTGAACAGAAAGTCAAACCAGCATGCGAGTGCACCTTCACCGAGGAAGGTGAAGACGATGGAAGACCATGGTATGAAGACATAAAGAAATTCCTAGAAGAAGGAAAGTATCCCTCCGAAGCCACCTCGAAGGACAAGATGGCCCTGCGGAAGTTTGCCGCCCGATTCATAGTCTGCGGGGGAGCATTGTATCGAAGAGCACATCTAGGCCCCAATCAACTTTGCGTTACAACAGAAGAAAGTCACAAAATAATGGAGGAGATACATGAAAGAATCTGCGGGCCGCACATGAGGGGGCCAACTATGGCAAAGAAAATCCTATGCCAAGGATACTACTGGACTACAATGGAGGCCGATTGCGCTGACTATGTCCGCCAGTGTTACAAATGCCAAACTCACGCTGATCGCATGCGCATTCTCCCTACGGAATTATATAGCATGACGTCCCCTTGGCCATTCTCCACTTGGGGGATAGACGTCATTGGGAGTATAAATCCAAAAGGGAAATACAAGCATCAGTTCATCCTGGTAGCCATCGACTACTTCACTAAATGGGTAAAAGCAGCCTCTTATGCTACTCTCAAAGCCACTCATGTGGCCAAGTTTATCCGCATCAATATCATCTATCGATATGGTGTACCTCACGAATTCATCTATGACAATGGATCGCATTTCAAAGGGGCAACAAAGAAGCTTTTTGCTCAGTTTGGGATACAAAACCATCGATCGTCTACTTATCGACCTCAAACCAATGGAGCAGTTGAGGCTGCAAACAAGAGCATCTAGATAATTCTGCGAAAAACTACCGATATCTACACAGATTGGCCAGAAATGCTACCTCTAGCACTATGGGGTTATCGAACGACTGAAAGGACTTCAACTGGGGCTACTCCTTATTCCCTGGTCTATGAAATGGAAGCTGTCTTGCCTATCGAACTAGAATTACCCTCACTAAGGGTCCTGGCTGAGACTAGAATGATTGAAGAAGACTGGGTTCAAAACCGCTACGACGAGTTGGCATTGCTAGATGAAAGAAGGCTAAGAGCATTATACCATGTGCAAGGGTATCAACGCCGCATTGCACGAGCATTCAACAAAAAGGAAAAGCCAAGAGACATCAAAGTGGGAGACATGGTGCTTAAAGCAATCCGTCGCCACGTTTCAGACCCGAGGGGCAATTTTAGACCAAACTGGGGAGGACCCTACTTCATCAAGCGCATATTGTCTGGAGGAGGAGCGTACATTGCAGGCTTGAATGGAATGGAATTCGCAACACCGGTCAACATCGACAAGTTGAGGAAGTACTACCCCTGAGAGATGCTTGTTGGGCCGAAAACCACAAGGGTGGGCGGACCGAAGCAAAAATTAGAGCAGCCTGCTAGGTCGAAAACCCGCAAGGGCGACTTAGGCAAAAACTAAGGCGTAAACAAAAAGCTCGCTAGACTGAAAACCCGCAAGGTCGGTTTAGGCAAAATCAAGAGCACAAAAGGAGAGGAAAATACCTGAGTGAACCCTAGCCAAAAAAATAAAAAACAAACAAATCTTTTTGGAACTACGTTTATGGCCTGATTCCCTCCATGGGATACATAGGCAGTCTCCAGATTGAGATTCGGCCATTGTTATCACTATCGCTTCCGAATTTCTATGTCTATCCTAAGCATACTCACTATCAAACCATGGCAAAGGCATTTTCAATAAAGCAACCAATGTTTTATTACTCCCAAGGAAAAAGGAAAAGCAAGGCAAACAATTCTCGATCTATGAAAGCTAGAATCAAACAAAGAACATCTTTTAAAAGACATAAGCAATGTGTCAAATCTCTAGGTCTTCCTTCTCTTCGCACTTTTGTCTTCCAAATGGTTTTTCTCCAACCAGCGCTTATACGAACCTGATAGTTTGTCAGCAATGTTCTTAGCAACATCTTGCATCACCCGATTCGGTCATAGACGAAGCACATTGCGACGAAGGTTGGAATCATGGGCCTTGGAAACAGCATACTCAGGATTACCCATCACCTTAGCTTGTTTAGCCCTGAACTGTCTTTGAAAATGAGCTGGAAAATAGAAGGTGACTTGTGTGACACCAATCACCGCAACACCAAAATGGCTCATGGTACTCACAGTCATGCTCTCAATTCCATACCAGGGACAAACCCATTGGATCCGATCGCCCTTGGGAGTCTCCATCCATGCCTTCCAAGCAGCCTTAGTTGGAAATTGTCTAGTCACATGGCACTCCGTACAATGGTCTGAACTATAGGGAAGCCGCTCTGACGCATCCCATACCCTCAGCTTCTCAAAAAGCCATATCTATAGAAAACAAGGGAAAATTGCAAGTTGAGAGAACACGTGAGTCAAAACAAAGGAGCGACGAGGGAAAAGATAATTTGGCAATAAACAAATAAAAGCGAACCTGTAGTAACAAGGGACTGCCTGAGAATTGGGCTGTTGGATTACCCTTCACTGCATCGAGACCCATCAAAGTCTCTGCTAACACTAAACCAGCAAAGTCCACATGTTTGCCAATTTGTTGGGCAAAATCAAGCAACATGGAATCAGCATGGCCAGAGGAGGGGCCAAGCCAGTAATAATGGAGAAGACAGACACATAGCGCATGAAAGCACATTTTCTGTTAAGGAACCTGGCGATGAGATTCGGCTGTACCAAAACGCTGAACAAGCTGTAGGGTTTCCAACCTTCCATTCATCATGAAAAACCTGACTTCATGTTTCTGAACATGGAGTAAAGCCTTCAAAAGGTTGCCACGATTGAACAAAGGGTTAGGGACAACGAGACTTTCTCTATCCGAATGACCCATGATAGCTGAAAACTCCTCGATGGTGGGGCACAATTCTTCCCTTCTAAATCGAAAGACATGAAGAATTAATGGGATCCCACAAGCTAGTGGTTGCACGAAGGAGAGCAAAATTCATAGGAATTTGGCATAAAGAGAAGAGGAAGTCCATACCAAAGGACTTAAAGTACAGACGATTGAGGCCATTGAAGGAATTCAACCACTGATCTAGAATTGGTTGTGCCATGTGCTAAGAAACTGTTGTTAACGAACTATCAAAATTCGTAGAATGTGTACTTATAGGCTAGGTCGAGTCCCAATCCGAATCGGAATCGAATTCAGAAGCCACGTTAGATAGGTCGTTCTATCGGCCAGCACTTCGAAATGGCGGCCGCGGGATCCATTCTTTGGCCCGTAAAAAATCAAGGCTGACTCAAGTCAGTCCCAGGAAGATGTATCGATCCCTCGGCCACCTAATCGATGGCTCAGCCGCCAGAATGGCTATTTTACAGATCAGTTTCACGATTCTGCCCAGTTCACTGAATTTTCACCGAATCATCAAACGACACAAATACAGCATACTCAATCACATATCAGAGCAAAAGATTTTGTTTCATATAATCAAAAGCTTTTTTTACATCACAAGGTGAATCATCCCGCATTTCCTAAACAAACTATACATCACTTTCCTGTCGAACTAACCTATACAGGAAGGAAAATAGAAAAACAAGAAAGTAGCAGAAGAGTATGCCGAATCCTCTGGTGGTCCGAACACCAGAGACCAGCTGCAAAAAAAGAAGAGAAAACCCCCAGGGTGATGTATTCCGACAAAGCTCCGCGGCTCAAAAGAATCACCACGCGGCCCAGAAAAATCACCATATCATGTACAAACATCACCCCAGGAGTTCCACATCACGGAAGCAAACCCCCCATGCGAGGGTCCCTAATCAAACTTCAGGACAGGACCGAAAACATTGCGGTCTCCCTCCGCGATCACTGGCAGCACATCACCCATGGCCTGGACCCGACGGGAATGAGAGAAGAGGCGAGGGAGTTTTCGGTGAAGCCTTCGGCAAGAAAGAAGAATGAAGAAAGGAGGTGTAGACACCTCCCTGGGGCGGGGCATCGCCATACAGATTGATTGTTTGTTACTCGGTTGGTTGCTTGCTTCATAAACCAAGATCGTGGACATTCCCATGGCTAGGAACATCGCCACACGATAGCGGTTATCATCAAAACAAAGTAGCCACCCAGTTTATTAAAACTAGGAAAACAGATAGAGATTCTGGGCACGGGAGCCAAAAGTACAGTAAGGGAAAGGTGTTAGGCACCCCTTTCTGCCCAACCGTAAGGCTGGCCCATAGTTGTTCAACATAAGACATGTACTTGCTTTATTTAATTCTAACACATAGTTTGTTTTTAGCCTTTAAGCAGTTAATGGTGAGCCAAGACTTGAATTGAAACATGCATCAGAAAGCAGAACACAAAACAGACTGTCCCAGGGATATGGATCCCGCGGCCGGTGAATGGATGTCACGGCCGAGGGATCCTCCTGGTTTTATGTACCGGCCGAGGGATTGAAGCCCCGGTCGGTGTTCTTCCTCACACCAGACAGAAAAGTTAGCAAATAATCAAACGCTACGATTAGGCATAAATACAGTAAATAAGACAAACCAGAGGCCATTGGGCCTCACCACCTTGATCCCTCAGTTGCTTGATTGCTTTGGATTGATTGTGATTGACTGATTGCTTCTTTGAAAACCCTAGGGTTAGGGTTTGAACTTCGGGGTTTGATTGTCGGATTGATGGCTACCTTCGGGAGTTTAGGGCTTTTGAAGAGGGGGTTTGAGAGAGTATTTGTGCAGAGTTTCGTGGCTTGAGAGAGTATGGAAGTATACGAATTTTATGATTTTCGTCGTCGTATTTTCGGAACCCAAAGGCCCTTTATATAGGCAATTGGTGACTCACTCCATCAAATCAAAACGCACGATTGCAATTGCAATTGCAATGCAATGCAAACTCTTCGTGGTAATCTCTGAGCGTAGCCGAAACGCATCGGGAAGGTAGTGTAGTTGGATCAAATGTCTGACAGAACATTCCAGAGTTTGGAAAATAGACGATCTGGCGGCCGAGCAAAGGATCTAGCGGCCGAGGAATGGATGTTGCGGCCGAAGGATAGATCTTGCGGCCGAGGGATTGATCTCTCAGGGAGATTTTCAAGCAACAGGTTGCTCGGGTAAAGAAAGGATGTTAAGACCGTGAGATCAATGTTACGACCGACAGATGGATTCTCCTAGGATTTTGTATTTCTGTCTGAAAGGCTATATGGCTCTGGATTGGGTCCTCTAAATGGCTCAAAGTTCTTACCATAAGTCCATGGGTTCGCAAGAAGGCAATCAGCAATCACTGTATCCATTTCATCATCGGGATGGTCCCTAAGGTGGGACTTGAAATAATCGTTAGGCCAAATTGGGGTGTCTAGAGGAGGTGAAATGAAATGAAATGCCGAAGTCTCGGCCTTTTATAGAGCTTTGGAAATCAAATGATTTCTCGGCTGGTTCATCAATGTTTCGGCCGATACATCCATTTCTCGGCCGCCTTATCGATCTGCTGGCCCACCAATCTATCTCTTATAGCCCAGTGGATTTTCCTCAGTGCACCAATTCAAGGAAATGTGAAGTTTTGGGTCCATGACCAACAGTGACAATGATTGAACTAGCCTTGAGGGCATCCCCGAGCATATGAAATCATAAGCACCAATGCCAAACCCACATTGGAACTTTTCCGAAACCCTCTTCATAGCAGCAAGCTCGCATTTACTGGTCACTTGACCACGAGGATTATTGAACTTCGAGCTTTCAAGGATCCTCAATACCTCATCCACAGGCTCTATGCCCCAATTATTGTACTCCAAGAAGTTCGACAGCCATCACATCTTATGCAAAAGCCCCAGCTCTATGCTCACCATCCCTACTCACTACCATTAAGCTACTCAATGGCTCCACACCCATAGGCTCACTGCTTCAAGCTCGTCCATGCTCACTCAGCAGCCCAGTCACCCAGCGGCTCTACGCCCGTAACTGTCCAGCGGCCTCGCGCTCTATATCCCACTTCAGCAACTCCATCACCACCATCAATAGCTCTAAGCTCACCTAGCAGCATCCTACTGATCATCTCAACAGTTCCATTCTACCATCTTAGCAGCTTCACTACCTCGCTATCCCAGCAGCACCACATGCTCGTTATCTCGCTATTTCACCATCTCAATCAAGCAGCTCCATAATCAAGTTACTCAACGTCTCTACGCCCATACTCACTCAGCAACTCTAAAGCTCACTCATCAACCCCGAGCTCATCATCTCAACAGTACCCGCAGCTCTATGCTCATTCAACGGCTCTATGCGCATATTTATCAAGCTACTCAGTAGCTCCGAGCTCATCATCTCAGCGGCTCTATGCCCATACTCACTATTACCTAGCAGCTTTAAGCTTGCTATCTCAGCAGCTGTTTGCCCATACTCACTATCACCCAGCAGCTCTAAGCTCACTATCTTAGCAGCTCTACGCCTGTACACACTATTGTTCAGCAGCTCTAAGCTCACTCAACAGCTCCAAGCTAACCATCTCAGCAACTCTACGATCGCTATCCCAGCAGCTTCACAAAGTCACTCAACGGCTCTACGCCCATTATTTCAACTGGCTCCATACCGTACCAATCAACAAGATATCATCTGTTCTTAAGCTCTACGCTTGAATGCTCAAAATCCAACATTTTGAATGCTCGAAGCTCTTCGAATGCCCAACCACTGTGTACTGGATGCTCAAGTTCTACACTTGAATGCTCAAGCTCTACGCTTGAATGCCCAACCACTGCGTACTAGATGCTCAAAGCCTGTACTTTGAATGCTCGGATTCTACCCTCCGAATGCTCGAGCTGTACGCTCTGAATGCTCAAGTCCAGAACTTGAAAGAAGCTCTACGCTTAAATCAAACACACAGGCACGGGCCCGTCCACATAAGCATCAATTGCATCACCATTGTCACATCGAGTCTGCATCAATTACATCACCATCATCATATCTGTTCACATCTAACTATCATCATCATATACACATTTTACATCTATCTCTCTCACTCACGAAACAGGTTAATCCTGCAAGCAACCGGCTCTATACCTCGGTTTTATTGATCGGTCCAGCGCCTCGATCCTCTAGCTCTATGCCAAAATTTATGATGGGAATGCTCCATGCACAGACCTTCAGAATACAACCGGCTCTACGCCTCAATTTATCACGTCAAGCTCTATGCTCCGACTCCTCAGGCTCTCGCTTTATGATTGCAACCGGCTCTATGCCTTGGTTCATCACAGCTCTGACTCCTCAGGCTCTCGCCTCATGATTGTAACCGGTTCCGCGCCTCGGTTCTCTCATCTCAAATGCTCTGTGCTCCAGTTACTGGCCTCGTGCCCCCCATATCTCAGAAAATGGCGTCCGACTTGTCTCCAAAAGATGGCTTGGATTCCACCCCATATCTCAAAACGGCCTCCGACTCGTCTCCAAGAGATTGTTAGGATTCCACCCCAATTACATCAATTCCTTCCAGCTCATTCGCAAGGATAAGCTGCTCTACCGAGCTCTCCTCAGTCAAAGTAATGATGATCAGGAAAAGCAAACGACTCACCTGCTGTGTATTGATCTATCCCAAAATTCTGAAGATACTCTCTGCAAAAATCTCCCTAGCAGCTCCGCGCTCCTTCAACTACTCTCCACCAAAATCCTGGCCTAGCCTAGGTATGTCGCACTACGGCTTTTTAAGCCTGAAGGTGCATTTTCTGTTTCTAACCCTCTGAACATTTATTTTTCTTTATTGCCCCTTGAACTACGGTTGGTTTGAATTTTCCTTGTGGAATACGTAGGCAGCTTCTCGGGCTGACCATAGCTAAAACTTTTTCAAAAAAACCCTTGGAATAGTGGTTCGACCAAATTTAGTTGCTTTTACAGCTTTGACTCTTACTTAAACATGTCTCGTGATCCGTCTAAGTTCAGTCAAAGAGAGGCATCTGTTGACACCCCAATTTGGCCTAACGATTATTTCAAGTCCTACATTTGGGACCATCCTGATGATGAATGGATACAATGATTGCTGATTGACTTCTCATGAATCTTAGGACTTTTGGTGAGTACTTTTAGCCACTTAGAGGACTCAATCTAGAGCCAAATAGCCTTTTAGACAGAAATACAGTATCCCAGGAAAATCTATCTTTTGGCCGTAACATTGATCTCACGGCCTCAACATCTTTCTTTCACCTGTGAAACATGTTGCTTGAAAATGTAACGACCCTGATTTTTGGTAAATAAAAATTTCGTTAAATATTTGAATTTTATTTTAATTACTTGGATGGCTTTTAAAATTTCCTTTTTAAATTTCTAATAATCCGTTATAATTAGATTTGAGACTTATAAAATTATATCTTTTCGCATTGGACAATATAGTCATTTTCTAAAGACAAGTATGCTTATAAAAGCACTTGTATATTTTCCTAGTATTTGAAATAAGGTCTTAAAATTATATTTCTTGACTAGAAATCCTACATGGCAAGTATAGTTAGTTTTTAACCGATTAGTTAGCAAACCCTAACTACCATTTCACCTAGTTACATTTCCCTAACCTTAGATGGACCTTTTTGACCATCTTCGAGCCTTATGAACTCCTTACTAACCTATTGAACCATTAGACCATTAGTAGTAATCATTTTTCTCCTTGGTTAGTCATTTTCAAGACCATACTTCTTTTTACCTCTTTATCCATTGGTTAGTAAATGCTAGGGAAATTTTTATCCCTTGGTCAATAGATATTAGAAATTGCCAATGAATGTATTGACTTAACAAGACAAGTCATACCAAAGCCAAATCCCATCATTTTGCTTCCATAAGAAGTAAACCTAGCTTTGCCATGCATGCACACCTAATATAAGCATGCCTAATTGTCTAGGTACACTTCTAGGAAATTCATTACCCATTGGGCAATAGTTGTTAGGGTATTTTTTATCCTTTGAGTAAAAGAAATAAGTCTTAACCATATGGTGTTGTCATTTCAAAAGAATCATTATGCTTTCTTAGTCTAGAAAGTGCATTATTCTTATCTCCAATGAAAGGTCACTTTCAAAGGTATATTCCTTCCAAGAAAATTCCTTCGCTCATATTTCCTCTTTAACCATTGAGTAATAATTGTTAGGGAAAATTTTACCCCTTGGGTAATAAAAAATTAGTCTTGCTAATAAATACTTAGACTTGGTAAGACTAGTCACTTAGGTACTTGAAGGATAAGAAGCCATTATTTTGCTTCAAAAAAAAAAAAAAGAGAGGTAGAACTAGCCTTGCCATGCATGCAAGTCTAATGCCAAATAGCCCCAACCCTAATTATCTCCTAAAGGTGACTTTCCTAGACTTTCCTTAAGTACATATATAAGTATATATATTTCTATACTTGGATAAAGATTTCCTAGGAAATTCTTAACCCTTGGTCAATAAGTTCACACTTGAAAGCCCTAGCTTTTGTCATACCACCTTCATTATTTTTTTGTTCTTATCCTTTGGTCAATAATTGCTAGGGAAAATATTATCCCTTGAGTAATAGTTATTAGGCATGACAAAGCACACTTATGGACAAGACAAGCCATAAAACCCTTCATGATTTCCCTAAGTATTGGCCTAAAAAGGTTTGACATAGCCTTGGCTTGATTAAAGGAGTGATTAGACAAGGCAATGGAGCAAAAAAATAAGAAAAAAGGAGAGAGGGAGAGAGGCCGGTTGGAGGGAGAGAGGGGTGAGGTGTGTGCTTGTGTGTTGTACACTCCATCAAGCTACAAGCTTAGCCTTAAGCCTATTACCCAAATGCCAACCCATTTTCTAGCCAACTTTAAACATAAACCTAGCCTTATTTTTTGTTCTTTCTTGCAAACAACCCATTCTAGGCTTCTTTAAACATAACCTAGCCAATGATTTTGATCTTCCTTACAAGCAAGCCATGCCTTTCAAAAATTACCCCTTGGTCAATAATTGTTAGGGAAAAATTTATCCATTGGATAATAAGCCAAGTTTTTGCTATAAATAGCACCCCACATTGGCCATTCAACTCACATCTTCACCCATTCAACTTCTCTCTCTAAGAAAGTCTAGTGTTCTTACCATGTTCTTGCTTTGTTCTTAAGTTCTTGAGTTTTTCCTAAAAGCTCTTCAAGAAACTCATCCAAGGCCGCCACTAAACCACCACTCAACCACCCTTCGATCCATAAAAAGTTAGAAAGTTAGTCAAGACCTAGTTTCGAGAGAAACCTTTCTCTTTCGAAGCTACCGGAAGCTCGCCGTAGGAAGTTACTCCGTCCAACGTACTTACTTTTTCCATAGCCGTACCTACCACCAATAAGAAAGGTAGAATACCTCTACTCTATCCCTTGTATATAAAAAAAAATAGTATTTACTTGTATGATCAAATGCATGCTAGTTAGTAACCTTATTTTGCTAATGGAATTATGAGCATGAATATAGGATTATTAGATTTACTTGTCTTGATATGTGATAAGGCATAAGTGGTTTTCCCACTCCAAAGGTGTCCGTCCATGTGACACTATGCCTTAGATTGTATGTTAATTGCTTGAGCATGATTATGTGAAATCAAGGATAAAATGAGCATGCTAAATAAAATAGCGGTAAGGCAGTCCACCACGAACTCTGAATTGGTTCTTGCGGCCCGCACGTTGCGGCCGCAAGGTCGTGTCCAGATTTGATTTTTTTCGTTGTTTCGCTTTGGTTTCGATGCATGGGTCCATTTGGGCTATGGGTTAGGCCTAAAAATACATAAATATACTCAGAGAGGAGGTTGGATAGGATTATAATACCTTGAATCGGATCGGATTGATTCAAAACCGAATTTGGAGTTTTGGAGAAGATGACTTCGGAATTGGCTACGGGGGAACCTTGGGATCAAATTGATGGTTGTTTGGTAATGCTAGGAGTTGTAGAAAGTGATTGGAATGGTCGGTTTGGGTTTCGGTGGGTCGTAACTATGAAACCCAATTTTCTCTCTCTTTCTTTCTCTCTCTAAAACTCCATGGATTGGAGCTTCGTTTTCTTCTGTTTTTCTCTTCTTTTTGGACTAGTGGAGTATGGGCAGTATTGTGATATCCCCGTGGGGTAAGTGGGGTGGGGTATTTATAGGTGAATTTTGGAAGAAAATGATAAGATTGAATTTAATGAAATTTGGTTCATGGGACTTGGAATGGACGAATTGGAACTGTTTTTGGGGCTAGAGAGGAAGTAATAAGGAATGGATATGAACGAATTGAATTTCGGATTATACTTGGTGATGAAGAAATTTTCGGTTTTGGGCAATGGGGGATGAACTTGGTTATTCTTGGAGGGAAAGGAATGGAGGGAGTTATTGCTGGAGAGAGATGGAGCTGTGAGAGAGAGAGAGACTACAGGAGAGTGAGGTGAGGGAGGTGGAGTGGTGTATGCATGTACGTGCATGCATGTGTGTAGGAAAAGAAAAAAAAATAGTGCATGCATGTATATAATTGCATGCAAAATTGAATATATATATATATATTCGGGGCGGTTTCGCGGACAACTAATTAGACACATAAAAAAACACCTCATAGTTCCTGATCAAATTTTAATGATCCGAGCCGCTCAATGTGATCAGAACGTGATTTTAAGAATACCGCGAGAAATCAGCAAAAAAAAAGACCGGGAATGGTTTGATCTGAGCAGTTTTTAGCTTAGATTTTATGAACGATTCAATTAAAAACTACTCAAAACAAGCACTTTCCGGTCATTTTTTTTTTGCTAATTTCTTGCGGGCACCCTTAAAATCACATTCTGCACACATTGAACGGTTCGGATCATAAAACTTTGATCGAAAACTATGAGATTGAGATTTGGGGTGTTTTTTTAGGTGTTTAATTAGTTGTTCGCGGAACCGCCCCGATATATATTTGCATATATATTAAGGAAAAGAATTTTATTATTAGGAATAATACTTATTAATAATATTATTAATGGAAAAAAAATATGGGTTGTTACACACACTATCCAAAGTTGTTCCCCCTTCGGCCTTTGCCCAATTTGTTTGTTCAATAATTAGGGAATCCAACTTATTATGGTACATAATCACTACACTTTTCTTTTCACAAATTTGCATGAATTTTAAGTTGCATTTGTCACTTTGAATATAAAAACAAGGGTAAAATGATATTTTTATCAACTTCTTTCTTGAACTTTTTAAAATGGACAAACAATTCATAACAATGAAAAGTCAAATTTTTAATGACGAAAATGGGAATCGGGCCGTACAAATATGAAACTTGTAGTTCATAAGAGTGTTTTTTTGTTTACAAAAATGAATTTTTTTTTTTTCAAAAGTGAGAAGATTTTATTGATAAACGTCCAGCGACACTTACAAAATGGAAATCATTACAAAGAGATTGGACAAAGCCAAACTGTAACAAATACAAAAATGAGTAAATCACAAGACAATCGATATCTTTCATCCTAACCCAGATGGCCTGACGCAAAAGCAACACTTTTTAACTACCTAACATCTAATTAGGAGTCTCAAACGAGAAAAAATGTAAATTTAAGGACAAAAGACACCAAATACCTAGAGGATCAGATGCACTCCAATCAAGTATGAACACACCAATGAACTCCTAATAACTACAGTTCTGCCAAGTAGTCACGAGTTGCTCCACCAAAGACATCGTGTAAGAATAGAACGCTAAAGCACAAATATTGTTGTAAAGCAACCTCGATTGAGAGAACCCAATCTGTAGACAAAATTCGTCCAGACAAAACCAACAACTCTCGTAAAATGAGAGACAAAACTCTCACAAATCAAATGACAAGTCGTTGATTTGGAGAGACGGAAGGAAAAAAGGAAAAAACAAAGAAAGAGAGCCAGAATAGTGCCATGGCCTTTCCCTCCCACTGCCGCACATGGGTATGGAACACACGGGGGGAGGGGAAGTGAGAAGAGGATTTGTGGTGGCTAGGGTTGAGAGAGAAGAGGTCGGCTAGGGTTAGAAGAACATGTATAAACAAATGAATCTTAATCGATATGAAAGTACTCCCTCCATCCACTCCCCTTTTGGAAGGACTTTTACTTTCTTTATTTTTTTGCCAAAAGTTTAGGATTTCTATTGATAACAAAGAGCTTACGATATAGGGCATATTCTTTCCAAGGGAGAAAATAGCCGAACAGGCGGGTAGGCAATCCAAAGACTTACACCTCCAAACCCCATACACACACATTAGAAGAGTATCAGTGCAACACCACACACCAACTACTGTATCTCACATAACCCAACTCATACACACCAACACCAAAAAACAATGATACCCCTGAATTGTGGGTGAAGAAGACTCCTGCAGGGGAGAGACACAGGGACAAAAAAAAAATCAAAATAAACAAAACAGAACAAATCCAAAGAAAATCATACCCCAACAATCGACATGATCGAACGCCGATAGACCTTGCCGCCTCTTGAGAGAATGAAGAAGACACTCCGGTAGTCAAGAGACCACCGAGGAAGAAGAACGCCAGCACCATCGCCGCAACATCCCGTACCATCGCTGCAAACACCCATTGATGCCGGCATCGAACTCCAACGCCGAATAGATCTGTGAAAAATCAGGGTTCTCTAATAATCCGTAAAAAAACCCTAACAGTATGAATGCGAATCACTAAGTAAAATTATCAGCAAAAACTACGCAAAGCAATCAATCGCACAACGCAGAGATATACGTGGAAAACCCCAGAATGGGTAAAAACCATGGGAAGGAATACTTATCCAAACGTAGTAAATCCTCACAACGTTCTAAGTATCACCTGCCGAGTCACACGTACACCGCACCCAGTGATCTTGATTGTCAACGACCTTGAGTCCACAAGCATTCCAAAACCTAATCAAAATCTCCTTTAGGAATGGGTCTCCAAAGAACCCAGTTGCATGTCCCTTTTACCTTACTGCCGCTGCACCTTCCTTTTGCGAATGAATGTGTATATGCAGTGTGTGGCCTCTCCCAATCTTACTGCCCCTTTTTCCTTTTTATATGGCTTAGTCAAACCCTAGGAGGAAAAGCACATGTCTATAAATAGACTCCTTTTTTTTTACAATGCTTTTCAATTAGAACAGTTGGTGCCGATTGATAACCGGGTTGATCCGTCTTCGCCCAAAAAATCTTGCTATAGCCGACCTCCTTTTATCCAATACGCTCACAATCGATTACAAATAATATTAATTCCTTCCACTCTAAATCCTATACAGACTCACTAGCTTATTAAAAATAATAAAATTACAACTCGATATAAAATATGCGTTTTGTCGAACAGAATTGCCAATACAATTAAGGCCCCGGAATTTGGTCCTTACAATCTCCCCCTTTGGCACTTCCATGACAAAAACACACTACATTGAAAAACTAACGAACTAAGATCGAGTTGTAGAGGAGCTGCAAGCAAAACTGAACATCCAAACATATTAGAACAATAGGCAACCTACTCCCCCTTTCATCATTCTCCCCCTTTTTGACATGAAGTGACAAAGGGTGAATAGGATAAATAAAAAATTTAAGCGAAGAGCAAATAATAGCATAAATAACATGGCAGTTAAATTCAAGCACTCAAAACTAAATAAAACAAAATTAAACAAAATGCTAAAAGAAAATGAGAAATGTGAATATACGAGCATGAGATAGTTTTAGCACAAGTATTATATCATGAGATGAGATGAAAAAGACATCCAAATTTTAAGGCACCGCTTAATGATACAACACCATGCAAGGTAGAAGAAATGGAACACACCATGATCATCGACATGTGAGAAAAGTGTGTGTGTGCATCCATGACCAAAAAATTCAGCAACTCAAAATAGGGCCATGATGCTCAAATGCTGAGGTTTATCTAGTGACTTCCCCTCAACAAGATACACCTCTCTAGATTCGACATACAAGTCACAAATTATTAATCACAAGCTCCCCCTCAGCAACAAACAGTTGTTTAATAAGTAATCAATAGAAATTCAAAATCGTATTTTTACTTTTACCCCACCGCTGTTTGACGCGAATATTGAGAGTAAGAATACCTTATACCCAATGCCCGGTTACTAAGCAAATGGTCCAACACGGTGCCTTCACAAGGTCTATCCATTTTTTGACGCGAACACTCAGAGGGAGAATACCTCACCCCAATTGTCCGATTACTCAATGAACGTCCGGATAAGCAAAATCCAAGATATATATTTTCTTTTCCTTTTTTTTTTTGAATAAACGAGGGCTTTATCAACGGAAACCAAACAAAGGTGGTCACGGTTCTAGAAATACACAAGATATAACTAAGCATATGAGAATGGTGGTCCATAACCGAGAAACTGACCAAAAGCCATGGATAAGTGTACAGAATGTCTGTAGACACCCCAATTTGGCCTAACGATTATTTCAAGTCCCACCTTGGGACCATCCCGATGATGAAACGGATACAGTGATTGCTGATTACTTTCTTGAGAACCTTAGGACTTTCGGTAAGAGTTTTGAGCCACTTAGAGGACCCAATCAGATCCATACAGCCTTTCAGACAGAAAATACAGAAGCCTAGGAGAATCCATCTGTCGGCCGTAACATCGATCTCACGGCCTTAACATCATTTCCTCACCCGAGCAACCTGTTGCTAGCAAAATCTCCCTGAGAGATCAATCCCTCGGCCGCAAGATCTATCCTTCGGCCGAGACATCCATTCCTCGGCCGTGTAATCTATTACTCGGCCGCCAGATCGTCCTTTTTCCAGACTCTGGACGTTCTGTCAACTGTTTGATCCAACTACACTACCTCTCCGATGCGTTCGGGCCACGTTCAGAGATTACGACGTAGAATTTGAATTGCATTGTAATTGCAATTGCAATCGTGCCATTTGATTGGCCGGAGTGAGTCACCAATTGCCTATATAAAGGGCCTTTGGACTCCGAAAATAGAACCACGAAATTAATAACAGAGCATACCACAATCAGCCACGAAACTCTGTCAAAATACTCTCTCCAAACACCTCTTCAAAAGCCCTAACCTTCCGAAGGCAGCCGCCGATCCAGCAATCAAACCCCGAAGTTCAAACCCTAACCCTAGGATTTTTCGAGGAGCAATCAGTCAATCGCACCCAATCCAAAGCAATCAAGCAACTGAGGGATCAAGGTGGTGAGGCCCAACGGCCTCTGGTTTGTTTTACTTATCGCATTTATGACTAACCATAACGTTTTGATCATCTGTTAATCTTTCTGTCTGGTGTGAGGAAGAACATCGACCGGGGTTTCGATCCCTCGGCCGATAAATCAAACCAGGAGGATCCCTCGGCCGTGACATCCATTCACCGGCCGCGGGATCCATTTCCCTGGGACAGCTTTGTTTTGTTCTGCTTTCCTGACGCATGCTTTATTTATCGCATTGGCTCACCCTTTTTGCTTAAAGGTTAAAACAAACTACGTGTTAGAATTAAACAAAGCATGTACATGTCTTATGTTGAACGATTATGGGCCAGTCTCACGACTGGGTAAAAAGGGTGCCTAACACCTTCCCCTTATTGTACTTTTGGCTCCCGTGTCCAGAATCTCTATCTACTTTCCCAGTTTTAATAAACTGGGTGGCGACTCTGTTTTGATAATAACCACTATCATGTGGCGATGTTCCTAGCCATGGGAATGTCCATGATTTTGGTTTACGAAGCAAGCAACCAATCGAGCAAACAAACGTGATCAATCTGTATGGCGATGCCCCGTTTTGGAGGTGTCTACAGTTTTTGGCGACTCCGCTGGGGAATATGAGAGTCTTAACCTGAAAGTTCAACATAAGACTAATACATGCCTTGTTTAATTCATTTATCATATGCATCGAGCGGGCAACCCGTTGAGTTCACCTGATATCCCGGCATGACACGGGCTATGTTGGGGGTTCCAGCAAACTCCACAGTCACTCGTACCTAGTGGTATATCAAAAAGGGAATCACCCAATCACCGCCTATGATGGGCTGGTGAAAGGACTGGTGCCCTTTGACAACGGAGCACCCTGAGACTACCAAAACCTTACATGTTTTAGAAAGCCTTAGAACTTATCAAACTAAGACAGGAACCTACAGGCTAGGAACCTACTTGCATTCGCTTGTAAAAGTTCTTCCTCACACCTTGTATCATCTGTTGTTGTAAATAACTTTTTCTGTGCAGAAGGGTTGGGATTTTCAGCCCAAATCCTAATCCTACACAAGCCAAGTACTGACTTACAGGTACTTTACTTTTCAAAGCAGACACAATAAGTAAAACAAAGAAGCAACCACAGCCAACTTTATACTCTTACAACACCCGAAGCCACGCCAAACAGAGGTCTTTGTAGCCGTCCCATCTGTCACTCTCACCGGCCAAAACACCTACACTGCTATGGTCCCAATCACTTCCAGGGACTCCGCGGTCATCTCCTCAACAAACTCAATCATCTACCAAATCCTAAGCTTCATCAAGTAATCCTCCCACTCTCATGGCAGATAACGACGCCATCATTGCTAATCACCAAGCTCAAAGTCGCTACCTTACTAGCAGAGAAAGCAACAAGAGATGCTGAGAACGAAGAGAAATCGGTGGAAGATGAGAATTCTCAAGAAGTTGTATTGGCAGAAAACCCTGAATTGGCCAAACAAGTCAAGGAGATCAAACATACTCTGGCACGTTCACTTCATAAACCAAGATCATGGATATTCCCATGGCTAGGAACATCGTCACACAATAGCGGTTATCATCAAAATAGAGTCGTCACCTAGTTTATAAAAACTAGGAAAACAGGTAGAGATTTTGGGTATGGGAGCCAAAGGTACAATAAGGGGAAGGTGTTAGGCACCCCTCTTTTCCCAGTCGTGAGACTGGCCCATAGTTGTTCGACGTATGATTAACACATGCTTTATTTAATCCTAACACGTAATCTGTTTTTAGCCTTTAACAGTTAATGGTGAGCTGAGACAATAATTGAAAACATGCATAAAAATAAGCAAGAAATAAACTGTTCCAGGAAAATAGATCCCTCGGCCGATGAATTGATGTCATGGTCGTGGAATCCCACTGGATTGATGTATCAGCTGAAGGATCGAAGTCCCAGCCGATATTCTTTCTCACACCAGACTAAATGATCAACAGAAAGCTAAAACGCTACGATTAATATGTAAAAGCTATAAGTAAATCAAACCATAGGCCCCTAGGCCTCACCACCTTGATCCCTCAGTTGCTTGATTGCTTCGGATTGAGGGTGATTGACTGATTTTGCTGCTCGAAACCCTAGGGTTAGGGTTTGTACTTCGGGGTTTGATCGTCGGATTGCGGTTGCCTTCGGAAGGTTAGGGCTTTTGAAGAGAGGATAAGAGAGAGTATATGTGCAGAGTTTCGTGGCTAGAGAGGGTGATTCAACATGTTAATTTCGGAACCCTAAGGGCCCTTTATATAGGCAATTGGTGACTCACTCCGGCCAATCAAATGGCGTGAATCAAAATGGAATTCTAGGGTATTAAGATCTCTAGACGCGATCTGCTTCGTAGCCCAAACGTATCGGAAAAAGGCTACTAGGGTTTTGGTGAACGGATCAAACGTATGACAAAACATTCCAGAATCTGGAAAATAGACGATCTGGCGGCCGAGGAATGGATTGGGCCGCCGAAGAATCGATCTGGCTGCCGATGAATCAATCTCTCAGGGGGATTTTCAAGCAACATGTTTCACGGGTGAAAGAATGATGTTGAGGCCGTGAGATCAATGTTACGGCCAAAAGATAGATTTTCCTGGGATATTGTATTTCTGTCTAAAAGGCTATTTGGCTATGGATTGTGTCCTCTAAGTGGCTAAAAGTACTCACCAAAAGTCCTAAGGTTCATGAGAAGTCAATCAGCAATCATTGTATCCATTCATCATCGGGATGGTCTCCAAGGTGGGACTTGAAATAATCGTTTGGCCAAATTGGGGTGTCTACACATTTTCAATCTATGTCTAACTTGCATTGACAACACTTCTAAGTTTGACACGGAGTCTTTTGAGTCTATCTAAGTCTAGCTCTGAGTCGGAGTTTATACCTCTTGGCCCTCCACATTGTAGCTTCTATTTCGAGTTTAAGTCTTCTGTTGTACTTGTGTAGACACCCCAATTTGGCCTAACGATTATTTCAAGTCCCGCCTTGGGGACCATCCCAATGATGAAATGGATACAATGATTGCTGATTGCCTTCTTGCGAACCCATGGACTTATGTTAAGAATTTTGAGCCACTTAGAAGACCCAAGCCAGAGCCATACAGCCTTTCAGACAGAAATACAGAATCCTAGGAGAATCCATCTGTCGGCCGTAAAATTGATCTCACGGCCTTAACATCCTTTCTTCACCTGAGCAACCTGTTGCTTGAAAATCTCCCTGAGAGATCAATCCCTCGGCCGCAACATCCATTCCTCGGCCGCCAGATCCTTTGCTCGGTCGGCCGCCAGATCATCTAGACTCTGGAACGTTCTGTCAGACGTTTGATCCAACTACACTACCTTCCCGATGCGTTCGGGCTACACTCAGAGATTACCACGAAGAGTTTGCATTGCATTGCAATTGCAATTGCAATCGTACATTTTGATTGGATGGAGTGAGTCACCAATTGCCTATATAAAAGGCCTTTGGGTTCCGAAAATACAACAACGAAAATACACCAAATTCGTATACTTCCACACCCTCTCAAGCCACGAAGCTCTGCAGAAATACTCTCCCAAACCCCCTCTTCAAAAGCCCTAACCTCCCGAAGGCAGCCATCAATCCGACGATCAAACCCCGAAGTTCAAACCCTAACCCTAGGGTTTTCAAAGAAGTAATCAGTCGATCACAATCAATCCGAAGCAATCAAGCAACTGAGGGATCAAGGTGGTGAGGCCTAACGGCCTCTAGTTTGTTTTACCTACTGTATTCATAATTAATCGTAGCATTTTGACCATCTGCTAACTTTTCTGTCTGGTGTGAGGAAGAACACCGACCGGGGCTTCGATCCCTCGGCCGGTACAAAAAACCAGGAGGATCCCTCGGCCGTGACATCCATTCACCGGCCGCGGGATCCATCTCCCTGGGACAGTTTGTTTTGCTTTTCTGCTTTCTGACGCATGCTTTACTTATCGCATTGGCTCACCTTATTTACAGTTTAAAGGCTTAATTAAACAGACTACGTGTTAAAATTAAACAAAGCATCTATATGTCTTATGTTGAACAATTATGGGCCAGCCTCACGGCTAGGCAGAGAGGGGTGCCTAACACCTTCCCCTTACTATACTCTTGGCTCCCGTACCCAGAATCTCTATCTATTTTCCTAGTTTTAATAAATTGGGTGACGACTCTATTTTGATGATGACCGCTATCGTGTGGCGATGTTCCTAGCCATGGGAATGTCCACGATCTTGGTTTATGAAACAAGCAACCAATCAAGCAACAAACGATCAATCTGTATGGTGATGCCCCGTCAGGGAGGTGTCTACAGATTTTGGCGACTCCACTGGGGAATTAAAAGTCATAACCAGAAAGTTCAACATAAGACTAACACATGCCTTTTTTAATTCATTTATCATATGCATCGAGCAGGCAACCTCGTTGAGTTCACCTGATACCCCGGCGTGACACGGGCTATGTTAGAAATGTAGATTATCTTAGCTATTTTCCTTAAGCATGATTAGAAATGTTTAGAAGTTGTTATCTTGATTAACCATGGCATGATTAGCATAACGTTAGAAACACTCAATAAACATATGCTGTTTTGAACTTAAGAAAGCATGATTTCGGATTAAGCTGTAGTGATTTCATTTTAATCTTAAGATGATATGAGTATGATTACATGTTTACTTGACTACTTGTTGTGGATAAAGCATAAGTGATTTATCACTCCAAAGGTGTCCGTCCATGTGGCACTATGCTTAACTTTGTGTGATTAAATGTTGAGTATGATGATGTGATAAAATGAGCATGCTAACTAATATAGAGTTGAATGATCTAGCTAGTTTAGTTTCAAGATTTCCTAAAGTGTGAAAGAATTACCGCGGAGTCATTGCATGCAAACGAGACACGAAAATCGAGAAAGTAGAAACATGACACCTAGGGTGTGGTTAAAGAAAGGATGGGATTAACATACGGAAAACATTTTGAAAGTACATAATGACCAGACTTGGTAGTCATTGTGTGAGTGTTTTTGAAAATCGCAATGTGGCCGGACTTGGTAGTCCATTGCGAAGATAAAGGAAATAATTGGTCTTGGATAAAATATTTTTGAAACTACATTGTGGCCAGACATGGTAGCCCAATGTGAGTTGTGAAAACCCGCGAGGTGGCCGGACTTGGTAGCCCTTTGTGTGGATTTGCGAAAACCGTAATGTGGCCGGACTTGGTTGCCCATTGCGAAGATTGCCAATGGGGCCGGACGTGGTAGCCTCATGTGGCAATAAGGCTTGGTTATCCGCGGAGAGGAGCCAATGCAAGTTTTGTGTGCCAATGGGAACCCGGTGCGGCGGAACCATTGTGAGGATACTCGGGAACCCGGAACGGCGGAACCGAGGTTGGGTGTGTGTTTTAAAAACCTCATGTGGCCGAACGCGGCAGCTCATTGTGTGGATAGATTTTGAAAGCAGCAATGTGGCCGGACTTGGTAGCCCATTGTGTGTGTGTCACCAATGTAGCCGGACGTGGTAGCTTCATTGGTAACATGATTTATCTATACACTCAATAGGGACCTGGCGTGAAAGCCCTTGTGTGGATTTTGAAAACCGCGATGTGGCCGGATGTGGTAGTCCATCGTGTGTGATATTTGAAAACCACAATGTGGCCGGACTTGCCCTTTGTGTGGTGTGCGTGTGTAAAAGAAACGATTTTTGGAAATGTGATTTGGAAGGGTTAATGAAGTAGAAAGGATGACACGGTTTACGATGAGTCACGTAGGAGAAACACGAAAAGACATGACACCAACGTTAGAAAGATAGCGAATGCGGATGTGTTATTGCTTAATTTACTTTAATGAATGAGCATGTGTAATTGTCTATGTGAATTTCTGGTTATAAGTAAGGATTTGTGGGTATGGTTTATCTTGGAAAAATAGTAACATGGATTATGAAATGCTGCGAAGAAGAAACTCTGATATCACAAACACCAACGATAGTTAATAGAAAATGCGGATGTGTTATTATTGATAGCTATTGAATAAACACGTACTGCGTAGATATCATTATCTGTAAGGTTCATTGCTGTTATATGTGACTTGCTATGTGTAAGTTAAGGGTTAGTGGGTATGGTTTATTCTATTGAGCTTTGTAAGCTCACGGTGTTGCCTTTGGTGACCCTGACATATTATATTGGTGGCGACGCCGGTATAATGTGTCAGACCTTATAGACGAACAGGGTGAAATGTATACTTTGGAGGCTTTTGGAGCTGAGGAGCTGGCTAGGATGAAAGAGCAGGAGGAGCTGTAGTTAGGAACCTTAGTCCCCTTCCCTTTTGAATAAATGTACTCCTTGTGAGGTTGATGATGTAATAATGAGCCAGACTCCATTTGATTTTATCAATAAAATTGTCCTTTAACGTACCCGAAAATTGGGGCGTTACAACATGGTATCAGAGCTCTAGGCTCAACACTCGGCCATGGGTAGAATGGGTAGACCATAAGATAGTTTGACCGTTGCACAAACGTGAAATTGAGTTTAAGTTTACCATCCCAAATTGGGTGGAATTCTTTCGAAACAATCTCCGGATTGAAGCAAGGTGTGGAAATTGGCAATACCACCGAGCTGGGAATTCCCGAACAATTGGATGATGACTTAAATCGAGGATCGAATGTGGAATTCAAAGTTCTTTAGAGTTAAGAAAACCCTTGTCTTAAAGACACTACTTGAGGTTAAAAGTCTTTCCTTGTAGATAAACCCCTTGGATCACCTAGTCGACCTGTTTGCTGGAGCTTGTCAGCTCAAGATCGCCATAGAAATCATGACAACCCAACTAGTGGAGCACCCTAACCTTGTTGCCGCTGTACTCACCGAGAAGCGAGAATTCGCGAGGGTACAGCAAAACACCCCTATTCCCGTAGCGGAGGACCCGTGATTTCCTGAAATGTTCCCAATTCTATATACCTTCCCTGAGATCTTTGGTGTTCTACCCCCGATGCAAAACTTTGAGGTTGGAGATAAGGAGGGAGAAGTCAATAACAATGGAAACACCGATGAGGTGACTGAAGAGGGAAACCTTGCGAATGAAGGGGATATCGAGGAGGACGAAGTCCTAGAGGACTTGTGAAAACCAAAGATGATACTTAGGCGCACCTGAATGAACCTAGCAATGGCTGTAATCCTTTGGGATGTAGGAAGTTGGAAAAATTAGGATCACCGTTATCTGTTTAAGAGTCCATCTATGTTGTATGCGTTTCCGTTCCAATGTAGAATTATAGGATTATCTATGTGTACTTGTTTCCCTTTAATGAAAAGCTGGTATTTTCCTTTCAATATGTGATCACTATTTATGTGCATACTAGTATTTTATACCTATTCGTACACAAATTTCTCTTTTCACCCCGTCAGTAGAGTGTTAGAGTAGGAGCATGCAGGACTGTTCCAACTTGTACTAGGGAGAACCTTATCATAGGTCCTTACCTGCCATTGTAGTAGAATTTTAACTTCCTTTTATCTCTGGGAAGCTTGCTTCATTTGAGAGGGTACTGTCGCACGCTACCCGTTAAGCAATTTTTACTAGTTCGTTAAGGAGCCATTCTTGGATATATTTTCCTACGCCTCTTAAGGAACGAGAACAGAACCTAGCACCGAGTGCCAAGAGGGACCCCATTCGGCGCGGCAAATCCGCCCACTCCCAACCTCCAAATTTCAAATCCAAATTCAAAATTCAAATTTAAATTTCAAAACTTTCCCTCCTCCACACCCCTCACCCGACCCTATAAATACCCCCTTTTCCCATCTCTTCATATCTCCCACTATCTTAACCCCTCCACATCACTACCCCGCCATGGCAATCCGACGACGAGGATTTCCGGAAGACGCCGCGTTCCGAGAAATCGAGCGAGCCGAACTCACCATGACAATCCAAACTCTACGGTTGCAACCCTTCATCTTCGTTCTGTTTTGTGCGGTGCTTACAATAGGCATGCAACGGTGGTTCGATAGGAACAACCGTCTCAACACGTTTTGGTACTGGGCTCTCGTGGTGGCCGCCGCACTCGCAACGTTCGAAACGGAATACGAACGTCTGTTGCTCCAAGCTTTCGATGATAGATGGTAGGATATTCTGGCACGGACGAGGCATGGCAGTGGCACCGTAGCCAATATTATCTATTTTTCTTTTCTTTGTATCCGATGATGCTTTCGGGCGAGTAAGATGTTGATCTTATTTTATCTCGAAGTTTTAAACCGCTTGCCTACAGCAATCTGTCTTGATCACTGTTCGTGTACGCACGCCTGTCCTTGTGACTGCCTACTGTTGTATAATCCTCCCTGTAGTAGAACTCTATGCATTCTATTGTACTTATCCTATTTATGGAAGGCATGTCTTAATCCGCTAGTCATATCCGTACTGTTTTCCAACTACATTGCTTCTCTCAAATTTCGATTAAAATCGGCATCCTTGGGAAAGAAACCCACATTGCTTCAAATAATGAAATCATCCTTACGACACTTATTGACAAGAGTGGCGTAATCTTGGGTATCTTTTGTGACCCGACCTTGTTGGCCAAGCTGTTCGACGGCTAAAGCAACTTCAACCCCATCTTGTTAAGCAAGTGATGAGACTTAATTCGATAGAGGATAGAGATGGATGCCTGAAACGATGTCGTGCAACTCCGTAATACTTCACGAACCCGCCGGAGCCGTTGGGCTATGACCGAGTAGTGTCAAACCATTTTGTAGGATGCCAGAGTATTCAAATCTTATCGCTCTTAAACCTACCGCCACCCTAGGAGAAAGAATAGCCGTCAACCTAGTCTACGAAAGTTACGAGATGGCAATATCCTCCTATGTCTGACATATGATCGACAATGGCGAAGATGATTACCTCAACGTCACACTAGTAAAGGATTAATGATAACCTGCTTATTTTTAAGGGGGATAGATGATGATTCCAAGGCCGGTATAGTGATAAGATCCAAACCGTAGCCGCGCACCAATTTCGAGGACGAAATTATTTTAAGGGGGATAGGTTGTAACGACCCGGATTTTTGGAAAATAAAAATTTCATTAAAAATTTAAATTTTATTTTATTACTTGGATTCCATTTAAAATTCCTTTCTAATATCCAAAAATCCGTCGTTACTAAAATCTTTAAGACAAGCGAGTTAGTAAACCCTAAGGTATCCTATTTAGCAAACCTAGCTAGCTTCTAACTAATCGTTAGGGAAGCCTAATCGAACCTTTGATCTTCGTGAACCTTTTGAACCCTAAACAAACCCTTTTGACCAAAGTCAACCTTTGATCTATTACCCATTGGACGATAAATGCTAGGATAATCTTTATCCATTGGACCATAGGTTTCCACCGAGGATATTGTGACTAGATTGCTAGGTACACTTTATATGATTATATATTACTTACCATCTTTTCCCATTGGATAATAAAAGTTAGGAGGATTATTAACCATTGGACAATAGGTTAGTCTTTCTACCTAGTACAAGATCTATTTGTTTAATTGGATTCACCATGAGTCATTGTACTAATATAGATAGATTATATAAGTATAGTACTTCCATCCTTTATCCATTGGATAATAAAAGTTAGGAGAATTGTTACCCATTGGTCAATAGGTTAGTCTTCCTATCAAGTACAAGATCCATTAGTTTAATAGATTTGCCATGAGTCATTGTACTTATATATATACATTATGCAAGCATAGTACTTTCCATCTTTGACCCTTGGATAATAAAGGTTAGGGTAAATATTATTTATTGGATAATAAGCTAGTCTTTCTACCTAGTACAAACCTATTAGTTTTATAGATATACCATGTGTCAAAATCATTTATACATATTATATTAGCCTAGTACTTTCTATCTTTAACCTTTGGATAATAAAAGTTAGGAGGACTATGACCCATTGGTTAATAACTACTAGGGGGATTATTATTCATTGGATAATAGGACTAGTACTAATGTATGTTGGTTAGTAGCATTACCCAATTTTCCCATGGGATTCTCTAGTGAAAGAGTAAGATTTATAATTTTATATATATATTTCCATAGGATTCTATATGTACCTAAATATTATATTAAGGCAAGTGTATACCTACCCTTTATTAAAATATAGGAAGTACTCATGTGCCAAATCCAATTGTTTATTGGGAAAATCTTACTCTTTCTAAACCCCATTTGTTTATTCTTCTTTTGTCCTTCCATATCTAGTAAGTATACATATATTATACATAGGAGTACTAAAGAGAGAGAGAGAGAGATAGGAGGGAGAGAGAGATTGCCGAGAGAGATGGAGGGAGAGAGAGAGAGATGGGCCGAATGGGAGAGGGAGAGAGAGAGAGAGTGTGATGTGTGCAACTTGTACTCACCCAACCTAGTCATAGTCCTTTGGCCAACTTCTTGCATCACCAAAGAACAACCAAATCTAGGGTTTCTACTCTTTCAATCCAAATCCAATCTTCCAAGTACTAGACTAGACCAAAACCCCAATAGATTAACCTAGACTTGTCCTAGATTGGAAGAAAGAACAAGAAAGATCTTGGTAATCTTTCCACCTATGTACTTATGTACATTGTACCATGGAGAGAGAGAGAGAGAGATTTCGGATGAGAGGGAGAGAGGGAGAGTGATGTGTGCAAGGGTACTCTTAAGCCTAGTCATGTCCTTTGGCCAAACACCTCACCCAATCCAAGGACAATCAAATCTAGTCAATTCTTTATCCATTGGATAACAAATGTTAGGGGAAAGATTGTCTCTTGGATAATAGACCAACCTTGGCTTATAAATAGCAAGCCATTCAAGCCTTGAACTCACACCTTCACTTCTTGCTCCCACTTCTCTCTAGAAACTCAAGCATTGCTCCAATTTCTCTCTAGAAACCATTTCTGTTTTTCCAGACACCCTACTGCCCTTTGTAAATCCTCATTATTCTCCTGCTTAGAGTAGTTTTTAGAACCAACTTCCTCCGGGAAAGTTGTAGAGCACTTCGAGAGCTTCAAGTTAGACCCAAGAACCACCCTAATCGGTCAAGAAACGACAAAGATATCAACATCCGAAGTTCAGCAAAAATTCGGATTTCCAGATTTCCAGACAGCTTACTGTCTTCCCCTTTATCACCATATTCCTCCTACCTAAATTACTTTCTAGGATCAACGTCCTTCACAAAAGTTGTAGAGTACTTCTAGAGCTTCGATTTCAACTCAAGAACGATCGTATTCGGCCAAATATTGACCGAGTTACTGCCATCCAAAGTTCGGTCCAGATTCGAGAGTTTCACCGCCCGTAGGATTTCCAATTAGCTTATTCGGCCCCGACTAGTTTCGGATCAAGGTAGGATCTTCCTACACCTTCTACACTCTAAGTATATGTAGATTTTAAATATGCTTTCTAAACTCTAAATATAACGTATGATATGCGTATGTTGAAAAGAATGTAGATTTCCATATCTATTTCCCTTAATTAAAATTAGAATTATGCTTACTCTTGAAATGTAGTTTATCCTATACTTATAATATGATGTATATAAGTTTTGTTGTTGAAATGAACGTAGGATTTTCCTATACCTCCTACACTCTAAGTATATGTCGATTTTCCTATACTTTCGAACTCTAAATATAGTTAGAAATGTGTTTGTTTTGAAATATAGATAATCGTGTTTATAGGTAGATTAATCTCTACTCATTTCCCTAAGTATAGATATGAGTATGTTCATGTAGAATACTCCTTACGCCCTAACTTTAAGTATAGCATAACTTCCCTATACTTTCCAAAAATCTAAGTATAGCGTATGGCATGCGTATTTTGAAATAATGGTAGATTATTCCAAGCCTTCGAAATCTTAAGTATACGTAGATTATCTTAGCTATTTTCCTTAAGCATGATTAGAAATGTTTAGAAGTTGTTATCTTGATTAACCATGGTATGATTAGCATAACGTTAGAAACACTCAATAAACATATGCTGTTTTGAACTTAAGAAAGCATGATTTCGGATTAAGCTGTAGTGATTTCATTTTAATCTTAAGATGATATGAGTATGATTACATGTTTACTTGACTACTTGTTGTTGATAAAGCATAAGTGATTTATCACTCCAAAGGTGTCCGTCCATGTGGCACTATGCTTAACTTTGTGTGATTAAATGTTGAGTATGATGATGTGATAAAATGAGCATGCTAACTAATATAGAGTTGAATGATCTAGCTAGTTTAGTTTCAAGATTTCCTAAAGTGTGAAAGAATTACCGCGGAGTCATTGCATGCAAACGAGACACGAAAACCGAGAAAGTAGAAACATGACACCTAGGGTGTGGTTAAAGAAAGGATGGGATTAACATACGGAAAACATTTTGAAAGTACATAATGACCGGACTTGGTAGTCATTGTGTGAGTGTTTTTGAAAATCGCAATGTGGCCGGACTTGGTAGTCCATTGCGAAGATAAAGGAAATAATTGGTCTTGGATAAAATATTTTTGAAACTACATTGTGGCCAGACATGGTAGCCCAATGTGAGTTGTGAAAACTCGCGAGGTGGCCGGACTTGGTAGCCCTTTGTGTGGATTTGCGAAAACCGTAATGTGGCCGGACTTGGTAGCCCATTGCGAAGATTGCCAATGGGGCCTGACGTGGTAGCCTCATGTGGCAATAAGGCTTGGTTATCCGCGGAGAGGAGCCAATGTAAGTTTTGTGTGCCAATGGGAACCCGGTGTGGCGGAACCATTGTGAGGATACTCGGGAACCCGAAACGGCGGAACCGAGGTTGGGTGTGTGTTTTAAAAACCTCATGTGGCCGAACGTGGAAGCTCATTGTGTGGATAGAATTTGAAAGCAGCAATGTGGCCGGACTTGGTAGCCCATTGTGTGTGTGTCACCAATGTAGCCGGACGTGGTAGCTTCATTGGTAACATGATTTATCTATACACTCAATAGGGACCTGGCGTGAAAGCCCTTGTGTGGATTTTGAAAACCGCGATGTGGCCGGATGTGGTAGTCCATCGTGTGTGATATTTGAAAACCACAATGTGGCCGGACTTGCCCTTTATGTGGTGTGCGTGTGTAAAAGAAACGATTTTTGGAAATATGATTTGGAAGGGTTAATGAAGTAGAAAGGATGACACGGTCTACGATGAGTCGCGTAGGAGAAACACGAAAAGACATGACACCAACGTTAGAAAGATAGCGAATGCGGATGTGTTATTGCTTAATTTACTTTAATGAATGAGCATGTGTAATTGTCTATGTGAATTTCTGGTTATAAGTAAGGATTTGTGGGTATGGTTTATCTTGGAAAAATAGTAACATGGATTATGAAACGCTGCGAAGAAGAAACTCTGATATCACGAACACCAACGATAGTTAATAGAAAATGCGGATGTGTTATTATTGATAGCTGTTGAATAAACACGTACTGCGTAGATATCATTATCTGTAAGGTTCATTGCTGTTATATGTGACTTGCTATGTGTAAGTTAAGGGTTAGTGGGTATGGTTTATTCTATTGAGCTTTGTAAGCTCACGGTGTTGCCTTTGGTGACCCTGACATATTATATTGGTGGCGACGCCGGTATAATGTGTCAGACCTTATAGACGAACAGGGTGAAATGTACACTTTGGAGACTTTTGGAGCTGAGGAGCTGGCTAGGATGAAGACAGGAGGAGCTGTAGTTAGGAACCTTAGTCCCCTTCCTTTTTGAATAAATGTACTCCTTGTGAGGTTGATGATGTAATAATGAGCCAGACTCCATTTGATTTTATCAATAAAATTGTCCTTTAACGTACCCGAAAATTGGGGCATTACAGTCTTGTTGCATATGTTGCTTCATTTGGGCCACCTCCGCCCTTAGCGCGTCTAACTCGTTGTCGCGTTCATCGTCGCAACGCTGCAGTAGACGGATGTAGGCCGCCGTTACGTCGTCCGAAACTGGTGAGAGCCCGGACCCAGGGGCGAGGGAGATGGACATGTGCCTTTCGAGGGTTGGTGCGGAGATGACGTTTCCACTAGCGTCTTTGGCCCCCGAAGCGGCTGCGTCTGCTAGATCTCCGCCCATGGTAGGTGATTTGGTGGTTGTTTTACGAAGGAGTGAGGGGGTTTGGAGGATGAGAGAGCCGTTTGAATCAGAAGCGTTTCACGTCGGGTTCACCAATTGTGTGGCCCGTGATCCTTGATCCCCGCTCCTCTGTCGATGGTTCGATGGTGGTTGAGCCTTCTTCTCCTAGCCTGCACAGGGAACGCACGACTAAGACTTGGCCGGGGGTTGTCCCGGCAAGGCCTTTCGGCGAGAGGATGAGTATAGTGCAGAGAGAGGAAGCCGAAAGCTAGAGAGAGTATGTGTGAGTATTGAGTAGCATGTACCTGTTAGGGTTGTCATCACTAGATATTTATAGGGCCTCCTGGCTTGCTCTCCAAGTACGATCGCGTGCCTTCCACGAGCCGAGTGACGTCATAGTGACATCAAGGAATAGATCTGGTAACCGTTTTCGGGGCTGAGCTGGCACACCCATGTGCGCCCATGATCATCTTCTGTTATAACCGCCTCTGCACGTGGCAGGACGCGTGGCTTAACAGTTAGCCGTCTCGGTTGTCAGTCGTGCTCTGAAGGTGGCCGAACACAGATAATGCCGAGCCTGGCTATGCGTCCAAGGGGGATGGTAACGTCGCCGTAGACCTTGCCGACGGTAGAGTCCGAGCACGGGTTTATCTTCTGCCGAGCCCGTGGCAAGTCGAATATCAAATGATGGAATACCGACGGCGCCGTACGCAAGGCCTACGTCCGTCAGGGAGCGGGTTCGGCTCGCACCACTGAGAACACTTTGTGTTCGGCCTGCTACAAATTTCAAAATGCCAAACATTAAAAAGTTCAACGGATTTGGCAACCCTACCAGTCATGTTTGACACGTCATCAACACCCTGAAGCCAATGGGCTTAAATGATGAGCTCATCGCCCAATTGTTCCAGCGAACTCTCACTGGAAGCGCTCTCGACTGGTTTCTCACTTTGGAATTTGTGCACTATCAAACTTGGCCAGAAATTGCCAACGCTTTTGTCAAGCAATACGCATACAATGTCCAAATTGAGTTAACTACTCGAGACTTGGAGATGACCAAACAAGAATCCAATGAGGACTTTGCTACCTTTGTGGCAAGATGGAGGGAAAAGGCTGCCAAGATGAAGAACCGCCCCTCCGAGGAAGACCAAGTAAGGATAGTTGTCAAAAATCTGCAACCCAAATACCTTAGGCATATCTATACACATGCTATCATCGATTTCAAACGCCTGCATGCCACTGGGTTGCAAATCGAAAATGGAATCAAGCTAGGGCTCATTGGGAAAGAAGAAGCTCCTCCTCCACCTAAGAAAACCTTTTCCAGCCGTACATCTCACGCCTCCATAAATACCCTTGGCACATCCTTGCCTCAGGACCCTTTCCAAGTTAGCTCATCCCGGAATTCAAATCGCCTCCGCCGCAATTTTGACCCTCTTTACATGACCTTGTCCCAAGCTTTGACCATTCTTAGCCATCAAGGGCATCTCAAACTTTTAAACAAACCGCTTCCTAAGCCACCCTATGGCCCAAACCATGATCCTAACAAACAGTGCGCCTACCACTAACACCCTGGGCATGAAACAGACA
Organism: Rhododendron griersonianum; assembly: GCA_018127125.1. NCBI lineage: Eukaryota > Viridiplantae > Streptophyta > Magnoliopsida > Ericales > Ericaceae > Rhododendron > Rhododendron griersonianum. Next base: position 19,047,693 of record CM030793.1, on the reverse strand, counting down.
ACTGCATGCGTCTCTGCCATGACATTCAAGACCTCATTGATAGCCAAACCATAAAACCTCCAAAACCTGATGGGCAAGCCAACCCACTCCCTACTCATAATGCTGAGCCGCCACCCTGAAATATCAATCTCATAAATCTATCTCACAACCCCACATACAACCCTAGTCAATACATTGTCCAAAACAACCAAACCAAACCAACCTTAACCTTCCCCAAAGAGGACGAGTGTTTTATGATGGAAGAGGAAGAGAACAATGAGTCCAATCAGTCAAAAGTGATCGATCCTGACATGTCCGACATAAGTAGCAGAGATCAAACAAAGGAGGAAAAGCTAAGAAAATGGAGAGAACATTCCTGGGCAAAGCACAATTTGGAAGATCCAGACATTCCATTTGTAGAAGTCGATGAGTGGCTCCGTATCTGGTTTGAGAATAGGAAGAAGGAAAAGGAAAGGGTCATCATGATGAGAAGGCACACTCGCTTCGAGCCTGCCCAAATAGTGGTACCTATCAACCGTCCCAAAATTCCTACGCCACCCATTGTCTGGGAGACAATCAATCTCATAGAGAAGGTGGAGGAGTTCCAAATGCAACCATGGGTCAATCCATACGGAGAGTGTCACTATAGCCAGTGGATAAAGGAAGAAGAGGATCTGGGTTTCACCTATGCAGACCCATATCGAACAGGGGAAAGTGACTTCGACGAAATGGAAGGAGAATGCGATGATCCCCTCGATGGAATCTCCTTAACATCACTGTTCAACCAAGTAGAAGTGACTGGTCTCTCTTGCGACTGCGCAATCAGTAAGGAGGAAGAAAAAGTGATGAAAACCCAGGTTGACGTTTCCATTTGGGAACTACTCATGTCTCAAAGAGATAGCTATCATGCAAGCTGTGAAGACGGATCCAGTTCAAGGGCTCTGTTTGGCAAAGGAAAGGGTGGAAAAGAGTATAAAGTTGTGAAAGACAAAGGAAAAGAAGACAATCCCAAAATGCCGCAATAGCTGAGAAGTCATAACATGGCAAAGAACATTAAACATTGCTTTTTGTTTTCCAAATCAAACTAGAATATGTTTTGGGCCCCTGTTTGGGCATTTTAATTCTCACCAAGTGAATTCCTATTTCATCTTCCAGATTATGCTTATTCAACAAATTGCTATACACTATAGTCTCTTTGCCAAACAAAGGAAAATTCAAGGAAATCAAGTTCTTTGTGTCTCTGACAAAAATGAAAGAATGGATGAACTTTAGTTGCTTAAAGAAACTAGGCTTTTGTCAAAACTTAGAGAGAGGATATCTCCGTGAGAACACTTACGGTTAGCTTGCCCATTGTGAAAGTACAAACGCAATAGGAGATTCAGAAAAAGATATCTTCATCAAATTCCTCTCCAAAACACAGAAACCCTCTTGAAAGAAACGCTCGTTGGGTAACCTAAGTACCCAAACAAAAGTAAGAGCAAAGCCTACTAGGACAAGAAAATGCAAAAACGCAGCCTAGGCAAAAGTTAAGGCATTCAAAGAGAAGCTCGCTAGGAACTCGACCTCCATCAGGTAACCTAGGCAAAATTTAGAGCATGTAAGGAGAAAAACCAAAAGTGGAAAACTGATCCGCACCCAAGATTGTATAATCTTGGGGGCTTTTAGCTTGTTATTTGTAGTGTTTCGTTCCCTTTTATCCATTTTTATCGCATTTTGCGCGTAAGGTGTGTTTTTAGTGTTTTCAGGTAAAACGTGCTAATAAGGCGGTTTTGAACGCCAAGGAATGCTCCGGATGCAACCAAGTGCTCAAGGCCACGTGCCACCATGTTGTGGAGTCCGAGGAGTCATGAAGAGGTGGTTTGGAGGTTGCTCGGGTCGCCCAAGGGTCAAGGGAATTGAAGAAGAAGTGAGAATTTGACCAAAGCTACTCATCTTCCGACTAGCTGAGGGTAGAATTGTCATAACTTTTTATATACAAATGATATTGGATCCAAACCACTTGGGTTAGAAAGTAGACTCGACGAGCTTTCCAACGGTCCAAAGAACACCCATTTCCGAGTTCAGGAGTGTCCGGAGCGAGCCCGCGAAGTTGGCCCAGAAATCTGCCAGCCATGAACCGGTACGGGAAAATCATCAACCGGTTCATGCTTGGCAGAAATTGAAGTTTGGACCTTGGTCGAGGCCATGAACCGGTACGGAAATTCATCAACCGGTTCATGCCTGGAACCCGAATTCTGCTTTTTGCTTTTGGGATATTTTGTTTGTCTCACCTTTTGGGATATTTCTTGGGATATTTTGTGAGAGATGAGCCTCCTTGTATATAGTCTCTTTCTCTCTCTCTCTCTTAGTGGTAGCTAGTTACATTTTAATTGTAAGTCTTTTATTTTTAGAACTCCATTAATGTTTCAAGCTTTCCTAGCTTAAATCTTTGAAGAACTCCTTAAGGTAATTCTTGTTTGTTCTTTTCTCGTTTATTATTGTTGTAGCCTCGGACTAGAGCTATCTTAATATCAAGTTTATTTCCATTTCCGTCGGTTAATCATGTTCTTCATTTCTAGCATGCTTTCTAGTCTTTTTACTATGTGTGAGTAGTTGTTCGGCTAAGTCTCGGGATAATCTTTCCCGAGGACTTAGGTTGTTATATGGCTCTCGAGCCATCGGGCTTTTAAAGCATGATTTTCCGGAATAGGGCTTAACTTGCATTTTCGGTCTAAACTAGGGGTGTTAACCCCTTGGTAACGAGTTTGTCAAGCGGTCTTGACTAATGACTTACCGAGGCCTAGTGGCCTCCTTTGTGTTCGATGAATATTACAAACAAGTTGGTTTGCCTCCGGGAAATCACATCTTTCATTAAACGTAGTCGTTTCAAGTAAAATCATCCGGGCGTGAGCGCGCGGTCGTGACTCTCGCCTGAGTTATAATCGAGAACCGGTAATGGCCTTTGTCAAGGGTTAGAAGACCCCGAGACTTGCCTCTTTAAGTTTATCAAGCGTTAATCTAGTTTTCATTTTAGTCTTTTCGTTTAAAGCAAAACCAAGTTGGCCGCCTTAAAGGCCGGAATCCTACTATAAAACCTTCAATCCGAATCAAGCTATAATCGAATTCTCTGTGGGAACGATCCCGGACTTCCGGATATTATGCTATTGACGACTTAGCCCTACGCTTCGGGTTTCTATCAACCTCTTATTGGAAGGCGAGGTTATATCGTAAGCATTTTTGGCGCCGTTGCCGGGGAATTCTATATAGCTTATTTGGAGGATCGCCAAACCACTGTAAGTATTTCGTTTCTTTTTACTTTGTGTATTTTGAACTCAAATTAGCGGAAACCTCTAACCGAGCCACCAATTCGACTTGAGGTGTAACGAAGCTAAATTGAGCGTCAATTGCCTTTTACTGTTTTTATCTTATAGCCGTGGTGGTGGCATAACCCCACGGAACTGTTTTGCGAAAGAGGTGGCGGCATAGCCCCTCCAGCCTGTTTACTTCATGTCTTATCTTTCTAGTAGAATGGAGGCGGCAAATGGGGACAAAGCCCCATGCCTATGTGGGAATACTCTAATCCCGATCATTCTTATCACAAGACTTTGCGGGACTACCTTTGTCCCACTCCAATTATCACACGCCACAAGACTTTGCGGGAGTATCTTTGTCCTAATCAAATTTTCACACCCCCTTGCACAGCCACTCATGATGCCAATGTTTTTAAAAGTCGTATGACCATTTCCAATTGGCTTGATCTCAGAAACCAAATTCAAACTTTTGCTGAAAGAGTGAATGAGTCATTTTATGCATGCTGGGAACGATACAAGGACTTACTCAATGCGGTTCCGAATCATGGCTTTGAAGATTTTCAACTTGCTAACTACTTTTATGATGGACTTTCTCCAACGAGTCAACGATTCTTAGACAAGATGTGCGATGGCACACTTTTTCATAAAGAACCCGCTCAAGCCTTAGATTTCTTTGATCGTTTGGCCGGAATTTTACAATCTAGGTTTTTTGTTAACTATTGTCAAGAGTCCAACTCAAATGCCATGGATGAGGGAATTGAGCCGCATATCTTTGTTGAAGATGTTAGTATCAATTCTGACACCTCCTCGGAGTATGTTTGGAGTGATGAGCCTAATGTTGAGCCTGACGTCCAGTGTTCTCCCCCTTTGGATCCCTCTGTGTGTGACGATCCGGGGGAGAAATTTCTCATTGTTGAGAAAACGAATGCGGAGGTAGACTTCTTATATGCTCTGCTGAATGAGCAGGATGGGAAGAATGTGAATAGACCTGAGAGTTTGTCTCCTTCCTTTGAGGAGATACCATCCATAGAACTTTTGAACCATCCTATAGTTTCGGCTCTCGATGATGCCACCCCTCCTACCGAGTTGCCACTCTTGCAAGAGCTTCTTAAAGTCGAACTGATTGATTTTCTTGGTGTTTATGATGTTGATTTGGTTTACCATCCTTATATTATGGATTTTGTCAACTCTTTGAAAATCAATCTAGTTTTGTATGCGCACTTGGTTGAACTTAAATGTTTAAAACGAATTCGGCAAATGCGCTTCTCAAAGTATCTTTTCTGGTGGCATGGTCGGATTCAATTTTTGAAGCAAAGTGTGGAGTGGAGTGCCATGTTCATTTTATTAGCTCTAATTGGCATGCTCAATGTTCAGAGCCCGTGTTTGGCTAACCGTACATAAACTCTTTCTTTCTTTATTTTCTTTTTCTCTTTTGATGGTCTGGTATAGCCACCCGTTTCTTGCTTGGGAAATGGAAAGAAAAGTAGTACTCGTGTAATCGCGTGAAAATTTGGTTGTGTTTTACTTTCGGTTACTTTTGAGCCCGGATAACACGAGCCGGGTGGTTCTAATGTCATTTGCTTCTTAGTAGGTAGTTGGTTCTTAAGTCTTTTGCAGGGTAAGCATGCTACCACACCAGCCTTGGTGGTTTAGGTCTAAAAGCTAGAGTGAGTGAGGCATTCATGAGCCCTAAGCATGGGTGCGGCTATGTGTCGCGGTTGTAAGACCAAGAAAGCTCCGGCGATGACCTTGTGTGACTAGCTGTGGTTCCGATGGAGGAGCCGAAAGAGTGAGCCTTGGAAGCAGTTCCAATGACAAAGGGAAGCAATGACAAGAAAGCCTCCAACTTGGTCAAGGTATACGGGGGTTGACATTCCCCCGGAGGTACAACCTTTTGTTCTTTCCCTCTCAATACTGTTGTTCTTCATGCTATGAGGACATAGCATCGTTTAAGTTGGGGGGAGGGATATATATGTTATATATATGTTCATGAGACTTGTCTCATTGGTAAAATTTTCAAATTTTGTGTGCAATCTTCCCTTGTTAGTAGTGTTTTCGCATGCTAGATACTTTAATTATGCTCAATTGTTTCAATATGGCAAGAGTCGTATATCCCGTTGAATTCGGTTGTGTGTTTGAATCCATGTCATTTGCATATACATGAATTTTGATGAACACATTGAGCCTAAAAGTCGAGTCAAGTGTTGTGCATCGCTTGAGTGGAGATTCGTTTCTTAAACATCCCATGCTTTTTGCTTTCATTTCCCGCATTTGCGTAAATAACATCTTTTGTTCATGCTTGAGTAGTGTATATATCTTTCTTGCATCTTTTTGGAGTTGTTAGCGTACTTAGGAAATGATTCAAGGCATTTTTGTTTGATTAAACCACATAAGAGTCACCTCGTCCTTATTTTGAACCATAGTCCGAGTCTCTTCATTTGTTCAAACCTAGGTAACCGGATGTTTGGAGGGATGTGTGTCTATAGTTTTCAATGATTCAAGATGGTTTGGGGGTGATGTGAATATGATAGAAGTGGTTGGGATGCAAAAGAAAAATTGGTATATGATTCCTTGTTTCTCCTCTCCCACTACAAAAGCTAAAACCCCAAATTTTCATCACCCTCTCCAAAGCCTTCAAATTTGGCCCATCAATCTCTCTTACTACAAATCTCAATTCAAATAACCCTATTCCTCCAAGAAAGATCAAAGAAATGCTATAAAGAGCAAAAGCATATTCGAAAGAGGGTTGAAACTATGATGAGAGGATTGGTTACACCTCCGGGCTAGCTTACATTCCGGATGAGAAAGAGTTCGATGGAAAGGGGGAGCTCGATGCTCAATACCAAGAGGAGCCGGATGAGGATGTTGACTATGTGTGGTTGAGTCGGTGGTAGTAGTTTTTCTTTATTTTTCGTAACTTTGTTTGGTGTTTGGCCGATATGTGGTCATGCCTTGGGTAGTTTAGGGTCGATAGTGGCCAAGGGTAGATGAACCATGCAAGTATATGGCCACTACATTTTTGTATTCCCTTTTTCTTTGTATCCAAGGTCGTTTTAAGCTAATAAAGTCCTCCGTTGATCTTTTGTACGCTAATTAACTCTGTTTGATGCATGGTCGATATCTATATTACTTAAGTTGTGATTTATTCCTATCTTTCCATAGTTGTCAATAATTAGCTTTCTTTTCGTTCTTAGCGCTCTTTTGATAGCTTGCGTAGCTTTTGTCTTCGGCTATTGCATTTACTCGCTAGCGCTTGTCATGGGATGTATCTTGTATCTCATTGTGTGAAAAGTCGAATAAGAGCGTATCCTTGTGAGTTTTGGAGTCGAAACTCGTTGTGGTGCATGCATGCTTGACTACTCTAATATGGCATAGTTTGTTCATCCTAGTTCATGGCATGTTTGTGCAGGGATTACATGTACTCGGGTTTGAAGGGGTGTTGTTTTGGACTCTTGCCTAGTTGTAATAGTTGAGCATAACTTTTGTGTCTTGAATCTCGAGAAGGTTGCATAGCTTAGTTAAATGTGTTTTGTTTTTGGTTGCTAGGGGCTAGCAACGCTTAAGTTGGGGGGCGTGATCCGCACCCAAGATTGTATAATCTTGGGGGCTTTTAGCTTGTTATTTGTAGCGTTTCGTTCCCTTTTATCCATTTTTATCGCATTTTGCGCGTAAGGTGTGTTTTTAGTGTTTTTAGGTAAAACGTGCTAATAAGGCGGTTTTGAACGCCAAGGAATGCTCCGGATGCAACCAAGTGCTCAAGGCCACGTGCCACCATGTTGTGGAGCCCGAGGAGTCATGAAGAGGTGGTTTGGAGGTTGCTCGGGTCGCCCAAGGGTCAAGGGAATTGAAGAAGAAGTGAGAATTTGACCAAAGCTACTCATCTTCCGACTAGCTGAGGGTAGAATTGTCATAACTTTTTATATACAAATGATATTGGATCCAAACCACTTGGGTTAGAAAGTAGACTCGACGAGCTTTCCAACGGTCCAAAGAACACCCATTTCCGAGTTCGGGAGTGTCCGGAGCGAGCCCGCGAAGTTGGCCCAGAAATCTGCCAGCCATGAACCGGTACGGGAAAATCATCAACCGGTTCATGCTTGGCAGAAATTGAAGTTTGGACCTTGGTCGAGGCCATGAACCGGTACGGGAAATTCATCAACCGGTTCATGCCTGGAACCCGAATTCTGCTTTTTGCTTTTGGGATATTTTGTTTGTCTCACCTTTTGGGATATTTCTTGGGATATTTTGTGAGAGATGAGCCTCCTTGTATATAGTCTCTTTCTCTCTCTCTCTCTTAGTGGTAGCTAGTTACATTTTAATTGTAAGTCTTTTATTTTTAGAACTCCATTAATGTTTCAAGCTTTCCTAGCTTAAATCTTTGAAGAACTCCTTAAGGTAATTCTTGTTTGTTCTTTTCTCGTTTATTATTGTTGTAGCCTCGGACTAGAGCTATCTTAATATCAAGTTTATTTCCATTTCCGTCGGTTAATCATGTTCTTCATTTCTAGCATGCTTTCTAGTCTTTTTACTATGTGTGAGTAGTTGTTCGGCTAAGTCTCGGGATAATCTTTCCCGAGGACTTAGGTTGTTATATGGTTCTCGAGCCATCGGGCTTTTAAAGCATGATTTTCCGGAATAGGGCTTAACTTGCATTTTCGGTCTAAACTAGGGGTGTTAACCCCTTGGTAACGAGTTTGTCAAGCGGTCTTGACTAATGACTTACCGAGGCCTAGTGGCCTCCTTTGTGTTCGATGAATATTACAAACAAGTTGGTTCGCCTCCGGGAAATCACATCTTTCATTAAACGTAGTCGTTTCAAGTAAAATCATCCGGGCGTGAGCGCGCGGTCGTGACTCTCACCTGAGTTATAATCGAGAACCGGTAATGGCCTTTGTCAAGGGTTAGAAGACCCCGAGACTTGCCTCTTTAAGTTTATCAAGCGTTAATCTAGTTTTCATTTTAGTCTTTTCGTTTAAAGCAAAACCAAGTTGGCCGCCTTAAAGGCCGGAATCCTACTATAAAACCTTCAATCCAAATCAAGCTATAATCGAATTCTCTGTGGGAACGATCCCGGACTTCCGGATATTATGCTATTGACGACTTAGCCCTACGCTTCGGGTTTCTATCAACCTCTTATTGGAAGGCGAGGTTATATCGTAAGCAAAAACCAACCTCAAAGGTGGTGATTTTGGAACTCCGTAAAAGGCCTGATTCCCTGATTGGGATATGTAGGCAATCTCGCGTCGAGATGCGGCCCAAACATTTGGAGAAACATCAAAAGATTTGTGCTCAATGATAGGCATAGCTAACCCTGCGTATTGAGCTCGCAAAAGATGAGTATGCTTTTCTCGAGAAATTGGCAACAGCAATAGACACGAGAATTGTAGTTCATCCCTTTTAACCTAAAGGTCATTGACACAATAAACAGGATACCTCGAAAGCTCTCGAATTTGGCAATCAGACTATGGAATATTGCAAAAGCAAAAGGCGAAAATCAAAACCAAGCATAAGAAGGAAGAGAAAAGGGGATGCCACTTGGCCAAAGCAAAATTTACCCTTGGAAAATCAAAGTAACAGCCAAAGAATTGATACATCGGCCACAATATCGAACAATCGATTCTTTAGCCAATACTCCATTTCACACAGATTACTGTCTATCAGCAAATACTTGTTCAAAAAGCCATGTTCTGACTTTCACATGCATAACTCAAAGCATTTAGGGGCACAAAAAGCTTTTCTCATTTCATAAACAAAGGCTTAATTACAAAATCATCGCTATGGTTGATTTCTCTATACAATTTCTGCTTGCCTCTTTTACTAACTATGAACAGGAAAAGAGAAAATCCTAAAAGACTAATCGCGACGGCGTCTCTGAGATGATCTCTGAGATGGGGACTACTCGTTGGTTCCCACATCCTCCCCACCGGCAGCTAGTGCTCGCTCAGCCTCAAGCTGCAGTCAAAGAGGGTACGAACATTCAGATTCAAGGAATGATACAAAGCAAATGAAACACATGGAGAAAGTCATACCTCGAGGATCCTACGGCGCTGTCTCCGAACCAAAGCCTCTGCACTCTGATAGGCATGGAGCCATTCCTGCACTATTTCAGCAGGCACCTATGAAAACAGACCAGGCATTTCAAATACAAGAGCGACAGATACAATGATAAAGCAGGGAAAACAAAACCAGAAATAAGGCAATACCTGTGAAACCCCGGCTGGTAGTGTGTAAAGCTGGGTCATGCAAGGAGGAAGCGCTAGTCGCTCCTCCTCCCCATCATCGGAATGGAAGGAGACAAACTGAAGCGCCTCAGCACGCGGGCATTCCTCAAGTCCTCCTTAGACATCGAAGAAGTGGACCTCATCGATGTTGGAGGAGGAGGAGGAACAAACTGAAGCGCCTCAGCACGCGGGCATTCCTCAAGTCCTCCTTAGACATCGAAGAAGTGGACCTCATCGATGTTGGAGGAGGAGGAGGAACAAACTGAAGCGCCTCAGCACACGGGCGCCACTGACTAGCCACCCGGTCACCTAAGTACCAGGCCCGGCAAAATGGACCCTCGAGCAAGCTACGGGTACGATCCAGAATGTGCAAGAGGGACATCCTCTAGTACACCACACCAAGGGTCAAACCGTACCTGCAGAACGAGATCAAATCAGCTACAACAAGAGGATATTCAAATCTAAAGACAAGAAATCCAAAGGAAAAGGTACCTGATCGACCGTTAGTCTGTCCAAAACTCGCCGCCACTCGGGAAGGCTCAAAACTGGTGACCTTGGCCTCCGTTGCCCCATCAACCATCGCTTGTAGCGAGGTATACAGTTCGCATCTCCATGCCTAGTCTCAGGGGGAAACTGGGGAAGGTGCTCGAAAGCCCAGAGCTGAAAAGCAGATTAACCAAAACAAGTTCAATACTAAGAGAGGTCAAAACAAGAAAGGAAGCAAGAGAGGAGGATATATACCTCAAGCGCCCGGTAGTGACCGCCAAGGATGGGACTCTTGTCCCATGAGCAAGCTCCTAGATTGCCATACAAGGTGGCCAAGGCAGACGATCCCCAATCAAACTCCCTAACGGCCTCCAAACGCTGCAAAGGAGCCAAAAGCTGTGTGTGTACCGAGCCATCCTTGTTGGCAAAAAAACGTTTGCCCAAGGAGATAAAGAAGGAAGGCCCGCATCAGCTGCTCGACACTCACCTGAGTAAAGATGTCAGCCGTCATATAAGTCTTGCTCAGCCAAGCAACGTCAATGTGGCCTCGAGAATGAAGAGGAGGCATCTTGCCCAAGAACCACTCCAAGGCCCCTTGTGGGCTACCACAGCCCCGGGTGGATCGTGGCGGCCCGAAAAACGCACGCCTTTGAATCGAATTGAAAATTTTGAAGGGTCGCCACCCGGATTTATGGTTTGCCACCCGAGAAACCGTTTTGATTTGAAATGATTGATTGAATTGAAAACCATAGATTATTTGAGGGTTCGGAAGCCATATTACGAGGGGGGAAGGGTTTTACGGCACCCCCCTCGCCCGACGCAATGTCGGTCTCTACTCAATGTTTGTGGGATTTATTAAAAATATTTTGTTTCATTAAGCAACTAGCACGTATTCACGGGTATATCAAATAAGCAGTGTATGCTGGTGCTAGTGTACATGCAAAGGGTGAAATAATGATGAACAAATGCATAACAGAAGAAAATTGGTCACTGCCACTGGTTTCACTCCCGAGCGCTCGGGAGTACACCCAAGCGCTTGGGAGTGTTGGGACCCAACCTGCACATTTTGTTAGCCACATATAAAATATGATACTAAAACTGAAGACCATGGGTTGAAGTAACTATCTTGAATATACTATAGGCTCAGCAGAGGGCTTGACTGGCTGAGATCGAGCCTCAACCTTTCTAGCCATGCATCCCTGCCTTTGCAAAGGGCGGATCCACAATTTGAAAGAGCAAACGAGTACATGCATGGACATGCAGAGGCAGGAAAGTAGCAAAACAGTAGAAGGAGTGAATTGAGATGGCATGCATTTACTCCCGAGCGCTCTTGAATGGTCCCGAGCGCTCGGGAGTGAGGCCAGTGGACTGAAAAACCTTTGTAGCCTCTTGCTCTTGTTGTTAAACCAAGATCAGGTGGCTCACAGCCAGTATGAAGAACTGGTGTGAGTCCCTGATCTCCCTCAGAAGGAGAAAAACAGTGGACTTTTCAAGTATAAAAAGGAATTTTATACCTTTTGTGCTTGAACAAGACTTCTTGGATGGATATGGTAGCTTGAATAAGGGTTGAAAAACAGTGGAAAAATGAAGTCTAAGACTTCAAATGCATTTGTGATGTTTGGATTTCCTTTGAAAATTATTTGAGGATAGAAGTTGGAAAATATTTGAGTTGAAAAATGTTTGAGGATGTTTGAGCCAAAGTTTTCTGAAAACAGGGGATTGAGAGGGTTCAATTTCGTGGCCTTTTGCAAGGTAGAAAGAGGGGGGTATTTATAGGCAAACATAACCTATGGTTTGGAAATAAAATGAAAGATTAAGAAAAGTTTGGGAGGGAAAATTCTCATGATGAGATGCCCTGCAAGCTCAGGTAGGCTTGACTGGTAGGTTTGAACGTTTAAAGGTTTGAAAAGCCTGAAAAGTCATGGTCAAAGATCAAGCTCAACATGCATTGGCCCTGACAGCACTCCCGAGCGCTTGGGAGTATCACTCCCGAGCGCTCTAGAGTGGTCCCGAGCGCTTGGGAGTGGTCCCGAGCGCTTGGGAGTGACTGCCCAACTTCAAAAGGGCGCCACAGACACTCCCAAACTCGGTTTTGGGTGTTTTTCGAAGCGTTGGAAAGCTCGTTGAGTCCTCTTTCTAGCCCAATTGGTTTCATTAAAATGTATTTTATATGCTAAAATGTGTGCCAATTTTACCCTCAGGGTGTCGGAAAAAACGACGGTTTTGGTTTGTAAAATCCAAGGGACGTCGTTCAAGCTTTAGCCGAGTCTTATTTTGATTCCTCTTCATCATCGGGGAGCCTCGAGGGCACAAATTAAGGATAATTAATAGGTCCAAATTGGGGTGTCTACACCCCTATCCGCTCCCAAAGTCTAGGATCAACTCGGAGGGAAGCTCCACTCACTCGTAGGCCGGTAAGCAAAGAAAAGTCGCCAGGAGTGATCGTCATCTCACCAGCAGAAGGAAAGTGGAATGTGTTGGTGGTATCCCACCACCTCTCAACCAGCGAGGTAATCAGTGACCAATCCATCTTTGGTAGATTGAGACCCAGAACAAATGCTTCGAAGCCAGCAGCACGTAACAGTTCCCGAGCCTGCTCTGGCAGCATCAAAAACCATCTGTGTACCTCCTTGCCTTTACCGCGAGCCTCCAGTCTCCTATTTCTCTGCCAAAGACAAAAAGGGAGTTAATCTCACGATTGCATAAATAAATAAAAAGCTAGAGGTATCAAATTAACGTTTAAAAAAGAATGCATTGCCTAAACAGGGGGCACAATCATTTTAGTCTTGCGAAGATTGATGTGGTAATTTGTTATTTTCCTTGCGTTTTAACGATGGCAAAGTCCACTTTAGCCTCTTGGAATTTGGGTCGTGTGTAGATACACCTCCTATGGTTTAAAAGTCTGCAATAACACCCTTGTGGTTTGTGAAGTGTGCATATAACACTAATTCCGTCCATAATAACGTCAACTATGACGGATATGCATCAAAAGTCTGATATGATTTTCTCCCTTGATTCTTCTTCTTCCTCATCTAACATATCCATCCCATCTACTAAATTAAAATTGGATATGAACTGTTGATATTGTAGAGTTTGAAAAGTACTACATCATACCAAAATTTAAATCGATCAAAAAATAAAAATCTCATGGTCGAATCGAATTTATTTTTTTTGAAACATGCACGGTCGAATCGAATTTAATATATAGGAAATTTTCAAATTTAAATTTGTCATTAATCTTAAAAAGAATTAGATCACTGAGTTATTGATGTCTGATAGAGTTGATTTTTTTTATAGAGATGCTCGTATATATGATCAATACATTATGAACGGCTCAGATTATATTTTGGTTAGATTTAAGAGACATGTGAGAGTTGCAACTTTGTTAAAATAGACGAAATTGGGTGCTATGTGCACACTTCACAAACTACAGGGGAGTTATTGCACACTTTTAAACCATATGGAGTGTATTCGCACATGAACCAAACTACAGGAGGTCAAAGTGGACTTTGCCATTTTAACAACTTCAAATCCAGTGAACAAATCAACAAGGACAAGGGACCAATTGACTATAAAATCTATGAAACGCGAAATGGCATATTTCTTGAAATCTACCTGAACAATTGCATGTAAACGGGAAAAAGAAAGTAGGCTAGGATGCAAAAGTAAAGAACAGGCTTGCTAACTACGCCACAAAAACTAGGTACGTTAATGAATAAAATTTCTATTTTATTTAAAGAAAAAGTAAATCTCATTAAAAATCTCAGGGCCTTAAACTTTAACTGTAAAGAAAAATAACTAACTTATACAACTAAAATTTGTCCAAATACGAAATAGTCTGAAATCTTGAATTTTAACAAGTCTAACTCTAATTAAAATAAAACAGAGTCATCTAATCATGGTCTACTGGATGAGCCATGGTTCCGACAGTCCATCTCCAACCTGTTGCTCTATCGCCTCGTAATCTGCAAGTGGCTCCTCGTACTTCTCATTATCCTCGTTATTTGGCGTAAAATGACAGTGCCACAAAATAGCGTCATGAGTGAAAATCACTCAGTAGGGCACCCAATTAAAACCATCCATTTACTAAAATTTACTCATGCATCAAATAATATAACATTTATAGCTCATAAACATGATGAATTGAAGATTTATTTATTTTTTTGAACAGCAAAAAATATTTTTATTAATCTTTAAAGTGATTACAAAGACTAAAAGGAGCAGGGAGAAAAGCAACAAGTGTCCATCTGAGACCCAAACCCTTGATTGGCATCTTGCCAATCAAGAAAAAAACCTAAGGGCCAAAACCCATCACCTAAAATACCTCATAGCCTGGATAAAACAATAAAGAGCAAGTGGGACGTAGCCCAAATACCGGAACAAATCTTAAAGCCCAAAAAAGGGGTTAGCCCAAAATACAGCCCAAAGAACATCCAAACCCTAAATCTGGAATTCGAAACGCCAAACCGCAGTCGCCACGAAGCAAGATTGCCGTGGACCCGCCATATGTCGTTGGTCCCAAAAACGATCGGAAAGCCGCCACCACAAAAACTGCCGCGAGCCTCGCATCCATTCCTCCGCCTGCTGCCGTGAGCCTTCCACCCTTTGCCGCCTGCCGCTGTCCTCAGTCACCTTCGCAACCCAACACCCTCCACCAAGAGAAACCCCTCCTCTGCATCCACCACTCCACATAGCTATCAACCCCTCAAACTGCCACCTCCCACAACCTACAAAATGCCTTCGAACCAAATCCACCACCACCTGCAAAAGAAAACAAAAAACAGAGTCCCAAACCACCCCCTCAACCACCGGCCACCACCCAACAACTAGTCCACTGCCACTAAAGCCATCGCCAAACACAATAGCAGTAGGGCGAGATCCGAAACCCAAATGCCTTCCGCCGCGACCTCACTTCGCCGTTAAGCAACAACCTAGTACCATCCAACAACGAGAACTGGAGCGAGCCTGATCGGACAAAAAATTAGATCACCAAGCTGTTAGGTCGGAAAACCCGTCGTACCCAGCAATACCAACGACGGCGAACCAAAATGATCGGGAAGTGGGCACAGAAAAGGAGGTAAAGAGAGAGGAGAAGGGAAAGAAAAACGGAGGAGAGACTGGCCCGGGGAGGAGGAATATGGCATCCCCCCCTCCCCCGATTAAAGCCCAGGCGATTCAAATTCTAGAGAGGGAGAGAGATATGAATTGAAGATTTAAACAATAAAACTTCAACTCAATAAATCATTCTCTTAATCCATTAGCTCAATAGATTCGGTGGATTCAATAGTCTCATCCTCAATTTCCAAGGGTTGACAATCCTCAACCAACTCAATGGATCCAACATCCAGTATCGAAGTTTCTAATACCACATCTCACACTTTTCAATTTCTCAATCCCAACCATCACGCTATCTAGCATCGGGTTCACCATGCATAATTCCTAGGCCCATGGCCAGCTTCAAGACCTCTAGGTATAATATGTGATTGGCTCAAGACCCATGCCGAATACGAACGTCCCAACCCATATATGGTCACAATTTTACCTTAACTATTTTCCAACATGTCATTTTTGACAAAAATATGGGGTTCATGAATCATGTGGGTCTAATAAACACATAAGTCTAACAATTTAATTAAACGAACATAAAGCACAAGAAATAAAATTTAACCGCATAAAGATAATACATCCACTTTCAAATTTCTAACAAACAGCAACCAACCCCAAAATTCACGATATTCTACAAAAATGTAGTTTATTATGTTAGGAGCAACTTTCGTGTTTCATGCAAAGTCAAATTTTAAGGTCAAACAGGGTCAAGCTAGGTTTTTAATCTGAACAGTAGGCGCCTGAAATTTACACAGTGCAGTCACTTCCGAAAATCGTATTAAATTCTCCCAACATCCGTTTGAGAAATTTCTGTATGAAAATCTCTTAGAATTTAATTACTCCGTATCTACAACTTCCGTGTTTTACTCAAAATTCAAATCCATCATCTAACTGGGTAAAAACGGGCTTGAAATTATTTCGCTAATCTGTCTCGAAACAGCACTAAGACAGCAGCTTCAAAAATTTATGACTAATTCTACCAAATTCGGACTTTTATAAAACTTTATACAAAAGTCGCATAACTTTTTCAGCTCTACAACTTTTGTATACGTTTTCCCCGAATCTGCACCGAACAATGACGAATATTCTGACCAGAATGTTGTTCGCAATAAAATACTTTTTTTTTTGCTATTTACTCACATTTTATGCATTCGTTACCCTATCGGTTCGACTCCCTACCTTTTCTACCAAATTTTCATCAATCTCTCACATATTATTACCATTGTTTTGAATACAAAGATAACGCGTGAGCAGTAAGCCCTAGTAAAAGTTAGGTTTTGAAAGTCCTACATTTCCTCAATCGAATCAAGCGCGCAAATAAGAAGGATGACTTTGAACGATTATAACATCGAAGGAAAGTCTGCGAAAATAATATCCATCATGAGTAAAAAGAAAGTTGGGTTTTGTTAACACATGCCCCCTAGGCATATGATAGAGACTATGGCTATGTTTGGTAACACTACCACTTTTCTGTTTCCTGTTTTCTATTTGCTGAAATCAGTTTTTACTTTTCCTAAAAAAAAGTGAAAACAGAAAACATGTTTGTGTTAACCTGTTTTTAAAAAAAACATCAATTTCTGAAACTAGTGTTTACTTTTTCTAAAATGGTCTTTCTTGCAATTTATCCACTAGTTCTCAAACTATACAGGAGAGAGAGAGAATTATCCAAGCCTTTGCAATCACGTTAGAAACAAATTCCATACTTGATATTCTGAAAGAAAGGGCCGGGTGGATAGACCAGGCATAGCTGGCTTAGAGAGGAAGCCGAAGAAGTCGTTGCTTTTGGCCCCCGATTTTTTAGCCCGAAGAGGGCTCCAAAAAATACAGTTTTTTAGTTTTAAATAATAAGAAGTTTCAATTGCCTTGCTTTGAGTAACATTTTTTTAGTCATGTGGCAGCTTAGGCTCTTTGAATGCTTTAAAAACTGGGTTCGAATCTCCACCCCATAGTTTTCCTCAACATTTCGCAAAATTTTGTTCAAAGTTGAGGAGATAAATGGCCCCCCTATTGCAACTTTCACTTCAGGCCCAAATATCTTTGAGCCGGCACTAAATCCAGGTGATTGGGTTCTTCTTTCCTAGGCTGAAGTTATAGCATCAATTTTCATAAAATAATGGCTTCATAAGCCCAACGTATCCCTTCCGGCCTCCTCTCATCTCTAAGTTAAGAGAGTATATATATATATAGATGAAATACATGTGAAATTTTCTAATTCCAAACTCGGTCCTTTATTGACTATATGAGGTTTTTCTCCTTCGATAAGTATCTTTTATTGACTATAAGAGGGAGGGAGGGAGGGAGGGAGCGAGAGAGAGAGAGTATCTTCAATGGCCTGGTTTGAGAGAGAGAGGAAGAGGAAATGAAAAAAGACCTCCAAGGAATTGTAGCGGAGTAGCTTATTTTTTGTTTCTGAAAATAGTGAAGTTGAGTTTTGTTACTTCCTCAAATTATGAAAATAGTGAAAGTGATTTCCAGAATTTGAAAGTGGAAGTAGTGTAACAAACAAACTTTCAAAGTTAACTTTTGAAAATTCTGAAAATGAAAACAGAAAACAGAAAATAGAATGGCTACCAAACATGACCTATATATTCTCCTTCATTTATAGTTTTTCTGCATGGAAAATCTAAGTGTTTGAAACACTAGCCATAAACTCTTCATTAATTATTTTTGAAAAGATCAAATTTTTTTTTTCGGACAGAAATACTCCCAATCAAACATACTCCTCCCAAAAACTTTCGGCATATAAGTAGGAAAATTAATTGATTCCTTTTTCTCAATCAAATGAACGTCCAATGGGTGAAGAAGGTCTTGTATACAACTGGTCAGGTAAAGGTTTGTATACTCTAATAGTTTTTCCTTTTTCCCTTCATAATTCATTTGGCTCCCTCCATATCAAAAGTAGTGTTTGCTCTCTCTATTTTTTCTTTTTGCCGTTTTGAATTTTGACATCCACGAGCATTGAGCATTTAACACCTTCTTCTATAAAGTACTCATAATATGGGCTGATGTTTTAAATATCTCACGGTTTGATTCGGTTAATCCACATGTTTAAAATGAAAATCCAATCCTAGCCTAATCCATATCTCACGGTTTTTAAGTTTTTGAATCTGTGTCCAAACTATTAATCCATGAACAAAATCCGAAAGGCACGAATCGGTTTGATTTAGACCAGTTTTACGATTTCTCGTTTTTCTTGAATAGCCCACTTTTTTATTCATTAATTTCAACTTTTCCCTTAATTTCCGCGTGGTCTGTTTCCACTTTTGTATAAATAGATTATCTCCTGAATCAGATAGTGATGATTGGAAAGAATATTTTGCTTTTTGGTTGCAATGTTGGTGGGGGATGTAATCTCAGTGGACGCAAAAACAAGGAAATTAAAAACAAAGCAATTGTGCTATAAGTACTATAGGGTAAACAAAACTAGGAGGTCTACACGTAGGATAAAAAATCCCCAAAGCATTTGTACTTGTACTACTACTAGAGGAAACCAAATTCAGTGGATTCAACGTTGGATTGCATTACACTTAAGGGGATTGGTATGATCTGACTACACACCCGGGAAATTAGGTGAATAAGGAAAATGATACCGGAAGTAGTGAGTGTTTTTTGGAAAGCTGAAAGCACGATTTCTAAAAAGTTGCAAGGCTAGCATCAATATATGGCATGGGATCGATGTTGAGTAGTTAAGTAACACCACATGAATAAGATCGATCTATATTTTCCATAGTATCACAAAAAAAAAAAGAAGAAGGGAATAAGATTGATCTGCAGTTGAAACGAGGATGGTAAGTCAGACATTTGTCAAGAGTGAAAGAGAGAACAGTAGAAATAATAACACTGGCCATTAATTGACACGCATAGCACCAATGGAATATATATTGTTTTGATTATAACTCAGCGCTTTTAAATCAGCCTACAGTACTCACTTTGAATTATCTCCCATAGGTCCACTTTCTCATTAATTGGCAGGGGTTCAACTAAAATCGAGACAATATGAAATCATTCCACAAAAACTGATAATACCCTAGCCTACACTACAGTTATCATAACCTGGTGGAAATATACGTTAGAATTTCTGTAAACACATATTAACGTAGACAGCTATATACATTAACAACGATATATTGAGATGATTATATAATTATAAAAGTATAAGATTAGGAAATCTTATGTATTGAGCATGCATGTAGCACTGTCCTTAGAGAAGATACGTCTCCTCTAGAAGGGCAGCAGCTACACCTCTGGTTCAACATGTTGCAGGAGGATTGGCTTGTGTGCCATATCCATCTGTTTGGAATGGAAGCTCCTCTCCTTATGTCTATACTAGTACACGCCCTTGCCTGAAGGCATGTCCGAACGTAATTAAATCTCAAACTTGTGGATGGTCCCCATGGCTAAAGGCATCGCCACATAGTTTGGATGTGATATGGTGAGACGTCGATGATGATTCTCGTTTACTGTGGATACTCCCATGGCTAGAAGTATCACCACACAATAAGGCGAGATAGTGAACTGCGTGTTTAGAGTCGCCACTTGGTATTAGGAATCAAGAAACCATAAGAATGAGATTCTGAGTTCAGGATTCATGGGTACAGTGAGGGGAAGGTGTTAGGCACCCCTCGCTGCCCAACCAAACGATTGGCATCTACTTGTTCAATACAAAACAGTTTGATGCACTTTGAATGATTTCACAAGTACTAGTTAATTAAGTCATTAATAGATATAGGTATGAGCAGGAAAAATCAAGCACGGAGCAAATGGGAAGAGAAAACATGCATGTAATAACCGACGGCAGAGTCTCTGGTTGTCAAAGACTATGGTGATTGTCGCAGTCACTGACGATCGTTGGAAAGAAAGTAATGATCGCCACAGTGGCAATCGTCACACTAAACTGATCATCATCTGTAGAGACCCGTATTTTTATTTAAATTTATTTAAAGGTTATGCAAATGTTTGAAATTTGGGAAAAAAGTGAAAGATGATGAGGTTATGTGAATTGGGGTTTATGTGATAAGGTTGCTAGTAAGAGGGTGCAAGAGTAATTTGTGTGATAAATAGTATAAATAGGTGTGTGTGTGTGTGTGTGTGTGTGTGTGGAGGATAGAAGATCACACCCCTCACTCTCTCTATCTCCCACGCCTCTCTCATCTCTCTCTATGGCTCTCTCTCACTCTCCCACACTCTCACAAAATCTCACCTAAGAACTCAAAAACCCATGAAGTCTAACACACCATTCCACCTTCTACTCGTGATTTTAAACTTGTTCTTCGTTGATTGGAGCTCAAAGAGGTGTGTTTCTGCGGAATCAAGCTTTTCAGAGTCTAGGGCTTTATTCTATTTCGTGGGTTTCGCTCTCAATGTTTGAGGTAGGGATTTCTTTCTTGTTCTATATGTTTATGAGTTGATTTCATGCTTGTATCATGCATTGTGTTGTTTTTGAAGTTAGGTGTTTGTTTTCTGAAAAATCTGGAAATTTGCTGCTCATAACTGCTGGGTATCGATACAATTTTGCACTGGTATCGATACCAATTCATTATCTGGGAAGACAGATCTGGGGGTATCGATACCTGTGCAAATAGGTATCAATACCAATGCCTTAGGGGACAATTTTGCTCGTGCTGTTCCCACATCGATTGTTTTGACTCTCGATCACTTTTAACACCTCCTAAGCGTCTTCAAACCACCTCTAAACTTGATTGCTCGTCCTCCAATGACTTGTTGATCATCCTCACTCCTTTTGGGCTCTCGTGTGGGGTATTAAAGTGTTTAGTTAGATGAATTCGAAACATATGGGTCATCTATGCTTTTGGCATGTTGTGTGGAACATTGTGACACTTCATTTGGATAAATTGGACTTGATGAATGGCATAAGCTGTGAATCAATATTGTGGACTAAGAACTTGTGAGATAAACGATGAATTGACATAATGAACATGAATGGATCCAGCAATCGGTGCGATGACCGACAGGGGATGAATGGGGTCCTAAATACCCTGAATGAATGGGCCCGCCAATCGGTGTGGTGACCGACAGGGATGAACGGAGTCCCTAATACCCGAAAAGTGCTTTGAAGTGAATGGTTTAACCCTTAAGAAATACTAGACACATTGAGGAAGACTTAGTTGATTTGTCCTAGCCTGAGATGTGTTCGCTTACCCCATGCACTCTTGGACTCATGATATCTTGTTACATTCGAATTTTATTTCTTGGTGCATGATCATCACATTAACATATAGCATGAGTATAAAATTCTCTACTAGGCTAGTGTAGCTCAACCTATTATTATTTCAGGTACAACTTAAGGGCATTGACTTGACGTGCTTGGTGTGCATGTTTGATCACTCTTTTGAAAGCTAACATGATCGAATTACCTCGACATCTTTGTAAAAAAAAAAATTTGGAGATGTAATTGTAATTTCATGTATAATCTTTTGACTATGGAAGACTATAAACACTTAACTTTCTTCAATACTCGTTTTATATTAAATTTGGGGCCTTCGAGCCATAAATGTAACCTATTGGGCATATTTGAAGTTTGGAAGTAACATGCTGGCTTGGAAAATAAAATGTCTTTTGGGGTATTATTGGTACTATTCCGAGGATTTTCTTTATGGAAAAGTCCTTTATATTTGTAGACACCCCAATTTGGCCGAACGATTATTTCAAGTCCCACCTTTGGGACCATCCCGATGATGAATGGATACAGTGATTGATGATTGACTTCTCGTAAACCTTAGGACTTTTGGTGAGTACTTTTAGTCACTTAGAGGACCCAATCCAAAGCCATATAGCCTTTTAGACAGAAATACAGCATCCTAGGAAAATACATCTGTCAGCCGCAAGATTGATCTCATGGCCTCCACATCATTCTTTCACCTGTGAAACATGTTGTTTGAACCATTCCTCGGCCTCCAGATCGTCCTTGTAAGTGAATAAAAACGACGGGTGCTTTGAACAGCACAAGATTGTAACGGCTACTCGTGCCTCTTGACCGGAACCCTAATATACAAAACAAACAAGGGGTGAGCGCACCTTTGCCTCTTGTGGCAAAGGCCCTCCGATGCCTAAGTTAGTATCACGTACTGGAGAAAAACTCTAATTATCAGTAGGAAAGTATGAATGCAATGTATTGTGTACCTTTTTCCTCTAGGTTTACCTCGTTTATATAGGCATATGTATGCTTGCTGCCCAAGCATCCTTGTCACCCTAGGTTTCCTATCATGAATGGGAAACCCAGGATCTCTTGGATTCTCGTTCCCTTATCTATTTCCTTCCTTAGTCCTTTTAGGACTCATTTCCATGGCTGGCCAAACATCCCATTCCCGTTGGGTATCTTCCCTATATCCTAAATTCTTGGGATCTTATTCCTTACAGAATACCACCGTTCTGGATCCTTCTAGAGTATTTCGAGACTGCTTTCTTTAAGAATTCTTGCTCTGTTCGACCTTCTCGTTGCCGAACAGACTGCTTGGACCAATGACTTCCCATGTTACTGGTCCTTTTCACCGTAGAGATTGCTTGGACCAATGACTTCACATGTCTCTGGTCCATATCGCCGATCACCATCTTCCACGGCTGTTTATCTTATTTTATTTTATTCCGTGGCCCCACATACCACTTGTTCGGGTTCTTTTTGAACCTATTCGAGAACACCTCCCTACAATTGCTCCCCAGCTTTACTTGTCATTTTAACTCAAAATGACGAGCAAAGCTCCTTATAACCAAGCAAAATATCGCTTTGCTCCTTTGTAAGCACAAAAATTGGTGCAACTTTCATCACTAAGACAAGCCAAATGTCTCATCGTTTGGGCTGGACAGGCTTTTCTTGCCCTTGCCTTTACACGTGGCATGCTCTGTCTCGTTTCCATTAAATGTGAATGGACGTTCTACGAGAATCGATACGCTCAAACGGCATCTAATGATGACGTTTCACATACACCATGCCTCGATATAGGGTATTTGGGGGATTTCGCCCCCAAATTGTACCTACCCACTTTCTTTCTAGGTTTTTCTCTGCAGAAGGAGGGAGAGCTTTTTCCGCCATTGGAGCACTGTTCCTCTTTCTCAAGGTCTTTGTTTCTGCACCAGACTCTTTCAAACTTTATCTTGTAAGTTACCACTCCCATTCTTGCCCTTCATTCCATCATTCTCAACGATATACTCTAGGGTTTCATTTTTCGATCTCTGACTGTATTTATGGGGAGATTTAGAAGGTTTCGTAACACCCCTCAAGCCATTACGAGCTTTAGGGCTTGTTATGATATCCCTAATAACATCTCCATCGCCCTTGCTCCTGAGGACGCTCTCCATGAGTGTCTAGATAATGACACTCTTCATATCCCGGTAGTCACCGTCGTCGAAGGCGGCGTCAAATTCCCCCTGGCACCACTACTTCGCCAAGTATTAGCCCACTATAAATTATCCCCAATGCAAGTTTCTGCCAACTTTTTCCACGTTGTTGTGGGCATTAATGCCATAAACCAAATGCTCGGCACAAACCTAGGTCTATACGACATCCATCACTTATACAGTATCTCTAGGACAAAGGACACCCCTACATACTATTTGAAAAGTAGAGATTCCAGGAAGAAACTCGTGCTTGAACTTCCCGATTCTGCTCGAGGAGACCTATCAAGTAGAGATTGACACGCCTCACAGATTTGGCACACCCCGTTAGTTCTTTTCTCTTCGTAGAACTATTTACCGAGCAATATTTTTGAATTGCTTTTCTAATTTGATTCATTGGTTGTTTGACTCCTACGTTGCAGCCATAAAATGTCAACCAGGGGCATGACATCATCACCCCCTTGGTCCATGTAGCTGATATCAACCGTGCATTATCTTTCAACGGATAAGGTACGCACCTCGCGGGCCGAGCAAGAGCAGTTCAAGTGCTCCTCAGCTACAGGGCCTCATACGGTGGATTTATTGACCGACGTACTCGTGCAGCGGACAATCCTGAACTTCAAGCCCCTTCTTCCTCGAATCCTGTTAAAGGAAGAGACAGTAGATCTCGTACTCCTCCAATTCTGGAAGAGCCAATCCCATTGGCTGAAGAAGCATCCACCTCTTCCTTTAGTGGTTATACTCCCTCTCCTCCAAATAATCAGAAAATGGACCAGCCAATCAACCTCAGTAACCTGCTGACCCTTCCTGATCGTGGTCGGGGTCGCGGTTGTGGTGTTTCTCAAGGCCGTGGAGGTCCTCAAATCCTTGCTCGATCTCATGGTCGTCTCGCTGCAGCTCAATCTGACGGCCCCTGGCTTTTCTCCTGACGAAATCGAGGCTAGCCACTGAGACAAACAGCAATGCCTGGACTCAACGCCAGGAGAGAACTTACCTCCTCAGAACCAAACAACTTCATCCCTCGTTTGGGCTCCCCAATTCTATCATGAAAATTGGCATGTCAGTGTCAGGGACAGCGCGGAATCCAAGGGTATTGCTCTAGCCCTGTCCCAGGCCTTCATGCTGCCTGGAGACATGCAGAAAGAAGTGGAAAGATCCCCTGACAACCTCCTCGGCTCATTCATGGTTCATAGTGCTAAGGTATATTCCCTTTTCCATTATTGATTCATGTTTGCTTAGTATTGTTGATCCTAAGTTTTGTACCAGGCAATACAAAAAATGGTGGCTATGGCCCAGAAACTTGGCCATGCCGAGCCTCAACGTGCCAAACTTGCCAGCGAGAACTCAAAGTTGCAACGCTCTATTACCAGGCTTGAGAGAGAGAGGAATCAGGCCCGTGCTGATGCCGAGGTCCTGAAGAACAAGCTGGATGGTACCAGGATAGTCTCAGTCAGGCACTCACTGAACTAGAAGCAAGTAAAGAAGAGTGCAAGACGTCTTATCAACAAGGCTACAATGCTGGAATTGGTGCAGCCATAGAGAACTACAAGGCCCAGATGCCAACCATTCAGGATGAAATATGGGCTGCTGCCTGGGCTGCAGCTCTGACCAAGGCTGGAGTTGCCGAGACATCACCTCTATGGACTAAGAATTATTTCCCGAGTACCATTGTTATGTTAGATGAAGAGTTTGTTGAAGAAGAAGAGGGCAGTCTGGACAAGGAACTGAACGCCCATGTCTCTGAACAATCTACTGCTGATGCCGAACAAGGTGACGATGTGACCAATCCTGGCCAAAAGGAAGCCAGTGGTGGTCCAAATGATGAAAGCACAGTTGTGGAAGACACACCGACTCAAGTTACTCCTATCCAAGACCTGACAACCGATGAGTAAGTATGACACCATCTCCCTAAGACATTTCTACCTTTTAAGACAGTTTGCAGGCCCTGCGTTTCCATAAATCTCACCCTACGTGGCATTGGTATACTCCTGAATTTTTGCTAACACAAGTATTCAGCCCTTCGTGGCACAACACTGGTTTTATTTGAACTCGTGGCCTTGCTTGGCCTGGATATTGTTTGATCGGCCCCTCGTGGCTCTTTGTTGTTCCAGCCTTTCAAGTTTAATTCCTAAGTTTTATCATACTTGGGTTATATTTCATGTTTTACGTATACGTCTAAGTGTTTCGTACTTAGAAAATAAGTGCTCATATGCCTCTAAGTTTCCCATACTTAGACAGAGGCCCAAGTATTTTCGTACTTGTCTAACAATGTATGTCCACGTATGCATTCCAAGTTAATTCATACTTGGACAAATTCCTAAGTTTCCGCATACTTAGATAAATCTGCATGTTCACGTATGCAACCCAAGTGTTTTCATTCTTGGTCAAACATGTGCATATTCACGTATGCAACCCAAGTGTCTTCGTACTTATGGAACAATGCTCAAGTAATCATAAGTTGCATGTTCTCGTATGCACCCCAAGTTTTTTCGAACTGGGAAAATAACTTCGTACGTACCCATTCTCTGCTCCCCAATACGTAGCGAAAAAAGACAGTTACAAGTTTCTAGCTCCGTATTCAAACGAAAAGAATGAAGTATAAGTCCATGATCAGAAAAGATCAAAAAGTTAGAAAAAACTCGTAATAAAATTTTTATTCATGGTCTTATAACTCGAGGGGGCATTATTCGTAACCCTTGCAACTAACAAAGAATGAAAAACAAGGGAATTTTATTCATAACCCCCACACAATCACGGTAGGCATCCTAAAACAGAATTAAAAATAAACCGAAGTCTTTTAAAAAAGAACTTCCTCAAATTATGGACATTCCAGGGTCTTGGCAATGGGTTCCCATCCAGGTCCGCCAATCGACAAGCCCCAATGCCCACAATCTTAATTACTCGGTATGGGCCTGCCCAATTGGCCCCAAACTTGCCCTCATTGGCCACCTTGGTATTGCCGTGCACCTTTCGAAGCACAAGGTCTCCAATACCAAATTCTCGTGGGTGGACATGCTTGTTGTAGCTCTTCATCAGCTGCTCTTGATAAGAGGCCAAATGCACCAGAGCCCTCTTTCTCCATTCCTCGGCAAGATCCAACTCGATCTCCAGGGCTTTGTCATTGCCTCCACTTTCAACCAAAGTGGTCCTGTTGGTCAGCAAACCAACCTCAAGGGGTATAATAGCCTTTGTCCCATATGCCAACGAATAAGGGGTCTCTCCCGTAGACCTCCTAGGCGTTGTTCGGTGCGCCCATAGGACCAGTGGTAACTCATCGGGCCACTTCTTCTTTGCCTTATCCATTGATCCCATCAACTATGGTCTTGTTGGATGCCTCCGCCTGCCCATTACTCTGAGGGTAGGCTAGGGTTGAATAATAGTTCATTATCCCGTACTGGGAACAGAAAGCTTTGAACTTCATTTAGAATTGTGCCCCATTATCTGTAATCAATGAAAAGGGGACCCCAAATTGATTAATAATACTCTTACAGACGGACCTTTCTATCATAGGCTCCGTGATTTTGGCCAAAAGGGTTTGCCTCAATCCACTTCGTGAAATAATCTGTTGCTACCAACAGAAACTTTCGATTTCCAATTGCCTTGTGGAGTGGACCCACGATGTCCATCCCCCATTGTGCAAACGGCCAAGGGCTTGCCAATGGCACCAGATCTTCGACTGGTGTTCAAATCATTAGTGAGAATTTCTGACACTTTTCACAGATTTTCACATAAACCTTTGCATCCTCCTGCATGTGTGGCCACCAATAACCTTGGGTGATTGCTCGATGGGCAATGGACTTGCCCCCAGCATGGCTCCCACATGTTCCCACTTGAATCTCGTGGAGGAACTTTTGCACCATCTCGAGATGCACACAAAGTAAGTATGGACCTGTGAAAGGATTTTCTATACAACTTTCCTTCAGGGGACAGCCAAAATCGTGCAGACTTTGTTTTACCTTATGAGCTTCCTTTTTGTCAGTGGCGAGTGTCCCATCTCGTAGGAACTCCACAATTGAATCCATCCAACTAGGTCTTTGGTTCACGTCCAAGACCAACTCTACACTCCTTCCAATACTAGGTTTACTAAGGTAATCTACTGCCACCTTTCTCTTAAACTCTGTTGGCACAACTGCGGCCAACCAAGCCAGTGAATCCGCATGAGCGTTCTCTCCAGAACTTATTTGCTCAATGTAAACCTTCTCAAAAGTGTCAAGCTGATCCTTGGCGGCCTCCACGTAGGCTGCCATCTTTTCATTCCGGGCTTCATATTCCCCGGACAGCTGATTCACCACAAGTTGTGAATCACAGTACACCCTTATACGTTTGACCTTTAGGGTCTTTGCACTCCTTAAGCCTGCTAAGAGTGCCTCATACTCTGCCACATTGTTCGACGCACTGAAACCCAGTCGAATGGACAGTTCCAACATTACTCCTTTAGGAGGAAAGAGCACAACTCCAATCCCTAATCCAATATTACATGCTGAACCGTCAACAAACAATTTCCATTCCAGGGGATCATGCTCGGCATGTGCCTACCCTTCCTAATAGGTGGTCCAGTTGCCTGCTCCTGTCTCGTAAGAGGCTGGGGAGCCACGGCGGGTGAGAATTCTGCTACGAGGTTCGCTAATACTTGTCCTTTGATTGCGGTGCGCGGCTGGTAGTCAATGTCATACTGACTAAGCTTCACCAACTAAGTCAAAATTTGTCCTGAGAAATCTGCCTTTTGTAGCAATGATTTCAACAGAAATTTGGTGTAAACCACAACCCTATGGCTCTGGAAATAATGTGGCAACTTTCTTGCCGTTGTCCTTAATACTAGGACCAACTTCTCGAGGGGCAGATATCTTGTTTCTGCATCTAGCAATGTTTTACTCACATAGTACACGGGGATTTGCTCGAACCCCTTGTTCCTTAATAATACTGCACTCACAACATGCTTAGAGACTGCTAAATACAAAATCAAAGACTCACCCGAATCAGGAGTGGACAAGAGTGGGGCTGCTGCCAAGTACTTCTTTAGGTCTTGGAATGCCTGCTCTCATTCTGCTTCCCATTCATATCCTTCCCTCTTCTTGAGCAACTGAAAGAAGGGCCTGCACTTATCACTCGACCGACTGATAAATCTGTTGAGGGCCGCGGCCATCCTAGTTAATCTTTGAACCTCCTTCGTGGTCCTGGGGACTTTGTAGCCGTTGCAAAGCTGTAATCTGATCGGGATTTGCCTCTATCCCCCTTATGGTCACAAGGTGGCCCAAGAATTTACCTGAACTAACTCTGAACGCACACTTAGAGGCGTTGAGTTTCAGTTTGTATTTTCTCAAAATTTCAAAGGCTTCCTTTAGATCAATTATGTGGTCCTGCTTTTCTCTGCTCTTGACCACCATATCATCTATGTATACTTCCATAGTTTTACCGAGCAACTTCTTTAGCATAATCGTTGCCAACCTCTGGTAAGTTGCTCTGGCGTTCCTCAAACCAAAGGGCATAACGTTATAGCAATACAGCCCTCTTGGCATAATAAAGGAAGTCTTCTCTTGATCGGGCCCAAACATGGCAATTTGATGATACCCTCGATATGCATCGAGGAAACTCATTCGTCCATACCCAGCAGTTTCATCAACCAACTGATCTATCCTTGGGAGAGGGAAACTATCTTTTGGACATGCCTTGTTCAAATCAATGAAGTCTACACAGACATGCCACTTTCCATTCTTCTTTTTTACCACCACAGTGTTAGATAACCACTCTGGGTAGTAAACCTCTCGTATGGCCTTGGCTTCTAGCAAGCGGTCAACCTCCTCGATAATAGCATCCATGTGCTGTATGGCTGATCTTCTCTTTTTCTGCATCACAGGTTTGTGCTGTGGATCCACATTCAAATGGTGACAAATCACGTTTGCATCCACCCCAGGCATCTCTTCGAGGACCCAAGCAAACACATCATTGTGCTCTTTAAGGAACCCTACCAACTCTTCTTCTTCCTTTTTGCTCAGGTTTTCCCCAATCAGGAAATACCTTTCTCGATCAGTCCCATTGATCTGTATTTTCTTCAAACCTTCGACCACTTCTCAGCTGGGTTCCCTCCGACATCCTCCATGGTCGGCTAATCCGGGATCTCCACAGCTTGGACCAACTTTGCCTTTGGTGCCTTCTTGATTATGGAAATCAGGCACTGTTGGGCAACCTTCTAGTTTCCTCTATCTTTTCAACTCCATTTGACCCAGGAAATTTCACCATCTGGTGGTAGGTGGAGGAAACCACCCTCATTTTATGCAACCACGTTCTTCCTATAATCGCGTTATAGTGTAGACACCTCCCAAACGGGGCATTGCCATACAGATTGATTGTTATGTTACTCGATTGGTTGCTTGCTTCATAAACCAAGATCGTGGACATTCCCATGGCTAGGAACATCGCCACACGATAGCGGTCATCATCAAAACAGAGTCGCCACCCAGTTTATTAAAACTAGGAAAAATAGAGATTCTGGATACGGGAGCCAAGAGTACAGTAAGGGGAAGGTGTTAGACACCCCTCTCTGCCCAGCCGTGAGGCTGGCCCATAGTTGTTCAACATAAGACATGTACTTGCTTTATTTAATTCTAACACATAGTCTGTTTAATTAAGCCTTTAAACATTAAATAAGGTGAGCCAATGCGATAAATAAAGCATGCATCAGAAAGCAGAACATAAACAAACTGTCCCAGGGAGATCGATCCCGCGGCCGGTGAATGGATGTCACGGCCGAGGGATCCTCCTGGTTTGATACATCGGCCGAGGGATCGAAGCCCCGGTCAATGTTCTTCCTCACACCAGACAGAAAAGTTAGCAAATAATCAAAATGCTATGATTAATTATGAAATACAGTAAGTAAAACAAACCAGAGGCCGTTGGGTCTCACCACCTTGATCCCTCAGTTGCTTGATTGCTTCGGATTGATTGTGATTGACTGATGGCTTCTTTGAAAACCCTAGGGTTAGCGTTTGAACTTCGGGGTTTGATCATCGGATTGATGGCTGCCTTCGGGAGGTTAGGGCTTTTGAAGAGGGAATTTGAGAGAGTGTTTCTGCAGAGTTTTGTGGCTTGAGAGGGTGTGGAAGTATACGAATTTGGTGTATTTTTGTTGTCCCTTTATATAGGCAATTGGTGACTCACTCCGTCCAATCAAAACGCACGATTGCAATGCAAACTCTTCGTGGTAATCTCTGAGCGTAGCCCGAACGCATCGGGAAGGTAGTGTAGTTGGATCAAACGTCTGACAGAACGTTCCAGAGTCTGGAAAATAGACGATCTGGCGGCCGAGCAAAGGATCTGGCGGCCGAGGAATGGATGTTGCGGCCGAAGGATAGATCTTGCGGCCGAGGGATTGATCTCTCAGGGAGATTTTCAGGCAACAAGTTGCTCGAGTGAAGAAATGATTTTAAGGCCGTGAGATCAATGTTACAGCTGACAGATGGATTCTCCTAGGATTCTGTATTTCTGTCTAAAAGGATGTATGGCTCTGGATTGGGTCCTCTAAGTGGCTCAAAGTTCTTACCGAAAGTCCTAAGGTTCATAAAAAGGCAATCGACAATCACTGTATCCATTTCATCATTGGGATGGTCTCCAAGGTGGGACTTGAAATAATCGTTAGGCCAAATTGGGGTGTCTACAGATGCCCCTCTTTGACTGAGCTCAGACGGATCGCGAGACATGTTTGAGTAAGAGTCAAAGCTGTAAAAGCAACTCAATTTGGTCCAACCACTATTCCAAGTTTTTGAAAAAGGTTTTTGTTATGGTCGGGCCGAGAGGCTGCCTACGTATTCCACAAGGGAAATTCAGACCAACCGTAGTTCGGGCGGACAATAAAGGAAAAGAAAAAGTTTGGAAGGTTAGGAACAGAAGACGTACGTTCGGGCTTAAAAAATCGTAGTGCAACGTACCTGGGTTAAGCCAGGGTTTTGGCGGAGAATAGTTGAAGGAGCGCGGGGCTACCGGGGAAATTTTTGTGGAGAGCATCCTTAGTATTTTGGGATAGATCAGTACACGGCAGGTGCGTTTGCTTTTCTTGATCATCCTTACTTTGATTGAAGGGAGCTCGGTAGGGTAGCCTATCCTTACGAATGAGCTGGAAGGAATTGATGTGATTGGGGTGGAATCCAAACCATCTGCTGGTGATGAATCGAACGCCGTTTTTTAGATATGGGGGGTGTAAGGCCAGTAATTAGAGCACGGAGCTTTGGGGATGAGGGAACCGAGGCACGGAGCCGGTTGTAGTCATGAGGCGAGAGCCTGAGGTGAGAGGATTTGAGGCGTAGAGCCTTCTGTGGTCATGAGGCAAGGGCCTGAGGAGATTGGAGCTTTAAGTTTGATAGAACCGAAGCGCGGAGCTGGTATAAGGCGAAAGCCTAAGGTGTCGAAGCTTAGAGCTTGACGTGATTTGAACCGAAGCGTAGAGCTGGTTGCATTCTAATGGTCTGTGCACGGAGCTTTCTCATCATAAGTTTTGGCGTAGAGCCGGTTGATTGCAGGGTTGACCTGTTTCATGAGAGATATGCAGAGCGTATATATGTGATGATGTTGGTTAGACGTGAACAGATATGATGATGCAGACTCGATGTGAAAATGGTGATGTAATTGATGCAAATGTGCACGGGCCCGTGTGTGTGTGTTTGATATAAGCATAGAGCTTCTTTCAAGTTCCGGACTTGAGCATTCAGAGCGTAGAGCTCGAGCATTCGGACGGCAGAATCCGAGCATTCAAAGTACAGGCTTTGAGCATCTAGTACGCAGTGGTTGGGCATCCAAGCGTAAAGCTTGAGCATTCAAGTGTAGAACTTAAGCATCCAGTACACAGTGGTTGGGCATTCGAAGAGCTTCGAGCATTCAAAATGTTAGATTTTGAGCATTCAAGCGTAGAGCTTGAGAATTGATGATGTCTTGATTGTTAGGGCGGCATAGAGCCTATTGAGATAGTTGTTACGGCTTCGGGCCAATTGAGATAGTGGGCTTGGAGCCGCTGAATTGATAGGCGAGGGCGTAGAGCCGCTGAGATAGTTGTTACGGCTTCGAGCCAGTTGAGATTGCTTTGAGTATGATTGTAGGCGTAGATCCTGCTGCTGGGATAGCGAGCGTAGAGCTACTGAGTCGAGGGCTTGGAGCCGCTGAGAAGGCGAATATGGGCATAGAGCCTTTATGATAATGGGCTTCAAGCCGCTGAGTGGTGAATACGGGCATAGAGCTTGAGTGACTCGATAGAGGTGAAGCTGCTGGGGTGGCAAGCGTAGAGTCGCTGATGTAGTGAGATGGTGCTCTGAGCCGCTGAGGTGATTGGCGAGTGGGTGAATACGGTAATGGGCTTCGAGCCACTGAATAATGGGCGTAGAGCCACTGAGATGATTGTTACGGCTTGGAGCCAGTTGTGATAGTGGGCTTGGAGCCACTGAGTTGATAGAGATGGTGATGAATAGCAGAGCTGCTGAGTGTCTTGATTTACTGTAGTAAGGGCTTCTGCCAGCAGTTTGTGGAGAGAGAGCTTCCCTATGCTTGGATATGCCCCCAAGGCTAGTTTTGATCACGTTGTATTGGCTCGGGGGTGCCCCCAAGGCTACTTTGTCGGTCGAGGACCCAGAAGTCCATAATTGCTTGATCTGGTGCACTGAGCAAGATCTGATGTTGCTGAGGGGAATGGATTGCGGGGGCCTGGAGATCGATATCTTGGCCGAGGGATGGATGTCGCGGCTGAGGAATCGAAGTCTCGGCTGTGAGAACTCCAAAAGTCAGAAAATCGATTTAAGTTCGGTTTAATCGATATCACGGCCCATTTAATCTTTTCTCCTCCTCTTCTCTCGTCCGAAACTCTTCCTCGCCTCCCCATTTCTCCGACCACCGTAGTCCGGCCACCTCCGGCCATCACCGCCGATTTTCGCCACCCTCACTACCGGTTTCGGTTGTTGCAACCGTCGGTTGTTGTCGTTCTTGCTTCAAACGGGATGGACACGCCACCCTCCGTCGACTTGTCACCATCCTCTTCTACGGACGTTGCGGGTTCTTCTTTGCACCCTCCGTGTAGGTGTGAGTATCCTTCGTCTGACGAAGAGACGATTGAAGAGCCTGGCCCGTTTGACGCCGATACCTACGTTCTTCCTTCGCATAGGTTAGGTTTTGGCGGATTCTTGCAGTACCGCCCTCCTGTGGGTGGCCCAGAGGCCAAGGTGGTTCGCCGGGAACCTGAGCTGTACCTGAGCATTCTCAATGTACTGGTAAGTTTCCTGAAACGTAAAAAGTTTACTTTAGTTTGGAGTTTTGACTTTGTAAGATTTAAAGATGAATTTTATTCTCGGGATGAAATCCCTTTTAGCCAGGGGCGTGAGTGAGAAGGACCCGTGGTTGGGTCAGAATTATTTTGTTTAAAAAGACTAAAATAACCGTGCCCCCTGCTTAGGCCATGCATGCTTTTAAACATTAATTTGATGCCCCTAGCTTTTGTTTGTTCATGCAATCATGAGATTAACTCCCTTTTGTTGGATTTTGCAGAGAAATAAAAGATTGGAGGCTCGTGGCGGAGGCAAAGAAGTGCACAGGTGGTTCTTGGTATTGCCAGAGCCAGCTCGAGAGCTAGTGCGAGCTGCAGGTTTTGAGGCGTTCATTCTGGGTCTCAATCTTCTGAAGATTGATTGGTCATTGATGACTTCATTGGTGGAGAGATGGTGGGACACCACCAACACATTTCACCTCCCATCTGCTAGTGAGATGACAATTACTCTGGGTGATTTTTCTATTCTGACTGGCTTGCGAGTAGGTGGAGCTCCTCTTCAAGTTGACCCCAGGCTTTGGGAGCGAGTAGGGGCTTTGGAGTGGTTCTTGGGCAAGGTGCCTCCTCTTCATTCCCGAGGCCATGTTGACGTTGCTTGGCTGAGCAAGACTTACATGAAAGCTGATATTCTGACCCAGGTGAGCGCTGAGCAGTTGACACGGGCTTTCCTTCTCTACCTCCTTGGGCAAACGTTGTTTGCCAACAAGGATGGTTCGGTGCATACGCAGTTTCTGGCTCCTCTACAGCACTTGGAGGCTATTAGGGAGTTTGACTGGGGATCGTCTGCTTTGGCCACCCTGTATGGCAATCTTAGAGCTTGTTCTCAGGACAAGAGTCCTATCCTCAGTGGCCACTACCGGGTACTTGAGGTATACCTCCCTTTCTTTTATCTCCTTTCCTGTTTCGTCTTTTCCCAGTCTTGAACCTGTTTTGGTTAATCCACTTTTCAGCTTTGGGCCTTTAAGCTCCTTCTTCAGTTTCCCACTGATACTAGGCATGGAGATGCGAACTGTATACCTTGCTACGAGCGATGGTTGGTGGGGCAACGGAAGCCACGGTCGCCAGTCTTGAGTCTTCTTGAGTGGCGGCGAGTCTTGGACCGACTGACGGTCGATCAGGTACTTTTCTCTTTGTATTTCTTGTCCTTAGACTTCCATATTCTTGTGTTGGGGCTGATTTGATCTTGCTTTGTAGGTACGGTTTGACCCTTGGGGTGGTGTACCAGAGGATGCTCCCCTTGCGCATTCCAGGGTTCTAGATCGTACTTGTAGCTTGCTCGAGGGCCCATTCTGCCGAGCCTGGTACTTAGGTGATCGGGTGGCCAGTCAGTGGCGCTCGCGTGCTGAGGCGCTTCAGTTTGTTTCTCCTCCTCCTCCGGCATCGATGAGGTCTACTTCTTTGATGTCTAAGGAAGACTTGAAGAATGCTCGGATCAGAGATTGGGCAGGCTTGCTTCTACAAGCAGGTGACTATACGAAGTATTGCCGTCTTTTCTTAGCTCCAGCTGTTGTAGCTCCTCCTGTTGCTCTTGTTTGGCCACGGGCCCCTTCTTTTGTCTCTTTCCATTTTGATGACGGGGAGGAGGAGCGCCTGGCCCTTACTCCTTGTACGACCCAGCTTTTCACACTACCAGCTGGGGTTTCACAGATATCACCCTATTTCTGAACTTATTTCCCCGTTTGTATCTGGCGTTCCCATATTTGAAATGCTTGGTTTTTTTCCATAGGTGCCTGCTGAGATAGTGCAGGAACGGCTTCATGCCTATCAGAGTGCGGAGGCTTTGGTTCGGAGATAGCGCCGTAGGATCCTCGAGGTATGACTTTCTCCATGTATTCCGTTTACTTTGTATCATTCCTTGAATCTGAATGTTCGTATCCTCTTTGGCTGCAGCTTGAGGCTGAGCGAGCACCAGCTGCTGGTGGGGAAGATGTGGGAACCAACGAGCTGTCCCCGTCTCAGAGATCATCTCAGAGACGCCGTCGCGATTAGCTTTTTAGGATTTTCTCTTTTCCTGTTCATAGTTAGTAAAGGAGGCAAGCAAAAGTTGTATAGCGAAAGCAACCACAGCGAGAATTTTGTAACTAAACTTTTGTTCATGAAATGAAAAGAGCTTTTCGTACCCCTAAATGCTTTAAGATATGCATGTGAAAGTCAGAACATGGCTTTTTGAACAAGCGTTTGCCGATAGACAGTAATCTGTGTGAAAACGGAGTACTGGCCAAAGAATCGATTGGCCGATGTATCAATTCTTTGGCTGTTACTTTGATTTTCCAATGGTAATTTTGCTTTAGCCAAGTGGCATCCCCTTTTCTTTTCCTTCTTATGCTTGGTTTTGATTTTCCGTCTTTTGCTTTTGTCATATTCCATAGTCTGATTGCCAAATTCGAGAGCTTTCGAGGTATCCTGTTTATTGTGTCAATGACCTTTAAGTTAAAAGGGATGAACTGTAATTCTCGTGTCTATTGCTGTTGTCAATTCCTCGAGAAAAGCATACTCATCTTTTGCGAGCTCAATACGCGGGGTTAGCTATGCCTATCATTGAGCACAAATCTTTTGATGTTTTTCCTTCTCTCCAAATGTTTGGGCCGCATCTCGATGTGAGATTGCCTACGTATCCCAATCAGGGAATCAGGTCTTTTACGTAGTTCCGAAATCACCATCTTTGAGGTTGGGTTTCCACTCTTGGTTTTTTTCCTTACATGCTCTAAATTTTGCCTAGGTTACCTGATGGAGGTTGAGTTCCTAGCGAGCTTCTCTTAGAATGCCTTAACTTTTGCCTAGGCTGCGTTTTTGCATTTTCTTGTCCTAGCAGGCTTTGCTCTTACTTTTGCTTGGGTACTTAGGTTACCCAACGAGCGTTTCTTTCAAGAGGGTTTCTGTGTTTTGGAGAGGAATTTGATGAAGATATCTTTTTTCGAATCTCCTATTGCGTTTGTACTTTCACAATGGGCAAGCTAACCCTAAGTGTTCTCACGGAGATAGCGTCTTCTCTCTAAGTTTTGACAAAAGCCTAGTTTCTTTAAGCAACTAAAGTTCATCCATTCTTTCATTTTTGTCAGACACAAAGAACTTGATTTCCTTGAATTTTCCTTTGTTTGGCAAAGAGACTATAGTGTATAGCAATTTGTTGAATAAGCATAATCTGGAAGATGAAATAGGAATTCACTCTGTGGAAATAAAATGCCCAAACTTGGGCCCAAAACATATTCTAGTTTGATTTGGAAAACGAAAAGTAATGTTTAATGTTCTTTGCCATGTTGTGACTTCTCGGCTATTGCGGCATTTTGGGGTTGTCTTCTTTTCCTTTGTCTTTCGCAACTTTATACTCTTTTCCACCCTTTCATTTGCCAAACAGAGCCCTTGAACTAGATCCGTCTTCACAGCTTGCATGATAGCTACCTCTTTGAGACATGAGTAGTTCCCAAATGGAAACGTCAGCCTGGGTTTTCATCACTTTTTCTTCCTCCTTATTGATTGCGCAGTCGCAAGAGAGACCAGTCACTTCTACTTGGCTGAACAGTGATGTTAAGGAGATTCCATCGAGGGGATCATCGCATTCTCCTTCCATTTCGTCGAAGTCACTTTCCCCTGTTCGATATGGGTTTGCATATGTGAAACCCAAATCCTCTTCTTCCTCTATCCACTGGCTATAGTCACACTCTTCGTATGGATTGACCCATGGTTGCATTTGGAACTCCTCCACCTTCTCTATGAGATTGATTGTCTCCCAGACAATGGGTGGCGTCGGAATTTTGGGACGGTTGATAGGTACCACTATTTGGGCAGGCTCGAAGCGAGCGTGTCTTCTCATCATGATGACCCTTTCCTTTTCCTTCTTCCTATTCTCAAACCAAATACGGAGCCACTCATCATCCTCTACAAATGGAATGTCTGGATCTTCCAAATTGTGCTTTGCCCAGGAATGTTCTCTCCATTTCCTTAGCTTTTCCTCCTTTGTTTGATGTCTTCTATAAATGGAATGTCTGGATCTTTCAAATTGTGCTTTGCCCAGGAATGTTCTCTCCATTTCCTTAGCTTTTCCTCTGTTTAATCTCTGCTACTTATGTCGGACATGTTAGGATCGATCACTCCCGACTGATCGGACTCATTGTTCTCTCCCTCCTCCATCATAAAACACTAGTCCTCCTTGGGGAAGATTAAGGTTGGTTTGGTTTGGTTGTTTTGGACAATGTATTGACTAGGGTTGTATGTGGGGTTGTGAGACAGATTTATGAGATTGATATTTCGGGGTGGCGGTTCAGCATTATGAGTAGGGAGTGGGTTGGCTTGCCCATCAGGTTTTGGAGGTTTTATAGTTCGGCTATCAATGAGGTCTTGAATATCATGACGGAGACGCATGCAGTTGTCTGTTTCATGCCCAGGGTGTTGGTGGTAGGCACACTGTTTGTTAGGATCATGGTTTGGGCCATAGGGTGGCTGAGGAAGCAATTTGTTTAAAGGTTTGAGATGCCCTTGACGGCTAAGAATGGTCAAAGCTTGGGACAAGGTCATGTAAAGAGGGTCAAAATTGCGGCGGGGGCGATTTGAATTCCGGGATGAGCTAGCTTGGAAAGGGTCCTGAGGCAAGGATGTGCCAAGGGTATTTACGGAGGCATGAGATGTACGGCTGGAAAAGGTTTTCTTAGGTCGAGGAGGAGCTTCCTCTTTCCCAATGAGCCTTAGCTTGATTCCATCTTCGATTTGCAACCCAGTGGCATGCAGGCGTTTGAAATCGGTGATAGCATGTGTATAGATATGCCTAAGGTATTTGGGTTGCAGATTTTTAACAACTATCCTCACTTGGTTTTCCTCGGAGGGGCGGTTCTTCATTTTGGTAGCCTTTTCCCTCCATCTTCCCACAAAGGTAGCAAAGTCCTCATTGGATTCTTGTTTGGTCATCTCCAAGTCTTGAGTAGTTAACTCAATTTGGACATTGTATGCGTACTGCTTGACAAAAGCGTTGGCAATTTCTGGCCAAGTTTGGTAGTGCACAAATTCCAAAGTGAGGAACCAGTCGAGAGCGCTTCTAGTGAGAGTTCGCTGGAACAATTGGGCGATGAGCTCATCATTTAAGCCCATTGGCTTCAGGGTGTTGATGACATGTCGAACATAACTGGTAGGGTCGCCAGTTCCATTGAACTTTTCGATGTTTGGCATTTTGAAATTTTCAGGCAGTTTAGATTCTGAAAGAGGCAAAGTCCTTCGAAATCCAAAATTTGATCTCCTTGTGAATGGGCTAGAGCTTGTTTGATCTCCTTGACTTGCTTGGTCAGTTCGGGACTTTACGCCAACACCACTTTGTGAGGATTCTCATCTTCCATTGATCTTTCTTCATCCTCAGCGTCTCTGGCCGCTTTCTCGGCTAGCAGGGTAGCGATTTGAGCTCGGAGATCGGCAATAGCGGCGTCGTTGTCTGCCATGAGGGTAGGAAGATTGCTTGATGAAGCTTGGGTTCTGGTAGACAGAGGAGTTTGTTGAGAGGATGGCCGTGAAGTCCTTGGGAGTGATTGGGACCGTTGTGGTGAAGGTGTTTTGGCAGACGAGGATGACAGACAGGATGGCTACAGAGACCTCTGTTTGGCGCAGCTTCGGGTGTTGTAAGAGTATAAAATTGGCTGTGGTTGCTTCTTTGATTTACCTATTGTGCCTGCTTTGTAAAAGTAGAAATACCTGCAAGTCAATACTTGGCTCGTAAAGGGTTAGGACTTGGGCTGAAAATCCCAACCCTTCTGCACAGAAAGAAATGTTACAACAACAGATGATACCAGGTGTGAGGAAGAACTTGGAAGCAAAATGCAAGTAGGTTCCCAGTCTGTAGGTTCCTGTCTTAGTTTGATAAGTTCTATGGCTTTCTAAAACATGCAAGGTTTAGGTAGTCTCAGGGTGCTCCGTTGTCAAAGGGCACCAGTCCTTTCACCAGCCCATCCTAGGCAGTGATTGAGTGATTCCCTTTTCGATATACCACTAGGTACGAATGACTGTGGAGTTTGCTGGAACCCCTAACATAGCCCGTGTCATGACGGGGTATCAGGTGAACTCAACGAGGTTACCTGCTCGATGCATATGATAAATGAATTAAATAAGGCATGTGTTAGTCTTATGTTGAACTTTCTGGTTATGGCTCTCAAGTTCCCCAGCGGAGTCGTCAAAAACTGTAGACACCTCCCAAACGGGGCATCGCCGTACAGATTGATCGTTATGTTGCTCGATTGGTTGCTTGCTTCATAAACCAAGATCGTGGACATTCCCATGGCTAGGAACATCGCCACACGATAGCGGTCATCAACAAAACAGAGTCGCCACCCAGTTTATTACAACTAGGAAAAATAGAGATTCTGGGTACGGGAGCCAAGAGTACAGTAAGGGGAAGGTGTTAAGCACCCCTCTCTGCCCAGCCGTGAGGCTGGCCCATAGTTGTTCAACATAAGACATGTACTTGCTTTATTTAATTCTAACACATAGTCTGTTTAATTAAGCCTTTAAACAGTAAATAAGGTGAGCCAATGCGATAAATAAAGCATGCATCAGAAAGCAGAACATAAACGAACTGTCCCAGGGAGATGGATCCCGCGGCCGGTGAATGGATGTCACGGTCGAGGGATCCTCCTAGTTTGATATATCGGCCGAGGGATCGAAGCCCCGGTCGATGTTCTTCCTCACACCAGACAGAAAAGTTAGCAGATAATCAAAATGCTATGATTAATTATGAAATACTGTAAGTAAAACAAACCGAAGGCCGTTGGGCCTCACCACCTTGATCCCGTAGTTGCTTGATTGCTTCTGATTGATTGTGATTGACTGATTGCTTCTTTGAAAACCCTAGGGTTAGGGTTTGACCTTCGTGGTTTGATCATCGGATTGATTGCTGCCTTCGGGAGGTTAGGGCTTTTGAAGAGGGAATTTGAGAGAGTGTTTATGCAGAGTTTTGTGGCTTGAGAGGGTGTGGAAGTATACGAATTTGGTGTATTTTCGTTGTTGTATTTTTGGAACCCAAAGGCCCTTTATATAGGCAATTGGTGACTCACTCCGTCCAATCAAAACGCACGATTGCAATTGCAATGCAATGCAAAATTCTTCGTGGTAATCTCTGAGCGTAGCCCGAACGCATTGGGAAGGTAGTGTAGTTGGATCAAATGTCTGACAGAACGTTCCAGAGTCTGGAAAATAGACGCTCTTGCGGCCGAGCAAAGGATCTGGAGGCCGAGGAATGGATGTTGCGGCCGAAGGATAGATCTTGCAGCCGAGGGATTGATCTCTCAGGGAGATTTTCAAGCAACAGGTTGCTCGGGTGAAGAAATGATTTTAAGGCCGTGAGATCAATGTTATGGCCGACAGATGGATTCTCCTAGGATTCTGTATTTCTGTCTGAAAGGCTGTATGGCTCTGGATTGGGTCCTCTAAGTGGCTCAAAGTTTTACCGAAAGTTCTAAGGTTCACAAGAAGGCAATCAGCAATCACTGTATCTATTTCATCATTGGGATGGTCCTCAAGGTGGGACTTGAAATAATCGTTAGGCCAAATTGGGGTGTCTACATATAGGAAGACGGAATATCTACCACCAGAAAGTCGGTTCATAATACTACTGTCCCTGCCCGAACAGGAAGAGTTACTTTACCCAATGGCCAAACTGCTCCTGTACCGAATCCGACCAGTGGAGTTATTGACTGTACTAGATCTGCCTATGTCAGTCCTAACTTCTTGAACGCATCATAATATAGCACCTCTGTGCAACTTCCTGAGTCCACCAGGATTCTCTCACTGTCATATTCCCCAATTCATAGGGTTATGACCAGGGCATCATTGTGCGGCACCTAGACTCCTCCCAGATCCTCATCTGTGAAGACTATGCCCTCATCGCATACTTCGCCTTCACATCCTCTTTTCCTTCCCAGTTGCATGAAATGTTGGTCATACTTGACCTACCTTTGGAGCAACCTCACCTCATTTCTCGTATAAGGCGTGGCCAACCCATGTATCATATGGATTACGCCCCTTGGATTTTATTCGTAATCCAACTCCATTGCTCTCTCACTCTCTTTGGGTCCCTCTTGGATAAACTCCTTGAGGTATCCTTGAGCCACCAAATCATCAAGGTGCTTCTTGAACATCTCACAATCTTAAGTCATGTGACCCCAATCCTTGTGATAACTGTAATGCTGACTCGTAGCTCGCTTTGCATCTTTATCTCCTTCCAATCTCGGGGGCCATTTGAAATAGGGGTAATTCTTTATTCGATAAAGAATCCTGTAAATTGGTTCCTTCCAGACCATGGTTACTGAAAAGAAAGATTTAAGGTCCGGAGCTTGCCTCTCCTTGTACGGCTCTTTCTTAGCCTGCCCATAATCCTTTCTTTCCCTGTAAGTTCACTACAAGAAAATCGTTCTATAGCAACGGTCGAAAGCGTTGCCATAGAACCCAAAAACCGTTGGTATAGACCCGTTCAGGCTATTCCAACGGTTGGAGAACCGTTGCCCAAACCGTTGCAATATATCCGTTGCTGTAGAGGTATAGCAACACTTTTGTCGAGCGTTGGTACATATTTTTTTTTAGTAACGGTTGGTTTAGCAACGCCTATAACCGTTGGTATAGGGTAATTTCTGATTTTATTTTTTTTTTCGAAATTACCTATACAACCGTTGCTATATGTGAGAAGAACCGTTGCCATAGCCCTCTCTTTTTTTCTTTTTTTTTCCGAAATTACCTATATAACCGTTGCTATATGTGAGGAGAACCGTTGCCATAGCCCTCTCTTTTTCTTTTTTTTTTCCGAAATTACCTAATGAACCGTTGCTATATGTTAGACACAACCATTGCCACAAATTTTTTTTTTTTTTTCACAAAGCACCACTTCATACCAAATTTCTATATACACATCTATGAGACCCTGCTCCAAGCTAACATAACACTAATTTTGAAGGCAAGATTCTTTCCATTAAAAACCACACTATCATATATATCATAATTCAAACTCCATTACATAAACTTGTTCAAACAAAAATCCATCAACATTGTTGGTACTTTAGCAAATCTCCCATAACACATATCAAAACAATCCACAAAAATCATTGCCTAAACTTGTCCAACAAAAATCACATAGGTTGTCATCCTTACAAAACCTCCATGAAAATATATATCCAGCACGAAATGCTTCTAGATGGTCCTATCACCTGTGATAAAAATGACAATGGAACAGATTAAATTTAATTTTTAACCTTCAACAAATTGCAGACTTCAAGTGAATGTACACTAAAAGTCTCTCATAAGAATCATTAGTAAACAAACATGCCAAACAAGGAAACTTGAAATATCATAGGAGTTAGATCCAACAACGAGCATAAAATGGAAGAAATGGTACGTACAACCAAAGAGAAATAGATGAGCGCAGTCAATTTCAGGCAAGATTA
Source organism: Rhododendron griersonianum (assembly GCA_018127125.1). NCBI lineage: Eukaryota > Viridiplantae > Streptophyta > Magnoliopsida > Ericales > Ericaceae > Rhododendron > Rhododendron griersonianum. The sequence continues at coordinate 19,004,564 of CM030793.1, read as the reverse complement.
AACAAAAAATTTGGATTATAAACAAGTTAATGGGTCTAGGATGTTGATGGAAATGAAGATGAGGTACTACTATTGCTGGGAGCAGCATCCAAAACTTTAAAAGAATCTAGCATTACAGGATACCTTGGAGGACTAGCATCCATCAGTCCATGATTGTAGGGTGTTTGTTGGAAGGAAAGTCAAGTCTCATGGTAGTGTGCCTAGCTCCCACCATGCTCAAAGTTACCTTAGTGGAGGGAATGGGAAGGAGATCCTACTTTCCCAGTTTCCACTTCTTGGGCTCCTATTACTTCTAAGTATTTAGATAGTTATCTTACTCCTTGTTGGCTGACTTGGTAACTTCATAGCATGAGTGTCTTACTATCACATGAAGCACGGATACCAATAAACCGATACGAATACGACACGATATGGATACGGCGATACGGCAAAACCTAAAAATATAGGATACGAATACTTCGGGGATACAACTGTATATTTCATTTTAACCCCGCCGTATCCTAAATGTATCCTGTCATATCCCCGGAGTATCCCTCTCGTATCCGAAACATATGGCCTTGTATGCTTGCTCGATCATGTCTGCTTGTGTTTTGAATTTTGCTGGTACTGCATTGGGTATTCATTAGAATTTGGATAGTCAGTGCAGCTGCTGTGGCTGGATTTGTGGCCTGGTTGTTTGTGGTGGACCTAGCTTAATGTAATTGTTTGATTAACATCCATTTGCCTATCCTTGGGGGGTGGTCCCTTGGAACGTTTAATGGTTTTCTAGGGGGCTTGTCCCTAGTCTCTCTTGGACAGTGTGCTTTGTGTTGATTGGGTTCTAGTGATGTCCAGGTTCCTTTGGTTGGGTACAGCATATAAGGCTTCAACATGCATGATTTGGCTAGTATAAGGGAGCATCCCATGTTGATCAGAGCACCCATCTTTCCAGTTCTACTGTGGTTTCTAAGGGGGTTAATGCCTACTTTTGTCATCATCTAACACACTTGCTTGATCATCTCGCAGCGAGAAACTGCCGTAACAAAAGCAGCAGTAGAACAGCATCAAACTAGCAGCAAAACAGTAACAAAATAGCAGTAGCTGCAAAATAGCCACTACACACATGCAGCAGAACTTGGGCAGCCTTAAAACTGGGCAGAACCCAATTGTTTCAGCCCAATCTGAACGACTCCAACTGTAGTAGAAGGACCTGGGCAAGTTCAGAATATGCATTATCACAGACCGAGGTTCAGAACATGCAGTATCACAAACAGTAGCAGGTAATTGCTGCCAAACGGCAGCATCGGATCAGCAACAACAGATCAGTAGCAAATGATCAATTCATGAGGAGCTAAGATCAAGCCCGTCGCAGGAAATATGTTCTATGAAGAAGGCCACTAAAGATGGTAAATGGTAAGCAAATATGTTCGCCAACAACTCGAAGTAGAAGTAGTACTACTGCTACTACTGTTCTATCGCAACAACTGGAAGTAGAAGTACTGCTACTACTTTTCTATCGACTATTTATAATTTAGTAACAACATTTTTCATTATTTTACTCCCCATGTTTTCTTGTAGATCTATTTTTGTTGGAAATTGTAATGAGAATGTATAATCTGAAATGTTTTTCATCGTCCTGAAAGTTCAGTTTCTAAATAAGAGGTTATTAATTGAGCCCAGCGATATTAATTCCCCTTCCGATGTGATCCAGTGCTGTTTGTCACAACGTAACAGCAATTTGAACGTCAAGTGTCAAACCTCACAGCTTTGCAGGGACATAAGACATTTTTTTCAAAATTAAGACCCTCAATTACAGCTTCAAATCTTGGAATATATCACTATATCAGAAGCTTTCGACTGGCCTAATAAAACTACCACTGAAACATGCCACGATTACAGGAGGCCAACATTAGCATTTGTCTAGAAACAGCTGAAACGAAGGATGCATAAACAAGCATGCTATATCGAAAACTTCACAATTCCAAACAAAAAGGAAAGCTCACAATTCCAAACTTCACAAAGCACTGGATCAGAAAGTACTGTTAAAGAAAGTTGATTTGGGATGCTATCTCACTTGCAGTCAATGTGATCCATTTGGAAAATGAAAAATGAATATATTTTTCAGCAAATAATATATTCAATTTTTTCTTTGGAATGACATATCAGTTCATATATCTTTGGCAAAGTTATGTTTCTCGTTTGGGGACTGTTTCTACTACTCTCTTTGCTTACTACTGTATCTCTGTCAACTCCTACATCTTGGAGGGCTATGAGCTAAAGCTATCGATATATGTTTCAGTTCACCTAAACTGTCTTATGAGCAAATATCCTAACATCATCTCCAAACATATCATTTTCGATCGTAAATAATTAAACCTTCAAGTACATGAAATCTCTATGCAATTCCTATAACAGCTGAAATCTCTATGTAATCCATATATACTGAGAGAGAGAGAGAGAGAGAGAGAGAGAGAGAGAGAGGGGTTGTTACCTAAAGGAGCTTCTATTTCATGACTTGCAAAAGATGATCCTTGATTTGCTCGGGGAGAAACTTGATTTAAGATGCCATTAGCAATATCTTGAACCTAAGTCATTGAAGAAAGAATTGATATGAGAACATAAACAATGCAAGCACATATAAATTAAACTTATCTTTACATCACAAGTAGACATAAAGTTATAGTCATAACCTGAAAACCAGATTGCCTAGCCAAGAATTCAACAACTGATTTTACAGTGTTCAGTTCACTGACTGCGGAATTTAACTTATCTTCTAACACCACTATATAATTGTCTTTCTCTCTTATTCTTTCTTCGTTTGAAGCCACTCTCAACCTTGCATCACTATTGGAAGTTGAGCCGCAAGTTTTAGAAGTGTGCCCAAATCCCAAACCGCGAAAACGACCACCATGCTCTTTCTCGTCCATCACTTGAGAGTAGATGTCATTCTTTGACCAATTTATTTTCCCCTTCGTGTTCTCTTCAGGGGTACTTGGTTGTGACGCCATCAAATCCTTCATTTTTCTCTGCAATTCATATAAATATAACACCACTCATGCTTTTACAAGTACCATTTCGTCATAAATATATACTTCTCTACATAGTAATTCAGTTTGAATGCAAAAATTAAGCTATCATACCATATTTTCAGCTGCCTTATCACTCACAGGGGTCTTTCCGTCTTTCTTCGTGTGAGTTGGCTCATACAACATTGTTCTACTAACTCCAACTTCTTCTCTTTTCTCCTATATTACAACCATTTCATTGACCATATCATCCAAACAATTAAAGAAGTGCAAAAATATCGTATAAGCAATTAATACAAAGTACCAGTTCATAGGCATGTTGTGCATAAGTTTTCGATCCAGCTGTATGAGGATTGTTTTTCTCCTTCCTCCGACTCTTGTTAGCAATACTAAGGACCTTTTTTCAGACATTGTAAACAAAAAGCATCATCAGATAGAGAAAAATTAATGAAGGCCATTGAGTCACAATTAATGTATTTTACATACCTGTCCATCAGTTGAATACCAATAAGAAACAAGATCTGCATATTGCTCCTGATTAACAGTCGCAGGTGCTGTTGCAACAACTTGTGCAGCTGTCTTTGACTCATCATAATATTTTGCTTTCAAGCTACATCTCCAGGCTCGCAACTTTTCCCCAAGTGACTTCAATGTGTTGTGCTTAATTAGGTCTCTCTCATTATCCGGAATAAAAAACTTGGACTACAAGAAAAGAACATAGAACCATATATTTCAGCTACTTTCTTCTCTCTCTTTTTGCAGCATATTCCATCCCATTTGATAAATTAGTTGAGCACCAATTTATGCAGCAAGGAGCAGCCCAAATGATAAGAGACAGCAAACCAAAGTAGCAAAGAAACAGCAACAGCAGTAATCTGCAGTCTAAAAACTGCCACTCAACAGAAAGTAGCACTCCAAAATGCACCAGATAGCTACACAAGGATTAGGTAGCGTCCAAGAATTGAGTCCAGAACATCCTTTAGAACAACATCACATCCAATTAGCAAGAGACACCAAAACCAAAGCAGCAAAAAGAAGCAGCAGCAGAAGACAAAGACAACCACCAAACAACATTGTATGAGCCATAGGGTTATGTAGAAGGGTTAGAGAAACTATCTGCTCATACAACATTAGGTAGCATCCAAGCATTGATATGAGACAAAAGATAGCCCCCAAGCCCAGGCAGAAGACAAAGCCAACCACCCCAAACCAAAAAACAAGAGACAAAAAAAAAAGAACAGGACACCAAACAAAGACCAATATATTTCAACTACTTTTTGATGAAACAAGACCAATATATTTCAGTTACTTTTTGATGAAACAAGACCAATACACTAAGATTGAAAACTTAATACCTCAATGATACTCCAACAATCTTCTTTGTAGTGATTTGGCACAAAATGCCAACTTTTGCAATTGATTGGGCATAAGTGTGGCTTCCGTGCAACAGTTCCTATAAAACGATTGAACACACCACCTTCTTCTCCAACAGGAAGACAAGTTGCATTAAAGTCAACTACCACTTTTTTTCCAGGAGGTAGATTCCAAATGTCTGACAACCGTGTGATTCCTCTTTTGGTTCGAATATTTGATTCATCTATTAAAAATCAGTTAGATGTTAACAAATCAATATAAAACATGATATCAAGTTTTGGGGAAAATAAGAGCAACTTACGACATACCTCTTATTCCAACTTCAACTTCATTGAATATCTCATCATCTATATTATCTCCTAACTCAAAGTTGTCCTGTTCTTGTGGCTGAATGGGCTATGGCTGAGCGGGTTGTGGCTGAATGGGCTGTGGCTGAATGGGCTGTCGTTGAGCGGGCTGTGGCTGGATGAGTTGTCGTTGACCATGCTGTGGCTGAACGATCTGTAGTTGAACGGGTTGTGGCTGAGGTCGTGAAGGCTGGGAAGCACTAGGAGGAGGTGTAGGCTGTGAAGATACATGTGATACTAAAGGGTGTGAAGCATTATGTGAGTGCGTAGGCTGTGAAGCACTATGAGAGTGGGTAGGTGTAGACTGTGGCTGAGGTCGTGAAACATTTGCTGATTTATTAGGCTCAGAATCAGCCTCCACGTCCAAAATGTGGCATTTTTTTTCCTCATGTTTGCAAGAACAAATAATTAAGACAAACAGAATAATAGACATAGAATGATTATAATTATAATTATAATTAGAGGCTATAAAAATAACAAGGACTTCTCAAAAGAAAAAGGAGAGCAATCAGTTTAGTGGCCGTGCATATATAGTTGGAAACATATACATAGTTCATAGCTAAAAGAGCTTACAAACAAGCGCACTAGGACTTGACTCACTCTTCGATCGTTTTGGGAGAGAAAGATCAATATCACTGTCATAGGCATGGACATTCTCAACATTTGGAGGTCTATAGTCATCATCCAACTCATCCTTACTATGCTTTCCATTGTCATTTGCACGCTTGTGCTGAGCCGAACCCCACAACGAAGTTGCAATACTCTTCAACCCTAAAGAATTCAATACCTCATTGTTCCTCTTTACTCTCTCATTTCTTTCTCTCTCATAATCGGGTACGACTTGATTTGCTATAAAACCTGGTTGGAGCCACAGTTTTCTTCCTTTGGACATTTTGTCTACCTATGAACTATAAATAAAGACAACATTTGAAATTAAAAATATGAAGACCAAGAAGACTGTCAAAATTAAAAAACAACATAGGCATACTATTTAAATCAGCTTTTATTACAGTTCTAAAAGGCATTCAATATCGAGATTAAATAAAATTAGCAACACCAGCAGACTATGTAGAAAATAAAAAACCAAAGCCAGCACCTCAAACAAGGAAAATAATTAGCTTCCAACCTTCTACTCCAATAGGATATATGAACTAAAAGTATGTAATGGAAGGCTATGGAAAGTAATGAGGACACAATATAAAAGAAAGATAGCGCTCGCCACTCAGCTTAATGGCTATATATCAAGAGCAATAAAACCCACCACGTGGAGTTTGAGGATTCCGATGCTTCACATGCACCCACCGATGAAATGGAACGCGCACAACCATATTACTGAATGACAAAGCTAAGGATTAACAACTCATTGAATTTCAGAACATATAAACTATGTAGACTAAGCTATGGCATTCAGAAATGAAGATATACAGCAAATCAAATGATACATAACACATGCATCATGAATAGAATACAAAAAAGAAATGGGACATGAAAAATAGCTGCCCTCAATAACCAAAAAAATGGTCAAATGCAAATCTACAAAACAGAAACTATAAAGACTAAGCTATGGCACTCAGAAAGCTATGGCACTCAAAAATCAAGATATATGAATATTACGTCCATATGCCTAACTATATTACTAATAGCTCCATATTACTATTTACTCCACATTCATCAATACTAATCTTACCCAAAAACACACATATATATAGATAACTGTACACACATAGAACATACATGGCACACGAAGACAAAATCCTTAGAATAACAAATCAAAAGCAAAAGAACAAATCCAGCAAATCAAAAATACAGGACACATGCATCATGAATAGAATATATACAAAAAACAAATGGAGCCGTGAATAGTTTGCTTACAGAGTCAATCGCGACCGTCCAAACTTTTGGACGGTCCGGATGTTAATGAAACTTTCTTCTCTAGAAAAGTATAATATTGCAACCTAAAAAATATGCTCACATAATATTTTCTAATATTATGTTAACATATCTCAATGAAGTTGGCACCTAACCTGGCGCCAATCACGTGCAAAGGAGCCCAAAAAAATTGATAAGTAATCATCCAGAGCAAATAAAAAAACAGAAAACCCCATCACCAAGGAAAATGTGTTTCTTATGATAAGAAAAAAATAGGACTATAATTGACGACAACAGATGCAGAAGCATGTTCATATATAGGGAAGGATCATGAATGCAAACAAAATGATGTAGAGTGGCTGGGTAGTCACATCTAACAGCTATCTAGCAAATGTATCTGGCAATGGTGGCCTTCATCACGTGGGTGGGGTGGAAGGGAGTACTAGATAGGGGAAACAAGAAAAAAAAACAGAGCACATGCCAGAAAGCTAACAAAATAGAAAACAATATAAGTAGATCGAGACCATTCCTAACTCAAACATTTCAAAACTTGATTCCTCTCCAAAGCACAATGGCAATTCGCTCAATTGAGGTTATGCTTTTTTTATGCTTGCAGACTACTACTCCGAGTGTAAGAAAAGAGACCAAATAATTGGGGCTGGGGGAAAAAGGAACGGGCTATACCAACAGTCCATAGAAAGCCGTGGCAACAGTGTGGGGCTATACTAACGGTTCATTGAAAACCATTACTGTGTACCCAGTTCTAGTAACGCTTTAGAAACCGTTACTACACCCAATTTCTACTAACGGTTTTTTGAACCATTGCTAACAAAATCGTTGGTAGATCTCGATTTTCTTGTAGTAAGAGAACAAAAAAAACACAATCGTATTGACACTATGAGAATACAAACTCACAGTCACGACCTTCGTTTCATAAACTAAGCATCCATGGAACTTTTGAATCAGTTTCAAATTTTCCAAATTGCATTGCGACCTCCTAATATGTCCTTAACGTGCACCCAACGTGTCATAGTGTATCCAACTAAAAAGTTCCAACGGAAAAGAACACATACTTGGGCATGTTTGACTCGTGTCAAGCACAAATGGACAATAGACGTGTCTGTACTATTTATTAGATCGATCAACGCAAAGGAATTGATACAGAAACCAAATAATAAATTTAGCCTTTTCATTCACATGTGCCTTCATCTTTTCCTAACTCTCTTTAAATCTCCCCAGAAATCCTTCATCCAAACACAAAGCTAATCAATGACCACACTACCCATCTTCAAACTTTGTATCAGAAAGTTATGCTCCACGTAGAAGACTTAAAAGATAGGAATCATCAATTTAGCAGCCAGGTGCTTGACAGTGTGGGGTTCATTAAACAAAACCCCTAGAATTCCAGGTCGATGGATGTGTGGTATGGTGTGGTGTGGTGTGGTGAGCGTAGAATCATCAATTGTGGATTCAATTCTTTCCTTTTGCAGAGAGAAATGCATGTAATCAAATAAACGCCTTCCAACAATTTCTCAAAAAAATCGTATTTAGGGTTCAAAAATCGTATTTAGGGTTCAAAATCTGGAACAGAGAGAGAGAGAGAGAGAGAGAGAGAGAGAGAGAGAGAGAGAGATTACAACGCTAGGAAGGAGGGAGCTCGATTGTAACCCACCAGTCGTCTTCGTCTTCATCTTCGATCGTCTTCGATAGGTGCGTGGTTTGGGGTTTGGTGAGAGAACGAGAGAACTGTGACAAGGGTCTGGAAGATCGGGTTTAGAGAGAGAGAGATTACAACGCTAGGAAGGAGGGAGCTCGTAACCCACCAATCGTCTTCATCTTCGATCGTCTGCAACAGGTCGTGGTGTGGTGTTTGGTGAGAACGAGAGAACTGTGAGAAGGGTTTGGAATGAAGTGATCGATGTTTACAATGTTTAGAGAGAGAGAGAGAACGACACCGTTTAGGACTTATTTAATTTTGGGGGAAATTTTGGAGCGCAATATTTCGCGCCGAAGCGAAAAAAATTTGGGGGAAAAAGGAATGGGCTGGGCTATTGTAACGGTCCATAAAACACCGTGACAATAGAGAGAGGCTATAGTAACGGTTCATTGAAAACCGTTGCTGCATACCCGGTTATAGTAACGCTTTAAAAACCGTTGCTAAACCCAATTTCTGCCAACGGTTTTTTGAACCGTTGCTAACAAAACCGTTGGGAGATCTCAATTTTCTTGTAGTGGTTTTGGGCTCTGGTTTCTATGCGGGCCCCTTGGCCTACTCGGCAACTATCTTGCCGTCCTCCCGGAGTATGTCATCCTCGTTTCTGGCATGTTGTTCAATCCGTTCCACCAACTTTGCCAATGTCTCTATCGGATTCATGTTCAATGACCAACGCAGCTCCCCCCGAACAGCCAGCCCAGTCTTGAACGTGGCTATTGCATATCCCTCACTGCAACTTTCAATTTCGTTGAAAGTTTCTCAGTACTTCTTTGCGTAATCCCTGGTTGGCTCATTCTCTTCTTGCTTCATAGCGGAGAGGCTTTCAAAAGTCTTTGGTGCCCTTCTGCTCGTCAAAAACCGAGCAGTGAATTCTTCGGCTAACTGCTTCCATCCTCATATGGAACGCGGTCCTAGCTTATGGAACCAGGACAGAGCCACCTTTCCTAAACTCGATGGGAACATCTTGCACATAATTGCATCATCCCCGTCATGCATGAACATTGCCTGCTGGTAATGTTGTATGTGTGCCACGGGATTCGCACTTGTTTCGTATGGGATAAACGTGTCGTGCTTCACCCTGCTCGGCAACCTTGCTTCTTGCAACCTCCTTGTAAAGGGGGAGGATGCTATATTGCTAATGGCCTTCCATGCTGCCTCTCGTGCAATCATGGTTCCGTCCTCATGTTCCTTCGTCTTGTTGGGAGCATTCTTCTTCCAATCGGAATCAGGTCTCTCGTACCTATCCCTGTGGTGTTTCTTGGTCCCTCCCTCCTCGGGGGTGGGACTTCAGCTTCTGCTCCTTCTTTTTCTTGAAGAAGCTCTCTTTCGTCTCGGAGTGGGGCTCATGCTCCTGCTCCTACTTCTTCGTGAAGGAGCCTTCTTGTATTCCACCATAGCCCACCTATCTCCTCTGGAATTCCTTCATGAAAGTCCAGAGTCCTCCGGGTGCTCTCGAATCCGTTCTAACTCTCGGATCTTGTGCTCTCATTTCTTGATCAAACGAGCATATTCCTCAATTTCTTGCCTCTTTTTGTCGAGGACAACTGACTCCCCTTCACGGTGGGATTTACCCCTCCGTGTGGACTCTGTGGCCGTCCTGCCCTCCCTGTTCTTGGAGCCATCCAGGACGGTCAGGGGTTGCCTTGCTTGTCGTCTTCTTCCCATGTCCGCCATCGGGCTTTCTCGAAGCATTTGGTGGGGATTTATCTCCTCCCCCACCTAGCTGGTTCTTTGGGTCGAGTAGTGTCTTTGGATCTCCTTCCACCACGGTCGGTTTTCAATGGGAACTTCTTCGTTTCCCACAGACGGCGCCAATTGTAAATGAATAAAAACGACGGGTGCTTTGAACAGCACAAGATTGTAATAGCTACTCGTGCCTCTTGACCGGAACCCTAATATAAAAAACAGACAAGGGGTGAGCGCACTTTTGCCTCTCGTGGCAAAGGCCCTCCGATGCCTAATTTAGTATCACGTACTGGAGAAAAACCCTAATTATCAGTAGGAAAGTATGAATGCAATGTATTGCGTACCTTTTTCCTCTACGTTTACCTCGTTTATATTGGCATATGTATGCTTGCTGCCCAAGCATCCCTGTCGCCCTAAGTTCCCTATCACGTATGGGAAACCCAGGATCTCTTGGATTCTCGTTCCCTTATCTATTTCCTTCCTTAGTCCTTTTAGGACTCTTTTCCATGGCTAGCCGAACATCCCATTCCCGTTGGGTATCTTCCCTAGATTCTACATTTTTTGGGATCTTATTCCTTACAGAATACCACCGTTCTGGATCCTTTAAGAGTATTCTGAGACTGCTTTCTTTAAGAATTCTTGCTCTGTTCGGCCTTCTCGTTGCCGAACAAACTGCTTGGACCAATGACTTCACATGTTACTGGTCCTTTTCACCGTCTAGACTGCCTAGACTAATGACTTCACATGTCTCTGGTCCATATCGCCGATCACCGTCTTCCACGGCGGTTTATCTTTTTTTATTTTATTCTGTGGCCCCACATACCACTTGTTCGGGCTCTTTTTGAACCTATTTGGGAACACCTCCCTACAGTCCTTTTTCCAGATTTTGGAATGTTCTGTCAATCGTTTGATCCGATGCTGAAAACCCTACCAGCCATATTCCAATTCTTTCAGGCTACGAAAAGAGATTACCATGCCGTGCATTGTGATTGGATGGAGTGAGTCACCCTATGCCTATATAAAGGGGCCTTTGGGTTCCGAAATTCATAACACAATTCACCATCTCTAGTCACGAAACCCAGCAGAAATACTCCCCCATATCTCCTCTAGAAAAGCCCTAACATCTTGAAGGCAGCCGCAATCCGAGCGATCAAACCCCGAAGTACAAACCTTAACCCTAGGGTTTCGAGAAGAAGGTCAATCAATCACCCTCAATCCGAAGCAATTGTGCACTGAGGGGCCTATTGTTTGATTTATTTTTCAGTTATTGTATCTTAATTGTAGGGGTTCAATTATTCGGGACCTTGACCGTGGCTCTGGCTAGGATGCTTCCTTCGCAGCTCCGTGCTTCTACCGCTGGACCTGCAACAAGTCATTAAGGCTTGTATTGCCCAGTGACCCTCCGACGATCAAGTTAGATCTCAAGGGAAATATTCAGGTCTAGGGTTAGGATAGTGTGTCGTACCTCTTTTAGGTGAGTATCCCTTTGTATTTATAGACCTAGGTTTACTTGGCCTCCAAGCTAGCGCGTGGGGGATACGCTCAAGTAACCGCCTCGGGTGACATCATATATGACGAAAGGAATGAAATGATTACGGAGCACATGGCTAGGCCTGATCTCAATGATTACGCCTACCGCATGAGGAGCATGACCCTCGCGGGACCCATCTGGCATAATTGTCTTCCCTGAATAACTTGGAAAATACCGGACCAGGGACAAGGCCGGGGGTGGCTCCGAAGTACTCAGGAGCCGACCCCGAATATTCAACCGAACCGAACACCGAAGGGTACTTGTCAACCGTCCGTGACCCGGACCTTCCTTAACCGTCGGTTCGCAACTCATGGCCAGGTTACCGGGCTGGTACCCGAGGCCACTACAATAGCCCATCAACGCTCTAGAGCACCACCCCTCGGCTCTAGGGAGTTGATTCTCCTTGTGAACCGATGCGTTTGAGTGTTCAGCAAATGTGATACCGAAGCATGGAGTGGCCTCTGTGGAGACCGAGCTGCCAGCTCCAGCCCTAGGAGCCATGTGCTGATCATCGCCGGAGTGGGTGACATCATGCGTCGTCTCGGCACGTGAAATGTCAGATGATTGGTACGAAACGTCCCTTCGGGGACACGTGTCAAAGCATGAATGGCTCGGTGGATGGCCCGTCAGACCTCGGCGCAAACCCTTGGTTGCTAACCATTCGATGGGGACATGTGTCAGAGATCCAACGGCTCGGCGCTCGACGCTTCGTTTCCCGCGCGACCCTTTGTACGTTCCATTATAAATTGGATTAACAGGAGAGAGAGAGAGAGAGAGACTCATCTCTTCAAACGACGTCGAACCGCTGCCACCTTCCCTTGCCAGACCAAGATCGTGATTTCGAGCGGTTTGGCAGTGAATCTTCACACGAGACTATGGTATGTTGATCTCTACTCATTAATCTTCAAGTTTTGTTGATCTTTTCAAGCTTTTCTGTCGTTTTTGATGCGCATTGAGGCGGAGACACCGCCCGCCGTCGTCTGGTTCGCGGCGGCGCTGGCGTTTCCCGCGCTGTTCATGTTCTTCCCGAGCCTCAAACGCTTCCCGAGGCCAAAACACATCCCGAGGCCTATCCTCAACCTTTAGATCGCGGGGATCAGTCAGAGAGCCTCGAGGACTCTTTTCGAGGAGGGGTACCCCAAAAATAACCGAGGCTTGTAGATTCTGAAGAGTGAGGACCATTTCGTCCTAAGCGTTAGGCCCTTCTGCTTTCTCCCAGGCATATAGCTAATGGGTTTTTGCACGTTTTCCTTTGTTAGGTCAGGGACGAATGGTCGTTGAGCTCACTTCAGATAGCTCAAGTAGTTCTGACTCGTCCTCGGTCGAAGGTATCTTTCAAGAGATTTGGGCCCAAAGACTATACCGGATCCCGATCGACTGCATCGAAACGGCTGACCCTGCCCGAGCTGCTCGAGAGATCACTTCACTCGATCCTTGGGAAATGGAAGCCCCCAGTACATCAAACCGAGGACCGAGACCATTTGCGAATACGCCCGAGGAGATACGTGGGCGCCGAAGACCAATGAGGCCCTGCCTATACCGAAACAAATACTTTACCAGCGCCCCGACTGCCTACGCGGAGTTCAAAAGGGTTTATAGCGTCCCTCCTGGCGTCGAGGTTCGGTTGGACTCCGATCGCAAAAAACTTCCGCACCGCCCAGGGGAGCTGATCTTCCCCCTGCTGGCCATCACCGAGGGTGGAATCAGGTTTCCCCTTCACCAATTTGTCCGACGGGTGCTCCGGACCCTCAGCCTCACTTCTTCTCAGCTCACGGTGAACTCCTACCAAATCATCACTAGCATTATTGAGCTGAGGAGACAATTTAACCTGACCTTCAGGCTCGAAGAGCTCTTCGGTGTTTACCTGGTGGGGGTCAACCGAGATCACGACCGGTAATACCTTTCCTGCCGGACGGGGTACGACACGTTCCTGATCGACCGCTTGCCAAATTCTGAAGAATGGGCGAGTATCTATGTTTCGGTCACCGGAAACTTCATGTTCGGGCCCGAGGAAAGCATAGATACTACCACCAGAGTTCAATTTGGGACAGAAGCCCCCGGTCGGTAAATTATTCTTCGATAGCTAACTTGTAGATCTCCGTTAAACCTTGCATACTTGTATTGATTTTCCTTGTTTTGGTTCCCTTTTACAGCCGAAGGCGTCGTTCAGAGAGAACCGGGTTGAGCGAGGAGATGGCAGGCCCCGGGACTCAGGAGGTGCTGAACCTCAGGCGCCAGCGATCGAGGGGACGAGGCCGAGGCACAGTCTCCAGAATGCCTGGTGTTGGGACCTCGAGGGCTTCCCCCATTTCTCCGCAGGAGCCCTCGGAGAAGAGAGCTCGACACGAGGAGGGGGGAAGCCCGAGGAAAAGAAAAGGAGACCATCCACATAACTGAAGAGGAGGAGCGAGTGGAGGAGCAGGGGCAGGAGGCCACTGAGGGAGGAGAAGGAAGCTGGGTCCATCCGAGGGACCTTCCCTGGGCTCCAGAGTTTCGCCACTATGCTGGTCGCCTGATTCATCACGCGGACAGTGTGACCAACCTCAGTACCGCGTTTGGGATGCTCCGAGGCTGCATTCTTCCCAGGGACGCTAGGGCTGTCCAAGGATTGACCGAGGACATGACCGGGGAGATAGCACAGGCCCTATTCACTGTAAGTTGTTACTTTTTGTTTATTGCCTTTGGCTATGAATCCGTACTTGTAATACTCCTTTTGTTTGTTGTTTGCAGGCTGGTGCTCGGGCTTTGGTGGTTAATGACCGATGCCAAGCTCAGGAGCGAGAGATTGAGGACCTAAAGAAGGCCCTTGAACAGAGGGAGGATGACTTGAAGGTAGCTCGGGAAACCTGTAACGCCCCCATTTTCGGTTTCGTTAATTAAACATTTTATTGAATAAAAAGACTAAGAGTCAAGCTCATTATTACAACATAAGTCTTACTAGAGTACTTTTTATTACACAAGGAGGGAATTTCTAGGGTATTCTACTACTCCGCTTCTTCTTCCATCCTAGCAAGCTCTTCGGCTCCAAAAGCCTCCAACACGTACTGCTCACCTTGCTCATCAATTAACTCTGACACATTATACCAGCGTCGCCCCCAGTATAATATGTCAGGGTCACCAAAAAGGTAACACCGTGAGCTACAAGCCCAATAGAATAAACTATACCCACTAACTCTTAACTTAAAGCAAGGAAGCATATAAACAATTACACATGCTTATTCAACAACATAGATAAACAATGATACATTCGTATTCGATATCTTTTAGCGTTGGTGTCATGCCTTTTCGTGTTTCTCCTACGCGACTCATCGTAGACCGTGTCATTTTTTTCACCTTTACCAAAATCATAATTTTTCCACGTTTCTTTCACAAATTGCTACTAACGAGGCTACCAAGTCCGGCTCCGTTAGTAACACTCACGACGGCTACCAAGTCCGGCCAATCATGGTTTCACAAAACACATTCTTTCAAATCTTGCATTGGCTACCACGTCCGGTCCCATTGGAAATCTACGCAATGAGCTACCAAGTCCGGCTACATTACGGTTTTCGAAAACACTTACACAATGACTACCAAGTCCGGTCATTATGTACTTTCAAAACATTTTCCGCATGTTAATCCCATCCTTTATCCATATCAACCACATCCTAGGTGTCATGTTTCTACTTTCTCGGTTTTCGTGTCTCGTTCGCATGCATAGACTCCGCGGTAATTCATTCCACAATTTAAGAAATCTTGAAACTAAACTAACAAGATCATCCAACTCTATACTATATAACATGCTCATTTTATCACATTATCATGCTCAACACTTAATCACACAAGGTTAAGCATAGTGCCACATGGACGGGCACCTTTGGAGTGATAAATCACTTATGCTTTATCAACAACAAGTAGTCAAGCAATCACATAATCAAGCTCACATTCATTCTAAGATTAAAACAGCTTAATTCCTAAATCATGCTTTCTTAAGTTCAAAACAGCATATGTTTATTGAGTACTTCTAACGTTTAAGCTAATCATGCCATGGTTAATCAAGATAACAACTCTTAAACATTTCTAGTCATGCTTAAGGACAAGATAACCTACGTGTACTTAGAATTTCAAAGGTTTAGAATAATCCATAATCAGTTCAAATACGCATGCAATACGCTATACTTAGATCTTTGAAAGTATAGGAAAACTATACTATACGTAAGGAGTATTCTACATAAATACGTATACGTAGAGAAGAGTAGGGCTAAGGTCCCGAAGTGGTAAGGTGGGGCTGTATAGATTAGGGCTAAGGTCCCGAAGTGGAAACGACGTCGGCCATGACCCCGAAACGTAGCGAATCCAAACAGTGGATGACTTATTGGAAGGTCGGTATAAGGGGCTCGGGACGAGTACCGAGTGTCCTTAACGCGAGCATCCGAAAGTCCGAACGACTGAGGAGGTCGTGGTGACTTGGTGAGAGATCTGCCCGGGGGGTTGCTCGTGTAGGACAGTCCATGAAGTCGGGATAAAACGGTCCGAGAAGAGACAAACCGAGTAGGAAGAGTAAATGACACAATCAGATAGAATAAATAAGAAAAGTAAATTCTCATTGAAACTGAAACGTTCCATTACATAAGTGAGTTGGTCTCCACCCCATAACTTGGAAAAGAAAAAGCTTGCAAAAAGGAGAAAACAAGCGGGCCCTTGGTACCGAAGCTTGGCTATCCGTAAAACTTCTTCAGGTTGTTAGCGTTCCAGGTTTTGGCGATTGGTGAACCGTCCAGTTTCTCCAGCTTATAGTTTCCCGAGCCGAGATGCTTGAGGACTCGGAAGGGGCCTTCCCAGTTAGGCATCAGTTTTCTCTTTTTAGACTTGTCTACCACTTTCTTCCAGACAAGATCGTCTGGCTTGAATGACCGAAGACGGACGCTACGATTGTAGCCCTTGGCAACTTCCTGCTGATAGGATGCTAGCTTGATTCTTGCATTCTCACGTTCCTCTTCGACCAAGTCGAGGTCTGCAGCGATATTCTCGTCGTTCACCGGCTTGTCAAAATTTTCGGTTCGAATTGTCGGGAGCCCGACCTGGAGGGGGATGACAGCCTCCATTCCAAATGCCAAGGAAAAGGGGGTGCGGCCGGTAGATCGCCGAGGCGTTGTACGGTAGCCCCAGAGCACCCAAGGGAGCTCCTCGGCCCACTTGCCCCTGCGTGATTCGAGTCGACGCTTCAGCCCGGAGGAGATTGCCTTGTTTGCGGCCTCGGCCTGCTCGTTGCCCTGGGGATAATATGGAGTAGAAGTGTCCCATTTGATGCCGTACTCGTCTAATAAGGCCCGGTATTTCTGTCTGGTAAACTAGCTCCCATTGTCGGTAAGGATGGCGAAGGGTACGCCGAAGTGAGAAATAATATTTTGCTAAACGAAACGAATGATGTCTGCTTCCTCAACGGTAACCAAAGGTTCAGCCTCGACCCATTTAGAGAAGTAGTCGGTGGCGGTGATGAGGAACTTGAAACCTCCTGGAGCAACAGGGAGCTTTCCAACGATATCCATGCCCCACTGGGAGAAGGGCCAAGGGCTGGTGAGGGGACTGAGGTCCCGAGCCGGTTGATAAATGATAGGAGCGAACATCTGGCACTTCCGACAACACTTTATAAACTCTTCGGAATCTTTCTTCATTGTTGGCCACCAGTATCCTTGAGTGATGGCTTGGTGTGCGAGGGAGCATCTACCGGAGTGGCAACCACTGTCCCCGGCGTGAAGCTCTTCAATGATGCCGGGTACCTGATGGGAGTGTGCAACCAGTAAGTAGGGACCGGTGAATGACCTTCGGTAAAGCTTGCCGTTCGGGTTGAGCCAAAAGAGGGCGGCTTTATTTTGGAGTCGGTGGGCGTCCTTCTTGTCGGTGGGGAGAATGTCATCTCACAGGTAGCCAATGATCTTGTCCATCCAGCTCGGACCGAGCTCTACGTTGAGTATCTCATGGCTCAATGCTTCGAGCTCAAAGCTGGGCTTGTCGATGGAACTGAAAGAGATGGACCGGTGTTCCGAAGCGAAACAAGCCGAAGCAAGTCCGGCATGGGCATTCTGTTCCCTAGGAATGTGTTCGACGAGAATGGCCTTGAATCCTTTGAGCAGCCGAACAGCAGAGATGAGGTAAGTACGCATTTGGTCGTCCCGGACCTCGTATTCCTCTGAAAGCTGGTTGACCACTAACTGAGAGTCACTGTATATGACAAGTTCTTCGATACCGAGGGCTTCGGCGGTCTTGAGTCCGGAGATGAGCGCTTCATACTCGGCCTCGTTGTTGGAGGCCGGAAAGTTGATGGAAAGGGGGCTTTCGTGTAGAACACCGACGGGAGAGAGGAGTACAATCCCAGCCCCGGCGCCTCGGCTAATTGAGGCACCATCGACATACATCTTCCAAACATCGTCATGGAAGAGTTTCCAGGCGGAGATAGGGTTTGCTTGGAGAGCGGCTTCGGGGCGGGGGGCCGGGGTTGAAGCAAAGACGTCGGCCGGAGTGAGCTCGGAGATGAAGTCGGCGAGGACCTGAGCTTTGATTGCTGTCCGAGGCTGGAAGTGGATTTCATAATTCGCGAGCTCGATGGCCCACTGGGAGATTCGGTTGGAAAGGTCTGCCTTCTGGAGGAGTGACTTGAGCGGGTACTCGGTGAGCACAATGATGCGGTGGGACTAGAAGTATGGGGCAAGCTTCCGAGAGGCGGAGACGAGGACGAGAACGAGTTTTTCCAATGGAAGGTAGCGCGTCTCGGTGGGTGTCATTGTCTTACTGGAGTAGTAGATAGGTTGGTGCTCACGCCCCTCCTATCGAACGAGGATCTAGCTTATCGCATGCGCAGCAACGGCAAGGTATAGGAACAAATCTTCCTGGTCCCGAGGTGTGACAAAGAGCGGGGCCTCGGAGAGATAGGCCTTCAACTGCTGTAGGGCTCGGTCGCAGTCTTCTGTCTAGTTGAAACTGCGTCGGCTTCCTTTGAGGAGGGCAAAGAATGGCTGGCATTTGTCGGAAGAGTGACTGATGAATCTATTCAGGGCGGCGGCCATGCCGGTTAAGCGCTGTACGTCCCTCTTGTTGTGAGGAGCCGAGAGTTTCTCGATGGCTAGGAGCTGTGCAGGGTCGGCTTCAATACTGCGCCGAGAAATCAGGTGACCGAGGAATTTACCGGAGCTTAACCCGAAGGCGCATTTCTCGGTGTTGAGGCGGAGCTTGTGCTTTTTGAGGATTTCGAAGGCCTCGACGAGGTGAGCCAGGTGGTCGCCGGCCATCATGGTGTCCCCTAGCAAACGCTCGAACATCTTGGTTATCATTCGCTGAAAAGTTGCTCCGGCATTCTTCAAACCGAAGGGCATAACGAGATAACCGAAAATCCCATGGGGGGTAATAAAAGCCGTGTTTTCAACGTCTCCTTCGCTCATGGCGATCTGATGGTAGCCTCGGTAGGCGTCAATGAAGCTTAGTCGGTCATGACCTGCTGTTGCATCAACAAGCTGGTCGATCCGTGGGAGGGGGAAGAAGTCCTTCGGGCAGGCGTCGTTGAGATTAGAATAATCAATGCAGACCCGCCATTTGCCATTCTTCTTCTTGACCACCAAGGTGTTGGCCAACCATTTGGGGTATTGTACTTCTCGGATGGCTTTCGCGTTTAGGAGTCGGTTGACCTCTTCGATGACAGCCTCGGAGTGGATCGGCGAGGATCTCCTTGCTTTTTGTACGACGGGGCGCTTAGCTCTGTCGATGTTGAGCTCGTGGCAGATGAACTGAGGATCGACCCCGGGCATTTCATAGGGGGTCCATGCGAAAACCTCGATGTTGTTTTTGAGGAAGTCCACCATATCGTTCCGCTCAGTGTCACTAAGTGAAGAACCGACAAGGAAAAATCGTGAACTGTCTTCGATGATGGGGATGGTGACGAGGTCCTCAACTGCTTTTTCGTCGGCTGGCCTGCCGACGTCTTCCAAAAACCGGGGTCTCGGGCACTTCAATGAGGTTGACTCTAGGAGTCTGCTTGCTGCTCCGGACCGCATTGACATAACACCTTTTGGCCGCGGTTTGATCTCTGTATAGGTCCTCCTGCCGTCCGTTGGCACCTATGAAGCGGACCACCTGGTGATAAGTAGAGGTGATAGCCTTTAACTTATGGAGCCAGGTGCGCCCAACAATGTCGTTGTAAGGGCTTGGGACGTCGACTACAACAAATTCCATGTCAAGAACGACCAAGCCAGAGCGGACTGGGAGAGTGATCAAACCGAGGGGCCAGACTGGAGCACCGTTGAAGCCTATGAGTGGGATGAAGGTCCGCGTCTGAGAGTTTTAAGTCTTTAAACAGGGAGTAGTACATGACCTCGGCTGAGCTGCCCTGGTCTACGAGGACGCATCGGACGTTGAAGGCTCTGATGTGTAGCGTGACCACGAGGGCGTCATTATGTGGGAGTTGGACGCGGGCGAGATCCTTCTCGGTGAATGTGATTGTCCACTTGGCTCCGTCGTCGGTCCGGGGCCGACTAGCATGACTTGTTTGGAAGAGGAGGCGTCATCCAACTCGGCGCGAATGATACGAGCTGCTTCGGAGTTCAGAGGGCCATGGATGACATGAATTGTTTGGACCTCTTCCTCGATGAGTGTCTCGGCCTGTTGTGCCCGAAGCCTCGTCTTCTCATGATCGATCAGGTTACCGAGATGGCCGCCGGCGACAAGCTGCTCCAAATAGGCCTTGAAGGGCTTGCAGGCGGTGGTAAAATGACCTTGTTCGCTGTGGTAGCTACATCGGACGATCGGGTTTTTGATTTTTCCATTTTCAGTACCGAGCTTTTGGTTGGGGAAGGAGAAAAAGGGCTGATCCTTCACCTAGTCGATAATCCTGTAAATGGGAATAGTAAAGACGGTCTTCTCGGCGTTGTCGCTTGGCCTCGGTGTCTTCCTCAGGGACTGTTTGATATTGTTGACTTGCTTCTTAGGAGTTGATACCGAGGCAAGAGCCGGAGCGGACACTGAGATAAGTGGTGTCTTGGAGCTCGTGGACTTCCTGATGCCCCTTTCTGCTTTAGATTCAATGAGTTGGCACCATCCTTCGATGTGAGTCATGAGGTCCTTCATAGAGTTAGGCTTGTGTCGGGCAAGGTCGTCGTAGACCTGCTCGTCTTGGGCGGTGAGGCAGAGTTTGAAACCGCGGGCCGAGATGACACCGTCGCAGCCTTCAATTTCGTTGAACAATTCCCAGTAGCGACCAGCATATTGCCAGAGGGTTTCGTCGGGTCGTTTTCGGAGGGAAAGGAGAGATTCGATCTCCTTCTCGTGCTTATTGCTCGTGACAAACCGAGCCATAAAAGCATCGCAGAGGGAGTCGAAAGAGGAGATTGACCGGGCGGGGAGCTGGTTAAACTAGGTTAGGCCCAGGTTCCCGAGGCTTGCGGGGAAGACCTTACAGAGGAAGGCGTCGTCCGAGGGCTCGTTACGGAGAAAAAGGGACATAACGAGTTTGTACTGCACCAAGTGAGTGTATGCCTCGGTTTTTCCGTCGTACTTGGCAAATTTGGGTTGGGTGAAGCTGTTCGAGGGGGTGACCGAATCGATCTCCCTTGTGAAGGGGGAAGTCGTGAGCCTCTCGAGCCGGGCATCGCGGTGAGGTCGGATCGAACGGTCGAAACCGTCTGGATGCTCGGTTGCGGTATGCCTCTTCGGGATCGATCGGTCCAATCTTTCATGCTCCTTCCTCTTCAGTTGAGTGCTACCCGACTTCTGGGGGGAGCGCTCGTGTCGATGCTTCTTGTGGCTATCTCGAGCATAGGGCTCGAGGCGCTCGGTGACCTTGCTTCCGTCACCCTTTTCCTTAGGACGTAAGATGAACGGGTTTTCTGAACGAGCGTTTTTTAGTCGCTCACGATACCCTTTGGTTTGGAATTCCAGGAGGCCGAAGTCTTCGTTAGCAATTTTGGTGAAACTGGGAGTGGGCTTGCATCGCTCCCTGCGTCCAGTATCTCTTCCGTTACGACCCTCCGACGGCGGCTCAAGACGATCCTTGGCGGAAGGCGCGATTGGTGCTCCACTAGGTGGCCTCCCTCACGGCAGCGGGGAGGGCTATGATGGCTTCTCCTTCTGCCGCGGCTCCCGGTGGAGTGAGATGGTGAGATCTGGAGGAGGTGCTTGATCTCCGCCAGTTCGTCCCAGACGTGCCTATCGCGCTCGACAACCATTGTTAGGTCGTCGATCTTCTGCTCCAGGTGGCGGATGTAGGTTTGAAGTTCGGTGGGAGCCCCCATGTCCTGAGTTGAAGTTCCGGCCCCGATCCTGACGGACATGTGGGCCTTTCCAAGGGCGCCTGTTCCGCTGGCAATCAGAATCTGGTCCCCGAGAGTACCGAGACCAAGAGTGGTCTCGCTAGGATGTTGATCATCGACTTCCACCATGGTTAGCTCAGAAGACTTGAACGGAGCTTCTTGAGGAAGGGAGTGATTGAATGAAGAACGGCTAGGTCCCCAGCAGAGTCGCCAATTGTAGGGGTTCGATTATTCGGGACCTTGACCGTGGCTTTGGCTAGGATCCTTCCTTTGCAGCTCCGTGCTTCCGCCGCTGGACCTGCAACAAGTCACTAAGGCTTGTATTGCCCAGTGACCCTCTGACGATCAAGTTAGATCTCAGGGGAAATATTTAGGTCTAGGGTTAGGATAGTGTGGCGTACCTCTTTTAGGTGAGTATCCCTTTGTATTTATAGACCTAGGTTTACTTGGCCTCCAAGCTAGCGCGTGGGGGATACGCTCAGGTAACCGCCTCGGGTGACGTCATATATGACGAAAGGAATGAAACGGTTACGAGGCACATGGCCAGGCCTGATCCCAATGATTACGCCTACCGCATGAGGAGCATTACCCTCGCGGGACCCATCTGGTATAACTGTCTTCCCTGAATATCTTGGAAAATACCGGACCAGGGACAAGGCCGGGGGTGGCTTCGAAGTACTCAGGAGCCGACCCCGAATATTCAACCGAACCGAACACCGAAGGGTACTTGTCAACCGTTCATGACCTGGACCTTCCTTAACCGTCGGTTCGCAACTCATGGCCAGGTTACCGGGCTGGTAACCGAGGCCACTACATTAATCATAGTATTTTCAATTTCTGATTAAATGTTCGTATTCTAGTGTGAGGAAGAACAACGGCAGGGACATCATTCTCACGGCCGATACATTGATCCAGAAGGATCCCTCGGCCGTGACATCTATTCACCGGCCGTGGGATCCATTTTCTAGGACAGCCTATCTGTTTTCTGCTTATTTCTGACGCATGCTTCAATTATCATCCTGGCTCACTTTATCAATTGTTAAAGGCTAGAAAACGGATTATGTGTTTAGAATTAAATAAAGCAAGCATATATCATATGTCGAATGATTATGGGCTAGTCTCACGACTGGACAAAGAGGGGTGCCTAACACCTTCCCCTTATTGTAATTTTGGCTCCCGTACCCAGAATCTCTATTTATTTTTCCTAGTTTTTATAAACTAGGTGGCGACTCTATTTTGATGATGACCATGTGGAGATATTCCTAGCCATGGGAATATCCATGATCTTGGTCTATGAAGTGGAAGCAAACACAAGATGATCATCTGTATGGCGACGCCCTGTTTGAGAGGTGTCTATAATTTTTGGCAACTCTGCTGGGGACTTGAGAGCCATAACCAAAAAGTTCAAAATAGAATTAATGTCTGCTTTATCTAATTCTTTTTCATATGCATTGAGCAGGCAACCTCATTGAGTTCACCTAATATTCCGGTATGTCACAGGCTATGTTAGGGGTTCCAGCAAACTCCACAGTCACTTGTACCTAGTGGTATATCAAAAAAGGGATCACCCGATTGCCGCCTTTGATGGGTTGGTGAGAGGACTGGTGCCCTTTGACAACGGAGTACCCTTGAGACTATCCAAACCTTACATGTGTTAGAAAGCCATAGAACCTATCAAAATAGGACAGGATCATGCAGGTTAGGAATCTACTTGCATCTTTTCTAGAAGTTCTTCCTCACACCTTGTATGTGTTGTTGTAACCACTCTTTCTGAGTAGAAGGGTTATGGCTTGAACTAAAGCATAAGTCTTTATAGCTGAAGTTCTTCCTAACCCTAAGTCTTTATAGCTGAGCACTAATGGCGTTGCCTGCAAGGTATATTTCTGGTAAGTCGAAAGCATCACTGCTTATTTCCCACTCCCACTTTGCTTAAAGCACCGTGAAGCATGAATTTCTAGAACAAAATCAAACACTGAAAAAAAATATAAGCTGCCATGTCGGCATTTGAGCTGGGGTTGCTCTAGCAATCTCTGCCTTGCAGGGCTAAAGGAAGGGGGGAGTGTGAGGTAGTAGTGCAAGTTATGGATGATGGTGTGCAAACTCAAGGATATTATGAATAGAATTGGCAATACTTATTTCTCGATGGATGATTCAACATGACAAATTCAGGACTTTGATTCCTATTTCCAAATTGGCCTAGCAACCCATCTTTAAAATTCAAAATTTTGAGCATGCTTATTGCAACGAGCCAGTAAGATTTAGGAGTTTGTCAATGTGCTGGCAAGTGATCATGTGGATCCCAATTACCTCAATCATGTTTTGAGAAAATGAAGGAAAAAAGAAACTTGTTGAATGAGTTTCTGAAAGATCAACCCCGATGTGCTTTGGTAAAAAGGAGTTTTGAAAAATATTTGCAGAAAGAATAATCTAAAACTGGTAGAAGATCATGGTAGCATTGTGTGGAATGAATGAATTTTTCCTAACCAAGAATCGGAAGAGAGAGAAAAACTTTCAAAACTTTTTGCCTGATGATATCCTCAAATGACAAGTTTTTCTTAAAACCAAAAGTTGTGTAAGGGTTTCGAAAATAATATACTTTTCAATCATCACAAACCACGAAACTTTGCAGAAATCATCTCTCATACTCTCTCTACAAAAGCCCTAAACCCTCGTGTACAAACCCTAATCCTAGGGTTTCGAGAAGGAAGTCAATCAATCACCCTTAATCCGAAGCAATTGTGCACTGAGGGATCAAGGTGGTGAGGCCCAGGGGCTTGTGGTTCGGTTGTATCTATGTATTTTAATTCATAGCATTAATCTTTTACTTTTCTATTAACTGTTTATTTCTGGTGTGGGGAAGAACATCGACTGGGACATCATTCCCGCAGCCGATACATCAAACCAGTGGGATCCCACGGCCGTGACATCCATTCACCGACCGTGAAATCCATCTGCTGGGACAGTCTTTTGTCTTTATTTGGTAAAATGCATGTGGTTTATTTATTTGTCCTGACTCACCTTATCAACTGTTTGAAGGCTAAATAATCAGTTTACTTATGGAATTATAATAAAGCAAATATTAATTATATGTTGAACTATTATGGGCTGGTCTCTCGACCGGGTGAAGATGGGTGCCTAACACCTTCCCCTCATCGTACTTTTGGCTCCCGTACCCGGAATCTCTACCTGTTTTCTTAGTTTTTAATAAACTAAGTGGTGACTCTTGTAGTGGTGATTTATTATCGTGTGGAGATATTCCTAGCCATGGGAATATCCACGGTTTCAATAGTTGGTAAGGAAACAAGTGTTGAGGATATCTGTATGGCGATACCCTTTCGGAGAGGTGTCTATAGCACCCAAGACCACTGTGGGGCACCCAAGAGTGATTCTTGTAGCATTAGCTTCATTTTCAATTATTATTCATCTTGTATCACCTCATTACCATATCCTGTACACATGCACATGCATACACTGTTATTTGTTGTACCTGTAAATACATGCTAACTATTTTGATGAAATAAAATGTTTACAACAAAATCCCACAAGTATAGAGTAGAGACCGACCTCGTGTCGGGTGAGAGGGGTGCCGTAAAACTCTTCTCCTCTTGTAACCTGGCTCCTAAACCCCAAAATATCTCTGGTTTTCAAGATTCAAAGAATCATTTTCAATCAAAACGGTTTCTCGGATGGCGAACCTCAAATCCGGGTGGCGACTCTTTCATTTTCAAACACACATTTTCTGGCCACCTAAAATTTGGGGCGGGTAGCCCACACTCCTCTTGACCCTCTTCCTTGCCAAACAGAATCTTCAGATTAACCTCGGCTAACACCTCAATCCAATCTTTGGGGGTAGGGGGTAGGTTTGGTGGTTCTTCTTCTATGTCACTATCGATCCATTCTTGATCAAAGAAGATTTGTAACCCATAATACCTTTGATTGGTGGCTTTATCTTCCCATGTTTTTGCAAAACCACGGAACAGGAAATCCTCTCCCTCCCTTACAAACCATCCATTGAGTATTTTTGGGACCATCAACTTCTTCCCTTTGATGGCGCCTCCTCTTGCCTTAGCCTTCTCCATGCTCTCTTTTTTCTTCTTTTCCACTTCCGCATACGCTGGGGTGTTGCCAAGACCAAAGGCATACTGATTGTGCGAGAAGGCAATCATTTGTGGTATGCCTTGTGACCTTTTGCCTATACCCCATCCAGGAAGGTAATTTTGTTTTTTCATCATCCATATGGCAGGAGCGCTTATGTAAAAGTTCCTTTCAGCCATTAGGGCTTGGACAACAGCTGCTTCGTCGAGACTGAACCCAATGAGGAAGGCTTCTTCAACTTCCGCCTCTACTTCATGTATCAGAGTGTTAGAATGCGGCCAAATAGAAGAATCCCCCAAAATGGGCACAATCCTCCCATCTACTATGAACTTGACCTTTTGGTGTAGGGTGGATGGAACTGCCCAAGTGTTGTGCAGCCAATGTATTCCTAGCAACAAGTTGAAGGTGGCCAATATATCCATCACATGGAATTCCACATCCCTCTTGGCCTTTTCTACCTCCAATGGCAAGGTAACACACCCAACCACAATCCTCTTGGACTTGTCATACCTTCTCACCCCTTGGTTTGATGAGTGTATTTCAACGGCGTCAATTTCCAATTTATTGAGGGTTCTTCGAGGGCATACATTCAAGGCGGATCCATTATCCACCAACACGAGCGGGATCCACTTGGTGAGGCATTTCAATGAGATGTATAGAGGCTTGTTGTGAGTAGGGCCTTCAGGAGGCAGATCACTATCGGTGAAGGCTATTGTTGGTTTTCGGACTTTGGATGCAATTATGAGATTGACTAGAGTCTCGGAAGTGATATCAATGGGGACTTTGGGTTTCTCCAAAGTTTTGAACAAGGAATGACGGTGCTCAAAAGAATATGTGAGCAATCTCCAGGTGGAGATATCGGCTTGGATTTTCTTTAACTACCTCAAAACCCTATTTTCCTTAGGCTCCTCCTCTCGAATTTCCTTTTCTTCCTCCATCATCCGATCTGCAGCCGAATTTTCTCCACTAAGCTTGGCGGGCTTGTATACTCTCCCACTTCAAGTAAGATGGCCAACCTCTTCTTCTTGAGTGCCCCAAGGGTCTACTGGCTCGATTTCATTAGTTTCCCAACCACTTGGTAGGGCCTTGTGCATTTCCACCCACCATTCCCCATCGTCGATTACGCAGACGTAAGGAACATCGGCCACCTCTAATTGATCAAACTGAGATGCTAAAGAGATTCCATCCAGCGGATCATCATATTCCATTCCATCTCATCAAAATCACTCTCGCCACACAGATCTGCCCATGGGATATCCAGATATTCCTCCTCTTCCTCCACCCACTTGCTGTAGTCACATTCCTCGTATAGATTTACCCATGGTTGTCTTTGGAATTCTTCTTCTTCTTCTATGAGATTAATCATCTCCGAAACGATGGGAGGCGTTGGAATTTTGGGGTGGTTGATTGGTACCACTATTTGAGCTGGCTCCAAACGTGCATGCCTCCTCATCATAATGACCCTTTCCTTTTCCATCTTCATGTTCTCAAACCAAATACGAAGCCATTCATCGTCCTCAAAAAACGGAATGTCCGACTCTTCCAAATTATGTTTTGCCTAAGAATGCTCTTCCCATTTCTTCAGCCTTTCCTCCTTTGCTCGCTCCTCTTTTTCCTCATCATTTTTGTCAGGTGTGTCGGGATTAATCACCTTCAACCGATCGGACTCACTACCTTCCTCTTTTTCCATCATAAAACACCCATCTTCAGGGTGGTTTGTTTTGGGTAACTGGGACGATGTATAGGTCAGGGTTATATGTGGAGCTATGGGACAGGCTTATAGAATTGATGTTTCTCAGTGGTGGTTCAACATTATGAGTGGGAAGTGGATTGGCTTGGACATTGAGTTTTGGTGGTTTTATGATATGGTTGTCAATGGGGTCTTGGCGAATACGCAGACAACGGTCCATCTCATGTCCAGGTTGTTGGTGGTAGGCACAATGTTTGTTGGGGTCATGGCTTGGGCCATATGGCGGTTGGGGAAGTGGATTGTTCAAAGGCTATGCCCTTGACGGCTTAGGATGTTCAAAGCTTTGGACAAGGTCATATAGAGGGGGTCAAAGTTGCGGCGAGGGCGACCCGGGTTTTGGGATGAGCTAGCATGAAAAGGGTCTTGAGGTAAGGTTGGGTTAAGGGCATTTACTGAGGCATGAGAAGTGTGGGTTGGGAAAGTCTTCTTAGGCTGCAGGGCTTCCCTTTCTCAATGAGTCCTAGCTTGATTCCATCTTCAATCTGTAACCCAATAGCATGCAGTGTAACAACTTCAATTTTTGGTAAATAAAAATCTCATTGTAATATTCGAAAATCCTTTATTTATTCTTGGATTGCTTTATAATTTTTTCTTTAAATTCTAATAATCCGTCAAAATTAGATATAAGACTTATAAAATTAAATTACATCACATCGGACGATCTAGTCATTTTCTAAAGACAAGTGTGCTTATAAAAGCACTAGTATATTTTCCTAGTAATTGAAATAAAGTCTTAAAATTATATTTCTTGGCTAGAAATCCTACTTGGCAAATATAGTTAGCTTCTAACCAACTAGTTGAAGAAACCTAACTACCATTTCACTTAGTTACATACTCCTAACCCTAGATGAACCTTATGTACCTTCCAAACCCTAATGGAACCCTTTGGACCAAAGTAGTAATTATTATATTCACTTGACTAGTCATTTCAAGACCATACTTGTCACCTTTACCTCCTACCCATTGGATAATAAATCTTAGGGAAACTTTTATCTCTTAGATAATAGAAAACCTAGACTTATAGCCCTAAACCTAAATTTTCCATCAAAGATACTTTCCTAGATTTGCTAAGTACACATATGTTTATATATAGGTATATGTACCTCATAGCCTATTATTTTATTTCTAGGGAAGTCTTGACCATATCTTTGTTGAGTTGTCACTTGAAAGCCCATAACCCTTACTCTTTCCTAGACTATATCACATAGTACTTAAGTGTACTTATACATAGGCATATATATATATATATACTTAGTACTTGAGAGAGAGAGAGAGAGAGAGAGAGAGAGAGAGG